>JAWNLL010000442.1:820000-2020000 GCA_035042425.1 Drosophila flavopinicola | reverse complement strand
TTTAATTTTTATGTATTTTGTAATATAGTATATTTTTTAGTCTTTCTTTGTAATTTCCATTTCATATTTCACAAATTTATCTTTAAAAATCATATTTTGGTGGAGAAAACTTCTATTCTACTTATAATCAAGACAATCACTTATTTTTATTCAAATACATAATTTTTTATATTTTTGTTATTTCTTATTATCAATTAATTCGAACCAAACAGAATACTAAATGGGTAAGGCAGTTAATTCTGTAATTATTTCCTATTTAAATACTAAATGGGAAAGGCAGTTAATACTGTAATTATTTCCTATTTAAAAGAATACAATATTCTCTAATAATAATAAACTTCATTCTATTATAATAATAACAAAACCATTTTTTTCACTTTTAAAAAAATTATGATAAATATAATCATCAATAATTAAGGATTCCTTATGCCTTATTTCAACGATTGTGATCTTTAGAATTACTTAATATTGTATCTTATATTGTATTTACTGCAGTAAACTTTCGCATTCTCACTCCTTTCACTCATTTGAAAACAGTTCCTAGAGTATCTGCAAGTCGTGCAGTCTATGCACGCTCATATGCTGTACTCGTATTCATTTATTATAGTTGTAAACAAATTAAAATCACCAATAGACTCTCAGTGGTCTGTAGCGCCCCCGCAGAACTTTCCAGCCCCTCTGCGATCCACGAATGTCGTCATCGCCATCGCCTTTGATTGAGTAATCGAGTTGGTGCTATGATTTGAGCCTCTGGTTGCCAGTTGGGTGTGTGGGTTATTATATTTGGGTTTTTGGCAGTTGGGACTTTCGAAACAATTTATGCGTTTGTATAACTACGTTTGAGCGAGGGGCGGGAATGTTGTGGGGCAGGGGGCGGGGAACTGTTCTCTTATCTGCCGTACTCGGGGTCCCCTTAAAGCCTTTGAGATGATGGATTACTTTTGATTTTGGGCATTGGCGTTCGCGATAAAATATACAAAATAAATGCGCCTAATTGTTGTTATTGTTGTTTACTTGCTACCTGAGTGCGATATTGTTTTCAGGTCGCCGTTGTATCTTTTAGATACAAGTATCTATGTAATGCGGAGAGGGCGAACTCAGAAGCGTTTGTTAAATTAGAAGATCTACTGTTAGGCAGTTGGTTACAATAACTTTGTATGTTCCCTTTTTATAACCTGAGGGTATAATGTTGTGAAAAAGAGTGTAACAGGCATAAGGAAGCATTTCCGACCATATGAAGTACAAATATTCTTGATAGTATCATTGGCCGAGTCGATCTAGCCATGTCTGTCTGTCTGTCTATAAGAGACTTTAATAGATTAGAGATTTCATATTTGGAAAATAGCTTCTTGTAGTCCCTCGTCGGATCGAGTTTATTTCATTTTATCGATAACTCGTCCCGTTCAAAAGTTATCGATATCAAACCAAGAAGTGTTTTTGAACATAACTTGAAAGTTATAAGAGATAGAGGCATCAAATTTGATATGTATAATCTCGAATAGCATGGGGTTCAGTAAAGAAGCAAGCTAACTGCTTGAACTCCTTTCACTGCTTGCAGCATGTCTGTATTTCTATGAATGAATGTAAGGACTGGGTTCAGGATATCTCACAATCTGGCACTACCGACTAGAGCACTCTTACTTGTTTTTTCTTTGCGTATAATTAATAATAATAATATTACAAATACAGAAATTAATATACTTTATTTAAAATTGATGTGGTCTGAATAAAATTTTCTTTAAGCATGTCATAAATTCAAATAGAGTAATGGATTGTTTGTTTAATTAACGAGAATTGCCAACATAGTTTTACTATAGACCCAGTTGAATTTTACTGGGCGTTTACGTATCCAAGCGCTCCCGATAAGCTTCTAGTTCCGGTAAGCAATAAAATCGAATATGCTCATATAACCATACCAATTTCGCAATAATAAGCAATTCATGAGCAATTCTAATGTACCCTAGGGTCTTTTTTAGATATGTATGGTTGTAAAATTCGCAGAACAATAATCAAATTTGATGATTCAATTTTCGACATTACGAAAAACCCAATAAAAGAGACTCATTTGGTAATATAATGAAAATATATGATAACACTAGAAGAGCGATTGATAAACATATTTTGAAATACTTTGTATTTAAAGGCATAATAATTTCGTTGTCGAATACCTAATGTTATGAATGAAGACGGGTATCACAATCATATTGATAATATGCGCTATCAAATTTAGAAAAGCCCATTAAAATCCACCAAAAAGAAATGGCACAAGGCTTATATACTCACTTCTATGTATTTGTGCTAGATAAATTTGTTATTGAACACTCAATAGATACTGTGCTCCAATTTTGAGCATACGCACATTATTTGAACGAATGCTCAAAGGAATATGGAATGTACAACATTTGAAAACCAGTGTTGCATAATTTTTGCTTACCTTGTGGATTGCTTTATGCGCAAATGTATGCTATACATTTTCAATGCTAACTAAAATGCGAATGTCCTTAAACAGTGTTAGCTGATTGTGAAACAATTGTTATGAAGATAGCACTCCCGATTTGTCACCTCACAGTTCAGTTAGTCGATAAGGTACCTGTCAAGTTACAAAACTTTTCGTCAACATCTATTCAAGTAGAATGAAATACCTTAGAATAACCGTAAATGCATATTCAAAAAATATTTTGCGCACGGCCTATTCCACCATTTTGTATTCGAATGAATCACAATTGGTATTTAATGTGCTTATGGTCATTGAATGGTATGACAATTGCTGCCTTCAAGATTGCTGTATAAAAAGGCAACACAAAAACAAAAAGAAAACGAATTATACTTAAACAAATTACCAAATAATGAACCTTGATAAAAGCGAAACTGTTTCGAATGGAGCTGAAAAGTCAGGCAAACAACATTGGGCCCGGTGATAAATAAAAATATATAAATGCACCCAATTCGGGGGAATTGATCGCTGTCTGTGGCCCCAAATGCTAGTTGGCAAATAAAAGATAATATTTTGTCGTTGGTTCGGCTTAAGTTCGTCAAGTGACACTAAATTATTAGCAATTATCAGAGGCAAACGGTTCGAAACGACTTCAAAATTGGGCATAAATTTGCAGTACAATAAAAGGAAGAGCTCTTCGAATTTATTATGTGTATCAAATTGAAGCCATGGAAGTGATAAGAAGCGTCAGAAATATGATTTTGATAGGCACGCTATGATAATTGGCTTTTTTTTACAATTTTGAATGATCGTCAGCGTAACCAATACATCAAAGTTCAATCATTAATGTTAAGAAATTAATATTTTGGCTCTTTATTTATATAACTTTATTCATTCTTCATGCTCCACCATTACGTTTTACATACATACATATTTATATATGTTCAATTGATTTCTGGTTCTTACAGCTTGTTATTAGATATTTATATATGTATATGTGTAAAATGGTTGTATTACACTTGTAAACTAATTGATTAAATTGTTTGCGCAGCATTTTGAATTTCTGTTTTCCATAACATTTATTTATTAATTAATGCATACGAATAAATATTTATATTTATGTATATATAGCACTAAGTTTGCTGCATGTATTTTTAAAGCAGTTTTTTTATTTATTAAATTAAATCATTTATTGCATTTGCTTTTGTGTACAGTACATTTATTTATATGTGTATTATTTATATTTATATATATTTATATGCTTCACAAGTTGTTCAATGTTTAATTTATTGTGTTTTTTTGAGAGTTGGTTTTGAGTTTTGAGTATTCTGCTTGGCTTCTTGTGTGAAATTACATAAATTAAAATGCGAAATAAATAAATTATACTACAATTTCACACATAACTAGGCATGCACACATTAAGTTTACACTTTCAATTTGAAATTCATATTTGTTTTCTTTTTTTTCTCTGTATTGGATTAGAATTGTGTTTGTTTTTGGTTTGAAAAGCACTACACGTTACAATGCTGACAAATTTCTGAGTATTTGTTGTTAAAATTAAGCAGCCTAGGCATACAATAAAATTAGTTTAATTAGTAAGAAAAAATTCGAGTAGCAAAAATTAGTATAGTTAAAGTTAGGAGTTAGTTAGGAGCTGTTAAACCTCGCAACACTGACCTTCGTATAAATACAAAGTCAAGTAGGTAATTAAGTAAGTTAGGATAGGTTAATAACGTTTACATATATGCATAAATATATATATAGGTATGCTCATTGGTATTGGTTAGTTTGTTTTAGACCTAAGCGGTGTAGCTATCAAAGCTCTCTAGACCAGATTGGTCACATGCGTGGTGTCCATGTGCTGTATTAAGACGTGTATAAAGGACATCTCCTTGCGCGCATTCTCCAGTATCACCTTGGGATCATCCGAAGTGCAGCGCAAGCAATTTGGCGCAAATACCATGGCCAGATTCGATGAATCCATTTTGGTGCAGGTTACCACCTCCGGAATGGAGAATTGTTGCAGAAAGTGTATTAAATACGTTAGGACCTAAAGAACAAAGCGGAAGACTCAGTAAATAAGACGCTTAATTAGTGTAAGGCAAATGTAAACTAACCAATTGATTAATTTGTGGCAACTTATTAACTATTTCTTTGGCTTTATCGGGATCCTCAGTGTTCACGCAATCCTCGTAATAATCATCGGGTATGAGCGGATCGTACAGTTCGCGATACCATAGCTTAAGTAGACTAGCAGGCGCATGTGCATCAACTGTTTAAAAGATACACTCTTTAATATACAAGAAAACATTTTGGTTATTGGCTTAATTACTCATAGTGTTCTTATAGTCAGGAACATCCCACCGATCTAAGCGACTCTTCATGCAATTGACCTCATCCACATCAGCGGATACACGAAAAATGCCCTCCGTTTGTTTGCCATTGAGCAGCAGCACCTGTTCAGAATACATAATGTCAAGGAACTGCATGCTTGAATTGCATTTTGTGCATTGCTTACATGCTCTGCGAGAGTGGTTTGTATCCAGGGCAGCTTACGTTCTGGAAATTTATCCTTCTGCAGATCCATTACCTCGGAAAGCGTATTGCCAAACATGCTAATACGCAGGATTTGTTGCTAAAAAAAACGAGATTACAAAATATATATCAATTAAAATACAAATCGAATTTAGAATGGGATTCAAAACTAACCCGCGCCTGTTCCACTTCATCTTCGGTAGGCTTCTTGGCCAAGCGGCGTCCGCTGCTGCCAATGCGATCCAACCGTCGGCAGCAAACAGTCGCATAATGCGAGATCTGAACATGTATGGGCCATTTGCAGACCTCCAGGAAGCCAGTGGCAAACGACGGATCACGATGACGATTCACATAGCTACAATAATTGCAATTAATTAATCAGAGCTAAACAAATATATCAAAACGTGTCGCACTTACTTGAGCAGCGTGGGCTGAAACGTGGGCGATGGTGGCACAAAGGACAAACAAATGGCCATTAGCTCCCAGCCGCGTATGAGTGACTCGCGTTTGGGATTCTCCGTGGTCTGCCGGCACAGCTGTACATAAAGCTCATCACGTAATCTGCAAAGGATGAGGTGACATTATATTTAGAAAATAAAACAACATTTTGTAGTTTAAAACAGGTTCTAACAAGTGGGAAATGCCCTTCGAATACTTTAAGCTCACATAACTTAGCCAAAACTGAACCGATTTTATAGCTCGAGGCCATTTGGCTCATGGTTTTTCCTCTAAATTTATTCTGCATTAAAGTTTTGCGCAATTTTGAAAATATAACAAACATGCTTTGCCAAAATTTAACCTATTATACAAATTTCGAACAGTTCTAATTTCAGCGAGTTATAAATTTCGTATTGTGCTTTTAGACTTACTGCTGCTGCGGCAGGGAGGCGGTTATAATATCAATGGCTACCGAGTTGAGACTCATGCCGATGCGCGCCTTGCGATCACCCATGTAGATCTGCACCAGCTTGAACAGCTCAATGGCCGTCTTCTTGTCGGCCTTGTCCCGAGAGAGGGCCAGCATGGGCCGACTGATGGCTTCCGCTGTCCAACTGAGCATGTCGCGCACGGACGCCTTCTTGCGGAAGATGCCCTTGGAGTGCAGATTCAGATTGTCGGCGGCAAACTTCTCAATATCACATTCCTTCATGCAGGCCAGCGTTGTGGCGCCGGGCGCACGTTCGCTGGGCGGAAAGATCTGCTGTATGGTGGGCTTTAGCGATGGCGGCGTCAATTTGTGATTGCCGCCACGGCTCAGACTGCTGCTGCCAGCCGGCTGTGCGGCATTGGCAGTTGCCAAATGCTGATGCTGCTGCTGCTGCGATTGTTGTTGCTGCTGCTGCTGGTGCTGCGAGTGCAGCTGCTGTTGCTGGCCATGATTGGCTTCCTCTTTGGTTAGCTGGCCGGCGACTAGGCGCGATATTTGACGATTGGGCGAGGGCAGCGTCTGTGATTGCTTCTGCTTGGCGCTGGACGCATCGCTGGGATCCAAGTGCAGCTGCTGCTGATGCGGCGGCGGAGGTGGCTGGCCCAATCCATGGCCATGGCCACTAAATGGATACGATGGCGTATTCGAATACACCTGCTGGATGTGCTGATGATTGTACGGATGATGACCCTGACCCTGACCCTGCCCCTGACCCGCCGACGATGACGGACTATGTGAGACGGTGTCGTAGTATGAGATCTGATAGCGGGGCTTCGGCTTGGGCGCCGCAGCGGGCTCTGTGTTGCCGCCAATGCCCTCCAGCACAGCCTCCACGTTGTCGGAGCTGTCAATTAGAAATATATATTAGTCATGGACGGGATGATAGGATTAGCTGGTTAAAATTGCCAAGATTTATCAGCTTTAGCTTACATATCCTCACGTCCAGCTGGATCATATGGCGGATACTGATAGGCATAGTAGGAGACGCTGTCGCCCATATTGGCATAGTCATCGATCATGCCGTAATTGTGCTCCAAGTAGCCGCCGTGCGTATCCGAGCCGCCGTCCGAATCCTCATTGTCCGGCTCATGGCCGGAAAGCGAGTGCTCCGACTGACTATCCGAGTGATACGAATCCGAATCGCCTGCTCCATCGGCGCCATAGTCGTAGCGCCCGAAGAGCTTCGCCTGCTCGATAATGTAATGTTTGAGCGGCAGCAGATGCGGCATCTCCTGGCCGCAGTTGCTATAGAGCGGCGATATATTGCCATTGTCGTACTCCACATCGCTGTTGTCTGCCTGCAAATGATGATGCTGCTGTGGCTGTTGCAGCTGCTGATGATGCGTTTTGGAGCGACGCGAGTCGCGCTTCTCCGCCGAGTTCTGCAGCGGATGATAGCCACGCTTGTCCAAGCTGGAGCTGGCGCTGTGCCGCACCGAGCCCTGGCCGGTAAAATGATGCGATTGCGAGCGATTCGCCGTGGAGCTATTGGACTTCTGCCTACGGGCGGCCGAGTCATTGGAGCCCCTTGACGAGTGCGTCAGCATGCCGAGATTATCGGATCCGCCGCTGGGCGAAATGGGTGCCACCTTGCCCAGCGACATGCGCTCCAAACTGAGCAGATCCAGTCCACAGCCGCTGGGCTCCTGGATGCGTGGCGAATGCTGCTGCTGCAGCTGCAGCTGTGGCGGCGGATTTGTGGCTGTCGTTTTCGCCTGTCGCGAACTCTTCGTCTGCGGACTGATTGGACTCTGCGGACTGGAGTCGCTCGAGTGCTTCTTGTGGCCGCTGCTGCCACTGCCGGCGGTGCTGGTTGCCGTATTGCTGCCGCTGGCTGCACCACCATGACCCTTCGCATTCGTCGTGTGACGGCGCCGGGAGAGCGGTGTATTCTCCACAGACTTGAAGTACTTTTCGTGCATTGAATCATCGCTGGCGGCACCACCGGCACCACCAGCGACGCCACCAGCACCGATGCCGACACCGCTGCCGTTTGCTTCGGCGCTGCTTTTGCGATAGGATTTGCTGTGATGTCCAGCGGCGGCAGGATTAATGGAGGACGACATAAAGCTGCCGGAGCGCGCCAGTGAGACTTTATATTCGCGATCTGTAAGCAAGCAATTGTTTAGCAAACAAGGGTGTACACATAAAACACATTTATTTACCGCCTATAGCTGTGGCAAATGATTTGCCTGAAGGAACAACTCCAGGAACAACTCCAGTTACTCCTCCCCCTCCACGTTGTGCGTTCCGTTGCTGTTGTTGCTGCTGCTGCTGTTGTTGTTGCTGTTGTGCGTAGTTGTACTGACGTTCGGCATCTGGTGATATCTTCTTTTTCTGCGCCTGCGGCGTATGTATCGAATGTGTGGGTGAGGCAATGTCGGATGACTTGGAGGAGCAATAGCCCTGCATGTGGCTGGGCAGCAGCTGATGATCAAAGTACTTGTTGCTATCGACGACAGCGACACTACCACCAACATACGATGAGGGCGTGGACGAGCCATGCGGCAAGTTATGTGAACTGGTGCTTTCTTGCAACATTTCAAAGCTGATGGCACCAAAGCGACAGGGAAAGAGAGTTGGGCAAAATTGTGAGATGAATATTAATTGTGTGTGTGTGCAATATTAAGCATGAGTGTGTGTGTGTGTGTGAGTAGGTGTGTAAATTATAGACTAATTGGAATTTAATGCCCCTCAACAAGCAAAACGGTTAATCGTTATTAGCTTACCGGCCAAACTAGCAGTATAATTATAAATCCTTTAACCTTGTACCAACAGTTTGGTCACTGCCAATATTGAATACATAGAAGCAGTTAAATGCAAAATTTTGTCTTAAATATATCTTAGAAAACATATAAAACATAATCGAACTAACTTTTGAGTACATATAAGCAATGTTTAAAAGCTATTGAATATATTTTTAGAAATATAATTATTTAAAAACGTATAATGGAATTAAAAAAGCAATTAGAATTCACATATTAAAATTCATTGTTCCTCAGCATATTCTAAAAACATAGCACATACGCCTAGTGATCCAACCACCTCATCAAGTAGAAACAAAACCTTTACAAGCCTTCATTTTAGTCTGCAGCAAAACTGCCTTCCACTGTACAGATATGACAACTTACGCGCCATTATCCTTGCCAGCACGTTGCTGTTTCTGCAAAGAGCCCAGACGCAGTCCATCAGTGGGCACTGGTGCACCATTTGGGGCATCATTGAAGCGACGATATCCATGCGCACTGGAAAGACTCGAGTCGCTCGACTTGCCCGATTCCTTGTAGTGATTGCAAGAGTCTGTACGTAAGAAAGGGGGATAGATAAAACGATGAGTCACAAGGGCATTCAATGATGTCAGGCAGGCTGCCTACCTTGTGAGCGTCGGGAGGCGTAGCCCTGTTGAAGCTGTTGTTGTTGCTGCAACGGCTGCTGGATGTCCATCGAACGGGATGAGTCACCGGTGCCGACGCTGGAAAGGATGCGTAAGGGACAACATGTCAGCAAATTAAGATATATAGAACAGAAATGCAGAGCTCACCGAAAACTTTGACGGCCCCGTGGACTCGAGATCATTTCGTTGGCCGTGGAGCTGCTCAGTTTCTCCTCGGAGCTGACCACGGTGCCATTGCCGCTGCGGGCCACGCCCCTTTTTATTAGCAGCCGCCGACATGGGCGATGGCTGCTGCTGTAGTGGCTGCTTCGATTGCTTCTGCGGCGTGGTCTGCTCCCGCCGCTCGCTGGGATCGGTGTTCTGCTTGAGCGTCTGCAGCTTGGCCAGCGGAATGATGTCCACTTGCTCGGCCGATGCCAAACGGTCTTCTGCGTGGCCGCATTATAGTAATAGAATCGCTGCGTATTCGTATCAAACAATTCCCACCATTGCGATGAGTCGGTGCGCTTAATTGGCACATCCTGTACGCACACACAGAGGAGGGATAGAGAAAGCGAAATTGAGAATGAATCCAAGCGAATCAGATGAGTAAATCTCATATATCATAGCTGTGTGTGTAGGTGTATGAGTGTGTCTGTCTGTCTGTCTGTGTGTGTGTGTGTGTGTGTGGGAGGTGTTAAGCATAATTATGTGTATTGAAATGGAAATTGTCGAGTGTCGTCGAATGGATTATGCGCTTACTAAATGTCATTCACATAATTCATACATTTAGCATATTTGATAATGGATATTTCGAGTGGGGAAGGATTATCTTCGGGGTGCCGAAGATTTTATACTCTGTTCGAACCTATAGGCAATTTTCACTGTGCCAACTGCACCACTGAATAATAAGTATCTGTGCAAAGTTGTATCGCGATAGCTTCAAAAACATGGGATATATGGCCAAAACCGACTTCGAGTTGTATGGCAGCTATAAGATATAGTGGTCCGATCCGGCCGGCTCCGACCAATGTGCTGTCCCCTTGAATAATAAGTGTCTGTGCAAAGTTGCATCGCGATAGCTCAAAAACTGAGGGACTAGTTTGCATACATACAGACAGACAGACAGACGGACATGGCTAGATCAATTTGTATTGTCATTGTAAGCATACTGGCAGTAACTTTTGGGGGTCTCTGACGCTTCCTGCTATGCGTTACAAACTTCAGCACAAACTTAATATATAAGAAAAATAAACTATGTGCTTAGCCCAAGTCTAAAATTGTTAGCTTTATAGTCTTATTATCTATTGCACATTATTAGCAAACTAAAAAGGTTACTTTTCATAATCCAGAGCTATATGCTCTATCACTCTATAATACTACAAAAAGGGTGCTTAGAGCTATCGTCTACAAAAGAGTTTTAGCTTATGGCGTTATTAAACTAGAGTTTGCTTTAACTAACTAAGCAATATTAATATTTATCTGTGCGAGCGAGTGAGATACATTTGTATATAACATATTGTTTAGCTGCCTGATAACAGTGTGTAGCTAAATGTAATTTTCAACCAAGATTTGTCGCATTTTTCCTATTTATCTATGTGTCTGCCTGTAAACATCAGTTATCCCCTTAAGTTTACTTTCTTGTCAAGTCTCGTAGTGTACTCGTTATAATTTATTTAAAATTTTCTACGTCGGACAAACAAACACTAGAATTATATTTAAAAGGTGATATGGAATTTCTAAAGAAAAAACTTGCGTTTCTAAAAAAAAACAACGTAGATTTTTTGAATGCAACTTTTGATCAGAGATAATAAATTTCCCATATCCATAGCATAAACAAAACCTATAATTTGTGCTTAGCTTATTATTAAGTATTAATAAAATGCAAAATTGATGTAATTAGAAATTTACAATCAACTAAATGAAGTCGTAGCAACTGAGGCCCTAAACTTATTATTATTTAAAGATTATTTAATAAAAATGGTTAATCATACATAAATAAAGTATGCTCAAGAGTGTTTCAGATTGATTCGCTTGTGTTTTTAAAGTAAAGATTGCTTAATACTTTATTGCTTAATACTTTATGTTGTATGTTTCCATAATATACTCTACAAAAAAGCACCCCCAGAGTGGTATACACATAGCACATACATATTCCTATTAATTAACATTTCTCAGAGCTCAACGAAATACTATATAGAATGAAAAGTACAATACGTATACGTATCATATGGCAATTTGTAGCATCAGCAGAAAGAAGCGTTGCATAAAACAGATTACGCGTTGCATCCAATATCGTTCATAAGTTCTGAGCACGTTTGCAAAAATCTCCCCTTTTCGTATATTATATTTCAAGATAGCAACTGACGTAACTGTCGCGTTTTTTCCCCCGCTCTAATCTCTCTGTCGTTTATTTCACTCACTTGACTATAGAAATTGTTTCAACAATTCTTGTGCAAAACAAATGTTTTTTTTATTTGACATTTACTCAAGGGTTTTCTCTTTGAATTCGGCTTAATCAGCAATTGTGGAGCCCAAAGCAATCAGCTGCATCTTTTGCTTGTTGTTGTCGTTGTCGTTGTTGTTGTGGCTTATAATCGTTCCATCAACTCTTGAAAGAGCTGGACAAAAACGCAAGTTTACTTTTTGCCCAGGCCCCAGTTTTGCAGCTCATATGCGCTGTCTCTTTCTGGCAGCGCGCCAATGCTACCCGTCTCTGTCTGGCATCAGGGTTATGTATATTTTCCTGCGCCTGACCTTGAACTTTTCAGCTGCAGCCAGGCCCAACGCCCAGCATCAGTTGCAGCCGAGAGACAGGCCCTGACCCAGGCTCATGTGTATTTCTCCGTCTCTCTCTCTCTCTCTCTCTCTCTCTCTTTCGTCACTTAATCTGCGACATTGTTTGTTGTTGTTTTGTGGTCTGATAACACAACAGCAACAATACGAGGCCGAGGCGCCCACTACCCGCTGCACATTCCCATTGAAAGCTTTCAGCTCGGCTGCTTTTCATTTCTGGTTTTCATTTCCATTTCCATTTCAAGCTGCACTGTTGCATAATTTCTAGTGGGCGCGCCCAGCGCGTTGATTGGGACAAGGCTGCCAGCAGCCAGCAGCTGCCAGTTGAGGCATCATCGTTACGCTTTTTGCATTATTGTCAGTCAGCCAGTCAGGCAGTCAGTCAGTCATCCATTCAGCCGGACAGTCGGTTAGACAGCCATCGCATAAGTGGGTCTATTTCACTGTGAACCCCTAGTGCCCCTCATCATTTTGTGGTTATATTTCTCTTCTCTCAGCGCGTGCCACATGCAGCAGCAGAACGAAGAAGAAGCAGCAGCCATGGCAAAAGTAACACAAATAGAAAACTTATTCGCTGCACTACGAAGTTTGTATACTCTAAGCCGTAGCTATCGAAAAAATCATATATCAACAGATTTTAGATTTAAATTACAAAATATCGATATATTATCGAATACATGAAGAAGCAGCAGCCGTGGCAAAAGCAACACAAATAGACAACTTATTTGCAGCACTACGAAATTTGTATACTCTAAGCCGTAGCTATCGAAAAAATCATATATCAATAGATAGAAATACAGATTTTAGATTTGAATTACAAAATATCGATATATTATCGAATACTAATAGCAGCAGAACGAAGAAGAAGCAGCAGCCATGACAAAAGTAACACAAGTAGACAACTTATTCGCTGCACTACAAAGTTTGTAGATTTTAAATTTGAATTACAAAATATCGATATATTATCGAATACAAATATTGTAAAAATGTTGTGATTTATATTACTAAATATCCATTCAACGAGAATTTTTCAAATAGAAATACTGCAACAATGTGGTCTTAGAATGTTAAAAGTATCTAGAAAATATAAAAAAAAATTAAAAAAAGAAACAAAAATTGTTTTAGATATTATTAGACACTCGGAAAACGAAGCCTCGTTGTATATTACCTGAAATGTTCTTCTTCTATCAAACGATCATATGATCATTTACATTATTATTGATAACTTATCAATTTATATTATGTAAACACCGTTCTAAATATTTTCTAAAAATTTTTAAATGTGTTTAAAAAAAATGAAATGCGTTTGGGACTTTGAACTTTCGATTATAAATTCGGACTGATATGGACTTTCTAATTTACAAGCGTTCGCTGCATATCGATAAATAGAGCAGTAAATTTTACATATTTTCCTTATCTTATCTTATTTAACTGCACTAACAACATTCTTAGCAATCGATGCTTTTAAAAGGTTTTTTTCTTCAATTGCTAAAATTGCATTCGATAAGTTGCACAGAAAACAATACTTCCAGAGCATTTATCTTGAATACCCAATTAAACAGTAAACACTTTAAGAAACCGATAACATCGATAGTACACTAATAAAAGTTAATGTTATTATTGTTAGCATATTTGTGAATGTATATTCGTTGACGCTAGACAAAACCAAAGAAACCTTCATAAGACTCTCGCCAACAATAAAGAGTATACAATAAAATTATGGATTGATGGCTATGTCTCCGTTTGCTGCCTCCGACAACGTCCTCATTTTGGCCTTGTGCGATATACCGAATATTTTGTAATTATGGAAATACAACAACAACAGCAGCAATAATATGTAGCAAGCAAAACAACAATGAGGCTACATCTTTATCTCATTGATGGAATTTGTGCTTTGCGTCCAATTATGAAAATGGAATTAGAGCAACGCACATTGGCTAAATATTTGAGGAAAATCTGTCAAAATTAATATGCATGGATTATATTTATATACATATATTTGTGGCCGAGGGTAAAACATGAGAAACGGACAATATTAGTCACAAGCAAATACGCCCACAAAATAAACAATGAGTCAAAGACCTAAGAAATGGAAATTTGTTATAAATTTTTGAAAGACAAAATATAAGTAAAAAATGTGTAAAATAAATTTTCCCTTATTAAAAAAGAACTTGCTCTTAAAGCAACAAAAAATTCTAAGTTTCTTAATGAAATGTTAAGGTATTGTTGATAATAATATATAGTATTCACAACATTGACAAATAGAGCATAAGATTTGATACTAAGCTAAAATGAAATTACTAAAAACATAATTGTAATTTTGCATATACGATTTACAAAAGGTACATATATATATATTTATTTTTTTGTTGAACATAAAATAACCTTTTGTGAAGACCAACTCTAGATCTATATCTGTAGCATAAATCATAAGATTTTAAGCTTGTATAACTCTAAAAGCTTTACTTTATTACAATTTAATTGAAGACTTTGCACAACTTTTTAAGTATTATCTCAAGGTGTTCTATTTTTGGTATTTGAATTCGGTTGAAAATGTTTTTAATTGCTGAAATGCCATTCCATTCCATTACTCCATTTGCTGCTACATAATGCAAAGAAAGATAATGCGCATTCCTAGTCATTACAAATTCATTAAATTTGCTACTTTTGGATCTCATTGTTTGGCTCTGGCTTATTGAAAAACAATTTAGCTGCTTCTCTTTTAATCAGTGGAAACACAAATGGGTCGTACGAAGCACGCACAATTCTAATCAGCAAACGGGGCCGGTCGCCTATCAGCTATCGTTTGCCTGCCTATTGCCGAGGTCAGTAATGGACCCCCTAGCCCCTACCACCTAGCCTCCAAGCCCCAAATCCCAACACCAACCCCAACCCCATTTGCTCAACATTAATGGGCAGCACATCTGTGAATCATGCTCAAGCCAAATAGAAAGAGGGAGCGAGCGATGGCAAAATAAATGAAACGTACACAAACATTTCGTTCATAAACATCAAGTTCTTTTTGTTGTTGTTTATAAATTAGGTCATCATCGATATTTTAACAAAAAAAAAGGAGAAAAAACACATAAACAGCATAAACTTCAAGCGCGGCACAGACCCAAAAATAACTTGGGCGATAACATCTGACTGCAATAACGGCATCCACAACAACAATTGAAATATTTCAAGTATTTTTATACCCCGAACCCATTAAAAATGGGTAAAAAGGGTATTATGGTTTTGTGCAAAAGTATGTAACAGGCATAAGGAAGCATCTCCGACCATATAAAGTATATATATTCTTGATCAGTATCAACAGCCAAGTCGATTTAGCCATGTCCGTCTGTCTGTCTGTCCGTCCGTCCGTCCGTCCGTCCGTCCGTCCGTCTGTCTGTATGAACACGCGGATATCAGAGACTACAAGAGCTAGAGACTTCATATTTGGAATATAAGTTCTCGTAGTGCCGGGACAGATCAAGTTTATTTCATTTTATCGATAACTCGACCCATTCAAAAGTTATCGATAAATTTCGATTTCAGACTTGCGTTTTTGGGCTATAACTTACAAGTTATACGAGCTAGAGGCCCCTAATTTGGCATGTATAATCTCGAATAGCATACACATGTAACAAAATTTTTCACTTTTTGGATACCACCCCCCAATCCCCCCAAAAATTCAAAAAACTCATTTTTGAAGGTATGACCTTGCAATTTGGTTTGGTCACACATTTTATAGCCAATGTTATGTCCTACAAATTTTAAAAAGATCGGACAATAAACACAGAAGTTATTTAAGATTTTACTTTCCATTGTGTGGGGCTCAGTGAAAAAGCAAGATAACTGCTTAAACCGCATGCACTGCTTGCAGTATATGTATGTTTGTATGTATGCACACTATTAGGCAAGTATGAATGGATGTCAGAACTGGGTTCAGGGTATCTCCTAGTCGGGCAGTCCCGACTAGAGCACTCTTACTTGTTTTATTTGGCTTTTTGCAAAATTCATTTAAAATGTGTCAGCAGTGGGAAACAAATTTTACATTTAAGAACTTTTTGTGCACTTTATTATTGCTTTCTTGTCTGTTTTAATTTGTATGTATGTATGTGCATTTGTGTGTATACAGATATGTATGTATGTCAACATAGCGTCTGTCTGTCTACATAAGAAGACCTCCCTCCATTAGTTGATTTCTTTAATAATTTAATTTATCAAATAATTTACGCACCTATTTGTTTTATATTATTTTTTTAAAATTGTATCTATGAAATGTGATAATAAGCACAACTAGATGAATGTATCTATGTTTTTTATATAAGAGAAGTTGTCTTTAAATAATTGGGCATAATTGTAAGCGGTTATTTACAAGCACAAATTATATTTATATATATATTATAACACTGCCAACAAAATATGCGCAGCTTCTTGGCAACTTGTAAGGTATCTCAAAGTCGCATAGACTCAAATGCGACATATTTTAATTGCGTTCAATTGATAATGATTTAAATTAATGGCGCATGTACAGTGGTAGGTAATATAAAATTTATAATAGTGAAATGAGCGATATATATAGAATCTATAAATAAACAAGTGGGAAAGGATTATCTTCGGCGTGCCGAAGATTTTATACTCTTTTCGAACCATTAGACAATTTTCACTCAGCCAACAGCAGCACTTTCATTAGCTGTAAAAATTGACATGATATGAATTTAAATTTTCTAGTGAAATATTAAATTTATTTCCAGTTGTAGGGCAGCTATAAGATATAGTGGTCTGATCCGGGCGACTCCAATTAATGTGATGTATGTTTGAATAATAAGTATCTGTGCAAAGTTTTATCTCGATAGCTTTGAAAACATGGGATTTATGATCAAAACCGACTTCCAGTTGTATGGCAGCTATAAGATATAGTAGTCCGATCCGGCCGGTTCCGACCAATGTGCTGTCCCTTTAAATAATAAGTCTCTGTGCAAAATTTGATCACGATAGCTCAAAAACTGAGGGACTAGTTTGCATACATACAGACAGACGGACATGGCTAGATCAATTTGTATTGTCATTCTAAGCATACTGGCAGTAACTTTTGGGGGTCTCCGACGCTTCCTTCTATGCGTTACAAACTTCAGCACAAACTTAATATACTATTTTCTTCGAAAAGAGTATAAAAATGTATTTGTGGCATATATGATACTCAAATCTGGGAAACATAGTTTGTACATATGTGCTTTACATGATCAAATGTTAATTTAGTATATTCAAAGAAATCTTTTAAAGAATATAAGCTCTCTAATAACATATGACTCAATTATTGAAATGTGTGAGAAAAAAACATAAATCTTTGACAAAGTATACTCAATAAAACCCCCTTAAGATCGAAGCTTCTATATGATTAATCATCAATAGAGTTTCTTAAGACCCCATTGCCCCCTATATGGTTTCATTAATGGTGCAAGCTCAGTGCATATGAAACCGATTCGATTGACTCAGCGGGAATTGAACGCTAATGCAACATGCATTTAATGAATTTGAATGACAAATAGTTTGATTTATAATATGCTTGTACATTGTGCAATTAATGCTTGGTATATCCACTATAAATCATATTAAATCATATTCTCAAGTAAAATTTCCTGTAACATGGGGCCTAGAGCCGGACAATGTAACTACCGCTAATAACCGAAATCCATTAGCGATATTTATGCGCGCTTAATTGCCACCGTAATTGCCAACAAAATTATGCAGGTCATGCAACAACTTGGCCAGGCTCATAACCCACTAAAAACAGGAAGCAGCAGCGGCCAAAAACGGTAATGGCGATAGCTATGCGATAGTCTAGCGATAGCATATGTATATATGTATACATGTATATGTGTGTATAATGTAAAAGAAAAACTAAAAAACAATTTGAAATATTTTGACGATTGCGTAGCACCATGGGTACATAGAGGCGGTACCATCTTGCTGCAGGCTATATGGATTAATTTTGGTCTGCTTCGGCGGACGCACGTACACATTATAGCTGCCCGCTTCTCTTCGCTTCTCTTCTCTTCTCTTTTCTTTGGGACGTTTTGTAACACTAAACGAGCGTGTGGGCAACTTTCCTGTACTTCTTTCTTAACCGGAAGTTTTACAAAGGCAAATGAGCAAAAAGTATAAAGAAAAAAAACAAGCCGACAACGAACACTGAGGGGAAGTAAGCCAAGAGTTATAATAAAAAGTTTAAGCCCAACTTACAATGAAAAAGCGACTTTGAAATACCTTGTAACTGAGCCTTAAAACCATAAAGTATATATATTGTATGCATGATTAATATAGTTAAATTTTTGAAACTTAAAAAGTTGTTTTAAAAAAGGGAGCCACGAGATTTTTTAATTAAATTTTACTAGTAATCTTTATTCTGTTGATGTAAAGGAAATGAAAATCTCTGGAAATAATAATTATCTAAAAATACCAGTATTCATTTTGAATTCTTCATTTTTTTAGCCTTTTTAGTTCTTAGCTATTATATTGGTATTTTTCTATGAACCCTTCTTATGCATTTTACAGTTGTCCACCACAGTGAACATACCCTTCTTCAAATTATGATTACAGAGCATAACAAATAGACAGTGGACTCAACTTGCTGTGCATAAATTTCAAATCACGTACAATGAACGCAGCAATTGTTGCTGTCTTTGTCTTCATTTGCTACAATTGTTGTTGCTACTGGTGACACCGAAAACAAAAAAAGAGCAGCAGCAGCAGCGGAAAGCAGCAGAAGAAGAAGCATAAAACAGAAGAAGCGCCGCTGCGACGACGTCATTAAAAAAAAAGCTGCCAAAGCTAAAAACTTTGAAAGCGACAACAAAAAGTTGTTGCTAATTTAAAGCGCGTTTGCCGCTGGGTGGGCATGCAAGGGAGAGAAAGAGATAGACAGAGAGAGTGGGGTGAGCGAGTTAAGGGAGTGCGTTTGTGTGTGTGTATTGTTCTATTTGTTGTCCATGTGCCTGTGCACGCTGTACTGCATCAAATGAATAGATTATATTGCGCAGCTAAAAGGATTCTTCCTTCATTCACTTCCTTATAGCAGCTTGACAATAACTGCAGCGACATTTGCGTCGGCGCCAGCAGAACTGCTGCAGCAGAATTTGGGGCACATGTTCTGTGCAGTGTTGTGTAGTGAGTGTGAGTGTGAGTGAGGGTATCATCATTTTCAGATGAGGTTTGCCAGTAGGCTAGACAAAATCAATATGAAATGCATAAACAAAATGTATATGTTTACAAATAATAAAAATTGGTACATTTATGAGGTCAAAATATTGTGTTTTTGAAGAAAACAAACCATAACATAATGCAAATATAAATTGAAAACAAATTTGGAACACTATCTGCATTTGTGGATGAAAATATATATATAAATGTATGTATGTAATGTAAAAGGAGTGCATTGTCCGAATATCATTTTTAAAATGTTATTATTTATTATATTTAATTTGTATTTGAACGATGTATTTTAACTAATATTTGCATTACCTCGTATATCGTATGTAAAAATATCTCACAACGCACAAGGAGAATATTGAATTTGCAGTGTATAAATAGCTGCGTGCTGCACTCGAGTGACATATCAGATGACGCTCACTTCCTGCAGCGCCACACGCGGTCACAGGTCGAAGCAACGAGAAGTGTTGGGCAGTGTGTGTGGGTGACGATGACGATGACGATGACTCAAAAGAGAGCGAGAGTGACAAAAATGCCAAAAAACCAACGGGCAAGCAAACTCAAAATGCAATGTTCACACACACACACACACACATACATGTATATATACTCACACACGCGAGGGCATGCAAAGAGAGTGCATACAGCAGGCTTCGCTGTTACAATTTGTGTGCGACTGCATAATGCACATGCATACATACATACATATGTATGTATGCATACATTTGTGTGTGTGTGTAACTGTAAAAGGGTCGCAATAAATCAGCGCATGAAATGGGCAGCAAAAAACCCAAGTGAAGCCAAAGGCAAACTAAAGCGCCGTGTGCTGCATATCCTGTGCATGCCAAACCTTTTCATTAAGGACACACACACACACATGCATATACTACATATATATGTGTGTGTGTGCAGGCAAACAGCGAAACGAGGACGCAGTCGAGGACATTGCAGGGCAACAACAAAATCAATGAAATTTTCACTACTTCCGCCAGTGCGCAAAAAAAATATATATTAAAACAACAACAAAGCAGAAGCAGAGCCAGTGCGAAAAGGACTAAAGCAAAGGCAGAGCAGCAGAGCTTCTGTTGGCTGTGTTTGCTTTAGAGCTTTTGCCTTGGCCAGACATCTAAAGTTATTAGCCTGCGACACCTTTTGGTAATGCCGCATTAGCCAAACATGGCACATGCAATGAAAGGAAGGACATGGCACAAAGCGGCTGAAAGGAGCTTGATTGATAATGCAAAGGATGTGTGCTCAGAAAGCAAAAGTTTGCGACTGCATGTGGCATGTGGCAAGAGATGTAAAGTAAAGTAGGGTATTACTACATAAATATGTATGCACATGTTTTAAACAGCCAAATGATTAATATTCGATATTGATAGCGAATGGAAAACCAACAAGTAGGGCTAAACATAAGGGTTACATTGATCAACAAATTACAAATTCAAAAAAAATTGCTTGGTTTTATTTGATGTGCCCACTAATTTATAGCTATTATGCACGCTTTATTTAACTTCAACTGCGCGCTTTAATTTTATATTTCTATCAATAATTTTCAACCCACTTGATATTTACATATTTAAAAACAATATGATCGACTCATACCCTATGCCAATCGACCGAAAGTTATGCAAAGTATTTCACAGTTATTTTTCTTTTTTAAATACAATTATTTAATATTGTTAACGCTATTGACGAACTGGGTCAAATGTACGTACGTATGCATGTGTATTTTTTTGCTGTAAAATTTGCAAAACAAGTGACCCATGTCAATTAAGCAACATCGCAAACAAGAAAGAAAAAGCTGCGTGCAACATAACGAAAATTTAATACCCTTACTAACTTACAAATTACTTTTATATAAATTAAATTAACTACTTTAAAATGCACAATACTTTATATATTTAATAAATTATTAGTATTATTTTAAATTTCCAAATCTTTAATCTATTATTTAAATTTTTTGTCGACGTTAAATCAATAAACAAAAATATTAAAGACCACCATTATTCAAATTTATCAAAAGTTTATCCTTATGAAATTGACTTATTATTTTTATCAACCTCTTGAGAAATTTACAAAATATGTTCAATTAATTCGGCAATTTATAGAATAGTACAACAAAAAATGGAATTACTATAATTTTGTAGACTTATTTTAAATGATTTCTATAGACCCGATTCAAAACTATTAAAAGCTCGTATATAAAATTAAAGTTTCACATCGATAATTCTACGATTATCAATAGAGTATGAAAATAACGTATTCCAAATTTGTATTCCTTTCGAAAACCTTGGTTAGCGTAGCGATACTTATGCCAAAATGCTAATGCCCGCAACAAGGGTATATAATAATTAAGCTGATAACACCAATGAGTTCATTAGCCCCCACGCTACCAATTGCGACATTTTGGCAATTAGTGTGCAAGTGCTAATCAAGCGTGCTGTATTGTACACTGACAAACATGTGTAAGGTTTGTGTAAATAGTATAATTAATTTGCTTATTCATTGACTCAAAACGGAAACTTACTTCGGGTGGATCCCAGACGCACTCGCCAGTTGTCAGATTGGCGTACATGTGCTCCTTGGTGCGCGGCTCGATGATTTCTACCCATTCTATCCTGCAGGGCAAAGAGAGAAAGAGAGAAAGACACAGCGTGTGTGAGTGTTAGAAAACGTAACATACATATGTACATACATAAAAATACATATATTAACATGCTGCTATTTTAAACGGTAAATGGCATCTCTGGAATGCAACGCAAGACGCACTGTAAGAAGTACAACACAGAGCAACAACAACAACAGTGGCGCTGGCTAAACTTATAAAACCGATTGGGCGCACACGCACACAAATTTCATTCAATGCTTCACTCATTCATTCATTCATTAATGCTAAAGACGCACTGCAAAAAGGGAACAAAAAGCAAAATAAATACGCCCAAAAATAAAAATACCACCCACAAGAAAAAAGTACCACCCAAAACGGCCCTGTGCATGAGTCTTCTTCGCTCTGTTGTGTCTGTGTGTGTGTGTGTGCGTTGTTGGTTTTTCCCTTTATGAATTCCTTGTTTTGGGCTTTTCTCTGCACACGCACATACACACGCACACACATACACATACAACAATATTTTTTGTCAAACATTTTCCGGTTTTTCCTTATTCGAAGCTGCATTTTCAGAACGCCGCGCCGTCCTTACACACATACACATACAAATGCAGAGAGCGTTTGCTCTCTCTTCCATCTCTCTCTCTTTTGCTCTTTTCGGCCGCGGCTGCCAAACAAAAACGACGCTTGTTGCCGCGCCTTGCAAGAAAATCGATTTTGCAGGCCAAAATGCATAAATTTCGAGCCAACTAGTATTTAATTAAGCGAAAGGAGCTGGGAGGGAGACAGGCGGCAGGAGCAATGCAACGCACACGCACGCATACACATGCACACGCAACGCACTCGCACGCACACACACAGACAGCAGCTGCGGCTGGCGTTGCCAGCTCGCCCTAAAGGGAGGGGCTCGTGCTCTACTCTCTATTGAGTTGCATTGCGCATAAATTTTCGCACTTCCCCCCACACACACACACACACACACATATACAAAGTTTAAAGCAACTTATTATTGTTGTTGTTGTTTCATTTGTATACACATTTCCACATCTTTCGCTTGGCCTGCTGTTGTTGTTATTGTTTCCAGTGCTAGCTATAGTGTAACGGCACACACCTTTCACAACTTGAACTCATTTTTTCAACGCTTTATTACACTCGGCCGTCGTCGCTGTCTCCTTTTGCTATTTCTGCAGCTGCTGCTTCTTCTTCAGCGCACTTCAATATTTTTTCACTACTACAAGTACACTTTATTTTCCGTATTCGGGACGGGGGCTGAACAGCGAAATGCAATTTTTCTTTTTCAATTGATTTTTTTCTCCCACTAGCACTCCTTTTTCACTTTGCCTTTGCCACAGACGCGTGGTCAACACTTTCACATTTATGATATAATTTACAGGCCATATTTTCGCTTTGCTTTTCGCTTGCACAAATGCATTTTCTTTTTCAATTATTTATGTGCCCGTGTTTATAATTAAAAATAATTCATCCGTCTCGCATTCACACGCCGCCACCGCTGTTAACGAACTGTAAAACGTCAGCTGTTTTCAATTGAGAACACAATCGATAAAAATAGCGCATCGATTAAGCAAATCTATCGACTCTGTTAAATCGTAACTTTTCTGTTATCGCCAGCTGTTTTCATATGTTAACAAGAATTTGTAGTTAGCGATGAGAGTTTAAATTTCTCTTCGAAGTAGAGAAAATATGAAATGTTTTAAGTTAATGTAACAAAATATAAACAAAACATATGCTCTGAGCTTAACATATAAAAAATTATCTCCAAACAGGCAAACTATTCCCTGCTCGATTTCTGCAAATGCAGGATGTTGCTTTTTTATAATGCTCTAGTGAGAACTTTGATCAGCACAGGAAAAATGTTTTTTTTTTATTATGCGAATATGGTAACATTTTTCTACTTACCGTTAAATAAAGTTGTTTAATTACACAATTTCAGTTGGATTCTTGCAGAGGAATATTTACCTCCGCTAAAAAATGCAATAAAACCAGCAAGTGTTCATGTATTTTACGTTCATTGAATTTTATTGAAATTTTGCGAGTTAATACAAAAACGAAAACTGAAATTATTGCAATAAACATTAAAAACGCCCACTCACCATTATAATGCCATTGAAAAAGGGTTGTTTAATACTATGGTTAACTGATTTTTACAATTACTATAAGAGTGTCTCGGTTCTTGTCTACAAAAATGTAAAATAATAATTACATTTAAAATTGCATAAATCTAGACAATTCTAGACAAGTGATGTTCGAGTATGACGTACATATTGTTAGAGAAGTTCTCATGCATAAAATGTTTTGTTTATTTTTGTTTTGTTTTGTTTGTTTTAATTGTTTAAATCGGTTCTCGACGTAATAATTTCGAATAATTATGCTTTTACACGCTTGAAACTTTATTGCATTTTATGTAATTAAATATATATAACGTACATCTACATCACGAATCACAGCAAAACTTTATTATATTTTTTTTTATTCCTTTTCATATACTTTATGATAAGCTTTTGTTATTTTTGAAAGTGTTTGAAACTATATAAACCAATAAAAGTTAGGAAAATTGGGCACACTTATCAGTGCTGTTATTATTGTTAGTTCCAGAAAGAGGTGGCAATAAACCAATGAGAAGAAAAAGGAGGAACTGAAAAGACTTCAATAAGGAAATAAGCTGGAAAATGTTTATTTAAGCTGTTTGCTTCTTAGTTCGGTTGATTGAGAGTTTATTTGTAAATATATATATTTATATATTTATATACTCGTAGGTAAGTATGTCAGTGCACGTATAAAAGGTATTCAATTCATATCCATGTATATATGTATATATATATTTGCTTTTATCTTTCTTGGTTTTTTTCTTTTATAACGTTTTGTTTTTGTTTAAGTTTTTCTTCCTTTTTTATTGTGACAAAAAAATAAACATTTTCTTCTACTAATAAAATTCTAGAAAAGCACAACACCTTTATAATGGTCTTTTGGAAATACCATTTACATTTATGTAGATTAAAAATAAATACACACACATTTTACATACATATATATATATGTATTAGTATATACTAGGTATCAAGAATTGTTTTGTTTTTCTTTATCTTTTATGCATAGCATTTTATGAGGATTGAAAACATTATTATTGTTTGTTTGTTGTTTTTTTTTCATTTGGGGCGCAATCTGAAAAGTGCTCATCGTTGTTATTTCTGTTCTTCTTCTTGTGAATAATTGGCAAAGTCAGCCTCGCTAAAAACGGACCCAATAGCAATGCTTAAACCTTTTTTTCTGGATGGGTACCGGAAACTGTAGAGCCGTGTTCAAAGTTAATTTATTTAAAAAAAAAAAAAAAACAAATAAAACGAACTCTTGCTATAAGCAACTCATCGTCTATGCTCATGTTTATAGTTAGTTATTTAGTACTGTCTGAAAATGCTAAACTATTTATTTTATATATTGTATGTATGCTCTATATATGCATTTGTCACAAAAAAATCAATGCCATATATGTGATATAAAAAACGTTTTTGAGTTAGTTTCAATGGTTTGATACGAATGGAGGGCAGGAATCATTTCAATTTACTTGGTATTCTGTATTGTTATTTTAGTTTTTTTGTTTTTGTAATATATATGTATGTATAAACACATTACTTGTCAATGTTTATCATCGTTATTGTTATTAGTAATAATGTTATTTGTGTGCCGCTTAGTACTAGCACATGTATATTGTTAAAAACGTACGGATTTACAGGCTAGTTGAGTGCGTGTAAATATCGTATGCATATACATATGTTAAGATACACCATAATAATAGAAGAAAACTCTATATAGATCGATATATATATATATATGTATATATGTACACACATACATATATATAACCATATATAACTACGTATATATATATATATGCATCTGATGCTCGGCCAGCGTGCTACTTTTAATAGACAAGTCACATTGATTCAAATTCAAGGAGGTTTCTGGTGTAATTACTATATGTATGTATATATACCAATATAACATACGAGCATTTTGTTTGTTATTCTTCGAAAAAGGCAAAACTACGGAACTGGAGCTGCCGGAGCCCCGCATTCAAGTGTATTGCGTCCTCAGTCCGGTTATGATACACAATATCTATTAGGTATGTATGTATATTTAGCAATTGCATAATAACGCACACGTCTACGACAATACAGTTAATTAAGCCCACCGATATATATGTATGTATGCATGTATGTATTGGTATTACGACGCTAAATTCATATTCATATTATGTATTTATGTTACTTGCTCACTTTGTATATATATATATATGTATATATATAATTTTGTTGTTCTGCGTTAAACGTTCATTCCATTTATTTTGTTTTGTTTTTAGTCGATTTGAAAGATTGCTTATATGTTTCAAAGTTAGTTGCTTTGTTTATATATATAGGTATGTTTACTAATTCAAAAGTGTTTAAACAGTTGAAACGCAAAAAGTAAAAGAGTTGAATATCCATTTGTTTTTTTTTTATAGAAAATTTCTTTTTTTTTGTTGTTTTTTTTGTTTTGTTTTGCTTAGTGCAAAAAGAAGAAGAACTTCTTCAGTGGGTTCAGTTCGTACAATATACATAGACTTTTGTTGTAAGTATAAAATAAAATGCAATGAAATATTATGTATGTTTTGTATGTATGTATATATAAGAAAACGTAAAGCATAAACAAGTACAAATATAATTGGTTTTTTTTTTGAATTTTTTTTTGTTGTATAATTTGCATTTATAGCGTTAATTATATGTATGTATGTGTGTGGACAGCAACATTTTAAAATACACCATTTAGTATAGGTAATGTATGTTTTGTATGTATAGTATGCACTCGTTACGTATAATGCAAGGAAATTATAAGCACAGGCGGCAGTTGAGCCCAAAATTGTCAACTATTTAGCTTTATTGACCGTTTTATGTTTGTTATATTTGCTTTGCACTGTACTGTATGATTTTGAATACTCATTGCTAACACATTTATAAAAACTATCGATGATGCGATATCGATAATTATGCATGTTATGTATATATGCACGAAATCTTGGTGGTATGAATAATTTGATTATAATTACATTGTTACATTGTTACAATTTACTGTTTTGTTTTTTACCATTACCGTTACTTACATACAACTACCGCCTAAGTAAGTTCTACGACAAGCTATTGAAGTGGCCTGGTTTAAAGGGAAGCGATTTGGCAGTTGGATTCGTTGCGCGTTATATCAATTATTCAAATAGGCTAACTCTGTGACTGTGTGTGTGTGTGTGTTTATGTGTGTTTGTTTATTTGTTTGCTTATGCTCCATTACTTGCTGCACCTGGACGACGTGGCGAAAGCGTTTGGTTGTTGTTGCTGCTGCTGTTATTTGTTGTAATTGTTATTGCTATGATTGCTCTAAGCGGCCTGGCTCTGTTGCGAATTGGCGCCGCCTGCTGCAACAGCCACGGTTGGATTGCTGCTGGCTGTGGCAGTATTGCCAGCCAGGCTGGTTGTACCTCCTGCGGCGGCGGTGGCGGTTGCCTGCGACTGCTGATGATCGGCGCTGTCAAAGTAATCCGAGGCATTGCCACGGCAAATGGGGCATGTGCGATTCGACTGCAATAAAATGAAAGTAAAGCAAATCAGTAGTTGGCAACAGAAATAGTATCGATAAGTCACACGGACCAGAAATGATGTAGTTGGCAACAATTTAACGAATATCGATAAATTGCAGTTATTTTTTGAATGCTATTAATAAAGAGTTGGCAACAGCTGAACGAAGAGTAGCGACTAACATTTAACTGCCAAGGACTCTTTAATGTGAGTGTAATGTTGAATATTCGATAACTTACGCGCAGCCATTTGTCCACGCACTTGGCATGGAATTCGTGGGAACAGGGCAAAACGCGCAGCAGCTGGCGCAGCTCAAAGTCGCACATGCAGACCACGCAGGAGGATTGATCGCCTGTTGGGAATACGAGAAAATAAAGCCAGATAAGTTAACGTTTTTCAAAAATATAAATTCTTTAGTTCCAGAGGTGGTGCATATTTTAAAATATTTAATTTTCTAGAATTTATTAATAGCAAAAATGGGGATTAGAAAATATTTTATTTAAAACCAATTTCATAAATAAATCAGTAGATAATATAATCAAACTTGCTGAAATATAAAAAATACGTATTAGATTCAAGGCATTGAGATAAATCCATCTAATTAACATTCAACTTTAATTTCAGCATCTTGGAACTTAGCGGAAGACAAATGTAGCAAGTGCTTATAAAAAATGATATAAATGATTTCTTGGAAATGCTCATTTTGCAATACATAATATTTAAATACAATATTTCATTTAATGATTCTAATCACGATTTCCACTTTAAAAAGTGTACAAACTTTTCATATTTTCTAATAAGTGTACCATTGTACCAACGAATAAATAATGTATCGGTTTTTGGTACAATTGTACCAAATGTGGCAACCGTGATTAAAATATCATAAAAATGAAAAAAATAATATAAGAGAACGAATAAATGTTGCCTAATAAGAATACTTATATTTTCTGGAAGTTCTAATTGTAGAACAACTTACCGTTCTGCGCTTCCGGATTGAACTTGTAGCTGGGCAACTGATCAATTTCATTGCGTGTAAGGCCACGTGGCTTGGCCTCGCCCAAACGCTCGGCCAGACTGAGCAGCGCCTCATAGTTCTCCGTCTCATTGGTGTCCGCCGAGTTCAGATCGTGTTGATTGTATGGTGAAAGTGGGAACATGGCGCTGCAAGAGTTTCAGATTAGAGATGCATACACAGAGAATGAGAGAGAGGCAGCAATGAGGACTTACAGGAAATTGAGCAAGAAGCCCGGATTGATAATGCCAGCGGTGGTTTGGATCTGCACGGGCGCCTGATGGGCGGCCAGCGATTGTGGCGGCAGGACATGCCGATGCGGGCCGTGATTGGCCGGCCAGAAGCGCGGTATGCGCCGATGCGGCGGGAATGTGCGTCGTTCCGACGATATGATGATCTGCTGCGGCCCCGCCGTCATCTGCGTCACATGGGCGGCAGCAGCCGCTGCCGCGGCATTGGAATGTAAATGCTGTGCGGCAGCCGCGGCGGCGGCGGCGCTCATCGACGCGATATGGATGTGGCTCGCCGGGGCCAGCTGATGTGCGTGCGGATGCGGATGCGAATGCGGATGTGGATGCTGATGTGCATGCGGATGTGAGTGCGGATGCGGCGCTTGTCCGCCCACTGGCACCGATGCGGCAGCCGCTGCCGCCGCCGCTGCTACTGCGGCCGCCTGATGGCCGTCCAGATGATGTGCACTGGGCTGCTCCAATGTCAGATTGGCCACCGCTATAGCGGCCACATCACGCTGCTGCTGCTGTGCCGTAATGGTCGCCTGCTGGATCATGTGCTGGGCGGCAGCCGCCGCGGCCGCCACCTGCGTGGCCGTCGGCACCTGGGTCACCTGCATGGGTGCGGCTGCCAAGCCGGCGGACGCGGGCGAGAAAGGTTGCGTGTAGATGCCATGCAGATGGCAGGGCGCAAGACGCGCCTGCGCCGGCAGCGGATACGTGCAGAAGGATGCCCAGATGGGCTCGTGACGCAGCGCCAGATTGAGGTCAACCATTAGCGAGGTGGGCGGTGGCGGTGGTGGTGCCGCTGCTGCTGCTGCCGCCGCGGCTGCTGCGGCCGCTGCTGCTGCGGCCACTGCCTGCTGGTGGGTGGGCGCCTGCGGCGGTGCCTGCACCTGCTGCAAGATGGCGCCCACACTGCTGCTGGTGGTGGGGCCGCCAGCATTGCCGCCGGCATTGCCCACAGCCGGACCATTGCCGCCCAGATCCCAGGGCGAGCGATGCGTGTGCGTATGCGGGTGTTGTGGATGGGCATGCGGATGCGGCAACTGCTGCTGCTGTTGCTGCTGCTGCGGCACATAATGCGACTGCGGCTGATGGTGGTGCATCGAGTGGTAGTTGGGCTGCTGCTGCTGCTGTTGATGCGGCAGTGGTGCATATTGCTGAGGATGCGGCTGCTGCTGTTGCTGCTGCTGCTGCGTTGAGGTCGCGACATCCCGCAGACGTGGTCGACGCAGCGGTGGACTGCCCTGTTGCATCTGCAATAAAGTACAACGATTTCGACAATTAACTTCAAATAAAATCGATATCAAAGTCCAACTAAATGATATATCGATACTATCTATACAACTATATCGATGTTGATCATATTTTACCTATGTATGTATTAATGAACTAATTTAGCGAGCTTGGTAAACATATTTCGAAGAATGAAAATGTTATGCGTACAAAAGTGAATTACTGACTTAAGATATAGTAATCCGTTTACAATTATTTGTTGTTTGGTGTACAGGGCTTTAACTTTCAACCATAGTTCCTATTACCATGTTTATAAGCACTTTTTATTTGTAAATACAGAGTTTCAAATGTTAAATTTGGATAATAATTTGAGTTAATAATTTGTGTTTAGCAAATACATATTTTACGGAAAAAAAGTCTCGAATAGTGATTGATATTATTGTATATAGTGCCGTACGAGTTGACACACATTTTTATCATTTAATTTGGTTTTACGTTCTTTTTTTACGTTTATTGGAGTATAAACGCAGCATATGACAACTATTTATATGATATAGTAGACTGATATCTATAATTATATTGCATAAATATTTGGACTAATATATGTGCTATTTCTGATTTTATCAAACGAGAATTGTATTGCCACCCAGTGGTTCCTTTTGAAGATATATACATATACTATACATCACATTGTACTGACTCGATTTACTTAAAATATAGTAGAGAGCGAAAAAAAACAAAATAATCAAATTGTATCTAAAAAAAAAAAACAGAATGTATCCAAAAGCGGAATTGAAAAGAAAAAAGTGCGTATAAAATACGGAAATATTCGATCGACTCGTAAAATATACATATATTTATATCTTATTTATATATATCAAGAATTTTCCAGACGTCTTCCAGATTTCACATTTTTATATCGTCAAACTGTTCATGAATATTCATTCTCATATATATTGTTATTACTTTAATTGAACAACACAAATCAATACCAACGAGTTGACAACTTCAGATCTATCAAGCTATGAGATTCGTAATACCATATATAAGCACATATACGATCTCTTTAACTCACCATGACACGCTGAGAGCGTCTCGGCTCCCAAAGGGCCGGCGGAGATTGGCTGGGACGACCCGAAATGCGACGACGCTTGCGCGATGGACTGTCCGAGTTGAGGCCGTTGGGACCATTGGGACCGAGTCCGTTGTTCAGCGAGAGCGTGGAGCCGGACAGGCCAGAGCCCGAGGGTACATCGCCCATGAGACCGGGTCCGCCGGAGGATGTGGATGCACCATTGTTGTTGATGTTGTTATTGATGTTGTTGTTGCCATAGCCATTGCCCATGTGCTGATAGTGGGCACCATTGCGTCCATATCCTCCAGCATTGCGCATAAAGCTATAACCGCCATCGGATCTATGGTCCAGACCCTGATCCGAGTTTCCATTGCCAAAGTGCTGCAAGAAGTTGGTAATATTATTAAATATTTGGCAAAACCAATTGGGAGCTGAGCGCAGTGCAGAAAACTAATTCAATCTAGACTAAAATGATCTAGTTATAAAATTGCTCAAATTTTCACATATTTACGAACATTGTTATAATACATTTTTAACACTTTTTTAGTGAGTACGGTGTATCGTTAGTTTTTTCTCAAGGTAATGTCCTGTTATCTGAATAGGTAATGGAGATCAAGAAATTGTACATATACAAAATAATATTGGATTTTAAGAAATTTTACTCATCTGTGAGTTATATAAATCGTATTATGACTTGCATAGTCATAAACGTCATTTTGAAAGGTAGATTGAGACAAAACTAATTTTTTTGAAATATAATCCAAAGTGATCCATCTTGAAAAAGTAAGATGTATCGCTAAAAACCCAAAGATTTAAAGACAAACACTTTTTATTGATATACATATAGTATGCAAAATACGATTAGATTAAATTCCTTCTGAAACCTTAATCGGTTTGAATTTCGCAGAAATAAAGAAATACAAAAAATTCAAAACGCATAGTTATGCATCCAAATTGTACTTATTTGATCTATTCCGTATGACAGCTATTTGAAATACATTCATGAGTAATGTACGCAACATTTTTATATTTTTAAGTGCTACTTATCCTATTTATTTTAAGAAAATCTCTTTAATTTAATGCTGTTCTTAGTGAAAAATAAAAATTATATTTATATATATACATATATGTATATTATATTAATTTGCCTAGCTATTTGTCAAGATGAAAACATTGGGATGTATGTGTATAAGGTGTTTTGGAAGGATGATATAATAATAGTTTACAAGTATTGCTTAATTGATTAAAGACATTGCATAATTTAAATTAATGATGGAACTGACTTGCTAACTCACATTATTGTTCAGATTCCTGTCGTAGCTGCCGTTATGGCGACGATGGTTGTTGTTGTTGTGACCAGAATTACTATTGTTACCGTTGTTGTTGATGTTATTGTTGTTGTTGATGTGATGTTGCTGATAGTCACGCGACAAAGCGGGACAAACGCGACGGTAATTCATATAATCTAGATTGTTGCCATTGCCCAAACCATTCGCATTGTTGTTGTTGTTGTTGCGATTGTAGTTGCGCTGGTTGTGGTGTCCCAGCTGTGGGCCCGAAGGTCCTTGGCTGTGGCTATTGATGGGTGCATTATTGGATGCAAGGTTAATATGAGTATCAGTCAATTGGTTGAAGTTTATCATAAGAAGCGACGGCGACAATTGTTGTTGTTGTTGTTGTTGTTGGGTTTGAGATCGTCGATGTGGTTGTTGTTGTTGTTGTTGTCGTTGTGAACACATTTGTTGTGGTTGTTGTTGTTGTGGCGCAGACGACCCATGAGGAATTATATCGGTACAAGAATTGACATTCACAACATCAGTAGAGTTACTATTTGTTGTTGTATTGTTGGAATTGAAAGTTGTTGCGGTTGTTGAATTTGAATTCGTACGTGTTAGCGGGAGGGATTGGCGATTAGTCGGTTGTTGTTGTTGTTGTGGTTGTGGTTGTAGTGGGTGGTTTAGCTGAATGTAGTTGTTGTTGCTGTTGTTGATGTTGTTGTTGTGATGATGGGTGCTGTGATATTGATGATTGTGATTTTGATTGAAATTATGCAAGTGATTGTTGTTATTGGTATTGGTATTGATGTTGATGTTATGCTGGTTGGCTGGAAAGGATAGTATAAGGGGCGTGGGACGGCGCTGCTGGCCAAAGGGCGGTGCTGTGGGCGTGGCAACAGTTAAACATAAGCGTGCTGGATTCAGTCTGACAACGGACACGGACATTGAACCAAAAGCGGGCGGAAGCAACGGCGGGGGCGGCACACTGTGGCAAATATCATAGTGATAGCTGGGATTCACAATTGGAATCTGATTGGGGGGCAGTGTTGCTGGTTGCTGATTGGGATTGTGGTTTTCATTTTGTGTGGTGGTGTTGGTACGAATACTACTCAGATTACTGCTAGTGTTAACAGTGCAATTGCTGGTGTGGCTGTTGTGATTGTGGTTGTTGTTGTTGTTGTGTGCAGTGTTGGTAATTGTATGATGATAGCTGTTATTGTTAACGTTACTGTTACTGTTATTGTTATTGTTACGATTACTGTTACTGTTACTGTTATACTGTGTGTTATGATTATGGGCTGGTGATTGATGACTGTGTGTATTTGTATTGGTATTGTGATTGTGATTGAGGTTAAGGCTGTTGTTGTGATGATGCGTTTTGCTATTGTTATAAATACAAGTTCCGCTAGAATTACTTGTTTGTACATCGCTGGATTTTCGATTTAGGTTTGCATTGCGTTTTGTTTTTTTTTTTGTTTTTTTTTCAGATAATATGTAATACATATAGTAAGATATACGTATATAATGTATAATATATATATTCGGTTTTACGAGATACATTTGAAAATTGTTCAATCAAATCAATGCAGTAGCAGTGTGGTGGTAGTATTAAACACAACCCATATATAGTTATTTTTGTTTGCATATACATGTACAGGTAGTAGGTAGTAGTAGTAGTGTATATATGCAGTAGTGGTAGCCACACATATACGTTATTTATATAGTTTTGTTTTTTATTATTATTTTGCAGTTTTTTCGGTTTTTTTTTTATGAAGAAGAAAGAAAAACGAAAAAGATAAAAATAATATATATGTAAATGGCAAAATGCAATAATTAGATTATTAGTTTAATATAGATATATATATGTAATTATATAATATCAATATATACACACACATATAGTTTATAATAATATAATGGCAATGCGTGTATATGTAGCGAAAATTATTGTTGTTGTTGCTGTTAATATTATTGACTAATTAACTACATATACACACATATACAATATGCATTTAGTAGAAACAAATACGTACTAATTTTGCACATCATCTTTTTTTTGAATTTTTTTTTTCATATTGTTTTTGTTGTACTTATGCATTTTAAATAGAAATTTTTGTTAGTTTGCTATTTTATTTATTTATTTGTTTGGCTTTCGCTTTAATGCACACTACGCTTACAAAAAATAATTCAAAAATTAAACAACAAATGCGAGTATCACAGTTTTTAGGACACTTTTCAAACGCAACGTTTTCACTAGCTAAACATGAGAGATAGATAGAGAGAGAGAGAGAGAGTTATATGTACTTATAGTAAGAGAGAGAGAGTGCTGTACATGCTCAAAAATATACAAAAGAGAACGCAAAAAAGTTAACCGTTATAAGAAGTACGAGAGTACTCTTTTTCATAAGCTTGGGAGCATGTGGGTGCGGCGCTCTGAAGAATCAGCTTTTGGGCACGCAACGCACAACGTAATCGTTAACGTAACGTAAACGTAGTAAACGTAAGCACAACAGCATGCGTATGCAAAGCTTAAGAGATTAGTTTTATTTGGGGTGACACAGATCGAGTGATCGAGCTGGGATATACAAGATTAGACTAAAGTATATATATATACATACACACACACACACACACACACAGCAGCGGTTTTGGGTGGGCGTGGGCCAAAAGCTCCAAACAAAATACGTTAACGTTTAACACTTACGCACTAATTGCAAAAGCTGCGATTGCAACTCGGTTGTGTCCAAAACTTAAGAGGAGAAATCATACGTACATATATATATGGTAAATAGTTAACTATTTTAACAGCGTGTGACAAAGTTCATGAATATATATTTTAGTTTTTGCTTTGATTTTAATTGCGCTCACACACACACACACATATTTAGTATAAGAGAAAACCATAAAGAAATATATCGAAAAAATAGTAACGCATTTACTATATGTAGAGAGTTGAGAGTTTTATAGTTAGTAGCTTTGGTTTATAATTTTGTTGGTTTGTTTTTGTTGGATTTTCTAGTTAGGTACATTAAAACTGTTCATTAAACATTCTAAGCCGCAGTGTGCATAATGCAAATAAATAAGTAAAACATAAAGCTGAGTTTCTTGATCATTGATTATGCTTTTTGTCAACTTTATATATATAAATTTCATTTACCGGCACCACAAAATGCAGTTAAGCGATAATACAAAAGTACACCAATCTATAATGTATATCAATATCAATAACAATCAATAAACTCAACTAAAATGCATTATCATTCATAAAATGTTGAATCGAAAGAAATATTACAACTAAGTATTTACTGTACGGTTTGGATAAAGAGGAAATTTTGTAACTAAATGTTTTATACTTGGCTTGCACTTTGACGGTTGCATTTATATATAATCACATGGTTTTAAACATCACAATATTTGTTTTAAAGTATTATTAATATTTTTGTTGTGGTTTTTTTTTTTCTTTTGGTAAAGTTCATTTAGCACAAACGTGAAGCAAAACTATGCGCAAATTAAAATATAATTTAACAGGTAGGTCAAAGTATAAGAATAATTAAAATAGTAAAAACAAACAGAAGCCCAAAATGAGCTTTACTACCTTTTGTATATATGTAAGTGGCAGATTAGTTAGTTGCTCTCTAACTAGATCGCATTGCGAGTGGAACCAACACAATTCGACTCAGTGTGGTGTATTTAAATGGGTTTTTTTTTTTGGTTTTGTATCTGAATATGCATGAAAAACACTTGCAATCAGGAAACACGCAGTCCATTTCCTTCCGGCATCCATTTCTTGTATTTCCAACTGTGAAAACTAATTTTCACTTGCTGGTATCCTTTAATCTGGTAAAAATAGCTTAGTCACACTGTAAGCAACTCTTCAATTGATGACTCATATACGGAATCATCGGAAATTTTGGTACAAATACCTAACGCTTACTTTCAGAATCAGTTTGACTGAAATAGTTGTATTCTGTATGCTGTTTAAATATACTATGTAAATATAAGCCATATTTATTTCAAATAATAACAAATGAACTTCAGTTAAACCCAAAATACAAAACAGCGGTCGCTTAAAAGTTGCAACTTCCAAAATTTAGAGGTTCAGTTTGCAATGATTTGAATTTAAAATTCATATTTTAAGGCAACACTTTTTTTGTATAATCTTTGTCCTTTTGGAAAAGAGCCTTCAAAAAGCACTATTAGGCACAATATCACTATATTTTTAGTATTTTTTTTAGTATTCTCAATTTGAAACATAGAATTTAAACTGTTAAGCAACCGCTGGAATTCTTTGAATTTTGTATTATAAATCATATACCACTGTTTATAGATGTACTTGAGTTTATAGTTTATACTCCATAACCAAAGCCGTTAAAATTATACAAAAAGAATTACATACACACGTAGCATCAAACTAGTTTTGTAAATAAAGCAAATAAGTTAAGTATATGCAAATTGCAATTGTAAAACGTATTTTTGTTTTTTGTTGTTGTGGTTTTTTTGTTGTTGTAACCAACTACGAGTACGAGTACAAGTTTTAGTTTGGCAAGTAGCACTCGGCCAAGAAAATTGCTGGCCCAAAACTTGCAAAAATATATGTTGTTGTTGTTGTTGTTTGTTGATGATGTTGGCATGCTTGGTAATTTTCCGTTAAGCGCGCTTTACATATGTACGAGAGTAGTATGTAAAAGTATTTAGTAAGTACGTAAATTAAGAAGCGTTTTTTGTTTTTTGTTTTGGAGAAAGAAACAACTACTAAAAACTTAGGACATTTGCTACTTATAAAGTTTTTGTTCGCCATTTTCAAGTGCTCTTCATGCATTTTCTTTGGTTTCTTTTCAGATAACTTTGAAAGTTATGTTATGGTTGATAAAAATTAAAGAGTTTCTGTTATGCATTTTTTTTTTTTTGTTTCTGTTAGATATAAATATATACGAATCTACTACGGAATTTTGCCTGGTATGTATACATATTTGTAATAGAAGCGGTTAGAAAATGTACATACGATACATTTAGGAATGTATTTTGATATTTGTTGGAGCAAAACGAAAGTTGTGTCGATTTTTTTGTTTTATGTAAATGCAGAGATAATAGATACAACGATAATTAGTAGGTAGTAGGTAGGTAATACATATGTGCCAATTGACAAGAACAAAACATAAATAATGTACAGTACGAAAGAGAACGAAAATTACAAATTAACACGAATATAAAAGTAGTAAACAACAAAGCAGCTGCACTCAACTGCGCTGTGCAACACGGCAACACTGCCTCACTCGGCTCTCGAAGAGAGCGCTAGCGAGAGCGAGTGGATGTAAAAAGCTCGCCCGCTCTCTTTGCGTAGTGCAGACCATGGTGTAATTACTAAAGGTGGAGTAAACTATTTTACGAGCTGCCACGCCAATTTCACGAAGCTGTCGTTGCTTCGTTTTTTTTTACGAGCGAGCTGCCAGCAGTTGCCTGCCGTTTGGTATGCTTGTGTATGTGTGTATATGTGCTTATGAATGCGTGCATTAACGCTTGTAGAACACATACAAGCACAAATACATTCACGCATACAATCAAACATTTCTGAAAACAAAAAAATTCATCCGCATGTCGACCTGCTTCAACGACGTTCAGGAAACGACTGGCAAGCTAGGCAGCTGAATAGATTCACCACACTGTAGTTTACTCCACCTTTAGTAATTGCACCATGGTGCAGACTGACTGCAGCTGCTTTGTTCGCCGATGCAAGTTTTTAGTGCTTCGAAAATTCAACGGTTGTGGGGGGCCAAACAAAAGTTTTTGGCTGCGCTTTGCTGTTATTTTCTTTTCTTTTGAAATTGTGTTCTTTCTTTTTTTTGGACAAGACGCGATTAATTACAAAATTCTCCCTTTAACCTAAAAGCGATTTTCATTCAGTTGAAGGTGTAGTTACGTTGAAGTAGTTAGATATAGTATATAAATATTTAGAGAGAGAGAGAGACAGAGATAGATAGATAGAAGAGTAGAGCAAACTGTTCTATAATTGTCGTGGGGAGCGTGGGAACGAGTTACAAGGATGTTGTTTGTTGTTGTTTGTTTGTTTGTTTGTTGTTGTTGTTATTATTATTATTATTATGGCAGATCGTAGGCATATATAGTTCGGTGTGGGATTAACGGCGGGATTGGAGGCTCTTGGGGTAGTGGGATTGGGTACTTCAAATTCGCTTTTTCGTATGTCACTTATAGCTAACGTAATTTCAGTCTTTTCTTTTTTTTTTTTTGGTTTTTTGTTTAGATACCATAAGCTGCAAAAGGGCTCTTACCAATTTGAGTTTCTGCCATCGATTGCATCTTTATTAGCATTGTTGTTGTTGTTGCTGCTGTTGTTGTTATTGTTGTTGCTGTTGTTGTTGTTGCTGTCATTATTGTGGCGATTCAGATTGACATTGCACCAGGGACTATGACCCGGCACAAGGCCATTGTTGTTATTCCTCTGCTGTTGTTGCTGCTGCTGCTGCTGTTGTTGTTGCTGTTGTTGCTGCTGCTGTCCGTGTGGATGCGGCGAGTAGAGCATCCGACCACGATGCGAACGAGCCGATGAGGAATTACGCGAAAATGGCCGCCGGCTGTTGCCCGAATGATTCGCATTGGAGTTCAGCATTGTTTTGTTCCGGCTGCTGTTTTGCGGGCTTGCGGTTGTCTGTCGGCTTGAGACTTACTTGCTGTTGTTGTTGTTGTTTATAGTTTTTTGCAAATTTTTAGTTTTGTTCATTTAGCTGCAAGTTGTACAAAGAGGAAAAACGGTAACGTTTGGCGTTTCTTTTTCTTTTTTTTTTTTGGTATTTTCTGTTCTTTCAATTAGCAACTTGAACTAAGTTAAAGCCGCGCCCGCGTTCCAGCACAAGAAAGCGATTAAAAAACAACCAACAAGCCAACATGCTCAAAAGTAATAAATAGTATGAAAGATAATCCAAATCAACAAAAAAAAAAATAAAACCAAACGCAAAACAAAAACGATAAACATTTATGGGGTAGGGGTAAACACTAGTACTTACTTAAGGCAAATAAATGTTTATGTGTGTGTGTGTGTATATATGTGTGGGAATTATGTAAAAGAGTAAAAGTGTATATATGGAGTATATATATATACATATATGTATATATTTGTATCATAAATAAAACAGCAACAATTTGAGTTTTTTTTTTTAACAGTGTAGCTTTAATAGATTTGTCAATAATAAAAATGGAACGGAATGAGAGAGATACGTGCGTGGTTAGTCTCTTGAGAACTATATAAGAGTATACAATATGCCTGATATATGGTGAGAAAAGTTCTTTTCATACAAAGCTAATAGTTATATATTTAAAATGCATGTGTGTGTATGTTTGTGTGTGTATATATATGATTGTGTCAACATGATAATATAATAATAAACAAAACACATTATTAGTAAATGTTCTCTTTTCTTTTTTTGGTTTTTGAGTAAGACCTTAAATACAAAAAGGTTCTTATCAGTTTGTTTGGAGTAGTTAGTACTATTGAGAGCATACAACTTGAGAGAGATAACACTTATCTTACATGTATGTATAGTATATAGTATATATATATATCTAAAAGCGACAGTCCAACTTTGATAATTCATATAAAGATATTACAATGGCTTTTCAGCTATCACAGCACAGTACAGTTATTACGAAATAAATAACAACATTGCTTTCACTCTTCATGTTATTGAATGTATAACAAACAAACAACAAAAATAATTTAACTTAAGTTTAACTTAACTGTTCTGATCGATAGATTACAGTGGTAAAACGGAAATACAAACAGAAATTGGAAACTTCTTTAACACTTTAAATAACATTTTTAATTTTAACTTAGAAGACTAGGACTTTAAGGAATATGAATAAGAAACCGAAGCCTGCCAATTTCCGAGCGACCATCTATATAATTTATTCCTCCATATTGGGTCTGTTTATTTTACCATACGATCTCATCTTTGTACCCATTCACTGCTCTTTAAAACTAACACTTTAAGACTTGCTATCTTTATGTTTAAAAAGTAAGTTTAGTTTACAACAAATATCAAAGTTGTACTGTATTATGTATATACATATATGTGAATGTGCAAAAACAAACAATGTGTGTGTGTGTGTTGTTGTTGTTGTTGTATGGTATAAATGGGGTTAGAGCAGTATTGGAACCAAAGAACGTAGGACAATAACAAAAATATTACAGCTTGAGCTTAAAGTATGCGAAATAAAAAATGAACAGTTTTAATCATCGAAAGACTTTAAAAGACTGTTTTATTGCATCAATATGTTGGAACGATTTAAACAATATTCATTCATTCATTTCGCATAGCCTCTTTTAAATAGTACATTATTTAAGATAGTATATATGTTTATCAAATTTACAAAAACAAAGCTTACAAACTAAAGCCAGATACTGTTGCCAAGTTGCAGTAGAATGTTGTTGATGGTTGTGTGTAGTTGTTGTTGTTGGTAGTAGTAGTTGGTACGAGGAATAATACGTTATATATGTATATATAGATATATAAGTTGGAGGCGAGCGAGCGTTAGCGCTCTATGTATACATATATTTATTATAAGATGAGCTTTAGGTTTAGGCTGAGGTTGAGGTGTGTGCAGTTTTGCGCTTGCAGTTGCAGTTACAGTTGCAGTTGCAGTTGGTCAGTGAGATACAGATACAGATACACGCGCGGCAATTATGGCAGTCTTATGTGGTATATATATATATATATTCAATCATATATATATTTGTTTAATTTTTGTATTTTTACATGTGGGATAGTCAATGGAAAAAACACTTGATGATCGGTTTTCATTGAGAGACGTGTACTTTGTGTGTTAAAAAGCTGGCACGTCTGGCCACGGCCATTAACAAATGCAAATTTACCACCAAAACCAGCAATAAAATATGTATGTATGCTAAAAACAAAGAAAATAAAAGTAAAAGAAACATTTGCAATTACATTCATAGTTTTTTTAATTGAGACTAATTAATTTGTTAAGGTTTTTTAGTTGGGTTAGTAAAAAAAATACATAATACAGTGGTCGCTTGCAAATAAGATTTATCTTGTTTTAATAAAATTGTTTTCTTTTTATTTTAAGGCATTTTCGAAAGAAAAAACTAATATATTTGTAAGCTATTTTTGTTAAGTGACAATTTGCGAGTGACCACTGTATATATGTATGTATGTATGTAATGTGTATTTTGGACGCATGTAGAATATGAATATATATATAAAGCGTGGTTTTAATTGCCAAATATTATAATGCACATGGTTATATAAAAATATTAAACTATACAAGTTAAGCAGGCAGTTGATATATATATATATATTTATGTTTGTATGTATGTTTGTCTGTATACAAATGCACACTTGACACATAAGCAGTTGCAGGATTCGTTATTAAACTATCAGCAAAATAATTCGACTTGTGCATACATATGCACGTATGTATGTATGTATGTTTGTTTGTTTGTATCTGAGCACTTTTATGTAAACGGCATTTACGTTATGTGCGTTTGTTTGTGTTTGTGGCTGAGGGCCAGGGCCTTTGCTATAAAAAGTTGAACACACTTTGCCACCCTCTCCAAATTAAAACAATAAATTATCAAAATAAAAGAAAATATGTACATATGTACGTCTATATAAATGTACGTCGGTATGCGTGTACATACATCACTTGCCTTTTGCTCTCGCCAGTTCAAAGCCACATTCAAATGAGAGAGTGAGAGATAAGTTAAGCAAACCAAACAGACGGACAAACACAGTCACACTCACACTCACACGCACACGCACACAGCGCTAAGTGAGTAAGGAGAGTGCGACGGCAATGAGCAAGAGAAAAGCAAAAACCCACCTAACGAAGTCTCGCGTCTCGCTGTCTCTTGTTGTTGCTATTGCGTAGTCATGGTAGTCCCAACTTCAACGACGATTGCTCTTTTTTTGACACACACACAGAAGCACTAACACATATATACATCGATTATATGAATATGTATACTATAAAAATGATTGCTAACTTTTGTTAACTTTGATGCATTTACAGAATTATTACGTTCCAAAATATTGTGGCATATATGTACGTTAACATTATTCACACTGACGCGCGCACGCACACAGGCACACAACGATTGCAAAATAAGACGATGAAAAATAAATAATTTTACACATCAACGCGAGCGAGAAAAATACCAGCACGAGAGCTCGCTTGAACAGACAAAGAGGTAGTGTGTTAAAATGCTCAGACAGACCATTTATTTGCTCCCCCGTTTGCTTGAACTCTCACCATTTTTGTGCCTCTCTCTCTCTCTCTCTGTCTCTCGGTGTCTCTATTTCTCTTTCTTTGTGTGGGGAGCCAAAGCGTATCAATTGTAAATGCGTTGCGAGTATACATAGATATGGGTAAAAAAATCGAAACTCTGTGCCCCACAGAGGCTTCGAACCGCTCCCCTTTGGCCGTAGCTCATTTAAATCAACACAAGTTCACATATGTATACGTGCGTGTGTGTACACACACGCACTCAAACACACATTCATACATATATACATATGTATATGAAATCACAATGACAACCACTTCGTCACCATTCAGATAAAAACTGGCATTAAACAATTGCGTTTTATATAATATCACTACGTAAATGCGTATACAGCGACGAGCACAATTTGCATTGCACAAAAGCTCAAGTAAAATTCTACTTTAAATAACAAATTACACTTGGTCTAAAATATATATGAATTTTTTTTATGGGAGTTTACCTCTGCGATTCTCGACCTGACAAAAGCGCTGTATATGTATGCACAGATGTAGTGCTGCTAAACATCGAGGCCCTATCGATACAATCGATGTTTTCATTATTTATTTTACTATCGATGTTTCTATAACGATAGTCAACGATATGCTCTTTCACATCACTATTTGCATAGAGAAGCGCGTTTATTAATCTGTGTAAGCGCGGAGCAAATAGACTTGATACTTGCTTTAAGTTCATAAATTTTAGACGGAATTTTACGGAAAACATTAATAGCATCGATTATGTTAGGTAGGAGCATCGATGTATTCTGTATTTTAGTCGGTCACACTGTGTATGCCTTCGATATTTGCGGCACAAAGCTGCATCGCAAATATATCGAATATGTGCAAATGTGTGTTGACTTGACATCGATACATCATCGGCAAATAAAAAAATACATCGAAGCAAGAACGCCATTGAAAATACAACTTCGTTTTTCGTGTTTTAAAACGTTTGTTTTTGCAGCAAATTTTTTAACAATTTGACAACTTATCACTGAACGTCTCATCCATTTACGGCTGAATTACAAAATGTAAGTATAAATGCATTTTCCCAGCGACATTCTATGACCGAGTTTTTTTTTATAGGGCGCGTGCCCGGTCTCCCACCGCCGAGGGCGAAAAGGAAAATAAAGAGAAGGAAATAAAAGAGAAGGACGCCAAAGCCGCTACTTCCAATTCGTCGTCGTCGCGCAGAGAGCGGGAACGCAAACGCCGTGGCTCCGCCTCGTCAAGCAGTGACTCCAGCAGAAGGTACAAATTTAATTGTCATGCCCCTTATATACCCGGTGTCCAGTAAAAATGCGTGAAAAAGGATATGTGAAAGTCTTACTAAATAGCATGTTAGAAGAGTCAGATGAAAGCACCTCGCAGTTGATATAGTTTTCAAATTATTGAGCAGCATTACTAAAAACGCTAAAGTTACTAAACGTAAAAAAATTAAAACTACCCCTGCGACCAAGATACATTTATTTCTAAGCGACCACTGTACATTTTTCCAGGATTTTTTTTACTTTTTGCAATGAAATACCAACTCTTAATATAAATTTAGTTGTTATATAGTCTGTAACGTTCTACTTTTCGTTTGCCTTACATACTTTGTCATTCAAAATAGGAGCATGATTATAAAACTATTTTACATATGTATATTCATGCATTTTTCAAAAGAGTAGAGCGCATATTTGACTACTCTGGAGTTTTGCATCTAATTATCTTTTCTACACCTCTCAGCTCCTCGGGCAGCACCTCGTCGAGCAGGAGTTCCGGCTCAGATTCGCGCTCCAGCTCGAGCAGCTCCAGCGACTCATCGAGCAGCTCGAGCTCCACCACCAGCGAGTCCGATCGCAGCGGCAAGAATCGCCGACGTGGTGGAGGCGGAGGCGCCACTGCCGCCAAGGATGCATCCCGTTCGCCTCGCCGAGCTACAAAATCACCGAGGGCCACGAGCAAGGCACGCAAGGACACGGAGCGCGAGCGTGAGCGCACGGAACGTGAACGGGATCGCGTGCAGCGCACTCGCAGCCGATCCAAGGATCGTGCACGTCGCACCTCCAACGAACGCAGCGGCGCCGGCAGCACTGCTGGTGCTGGTGGTGAGGTGAACAATGCAAAACGTGAACGCTCCCGCTCCGCCAGCCGCTCGCGTTCGCCACGTCGACGTGGTGGCGGCGGCGCCGCTGGTGCGCGTGGCACAGTCGAACGCACACCGCCGCCCAAGCGTCGGGAGCGCTCGCGCAGCCGGAGTCGCAGCCGTTCGCGCTCACCCACCCCAAAGCCGGTGCGCATCCATGTCGGTCGTCTCACACGCAACGTGACCAAAGATCATGTCGTCGAGATCTTCAGCAGCTTTGGCACGGTGAAGAACGTGGAGTTCCCAACAGATCGCTATCATCCGAATTTCGGACGCGGCATGGCCTACGTGGAGTACACCACCGCCGACGATTGCGAGTCCGCGATGAAGCACATGGACGGCGGCCAGATCGATGGCCAGGAGATAACAGTGTCGCCAGTGATTGTGCCCAAGCAGCGACCGCCCATGCGACGACCATCCCCCCAGATGCGTCGGCCCTTAGGCGGACGTTGGCGTTCCCCGCCGCAGTTCAATCGCTTCAACAATCGTGGCGGAGGCGGCGGCGGCGGCGGCGGACGTCGCAATTCACCACCGAGGGGTCGACGCTCTCCACGTCGTCGCTCGCGTTCGCCCATTCGTCGCCGGCGTCGCAGCAACAGTTCGGACAGCTCCCGTTGAAACGCGTTAATTATATAGTTAAACAGATAAAACGACATCAAGCAACAATAACACATAAAATGCACTTCAATTCAAATTTATGCATTATGTAGACATGAAATATATTAAAATACAAACTAACATGGAAAAAATCCTCAATTGACTAAAATGTAATGAAGGACAAAAACTGTATTTACTAAACTTGCTTTAGACACATTATTTATTAACTCAGTACTCGCTTGAAAATGATAAGACTTCGGTTTCCAATGCTAATATTCAAATATGCTAGTACAGTCGATCTTCTCTAACTCGAACTTCCACAAGTATAATTTTGTATAACCCAACACAAGCGCTTAGAGTACAAATTCTATACAATTTTGTCTTCATAACTCTTATCTTATGTAACGATTCGACAAGTCGAATTTTTAACTAAATTTTTTGATTGTTTTGAGAAAATGACTGAGTATAGTTTATATATATAGGTGATATTGGTTTAGATGTTTTGGAAAACAATAATTAAGTATTCGACCGATTATATGTACAATTTATGGATGTTCTCTAAAGTGAAATCTCTATAGCACAAACGATTTTCATGGTAGATGGAGATTCGAGTTAGAGAAGTTCGACTGTTATTCTAATTCATTGAAATCCCTATTTTCTATACAACAAATTATAAACTCATGATTTTATTAAACTATATTTTAGCTTTTTTTGTAATTTTTAAATTGGTTTGCAGGTCCAAGGTTCAGTTAGAAAACAACAAATGGATATATTTCGACCGGTCTTAGGCGAGTTTTTAATTTATTTACATTTTCATATAGTATATCTTTAGAAAAAAAGTGGGCTGGGATTGTCTTCGGCTTGCCGAAGATTTTATACTCTTTTTCGATGTCACTAGCTTATACTATTTGTTTTGCAATTGTTATATTTTGATTATTCTAAATGATGGACCATTTTAAAATTAAGTGACCAAAAATATCTTAATGTTCTCTTCTGCAAAATAATAATTTAAATAATTGGTCGCTTCATTCGGCCCATTATATATGATACATATTGTCATGTCAATTTATAATTGAATTAATATTTGTCTTAATTGTGAGTGAGATAATCGCAAATTGATAATTCGCTAAGAATGCCAATTTATTGTGTAAATGTAACTCTGGTGTAATTTTAAGTTCTTAGAGTTGGCATGGGCAAAATTAATCGTTAAATCGTCCGGAGGCATTAATTTCTTAAAAATGTTGAAGCAAGTTATAAACAATATGTTATTTTATACATGAAATCTAAGTCTACAACTAGTGTATAAAGGAGCACTCACTGTCCAGCAACGGACAGCCCTGTGGATGGTGCATCTTAAAGAAACAGGGTCGTTTCTTGATCGTCACCGATTTACCGGCGCTCTGAATTGCCTTTGCAGCCCTGGGCTTACGTATGCCAATGCGATCACTGCCGCAAAACTCAAAGACTTCATGCTTATTTCTCAGCAACGTTTTAATGCCGCCGCACTCGGACTTGATGCCACTGAGCTCATCCTTGCTGAGTTGCTGTGCAATGTCACGCATGGTCAACTGTTGTCCTGGCAGCCAGGAGTCCTCCGTCGTTGTTGCATCACTATCCAGCAGCATGCGAAAGATTTTCAACACGAGCACATCTAAAATGCTCTTCTCGACTTGCGTGCAGTTTCTCACGCGCTCCGTTTTCTCGCGCAACTTTACCGAATTCGCCCCATTTTCGCCGCCCATTTTGTGCTTTTGAAGCTCTTGCTGCACAAAATATTCCAGGCAGTGGACAGTTTTCTTTGCTGTTTGCTTTAGACCAATCAGCGCCAAGCGTTTGGTGCTGGGTATTTTCAGGCGATCCTGCAGCGTTTCAAAGCCACACTGATCGGCAACTTGGCGTGCGTAGAGCACGAAATCCTGATAGGCGCTTATGCCAGTGTTGCGGCGTTGGAACTTAACGCCGGAAAGCTCAAACGGACAGCAGGGCAGCAGGAAAAAACTCGTCGACAGGCGCGCGGCGAGTACTGGCAGCCAGGGCGAAAGCTCATCGGAATGATTCCCAATTAGCCAATCGATGTCTGGGAAATCTAGCGTAAAGCTATTTGGCTCCACGGTTCGTTCAATGAGGCAGGCATTGGTCTCCGCCGGATAAAGGGACCACAGCTTACGACTGCGCACATCGTAGCCGTATCCTTTATAGCCTTCTGCATTGAGCACATGCACCAACAGTCCATTGCCGCAGCCCAAGTCGGCAAATGCCGTCGGCTGCGATTGTGTGCAGTTCCATAATGTGATTAGATAAGCCGCTATCGCCAAATCCTCGTAGATGAACTTTAACGGATCTGTGGATTCGTTTGCCGTTTCCCAATACTGAAGCAGGCGCTGCGCGTGCTTTTGCTTGAGTGTCTTGTACAGGTCATTGTACTTTTCCACATCCAGCAAACGCAGTGATTTTTGGGCACTTTCGTCCCGTTTGCTTTGTGACCAGTTGCAGAGCTTTGGCAGCAGCACAAACTCGGCCCAGCGAGAGCTTTGTTTGGATTCCACTTCCTGTTGGCGCTCAGTCAGTATGGATGCTTCCAGCTGACCGTCAGTTAATTGCACGGCGAAATCATCAAAAACTGTTTCGTCCACAAAATGGCATTCATATCTCCTCTTGGCAAAATCTATAAATTGGGTTTTTATATTAAAATGAACAATTACTGTGCACTCAACTCACCCACAGTGCCATTGGCCAAAATGTTTGTGGCTAGCTTTTTAGTCAACATCTTGAAGCTGATCTTAAAGCGCTCACATGTTCTTGCATTTGCAGCAGTCTGTAGCTGCAGCTCCAGCTCATCTTCGCTGGATTCGCATAGTTTTCCCTGCTGCTGCTTTTGCACATGTGTTATAAGCACCTCGAATATTTTTTTATTCAAGGCGTGATAGTTTTTTATTAATATTGCAATTGACTGCCAGAATTGCGCTTCTTCAATGTGCTCAGCTGCCATTTTGCAATGTTTACCAACACTTAAGGCTGGTATGCCCATCAAGCACGAGCAAAGCAAAATGCTCAATACAAAATATAAATAAATGTTATACAGATGTAAATATTTTCCTTTGACTGAGCATGCACACAGCAAAAATAGCTATTAAATATGTTTACAATAATATGAATATTAAATATATGTTCATTTGATTGCATTATAATTTTGGTCGTGCAAAGGTTAGATGCTGCATACTCCGCTTAACCGCAAACTTGTTGCGTAACTCAGCTGATTTGTAGTAGAAGGCAGCGCACAGAACACGCCGCAATAAAATAGATAATATTTTCCTTGTTCCTGTTCCTGTTTTCCCTATTCGCTATTCATTCGTAAGCATGTCATTCCTACGTAAGTCCGCCAATCTGTTAAATGCTGCCGGCGCCGCAAGACAAAATGTTAAAATGGTGCGTATTCCAATTGGGAAACACGCAAGAGATCACAAGTCAATTGTTGTTTTTGTTATTCCGAGGTCAGCTGGGGGCAGCGAGCGCACAACGCAGCTACAGTTCCAGTGGAAGGACGGCGGATGAACCCTCCGCCTTTCCAGGCGCACGCGATGCTTCATTTGTGAGCAACATAAAGCTGACAATGCCCGAGGATTATGCACCTATACCCATTTATCGGGTAATGGATCGCGACGGCTATCTGCTCAATGAGCGCGAGGATCCCCAGCTGAGCCAAGAGGTGGTAGAGAAAATGTTTCGCGATATGCTGCTACTGGCGACGATGGACAAAATCCTTTACGAATCGCAGCGACAGGGACGCATATCCTTCTACATGACCAACTCTGGCGAGGAGGCATCGCACATCGGCAGCGCTGCCGCTCTCGAAATGCGCGACATCATCTACGGCCAATACCGCGAGGCGGGTGTTCTTGTCTGGCGCGGCTTCCGTATCGATCAATTCGTCGATCAGTGCTATGGCAACGACAGCGATCTGGGTCGCGGCAAACAAATGCCGGTGCACTATGGCTCAAAGGAGCTCAACTTTGTCACCATCTCCAGTCCATTGTGTAAGCAGAAAGATGCTCATTTATTTTTAATTTAAATATTCATATTTTTGTCTATGTTTAGCCACGCAAATGCCGCAGGCTGTGGGCGCTGCCTACGCCCTGAAGCGTCAGCCCAACAACGATGCCTGCGTCGTCTGCTATTTTGGTGAGGGCGCCGCCTCCGAGGGAGATGCGCATGCAGCTTTCAATTTCGCAGCCACTCTGGAATGTCCGGTCATACTCTTCTGGTGAGTATTCCACAGTGCTGCCAAAAAGACGTATGTGATGTTAAATGGTTAATTTGCCACAACAAAAACAGACCTAATAGGAAGATCAATGAAGTCGGCCACACTGATATTACTTAAGTTTATTCGAAAACAGCTTACTCATATGTCTATATCTTTAGCCGCAACAATGGCTTCGCCATATCAACACCCTCGAATGAGCAATACCGAGGCGATGGCATTGCTGGACGTGGTCCCATGGGCTATGGCATTGCTACGATACGCGTCGATGGCACCGATGTCTTTGCCGTCTACAATGCGATGAAGGTGGCTCGCGAATATGTCCTGCGCGAGAATAAGCCGATTGTATTTGAGGCGCTGGCTTATCGTGTGGGCCATCATTCCACGTCGGATGACAGCACTGCCTATCGCTCGGCGGAGGAAATCGAGGTGTGGAACACACTGGAGCATCCCATATCGAAGCTAAAGAGTTACATGGTCCACAAGGGCTGGTTCAATGAACAGGAGGAAAAGGAGTTCGTCAGCGGTGTGCGCAAGCAGGTTCTGAAGCAGATTGCCGTTTCGGAGAAGAAACTGAAGCCCAATTGGCGCGAGATGTTCGAGGATGTCTATCACCAAATGCCCGAGCATCTGCAGGAGCAGCAACGCGAGCTGGAGCAGCACATCGAGGCGCACAAGCAATTCTATCCGCTGAAGAACTTTAAACAGTAAAACCCACGGAATATCCTACAAAAACTTAACCGGAGAGACTCAATCAAAAAGTGCATTTATTAAGCTTAAGCAATCTTTTGTTCTGTTTTTTTTTTTGTTGGTTTTAAACCAATTAACGTTGTTGACATGTACAAAAACCCGTTAGTGCTGGTTAAATACTTGTTTTTTATTTTGAGGCATGCCACGCAAAACCGTTTTAATATACAAATGCAACACATTTTGTGAAGCATTTAGCTTAGCTATAATTACAATTTGTATGTTTTTGAAAAATGTGTGAAAATTTATTAGTTTGATTTACATAGAAAATACAAATACAATACGCAGAAAAAAACAATACATATTTATAACTAAGGGTATTCCTGCAAACGAGTATATAGAAGTTTATTTCAAACAAATTTAGGCATGCGAAAAAGCCAATTAGAAAATTTGCGAAAATTGTATACAGAATAAATACAGTGGGCACTCGGAAGTTTAACTTTTTAGAGGCATTTGTATATACAATTTCTGTGTTTAGTACATTTCTTATGTTTTGTTTTAAGCACATTTCTATATTTCGAAACCCTTGTGAAGTTCATCTGTGGAAATAATCGAACTTTAAATATATATTACAATCATTGTGGTTATTTGTTGTTGTAGATAAATACAATACAAATAAATAGGAATGACAACTATTTGCTTAGGAATCGAAACGTTCAAATTTACGAGTGTCTCCTGTATTAGTATTTTATTAATTCGCTTTTCAAAATAGGGATACTTTTCTTTAAGTTTAATAAGTACGTCATAGGCCGGGTAGCAAGTGTTCCAATCTTAAAATTAAATACGGACAACAAAATATTTTAAAATGATGGCAGAAATGCTTGACAACTTACTATTCGCGTTTGCAGGAATGCCTTTTTGAATATACTTTCGACTTAACGCACATGTGAAGGTGAAGAAGCTATCTAACGTACTCCTAACTCATACTAGACGAAACAAAAAGGATACTTCGCTTAAGCTTGGCTGGAATGTGTGTGAGTTCAGTTGGTGCGCAGCTGGTAATCGCCGTTCTGTGTGATATAGCGCACCCAGGGCAGCGCCTGATAGCCACTCTTCTCGATGATCTTCAGATAGCGCACTTGGATGCCCGACGTGGTAAAATACGGTATCTCGAAGCGCACCTGTATCGGCGGCTTACCCTCGGCATTGTCCTCGTTCTCGACGCTGGGCAGTCCAAAGTGTGCACGCATCAGATACTCCTTGCCGCCGGGAAACGATTTGACTGTCCATATGATGGCATTCTGTTCCGGCGCATATTTGCAGCTGCCGATTGTTGTTTTGAATTTCGGCGAGTCTGCATCTGCCGGCACGGGTATAACGATTTCCACATTATTTGCCGTCGATCTGCGCTTGAATTGAGATTTTGCCTTAATCATGTATTCCACGCGTGAGTGGACATGCCGCTCAATAACCGATTCAATCCAGATCAGTGGCTTCACCTGGTATTGGAATGGAAAATAACATCTTTAATAGTGTTTATAATATTTATATCTGTTTTTACATATACATTTCAAAGTAATCACTATTTACGGTGGCTGGTAAGAACAGCATTGATTTAAATATCCACTCACATGCGTGTTAAGGCGATAGGACATCAGCTCGAATTCGCCATCCGGTGGTATGAACGAGATGGTGCGATCGTTTTCGAAACGCGACAGGCGCACACACTGATGGAACTTGACATCCTCCAGCTCCACGGACTTGGACTTGCCGCGTCCGGTGCTCTCGAAGAGCACCTTGTCGTTGAGGCCCAACCGCAGCTCCGGCATACCGGAGAGATATACGCGCATTTTGATGGCGCCAACAATTTCGCTGCGCAGTACATTGCCGTTGGCATTGGCCAGCAGATTGACTGACTCGATGACATCGAGGAATACCTCGTTTTTGCGATATTTGATGCCCTCGGAACGCCAGGAGACGGCATTTGTGACTGCAACGGGTATGCGCGGCTGCAGCTCTAGTTTGTGACCCTCCTGCGTGATATACTCCTGCAATATTTTTGAGTCCGTCGTCTGTGGATAGCCAAAGTCAATTAGCTCATCGAGCAGCTCGTATATGATGACGAAATTATCGCGGATAGACTCCTCCTCCAGCTCCTTGAAATACTCGACAAACACCTGTGCGATTTTGTGCAGAAATACAAATACCAGGGCAATATTCACATTCTTGTTGCGCGGCGTCGTGGACACAATGTATAAATTGTTTGTCTTAATGTAGGCAAATGTCGTCTCTGTTGTTTGCAGAATGGGCGTGACGAGTCCTTCTTCCTCGCGTTCCATGAGCAGCGGCATGAACTTATCGATCACCGCCATGTCAATGTTGTCGCCGCGATAGTTGCGCGATATCAACACTTTGCCCTTCACGTCCAGCACAAAGATGGCTGATGAAGACATTTTTTAAATTGTGTTTTTGGCCTAATAGCTTCCAGCTGCCACTTGTTTTTGCTGCCCCAAAAAATAATATAATTTTCACACTGCGGGCACTGCAATCCTATGAAGTTGATGATTACTTTTAAAACACCTTGCCGCGACTGTATGCACTTTGTATATTACATTATTATGGCAATAACTGGGATTTTGTCGTTGAACCACGCAAGTCGAATTAAAGTTTAGTCACACGAAAATTACTTACGTCGTCGACTAGTGCTTCTTCTTTATGAAATCATTCGCATTCAATTGAGCATTTCGGCATTGTGCAGCACTGTTGTTTGAGTAGTGAGTACAAATACACATGCATGATTCAAGAATGTACAAGATTGCACCGAGGAATGCTCGAGCATATTTTTGATTTTTTCAAATATGTAGCCAATATTTGTTTTTCAAAAAATATGTGTTTATGTATATTATCAAAAAATCATTTGAAACAAACAATTAGTTCGACTTACTACACAGTTATTCAAACATAAGCGTCTTTGACGTCACTACCATCAATTGGAACAGAGAAAATCCTATCGATTATTCAAATATGGCGTGACCTATTCATATGCATTGTCTTTGAAGTACATTTATATCAAAGTAAAAGTATCGAATAAGACGCTGCTTCCACAAATGTACGAAAAATAAACAAAAGGGCACATATAATTAAGAAATTTGGAGCATGCAAATGAATCCGAGCATTACAATCGAAAGAAAACGCGTTGATTGCAGCGCACTACCAAAAGGCTGGCAGCGTGAGGAAGTGCAGCGAAAATCGAACTGCAACAGTGGCGTTGATGTTGTCTACTACAGGTAACCAAGCAAATTACTCGGCTGTTCTTTAAGCAAGCGCAGGTACACGGTGAAGGTGGAGCCTGGCAACTAACGTAAACTGTAATATACACACGCACACAGTGACACTACGACTGCACGTGCGATAACGAATTCGTTTTACTCACGCTCACTACTTTTTTTTTGTTATTACATTTACCACACACAAACACCCACGCACAAACACACACACACACACACTCACCCACCCCAACCATATCTGCCCCCGCCCGACCCCCTTGGATGTGTACACAGCCCCACTGGCAAAAGAATTGAAAACAAGCCGCAATTAGCACGTCAATTGGGCGCCGAGATGTTTGACATAAGCAACTTTGATTTTCAATCCGGCAAAATGCAATTGCAACGGCAAATGCCTTCGCCATCAATATCACTGTATCGCTGCAATGCAGCGGGCGCCATTATTGGCAACGCTGGCCACGGCGGCAACGCAGCCAATGCACTCAAACGTAAATATAGCCGGGCTCATGCACAAAGCTCGAGCATCAACAACAACAACAGCAGCAGCATCGGCATCGGCATTGGCATTGCAGCATCAATAACAGCAGCAGCAGGAATATCAGCAGCAACAACAACGACAACAACTGCAGCGGCAGCAGCAAATCTGCGCCAGCAACAACAGCAGCAGCAACAACAATTTGAACTCAGGTAGAGCCAAGCTGAATGTCCTCGGCTCCACGAGCTCTTGCATGCGCCTGCCTGACTACCTAATTTGTGTTACTCTAACAAACAATCACAACAATTGGCCTAATATCTAATTTTCTCTTATTCTGTATTTAACCTCATACTTCTTTCCCTATTTGTATCTAATTGCATGTTCTCATATGTTTCCTAAATGTTTATTTTTGTAATATTTCTTAGATTTGTTTTTTTTTGTTGTATTTTTTGTAATGTTGGTAACAAAGCGTATTTCTTTAATATTTGTGATCATGATATACTATTAATCAGGCATGCTGCCATTTCCGAACATTGTCTATTATATACATATCTAATTTGTTGCTGCCCTTACAGCCGCTCCCTGCGCACAGATGTCTCCCTGGTGCCGCCCATCCGTCAGACAGCGTCCATATTCAAGCAGCCGGTGACGGTGGTGCGCAATCACGAGCCCAGCAAGGTGAAGCATGATGCCAAGCACGGTGGCCAGGAGAAGCCCAAGCAGCTTTTCTGGGAGAAGCGCTTGGAGCGCCTGCGTGCCTGTCATGACAACGGCGAGCAGCTGGACGAGATATCACTGCCAAAAACCATACGCACTGTTGGCCCCAATGTCAACGAGCAGACTGTTTTGCAGTCCGTGGCAACGGCGCTGCATATGCTCAATGCCGGCGTGCACGGCCAGAGCTCCACCAAGGCTGAGCTGACCAAGAATGCGATGGCGTTCATGAATCCCGAACAGCCGCTAATGCATGCGGTTATCATCTCTGAAGATGACATACGCAGGCAGGAGGATCGCGTGGGCCGTCGCTCGGCGAAAACTACAGGATGCGCTCAAGACTTGAATGTGCAGGAAAGAGGACATTCGTTTAGATATTCCAGTACGGCTTACATATATTGTATAACTATATTATATATATTCACTTTTGTAATCCATTGCTTGATTTTTGTTTTGTCTTCAAATCAATATGGAACACATTTACATACTAAGCTTAGTTTTTTAATAAACATTAATTTAGTCAAGCAAAAAAAAAGTCGCATACATCTGAAATTTAAATTCCCTTTTTTTTGATCGCTCGAAAATTTCAAGCTGTTCTATGTCACAAAATGAGAAGTTTGAATGGGTTCCATTTTAAATTTACCCCTTTCGAATTTTACATGACTTGTCAAAGTTCTATATGCAAGTGTTTCCGAACTTCAAAAGTCATACGATTCTAATGTAAGCTAAGTAATTTATTTATTACACTTTGGTTGCTGGTTGGCTTTCACATGGGGTAAATAGTTTAAAACCTGTTGAAATATGGGGCGCATTCGTCATTTATATAGCATCAAATCGTATTTACAATTATGCGTGCATCTAAACTAGTTGCTTGAATAAAATGTTGCCCGTATTGTTTCACTCTTTTGTTTTGTTTTCTTTTTTGTTTTGTTTGATGTTTTTAAATATACATAGACAATTAGAATCTATAAATGTAGAGAACTGTAACTATTCCAAGACCTCATCCAGCTCATCGTCCTCATAGTCGATGCCATCGTAATCTGTTGAGGAGCGCGTTAACTGCAAGTATAGGGAATATAGAAAGATATATCAAATATGAATGCTGATGTTTGTTACCTTAAAATTTTGTATTTGTTCTATTTATTTTTATGAATATTTAACCTTCGCTTTGAAGTAAACCCACATATTGTTTCCAAAGCTTATGACAAAAAGTTTGTTAGCAATTGGATTTTGCCCAATAGAGATTTATTGATATTTACCTGGGTGTAAATGCCACGCCAAGCTGCAAATGCGCCCATTGCCAGCACAGCGCCAACGCCTGCAACAATCTTTGTGTTCAACTCCGTTTCCAGGAACTTACGCTCCGACGGCGTCAGTGTGCTGTCCGAGTGACTGGAGGCTTTCGTTAATTTGGTCGAACTATAACATTCATTGCGGAAAATGTCCTTGGTGATGCGATTGATGAAATTGACTAGATTTTGACAGCCTTTTATATGTGATTCTGTAGCGGATTATTTGGCAGTGGTATTTTGTAGATAATGGCCAGATAACTGTAGACAATGGCATCCAGTTCGCTGTACGTATCGCCAAAGAACCAAACCTTGCGTCCCAACTTGCGCGACAGCAAGTTGACACACTTTTTGGCATTGGCCGCCAGCTGAAAAATAGGTTGAAATTTATATCATTTTAAAACGAAAGTTAGCAGAGTGTCAACGAATAAATACGCTAATAGGCAAAAGGATGTATAGTCTGATTTTAGCAACAAGAGTTGTTGTTCTATCTTTTGTGGAAGCTACATTTCAGTATTTCAATACTCATAAAGTTTGAATCTAGTTCTCGTACTGAACAGACTACTTTTTTGTTCCCAAAAATTTTCTCCAAATTTTCGGAAAACAAATCGGAAAAAATAGGAAAAATAATTTTGAGAAAAATCTTTTTGATTTTTTTTGTTTCTTTTTTTTTTTTCTCTTGACTGTGTTAATTTATTTCCTTCTCGGCCCCCCAACTTGGGGGACCCCTCCATAGATACATGGCGTCCCCTAAGAATAAGTTTAATCAAAAAATTCTAAAGAACAAGCACCTCAGGTCCAAGGCTGCCAACCAAGTGACTGAAGAGGCTCGCTCTGCCACCAGACGGGCCCTTAGCTTACGTCCCTCGACCCGTCAGCAAGCCCTGGACGCAAGGCGTAATATATCTAGTAGCGATTCGGATGCATCTATCTCTAGTCAAATCATCCCGCATGATAAGCCTATTTCAAATTCTGCTCCATCCCGTCAGATCCCGGGCTCTGCACACAGGAATAGTCGTCTATTGCGGACTCAAGGCGTCCAGGATGCTATTCCTTCCCACAGCGATAAAGAGTTGTTTGATGACTCTCATGAGAATAATGATACATTCCTATCTGGCATCCGCAAATCTGGTGCCAGCACGCCGGCTCTAGACACCATTATAAGCTCTGAGTGGTTCAGTCAGGCTGCATCTGACCGTGATCGGCTTACTATCATGAACCGTAACAATATTTGAAAGTGCCCTGTTCTCATGTTTCTGGACATGTTGGTGTAGATAACACCTCAGTGAATTCCTCGCTACTTGGCCCTGTCCTGGATCGCTTCAAGACTGTCTGCCTGGCGGCTAAGCCGGTTACTCATAAGAAGCCCTCATTGTCTACTCGCCCTATTGATGCAAACTCTCCTGGGTCTGCAGACTCAACCTACTCCGGTCGCGGTAACAGCTATGCCATATTGGCTGACGATGACGATGACGCCATGGATGTGCAACACCCTGATGTCGCATCTTCAGAGCTGAACCCTATACCTGCCCTTTCCTTAGGTGCCCCTGGATCGGATACTGGATGCCATCCTATCACTGCGATTTCTTCTAATGGCAAGACTGCCCCTGTAGTTGCGGGTCCGGTCCATAAAGTGTCCTCTCAACCATCCCCTAGACGGCCTGTGTCTCCGCGCTTGACAAATCCAAAGAGTTCTGGCCCGCGTCCCCCTCCCTTTCTTCTAAGGGGTATACCAAACATCAAACGGCTCATTGCCCTGATCAGTACTGCGACCATTGACTTCCGTCTGAAGATCACCGGCCAGTCTTCTTGCAGGATAACCTGTTCAGAAGGTGTATCCTATAGAAGTATTCAAAAGATTTTTACCGAAAATAGAATCCCATTTAGCTCCTTCCAGCTGAAGGAGAACCGTGCTTTTAGGGTTGTTGCCAGGGGATTGCATGCGTCAACCGACATTGAGGATATAAAGGCTGAGCTAAGGGCTCAAGGACACAATCCTCGAAATATTTACAACCCACCAGGTGAGAATGGTGTACAAAATCGAAACACGTTCTACATAGAGCTTGAACCGGCTGAAAATAATACGAAGATGTACGACATAAAAGCTTTGGCATATCAGGTCGTGAAAATTGAGGCCCCCGTCCGCGATCTGGGGCTCTGAGATGTTTCAGATGTCAAGAGTTTGGTCATTCCAAGAATTTCTGTTCCTTCCCCGCTAAATGTGCCAGGTGTTCGGGTGATCATGAAACACGTGACACGTAAAGACAAGTGTATGGCTACCACTGAAGAACAATACAAGTGCATCAACTGTGGGTCCAATCACAGCGCGGCTTTCAGACGCTGTCCCGCCTATCTGGAGGCGGTCGCAAAGCGCAATGGTAACAACACTGGACGAAGTCTACAGCAAAGGAAGTCTGTCACTCCTGTCTCAGTTCGGAATGCTTGGTCGGCAACCCAGTTGCCCCCAAAGACCTCGAATCTGCCTGTCCCACCCCCGATGGTGTTAAATTCAAGCCACTGGCCTACACCGGGCTATAGTAGGAAGCCTAATGTCCCTGGTTCTAGCATCCCTGGACATTTGACCTCGGATTCCACAACTCAGCCTGCTCAGGACAGACTACATAGCTTCATTGACGAACTACGTAGACAGCAGGAAGCTAGTGCTTCAACACAAGCGGCTGCGATTGACAAGCTGTTATCGCGTTTTGACCAGATGATGTCGATAATGACATCTACTTTAGAGATGATGCGATCCTTACTGACGAATGGGTGCACATATTTCAACGTCTTTGCATCGCGATGTCTAATTATGGTCTGAACATCATTATTTGGAACGCCAATGGCATCATTGGCAAGACCCTGGAGGTCGAACATCTTCTCCAGGAAAAGGATGTTGATATCCTTCTTGTGTCAGAAACACACTTCAACAGCCGCTCCTCCTTCCGCATCCATGGTTATGATGTTCACTGTGCCAATCACCCGGGTGACCGTCTCCGTGGTGGTGCTGCAGTCATCGTGCGGTCATCGTTTGACTTTCACCTCAGTAGTACTATTGCTGAGCCTCATCTACAAGCTATTTCTATATCCTTGGTCACTGGTATTGGAAGAGTTTCTTTTGCTGCTGTATATTGCCCACCTGGACATCGTCAATGCTGGACTTCTGGAGAGTATCATCGCCTATTTGGCTCTATGGGCAACCACTTTTTTATTGGCGGCGACTGGAATGCGCACCATCAATTTTGGGGATGCAGGCGGTCGTGTATTAGAGGAGATACTTTGATGTCACTGGTATCAGGCTCCAATCTTCAGGTCTTGGCCACCGGCGCACCCACACATTTTCCGGGAAATACCCGGTATCTCCCCACGGCCATTGACTTTGCGGTCTACAAAGGCATCCCCTGCAACCACCTCGCCATATCAGAGTGTACAGGTCTATCCTCTGATCACATCCCGTTGCTGGCTTACTTTTGTGTGTCCGCCTATGTGGTTACCGCCAAACCTAGGCTTCTCCCCCGTGGCTCGAATATAGAGGACTTTGGTACTCGGCTCTCGACACTAGCTATTGCTAACCCTCTCCCTCTTGACACTCCTGCTAACATTGACGCTTTTGCGCAGGATCTGGTTGACAAGATTCACCTTGCTGCTCCTTCTGCTACCGGAACCCCATACGCACCTCCGCCATCTTGGGCATCCTCTAAACCTGAGATTTCGATTTTGGCTAGACGAGGGCATTCTCTGCGTCGCGAGTGGATGAGGACGCGTCATCTGCTGGATCTGGCACGGTGGAAAGCCGCTAGGCGTCTCAAATCTTAGGCGTGTGCTTAAGTCTGCTAAGTCGGAGTTCTTTGTAAACAAGCTCAACGCCATCGACCCTGACGAGGAACATGGTTTTGCGTTGTGGAAGTGCACCCGCAGCATCAAGCGACAGCCTCTTCGCAGGCTCCCTCTCAGACGTAATGATGGTACATGGGCTCGTACTGATGACGATATTGCTGAAGTTTTTGCGAATGAACTCGAAGCACGGTTCACTCCTTTTGATTTCGCGACCAGACAAGAGGTAAGAGCCACCGTCTCGAGGATTGGCCTATCCTTCGGCCCCTCTCATTTTGTCCAGCCGGTAACCGAAGATGAGGTTCATTCTCAAATAAAGAGGTTGATTCTCTCTAAGGCACCTGGAATGGATTCTATTGATGGCAAAGTGGCCAAGGCTCTACCCAGCGTAATTGTCTCACAGCTTTGTCGGCTGTTCAATGCCGTACTTGACTTGGGTCATTTCCCGGCCCCATGGAAGCGCGCTCTTATTGTTATTGGTGCCAAAGAAAGGCAAGGATCCCCACAATCCGGACTCTTTCAGGCCGATAAGTCTCCTGCCTACTTTTTCGAAGGTCTTTGAGAGAATCTTTTTAACCCGTCTTCTGGCCGTTGACGCTTTTGAAAATGCACTACCAGACCATCAATTTGGCTTCCGAGGACGCCATAATGCGGTTGAACAAATCCATCGTGTTGTAAGCCACATCCTCAGCGCCTTCGAAAAGAAAAAATACTGTGCCGCAGTTTTCCTGGACATTCGGCAGGCTTTTGATAGGGTCTGGCACGAGGGCCTCTGCTACAAGCTAATGCCGCTGCTCCCTGAAGGTCTCTGGAAGGTGCTTGTCTCTTTCCTGGAAGGCAGAGCATTTGCTGTCGAATACAGAGATGCCCGGTCCGGAATGCGTCCTATTCGGGCTGGTGTACCTCAGGGTAGTATTCTTGGACCAATACTATACACTGTATTTACGGCGGATCTTCCCATCCTCAATACACGCGGATCATTGACGGCAACAAACATATGCTGACGACACAGCTTTCCTAGCTTCTAGCAGTTACTCAACGACTGCCTCCAGACGTGTCCAAGGATTCCTAGATGAGTTCGAGTGCTGGGCCTCGCGATGGAATATAGAGCCGAATATTGAAAAAACCCAACACGCCACGTTTGCACTCCGGCCTGGTCGCTCACGTCGGCTTTATCTAGATGGTAAGAGAATCGCGCACACTGATAACATCACTTATTTGGGAGTGACCCTGGACAGGCGCCTCACATGGAGCAGTCATATTAAAAAAGCATGTGGAACAGTGAACAAAAAACTGGGGAAATTGGACTGGCTTCTCAGACCAGGGAGTGGTCTTTCCCTAAGAGCCAAAGTACGGTTATTTAAGACCATTATACTGCCAACGTTAAATTGGGGTATCACTTGCTGGGGGACTGCATGTGACACTACCCTAAGAAGAGTTCAAGCTATAATAACAAAGTCTTTGCGCCGCATGACCAATATTCAGTGGCATCATTACGTCAAAAATGAGACTATCCTCAACGACCTTCAAATACCAACGGTGTGTGAGGCCATAAGTAAAAGCTCCAACCGATATCGCGCTCGTTTATTAGACCACTCTAACCGCCTGGCTAGACAACTCGCAAGACCGGCGAGACATAGGCGTCTGAAGCGCAAGCACCCGTCGGACCTCTGGATCCTTGGCCGATCGCGGAACGGCCGGCTTCTTTAGAAAATTATAGCAATATTATTATAGCATACCCGTGCTGATAACAGCGTCATCTCCCCACTGAGATGGGTTTTTAAAGTTCAAAGTTATATCGGCCTGGAAATAGGGTAAACACCCTATGTAGCTTGCCAAATAAAAATAAAAAAAAAAAAAAAAAAAAAAAAAAATACTCATAAAGAAAGATGCACATTATAGACAGATTTGGATCCATACTAACACTTGGTGAAACGAATTAGATGAATATATTAATACTACTTACATAGTCGCCCTCATGCTTCTCCAGCTTATCATTGATATCGAAGCCACCAAGGACCTGGACCACATCGCATGCATCGCGCTGATACGTTGACGGATAGTAGAAATTGAAGGGGAATGGTGTGCGCTTCGCGTACAAGCCACGTGTGGTCGTATCATAGTTGTGGGGCTCACCGTACAGGAAGTAGTGGTAGTAGGCATGCAGCTGTGTGAATACCCAGTTCGAATATGTAGTGGACAAGTGCTTTTGTTTCGTATTTAAATGCGCATCCACCGGATAGCCCTGAAAGACAAAACATCAGCAAATTTCAATTACGCTCTGCTTTTCGAGTGGAACAAATGCACATGAGCTATCAGCTAGCGCTAAAAATAGCCAAGCGGTTCATTCACCCGACTGTGTCTTTTGTTTTGTTCACCTCAAGATCCAGCACGCGTTTGATCTCCTTGTATCCAATAAATTTATCATTGCCGATTTGTAGATAGGGCAATTTCCCAGCACCCGAACGCAACGGATTCGTATTTGTTTCAATGTCCATGGGGCAGCGGGTGAAGCGCAGCAGACACTGTTTTGAGCATTTCACAAAATGACAATACACGGATTAATGTATTTATTAATATGACTGATAGGAGGAGTTGCTGATTATGATGCAACTAAACTTACCAAAGCACGCATGCATTCGAAATCAATGGACGGCAGACCCCACTCGCCCTTGTATACGTGTAGCTTGGAGCCCAATTGCATTTTGTTTTTTTATTTGTGGTTTACTACTTGTTGTGGTTGGTTCAACAATGCACAAGCAATTGCATTGTATTAAAATGTTAATCAAAAATAAATAGATGTGCCAAAATGTGCCGGACAACTCGGAGAGAGACATATGCTTTACACTCACTGTCAGTGTGACCGTAGGCGGGCAATTTAAAATAAACATAAACTTAAACAAAAAATACCAAAAATAATACTGAACGAGATAAGTAGGAAATACCTACCTGCCAATGAACATATCGATGACAATAACTATCGAATAAGTGTTGGCGCCAATAATAGACATTGCTGAAATGAACGTCGAATATAATGTAAAATATTAAACCTATTTTGCTATGGATATTTCTTAAGAGCTGTCTGCTTATAAACTTTAATTACAATGTTCAAGCAAGTGTTGCACTCACTTATTTTTGTTGTGTACAAAAATCGATTTTATTCTAGAAATATGGTCACTCTGCTAATGCATTTGTGCATACACTAATTTGGCAACCAGCGATATCGTACATAAATAAAGTAAATAAATAGATATTATGTCATTAGTGGATTACGGCAGCAGCTCCAGCTCAGAGGGCGAGGAGATAGAGGACATACCAGCCGCACCAGTCATACTCAAGAGGTAATACAAATGACCGAAAATTGTCATGTTTTCCGCATTTTAAACCCACCAGACCGGCATTACCCACAGCTGCCTCTTTGCTGGGCGCCAAAATACTAAAGCCTGCAGATGAAGACGATGAGGAGGAGGAAGACTATGATAACTCCGCATTGCACGGCGGTCGCAAACGAACCTTCAAGCATGAGCGCGGCAATTGGGCGACTTTTGTGTATGTGCCGGTTTTGGACTGTGCCGAGCAGTTGGAGGACTTTCAGGCAGAGGCCATCGAAAGACTGTCGCCCCAAGTTGAGTTGCAAGCCAACGAGTCGCTGCATCTTAGTTTGAGCAAAACTGTGGTCCTCCAATATCATCAAATTGATGAGTTTCAACGATCGCTGCTGCGGGCGCTGCTCAGCTGCGTTAGGTGTGTATTAAGAGTCCTTGAAGTATCCTATTGATTATGTAATTATTGTATATTGTATGTTTTTTGCAGCTTCAGCAGCACACTACATTTGGTATGTGCCCCGAGCTATCCTTTAATAGGTGTATGTTTTTTATGTTGACCTTTCTCAATTAGCTCCAAGTCTACACAAATGAGGAGCGTACTCGAACCTTTCTGGCCGTGCAGCTGGATGCTGCCTATACGGCTAAGATGTCCGCTCTTTTGCGACCTGTGGATGGGGTTATGCGCGACTATCGGCTGTCGCAATTCTATGAGCAGCCCTCATTTCATGTTAGCCTCTTGTGGTGTATTGGCGATCAGCAAGCCTTGCTGCAGGATAAGCTGCAGGAGTTGCAGCAATTGCTGGATGATCATGAAACCCTTAAATTGTCAGTCAATGAGCTGCAGTGCAAGTGCGGCAATAAGGATTTTACTTATAAGTTGAAATAGCAATGAAAATCCTAGAAATGTGTAGCTTTATTGAAGCCATGCTATTTGGAATTAGTTCCACAAATTTGTTGCTTAATTTAAACCCTTCTTTTTGTTGCCATTGCCCTGCTTGGCCTGCTGTGCCTGCTCCTCTACGAGACGCTCCTCTTCCAGTTCCAAAAAGCGTTGACGACGACGACCAAGTGGAGTTTTCGACCACCATGATTCGAATGCCTCCTCCTCCTCGCGATATACGGGATCGCGAGCGCTGCAAGGAGTCAATATAAATATGATCATTATATGATTTGATCACTAACAACACTCACCAAAGCACATTGATAAGTTCCGCATTTGTGAGTGGCTGGGAGCGCAGCTGCAGCTTGCGCTTGCAGGTCATCACCTCGCGCAGGCAGGCATCCACAGCGCCTATGGTATAGCCATCAGATATCTTCGCCATGGCGCTGGTGTCTAAGTTGGATATGCCGCCAGAGTACTCACTGTAAAGTGTAGTGCAAAGATTAGCCACAGGAGCGGCCACTGGATAAAGTAATACGTAATACCCACTGGAGAAGCGTTTTCCAGGCATGCGACATGGCGCCGTAATCCGGACGTGGAATATATATGAAACGATTGTAGACCGACTGCAGCAGTTTCTGATCCGCCTCCCAGGGCAAGTTGGAGGTGCCAACGAAAATAACACGATCCTCTGGCGCAATATTCTTAATCAGCTTGGGTAGATCCTTTTTCAAACGCTTAGGATCAGTGCGATCCGTTTTAGGTATTTTCTTCATAAACGGACGTTCTGCATCGCCCATGTAGATAACCGCCGGCTGCAGCAGCCTGGATACCTTAAGGACCAAGTGTATGAGCATGATAAGGCCAGACTTGCCTGGATATTTGCCTACAATATTCGCTGGGGTTAGATCAAACAAAACGGCGCCAACTTCCGTGCAAATTGCATGGAGCAGAGCCTTTTTACCGGACCCTCGCGGACCGGCCAGCAGCACGGATCGTATCAGCGGCGTACAGGTGTGTATGACCTCCGAGCCCAGTGGCAGGATGCAGTATTCGGTGAGCACCTGCCGGATGTCGCCCGGCGACGGATTCGTGCCATTGCGTGCGGTTAGCGCTTTGTCGCCCAGAAATTGCTTCAGCTTGAGCTCGGGATATTTGCGTATGATGCCATTGGTGACCAGCTCCTCGTACAGCGACTCTGTGGTGCGATCCGGTGTTAGATCTTTTTCCTTCTTCTTTTTGCTCTTCTTGCCGGAGCGGCGCGTCTTCTTGTTGCTCTTCTTCAACTTTTTGCCAACCATGGTCTGGAGCAGCTCCAGCTCCTGGCGCATCACATCATTCGACTGCGCGACGAAAGTCCAGCTCGACTTCTTGATACTTCTCGGAATAGATCATGTCCTCGTATGCCGCCTGGCTAAGCACACCCGTTTCGTCCTTGTCGCGCCATGTATCGTTGAAGCTATGGGGGGAATTATCAGGAACAATTTTAATTCATTTAAAAACACCAAGCTACTTACAATTCAATTTCGGCCCGTATATCGGGCAGGCAAACCGAAGGAGCTGGCTGAAAGTTGATATCCTCTTCCTGATTCTCGTTGACATTTAAATCGCCACTGCGCGCTGGCGACTTGGACTTATCCTTGGTCTTGCGCGACTCTTTGGAGGAGCGTGCCGAGGAGCGACTGTGCTCGCTCTCCGTGCCTGGCCGACTAAATATGTGCAGCGAACCGCCCTGATCCTCGGAGGGAAAGTCGGGCAGCTTGCCCGTCTTGTCATAGCAATCCTTGATCCAGGCGCGTATCTCATCTGCAATGTCCTCCTTCATGCTGGGGCCATGCTTCAGCCGAATCTCCTCCAGAATCGCCACCTGTCGCGCCTCAAACTGCGCCGCATATGCCTGCTGGGCTACGTGACGCCGCTTCACATCGTGCTCGTTGTGCTTCTCCAGCTTCTCGGCGCGCTCCTTGAGCACCGCAGCCGGCGGCGGCACCATGCCAATCAGTATCATCTCATCCATTTTGCGGCGCCTCGTGATGCGGCGAGCCGTATGACCGCGCCACATCTTCTGTATCTTCATGGCGGCCAGGAGGCCGGAGTCGCTGCGCTCCTTGTCGCTGCGATCCTCCGATTTGCCCTTCTCCTTGCGTATCTCCTTCATGAAGTGCGCCCGTAGTCGTCCCTGTCGTGCACGTTCGTGCATCTGTAGCAGCCGTATGGCCTCGATCTCGGTGAGCGGCTCCTCGAGCGCATGCTCCTCCAGCCAGCCCAGCTTGACCAGAATTTCGTGCATGCTTCGCTTCCGGAACTCCAGCTCCTCTGCGCGTTCGCGCAGAAAGTAGCGAGGAATGTGCAGCTCCGTTTCCATGGGCGTCAGACGCAGTCGCTCCACAACTTCATCGTTATAGCTAAACTCCATGAGATCGATGTTGACCAGATCGTGTTTGAGCTCCACCACGCGACCTAGGCAGGCGTCCAAGAGCTTCCGCACCAATTCACGCTTCTGGGGTTGTATCATCTGAAAATGAGGAGTGACATCAATAAAACAAGTAAGAACTTTGCAGTCCGACGTAACCGTCCGCGTGATACTCTGTTAACATTATAAGCTATGGAAAGCAATCATTGATAAGCCTCTCAAGTCCCTGGAAATGCCTTTCATACATGCAAATCTTCCATAACTTTACTATGTTCTACATACACACAAACACACTTTTACATATTACATATTATATCCAACATTTATATAGATTAGCTAAGTAATATTCATTCTATGCTTGCATTATCGTAGACCTCCTCCAGGCGATTGCTAAGGCATATATAGCGGAGATAGAACTCATAGAGACTGGCCTGCAGCAGCGCCTTGGCATCGGCAGCGGCAGCCACAGAGCTGGAAATGACGCCAGTAACGCCGCTAATGGTGGCGACAGTGGTGTCCACATTCTGATGCTGTCGCTCATAGTCGATGATGGCCAGTTGTTCGCATTCATGCTGCGATTGATGCCAAATCTCGTTAAAATATGTGCTGGACATGATGAATACAATTTCCACAATGGTTGTTATTTTTGCAACTAACTTGGGTAACCATTAAAACCGTTGTCAAGGTGCTGTTTGAGGCATCTCTAGGTGGGAGGGTGAACTTTATTTACCCGTAACGAACCTTTGTTTATGTTGTGTTGTTATATCTTAATTCTATATAATAATTCAATTACTTTTTCAATTCTCCTGAAATGCAACAAATTTAAGTTCCTTTATATATTACAACATTCAAATTATTTATATTTATCAGTTTATGTATTTATAAAAGATGATACATACATATATTACACATAACAAAGTTTAGCATATACAATAATTGGTTTAAATTAGACATAATTAGTTAACAATAGTAATAGTTGTAGATGTTATTTATAGGGAATGCCAATGTTCGCTTATAGGTTGTCTGGGGAGCAATACTTCAGCATGGATTTGGTATGTTTGAACTGTGTGCCGCTTGTGGCCGTGAGTACTTCGCTGATGAAGCTCTGGGAATTGTGTATGGTGGTGCCGCCGAGGATGATCCTATAGCCAGCATTGTTTAGCTGATGCACCGTCAAGGCCTCTTCATAGGTAGCGCCGCCAATGATGAAGACAACAACCTCTTGTGGCGGACGTCGGAATGGCACCAGCTCCGAATTAATAGCTGGATAGAGTGGATCTATCTCTCGACCCTTGAACACATCCTCCAGTGTTTCTTTTAGCAGGGGCGTGTGCTGAGTGAAAACGTTCTCAACACCCTTGAGGCCCTTGATTAGAATACGGGTGAGCTTGACGGCATCCGTGATGCGCACCATGTTAAACAAATCGCCTTGGCGCACATGCATGCCGGCATACTCAATCAGAGCGGGCACAATCTGAGTGTTCCCACCGCGACTCTTGATGATCTGCAGCAGTCCGGAAGTATCGCAATTCGCATGGCGCTCGTAGCGCAAAGCATACAAAGCCACCAACTTAATGGCATCATCAATGCTGACTCGCTCGTCGGCAATCAGTTTCTTGATGCGCAGCAGTTGCGCAGAGTGCTCTGCCTTGCAGGCAATCTCCTGCTCCAGCTCGGATACCTCGAACAGATTGCGTTTATTCGTTATGCTGGACAGTTCACCCATCACGCACAAATGTTTCTGTACGGTGCCCGACATTTTCTTAAACTGCGGATACGATTCGATGAAGTTTTTCATATCGGCAATGCTCTCAACTTTCTTGTGATCATTCGCTTTGCGCTGAAACTCCTCCATTAGCTGCTTTATGGTGCTTCCAATTTCACCATAATTGGCATACATATTGTTGCCATAGAAGTCATCCTGGTCGCCGGATAGCACCAGTTCCTTGAACTCTTTGGGCACGCTGGGCCGTTCCGATAGATCAACGCGATTGTTACGTATTTGCAGCAGCTCATGCACCATGGCCTGATATGACCATTGATGCAGCAGTGGAGTAACAGGATCATCCCGGCGATCAAGCAGCAATAACATTGGCGGCGCAGCACCATCAATATTGCCGCGAAAGTCAAACAGGGAGGATTCCTTCGTTGTCTGATCATAGATCAGCTTGGCCAGCAGCTGAGCAACCTGTGAGCCGGCACGATAGCGGATTACTGGATTGAGTTTAAGGCTCAGCAGCACGGCGGTTATGCCCTGCACGCTGCGTGTCAACGCATCCGGCAGCCAGTTGAGGCTCGTCAGGCAGTCGGGCAGGTTCAGTGAAAATAAATTGGGATTAACGCACAAATAGTCCGCATATAATTCCTTCACCTCCCGCACTGACTCTGACTCATCGCATTCAGCCAAGTATTTTATATCAGTGCGTGGTATAATATTGCTAAAATCTGATGATTTACATTATTACGAAATCATTTAAAGTTCTTACAGCACACTTACATATATAGTATGCGCTATATTTGGGATTGCGCAGCTCATTTGCCAGCAGTTGAATATTTTGCTTTGTGGGGCGTATGAACACTATGCACTTGAGATACTTCAGGCGTTCATTGGAGCGTCCAGAGTCTAGGCGTTCGAAGAGATAAACCTCGCGTTGCAGCATATCCGACTGGCTAAATGCCATAGATATTATGCTAGTCTAGAAAATTGTAAAAACGTTAAAAACAATTATGCCGTTCAAATCGATATTTATTTTTGACCATTCCTACCGTCTCCTTGTCCAGCAATATGATTTTCATGCCGGGGCCGGACTCAGTGCACATCTTTTCAATGTACAATTTAATGCCACTTATTAAATTCATTGTTAAAAACTAATTTTACTAAGCGAATCCAATATTGCAATATCTTTTATGTGCAAGCAGCTGTTGATAGCGATGTGTAGAAAATTTACTACCCACTCCCATACAAGTACTCGTTTCATATCGATACTTATCGGCTGGACAGAGCGCCTGTGCATAATTCAAAATCTCGATTATTTTACATTACTTGCTATAGTCTTGAGAATGTACTTGTTTATTTTGCTTTTCTTTTTTTTTGACAAAAATCACAAAAGTCTATTAACGCTACGTGTAATTAAAATATACGCGAAGCCTCCAACATTTACAACTTAAGCAATACGAATCACGTTTTGTAAGGCAACAATAAACCACTAACTAAACAAATGGTCAGTCGCTTAAACTAAAAAAATCAACAACTTAAGCTGAAACGCGGTGTGTTTCGATATGCGTCTGTTGCGTTGCTTGTGTGCGTGTCCACAACCGAGGATCAGCATTGTGCATTGGTTCATTGCGTCACCGCTGGCTTGTCTTCCAGCGCTTTCTTCAGCTTATCCTGCTCGAACTGGTAATTGAAGGCACGTCCGAGCTGAATCACTTGCGTCAGGCCCACAAACAGATTTACAGCAAACAAGCTGTAATTCTTGGGTATAATGACGAGTGAGTAGCGTGACCATATAATTCCCGTAGCCGCTAATGCACTGCAAGCGGATATGGAAATTGTGTCGGCCGGACGTGCCAAATCACTCAGTCCAGCAGCAACTAGACCCTAGAAATACATAATAATAATGAAGCTGTAATCATATCTATGTTGATTCATTTGCAATAGGTGTCGCGTAAACACATCTATGGTAATTCGTTAACAGTTAGAATTGTTGCGATTACAGCGTTGGCATATGTTATCGTTTGACGCGTGCAAATTTCGTAAATACTTGAAAAGCAATAACAATTTACTGATATAAACATCCACACACACACACAAACACATACTCATACTAATGCGCACTTATCGCACGCTCGCTCTCAATAACAGCAGCCAACATGTTTATTGTGCTAGAATAAACAAATTATCATAAAAAGCAAAATCGAGCAGTCGGCGTTACTCTCCCAGATTTCTGTATTAATGTCATTCGGATTTTTGTATATCAGCAGCAGACAGAGATAATGAAAATTAGCGAAGGTCATGCCGCGCAAATTATGTAACAGAGTGATAGACTGTCGACTGTCGCTCCGTCTGATTGTTATCTTACCCATTTGAATATTGGTGCCCAGAAGAAAATCGTTTTAGGACCTGCAGAATGAATCCAAAGATACTATTATGGGCAAATTCGACACGTGGAATTTATTTTTTTGGATTTACCTGCTGCATGCATCCAAAGTGGCCGCATCTTGGCGGGCACAAACTTGTCTAAGCCACCAATCATGCCATTGTAGATCTTGGTGTGGACCCCAACTCTAGCGGCAGCAGCAGCTGATGAGGGTGGCGGCGGTGGTGGAGCCGGCGGTGGTGGCTGAACGGCTGTCGAAGACATTTTGTTTGTGCGAATTATTTGAAACGGAATACCACAACAAGCAAATACAATTTCCACCCAACTGCGAGCTGTGTCTAGCGTACGGACAGACAGTTTCACCCGTACTGACCACGAATGGTTTCCGTGTGAATAACAAAAGCGTTGAGTTGATTAACAATAGCGTCGGCGCTCTGAGCTCTCTATATGTGTGTGTGTGTGCGAGAGTGGGGGCGCGAGAGCTACATACATATATGTATAGACAAACACACGCACACAAAAACAGCTGAGAGCGCTATTACATGAGTGTTTATTTGACTTTCTAAAGACAACCTAAAAAAGATCAAAAAAACCTGTTTTTGGCAAAAAATTCTCAATGCGCTAACAGCTCTCATTCAATACGAATACAAGTGCAAACGCAACGTCCTTGGCCATGACAATCGCACGCAACATTTGTCCGACATTGCCATTCGTTTAATGTGTGCGCCAATTTCCGCAGCGCAATGTTGACGGAAGCTATGTACATACATACATATATACGCACTTAAATGCATTCACGATACTCAGCCAAACACGCATACATACATACATGCATGAGTCTAAAAATACACAGCAAACTGCAGGTTGTCTCCGACTGCATCACGCGATATTCACAAACTTTGAACAGATGCTCATACATATGTTAGTGTATATTGCAGTACGTATGCCTACTCAAACTCATGATGATCAAATAAAGCCATATTAAAAAATAAATTACTTAACTAAAGTCTAACAAGTAAGAAATGTTTTTTTTTTAAATTAATTTGTAAAGATTTGAAACTAATCGTAGGTGGAGCAGGGTTAAATCTCATTGATAAGCGTTTAAGATAGTGCAGGACTGCACACATGCATATGTAGCTTCCATCTGTCTATTGGAATAAATATGTACATATGTACATTTGTGTATAAATAATATAAACGGGAGATAAACGGTCCGGTGCAGAAGGGCATATGCGTAATTCGTAAGCCATTGGTCAAGTCGACTCGTAGGCACTTTGTGTCCCACACCCAAATTGTCAAATTGTGTGGCCTCCACGTGGTATCTCCCGGAGTACTAGATCCAGTGTATATCTGGCTATGTACGCTAATTCGAGCGACGAAAAATATATATTGTAATCAATATAATACAATTGCCGTGGCGTTTTCCCCGTTATTCAACGGGGTCGGCCAAATAAATCCATTTTACCCACGGGTACCTTGGTAACTTAAACCACAAAAAAAAAAAAAAAAAAAAATAATATAAACTTATATTCCTAATATTAGGTCCCTATCTCTTATAGTCTCAGTTCATACAGACGGACATGGCTAGATACTGATCAAGAATATCGGAGATGCTACCTTATGCCTGTTACAAACATTTGCACAAAACCATTATACCCGTTTTACCCATTTTTAATGGGTTCAGGTCAGGGTATGACAAGAACATGCAAAGTGAAACAAATTCACGACTAATCGATATAACTATTGTTTGCAGCTATCGATAGTTGCTGTATGCTAATTATAAAATACTCAACACTTATCTTAGCGGTTAAGGTTCACTCTAATATTTGTATGTATGTATGTGCTTCACAGCCTCTATACAATTAAAATATGTATAACCACAGTGTGATTCACACACATATGTATGAATGCATACAATCAACTCTCAACAGTCTCAGAATATACACTGAAGAATTTTTAAAATTTGAACAGACTATTGCGCATCACGCAGAACGTGTATTGTCATAACTATGACGTCTTAACATACATATATATATGTATGTATGTTTGAGTAAGTCGTTTAGTTGGTGCCCCACCTTAAAGCCATCGACACCATAATTTAATTGTATATATGTTTGTACATATATATGTATGCACAACTGTTTTTCTTTTTTTTCAGAACGTCTGCACATCATGTGTTTGATTTTCCTAGTAAATGTAAATAAAACCACTGAATTTGCCGTGTTTTTTTTATCGTTTTTTCATGTTAGAAATGTATATGTAATTTGAATTACAAATCAAAGGCATACATATCAATAAAATTATTCATTACAAATCAAATAGTTCTACAATTTGTATCATTCCTGTGTGTGTTCTTGTTGTTGTTTGCTGTGTTTAGCACATTTTTTGTTTGTTGTTGCAGTTGCAATATTTCGTATGCGCCTTTGCAGCCCGTTTAAAGAAATATACTTGTATACCGAAGAAATCTATGAAATTTTAAACTTATTCCATTGCTGGAAAACATAAATAACTAAAAAAAAGAATTTCACTATTGCAACATGCATCAAGACAAAAGCTCAACAAATTTTTTTTGTTGCAAACATATTAATTTAAAATGGTTGCTGCAACGATTTTGTTTTATCTGTAGTATGTGTATGTTGTAAGTTGTTATTGTATATATAACCAAGCAGTCATATAGAATGTGCATATTTTGTTTTTCTTTGCTGTCAGAATTGTTGTTGTTTTGTTTTTGTTGAATGGGCACAGAAGAGTATCGCTCGAAATTGTATTGCTATATGCTAATCATCAATGGAGTATACACAAATTGGTTATGTATACGCAATTGTTTGTTACTGCTCGTCCATGGAGTTAAAAGTTGAACGAGTTCATTGGTAGTTTCTCTGTATTCGGATCAAAGTTGTATTCTGTGCCATCAGATGTCGGTGCCAGGTTAGATTGTTCGCCCTATGTAAACGCAAAGGACATGAGGTGAGCCAAATGCAGCGAAATAAAGAAATATGGTGGTCGCCTTGGAAAGCGACCACCGATTTGCTATTTACCTCTGTAAAATATTTCTCAATGATCTCGTATGCCAGCTTGTAAATCTCAACATTCTCGTGGTTCTGTAGACGCTCAATTTTGGCGAGTCCCTCGCATTCCTCAATCAAATTAGCAACCTCTTCGACATGGGATGCGGCCACTTTGAGCATATTATTGAGGCCATCGAGCACAACCTAAGGGATTGGGGAAGAACAATTAAGTGAATTATTACAATTACAATTAGTATCGAGGCAGTGCGATCTTACATTGATCACTTGTGTGTCCTGGCACGAGAGCAGATCGCAAAATGGCGGAATGACGCCCTCCTTGATCAATGTGAAGACCTGTTCGGGTCTGCCGCTGATGGTCAGATTACTGATGGCCCAGGCGGCCTCCTTCTGCGTCTGGAATTCGCCCTTGCTCAGGTTCTCAATGATTTTGGGCAGCAAGCCGACATTGATGACAGCCTGCACCTGTGACTCGTTGCCGGCGGTGATGTTGGAGAGGAACCACACAGCCTCCTTGCGTATCTTCTCCTTGGGATGCGACAGCAGTGCTGGGAAATACGACAATGCCTCGTAGTTAAGCACCACCTGTGTCTGTTCGTCCGATCCGGTGACAATGTTGCCCACTGCACGTAAAGCTGCCGTCTGCACTTTGACCTCACTGTTGCCCAGCAGCGGTATCAGCTTGGGCACAACGCCGCTATCGATGACCATTTGGATCTGATCGTTGCCGCCATCGGTCAAGTAGCTAATGGCCCAGACCGTATCGACCAGGATGTTTGTGTCAGTGTGATGGATCAGCACATTGAGTGCGGGCAGGATTTCGTGTATTGTGGCTGGTGGTGGCGGCGGATCCTTGTTTCGGCACAAATTCACAATCACCCAGGTGACATTGCGTAAGAAAGATATGGGTATGTCCGGTTTGATGAACGACAGCAGCGGCTGCACAACGCCATGCTTGATAACAAAGTCACGCAACAAGGGACCATCGCCAATAATGTTGCCCAGCGCCCACACGGCTTGTTCGCAGACATTCGGTGCGGGTGAGTTCAGCAGTTGAAGGAAGAGCGGCACGGCACCAGCTGCAACCACCTGCAAAGATCACAAATAATTGTACATGTCATTTGTAGGAAAATTTCAACCATCACGAAGCAGATATTTATTAGCATGGGTAATATTTGCAGTATATATGGAAATCTGCTTGTACATAAGTAATTCAGTATATTTGAATCAATGCGCAGTAAAGTTAAGATGCCCAATCATAATTTGACTTAATTTTTCAGATGTTCATTTGCAATTATTTAAAATTCCGGCAAAAAATTTGCGTATTTCTCATTTTAGATTTACAAATTTACAAATAATGCTATTAAATATTAAGAAATAAGCATATTCCGCATTTGATTATTTCATTTTACAAATAATTGCAAACAGAAGTGGTTTTAATATTGCAAAATAAAGTAAATTGCCATTAAAATAAACATTTAATGATTATTTCTAGAGAATTCGTCATTTGATAAAACATTTACTTTTTCTATGAAAAGCCTTATTGCTAATGACTCACTAAAGAAGTTCTGCCATTTCAAATTTTATCATTTTACCAGCCTTTACGCATTATAAATATAATTGTTGATGTCAATTACGTCTGAAAGGGTATTCAAGCATCGTTGTCGTCGCAAACACAACGTTTGCACTTCTTTTTTATGTTATCGATATAAGATATCTGTATTTTCTCACCTGATTGGTTTGATCGGAAGTGCCCGAGGCAATATTGGTCAATGCCCATGCGGCCTCGAATTGCAGCATTGTGTGATTATGTTGTTTCAGGCAATCAACCAGAATGGGAAGAATGTCGCTGTTGATCAGATCATTGATGGGTGGATTCTTATCGGATGATAGCAATTTGCGTGCAGCCTGAACCGCGGCCAACTGTTGTTCTGGCTTCGATGGATCAGCGGCGGCCATAGCCAGCTTCTTCAGATTAATGGAGTTGGGCAACTGTTCATCCTCATCTGTGTTAGAGTCCAGATTGGGCACGTTGCGACGCTTTAAAATGGTCTCATCGCGCTTGTTTTTGCGCAGCTCCACGGTCACTTCGTTGCGGCGACGACGCATTTCCTAAAAAAAATGCCAATCAAATGTATTTGTTGTAGATTAAATTTTATATTTAACTGCATGCTAACACCTACATCTTGATCCTTTCCTTTGTTTTTAAAGTTCTGCAAACGATTTTGATCCAGCGATGTCATTTTCACTGTTTATGTGTGTGTATATCAAAAACTGAAATGCTTGTGCTGTTCTTTCCAAATAAGTTGGTGAATTTCTTTTTTTTTTTCGTTGTCTTCTTCTGCTTAGTTATTTCAATTATACCAGCAACGAAAATGTCTACGCACACACACACGCACACACACACAAATACCGACACAAACAAAAGAGCAGCAGCAGCAGCAGCAGAAGCACGGGGCATGGCAGAGAGTCCGTTCGTTAGTTCCAACAAAATCGACATCAACATCGACATATGTACGAGAGAGAGAACCAACACAATTGCATATCAGAGCACGCAGCACGATGACAATGACAGTCGTACAAGAGGAGGGCAGAGCCACCAGGCGAAAAAAAAAGAAATGGCGATTATAAACGTTACCAATTTGCAGCCAAATAGCTGTTTTAGCACAATGAAAATGAATTGTATAAGTTTTTACTTACATTTCCAGTTAGTTTGCTCCGTATTTGTAGCACGACTGGCACTTTGCAGTCGTCTGAAATGACGATTAAACCTTTTTTTGATATATAAAAATTGCAATTCGTGACAGCGACGTGACTAAAGTTGGTTGCGCTTCGCAACGACTAGGGCTGTCAACTTACTTGAATAGCTGGAAATTTCATTTATCGAAATGAACTCCCATCACCATTAGGAATGGCCTAGATTTGTAATATTTTGGCCAGCTAAATCTATCGATTGAAATGGTTTAGGCGTGCAAAAAAAACCATTTGTAGAAGAACCATTTGTGTATATATAAAATATAATGCAATTTAATGCTTGCGGCGGCCACCCGAGGTAGCTGTGGCAATGACTGAAAAGACGGAGAGCGCCAACGCGCTAGAGCAGCAGCCCCAGCAAGCGGCGGATTCGCCGCTGCCTGTCCAGGTGAAAAGTGAGAAGATCGACGCCGAGGTCGAGGCGAAGCTGAGGGCAATCAAATCCGAAAGTGCCACTCCCCCAACAGGGGACACTCCCACGGAAAGCGACAGCAACGATTCGCTGCTGGACGATAAAAAGCAAATTGTGCCTGTTAAATCCTCCAATGAGATCCTTGCTGAGCTTTTCAGCGTCTTCAATGCGGCCCCACCGGAGCTGCTGAATGACAAGAAATTGCTGAGAAAGCATAAGAAATCAAAGAAAGAGAAGAAGAAAAAGTCGCGCATTAAACCGGAGAAATCCGATGGCGAATGCTCGGATACGGATGTGGCCGTGTCCGATAAGCACAAGCGCAAGAGGCACAAGCATAAGCACAAGGACAGCAAGGATAAGCACAAGGAAAAGGATCGTGAAAAAACCAAGGAAAAAGCTGCGGGAACGGTAAACTCTGACGAGAAGTCGGAATCAAGGAAGCGACATGCTCCCAAAGAGTTGGCGCCAATGCCCGCCAAGAAGGAGCAGGAGGCCACTGCGGAAAAGGAACGAGAGCGCGAACGAGAAAAGGAGCGGGAAAAGGATCGCGAGCGGGAAAAGGATAGGGACCGGGAGCGAGCACGTGGTCACAATAGCTTCTATAATGGTTACCACGAGGGAAAACGTGCACGATCCAAAGACAATCACAGCAGATCCACCAAAGTTAAGCTAGAGCGCCGTCAATCCGATGAGCTCTCGCTCTCCGACGAGGAAACATATCTGCGCGAGAAGGCCAACGGACGACGACGCTTCTATGACAACAGCAAGCCAGAAGCCAGTGATATTAAACGCCACAGTAGCTCTGGAGCCCGTCATCCGAGCAGCTCCAGCGCTAGGCATCGCTCCAGGCCAGGCACACGCTCCCGATCCCGTTCCCGCTCTCGGTCACGTGACTTGGGTATCGATAAGAAGCGACTGCTGGAGATTGCGCGCCGCAATGCCATCAGCATGTTCAAACGCGGAAATATGGCGGGCGTGGCCGAAATGACACCGGAGGTGAAAGACAAGGTGCTCCTCAAGATGCGCTACGGTGGTCGCAGTGTGCAAGATCTAACCGACTTTTGCAAGAAGATCTCCAATGGCGAAATGCTGTCCGAACTCAGCTCGGATGAGGATTCGGATGTAGATAAGAATGGCAATGCCAAGGCCTTCCATCATCCTTTCCAGCTGAAGGAGCGTGAGCCCATTGTGATGCACATACGCAATGCCACGCCCATTGTGCCGTCCCAACGTGAGGAGCAAACGAAGGCGATAACCATGCAGTTTCCCGTATCATCCGGTCAGGTGCATCGCATGTCCGAGGTGTGGGTGCCCGTCGATCCAAAAGATGCACTAGCGCCGCTGCCCGCCCTACCGCCCGCCAAGCAGGCCACTAATATGTTCAAGGATGTGCAGAAGAATGTGTTTGCCAAGTCGCTGCCACACCAGGAGCTGCAGGAGCCCGCCTTCAAGCCCACCTCGAACCAGCTGGATAACCTTGGCGGCACAAGCGAGATTAACGGCTTGGTAGCGACATCAACGCCGTTGGCAGTGCCTGCGCCTGCCGCAAGTGCTCTTACTCCTGCTTCTGCTCCGGCTCCTGCCCCTGCTGCTGCAGCACCGCTGCCTCCTCCTCCTCCAGTTGCCGTTGCGCATCCGCCCGCCCAGCCACCAGCGTCCTTTGTGCCTGAGGTGCCTATACCATCGACAGCGCCGCGCCCGCAGCCGGCGCCAAGCGTGTCCATCTTTCCACAGGCCGTGCCGCCCAGCATGGATGTGTCCAGCATTATTACACAGCGTCTGAGCGCCATAAGGCGACTGCAGGTGAGCAGCTAACAGCTTGAAGTCTATATACATAATATTCCTAGAGAATGCTTTTATAATTACTGAACTATTCACAATCGGTGGAAAATACAATTCTATAATTCTTCCTAGTAATACTCACAGTATTAAGACATTCTATCATTTTTTTGAATTTTATTAAAGTATGTGTCTCATTATTGCTGTTTAATGCAATTGAACAATCTTTACGATTAAAAGAGACACATCCTAGTAGAAACCAAATATTACTTTGACTACGGCAGTAAAGTTAGTAACCATTTTATTATAATAATGGTCAAGAAAAAGGAAACTAGTTTAAATTGTAGATATTACATTAATTCCTGATAACAATGTTCTGTTTAGACACCCATTTAGTTTATAGCTAACAATAATAATTAATAATAAGAATAAATATTGTTAATTCCGAACAAGAACCCAAATAGGAACAATACGAAACATTTTCTTGCTAAAATAATATGTACATATATTCTACTTTATTTAATTTTTTCATTGCCACACACCGCTTGCATAGAACCTATGAATATCGATTTTCATACTAACAATCAATCAAAAATTAAGTAATAGATAATGTTAATAATATGTATATATAAATTAGATACAAGTAAGTAATAAACTTATTGATCTATTACAGTGAACACTTTAGAAATTATTTCTAATAGTTATAATTTGATAGTTCTAATAGTTCTACTTCTAGTTTGATAGTTCTAATTACTGAATAGTTCTAATTTAACGATTTTTGGTTGTTGATATACTCATATTTTTTATTGTTATGATAAAAGCATTACAAATATTTTTGATTTTTAAACGTTCCAATTTCTGGGAAATATAAAACGATCTATGTATTTTATTTTTGAGCTTCTTGATGTCTTCCATATATATTTTAATCTTGTCATATATTCAACTATAATAAATCAAATTCCCTCTGTCTGTGCACTCAGGATAATCCCGCTGACTCGGAAGCGATGAAAATGATGTACAATGCGCAGCGGGACATGTCTTCCTGGGCCTCATCGAAGTATCTGCCCGGCCAATTCACGGGTAGCACGGGTGCTCAGGTGATGAAGGTGCACGAGCTCAACAGCGGGCCGCAGCTGTGGGCGCGTCGGGATCAGCTGACCTCGAACAAGCCCGTGACGGGCGGCATGGGCATGGCACTGTTGCAGAAGATGGGCTGGAAGCCGGGCGAGGGACTCGGACGCACGAAGACCGGCTCACTGCAGCCGCTGCAGCTGACGGTCAAGTTGGACAAGCGCGGCCTGATCTCGCGCGAGGATATCAAACAGCCACCGCCACGGAAGACAGACGCACGAAACGCAACGAAGAACACAAGTGCCGCGATTATCGCACAGGCTACGCTCACCGCCCAGGACAAGCATCCTGTCTGTGTGCTCAACGAACTGACATCGAAGAACAAGTGGACGCCGCCGACATACACGCTCCGGGACGATTCGGGGCCATCGCATAGCCGCATGTTCCTCTTCTCCGTCGAGATCAATGGCAAGTCGTATACTCCGGCGCAGGGCTGCAACAACAAGAAGGAGGCCAAGCTGAATGCGGCTAAATTGTGCTTACGAGCTTTGGGCATTCTGCCGCCTAGCTAGTGACTTCTATTTGGAGGTCTTTCAAATTCAGCCTAATCTAAGTTTAGTTAGAAATTCGTATGTATATGCATGTATATATAATTATAAATAAACTTAAACTAGTTAACTGTAAAAGGCAACGGTTTTTTTTACATGCCAACCAGACAGAAGTCCGATGCTGATTAGATATTTGCCAAAATGTTGTAATTGGATAACTAAAGAACGTTAAACTTTGCTAAAATGTTAGCAGCATAATACATATTTTAATTAGTGTCAAATCGGATTTTCATCAAAATTCAAGTTCCACTTAATATATTATTTAATGAATTCTGTTCATAGTGCCACTAGATTATCTTTTAAATTATTCGGTTGAGTCCACTTTCAAATACAATATAATACAAAATTGTTTTGCTAAACTAGTTTTGCGACACATTTTCTCATCCTACCACAATAAAAACATAATATTTTCAATCCTAAGCCCACATTTGTGGATTCGGAAATGGCAGTATGCGTGAATATTCCGTTCCAGCTGACGCCTATAGAGATCTTAAACCGTTCTCATAGACTATAAGAGCTAGGGACCAAATTCGAAACGTGCAAATTCAATATATTTTACTTTGAAATAAATACCAAGCTGCCCAGAAACTTAAAGAAGACTTTTGTAGAGAGTTACTGAAGCCCAAACAGTAGCTTCAAAATATAAAATACTTAAATATCAAGTAGATATGCTTTATGGATTCATATATATCCTATTTAAATAAGCTTTGTAAGGGTATCAACAACAATAGAATAAGAAAATGTTTGCCCAACAGCTTTTGTAAATCAAGTTTCGAATTCTATGCTGCCGTTACAGTTTCAAAAGCTTTTGCTGCGTGCTAAAGCTTTTCGCTCTCTTGCACAGTGAGGCAGCGTCGCTCAAGCACTGATTGAAAGTGTTACGAAATAATTAAAATAAACTGAAATAAAGCGAAATAGAACATATGAGAACAGGGTAGGCTTAAAGAAAAACAAAACAAATCATGTCTCTAAGCTGATTATTATTAGATTTGCTTGTGAATTGTTACAAAGCTCTTGCTGGCTTTTGCAAATTTGCCAGCATTGTATTGGTGGCAATCGTGTTTGGCTTTTGCGCAAGTACACAAACAAAGCGAAAAACAGCTGAGTGCACAAAGCTGGTGGTGAGGGCTTAAACACAGACACATGCGCCGAGTTGCAGCAGTTTACATACATGTTGCGAGTGTGTGCGTGGGCAATTCCATCTCTCCACGATGGCTTGGCCAAAACATTGAAGGTCAGTTCACGCGGGCGTGTGCCACAGAGAACATCTCGCATTGGCCGCAGGATGTGGTTGAAGCGTCCCGTTAGCTGCTGCCACTTCATTTGCAATTGGTGTACAGGCACAAGCGTTTTCTGAGTGGCCCAGGTTCATGGCACAGTTTGGCCAGCATCCCACACACAATTGCCTTAACTTTTTGCCAAATGGGAACAGATGTTCGCCAGCAACTCCAGCTGTAAAATTGGCATAGACTCTGCATGTGTGTGTGTGTGTGTGCGCGGGTGTGTGTGTTTTAGAGTTATTTCTAAAGTTGCATAACTTTACATGGACACATAAATACATGCGCCCATTTACATACATATATATACACATGTATGTATGTATGTATGTGTATATGTGTGCCTGCTAACAATTGCATTTGGGACCTGGGCGTCACGGATTGATGTTGACGGTTCAGTTTGTTTATTGCCGCCGCCATGGAAACGTGTCGCACTTGTGCAAGGTGCGATTTCGAAAATGGCAACAACAACTATTGGCTGGACTTGTTCCATCCGACGCGTTGGCAGAGCGAAATGGCGCAAATACGCTTGGAGTTTGTCAACTGGAAGTTACAGGTGAGTCGGCATGCTGCCAAAGCAATAAATACCACAGCATTCGACAACAAATGCAATTTGTGAAAGTTCTGTGCATTGCATTTTAATTAAGCTTTGGATCGTGCAACGGTGAGCTTGCTTTATCGATAACGATTAAAGTACGTTACTTATCGGTTGTCGAAACTTTGAGCGTAAATGTAAATTTGAATATCGATAGCTATTTACGAACTAAATGCAAATAAGATTATCTATTGGCAGTAAAGTGTACAAAACGTAAGCATTAAGTATGACATTGAAGATGGGCTTATGATCATTAAAGCTAAGTCTACTAAACATTTTAGATCTCACCTAACGATGGACTGCCGCAAAAAATATGTAGCGATTGTTTTACAAAATTCTGCTCCATTTACACGTTTCGCATGTCCTGCCAGGATGCGCAATTAAAGCTCTCGAATATTTTTGATAAAATCGATGCCCATATGCTGTATGACAAAGCCGATGAAGAGCACATAGGCGCTGATGCTGATGCTGATGAAATCGAAACAGCAACAGTATTAGAAACAACAACAACAACAACAACATCGACAGAAACACAAAACACTGCCATTATTGAGGCCACATTGCCAACGCCCATAGAAATATTTGTGGAAACGATAGATATCAACGAACCGGAGGTGCTCGCCTCTCAACTAGATAATGAAACAGTTTTCGCTTCAGATTACAACTCATTGAACATTAGCTATGCCTGCAAGTTTTGCCACAAGCCACAGGAGAGCTATGAGCTGCAGCATTTGCTGCTGGAGCACATTAGCAGTGCCCATGATGCGGATCAGCCGTACAACTGTCCGGATTGCACGGAATGCTTTCAGGATGCCGCCTCCCGTACCGTGCACATGAAGAGCGCCCATGTGATTAAGCACTACGCGTGCGAGGTGTGCGGCAAAAAGTACGGAGATCGCCACAATCTGCAGCATCACATCGAGAAGTATCATTCGGAAACGGACTTCGAGTGCAGCATGTGTGAGAAGCGTTTCTTTACGCGCAAGAGCCTCCACTACCACATGAACTGGCACAAACCGGAGCGCCAGCTGCGATGTCGCCACACTGGCTGCGACAGGCTGTTCATCAATCAACGCCATCTCAAGTGCCACGAGGCGACGCATTCAACGGGCTCCCGCAAAACGGAATACTGCGGCTTTTGTGGCAAAGGTGGGTCTTGGCTGTGTTGGCCCGTTCAAGTTTCTATCATATTAATTACACATAATATCTGCCTCCAGCATTCACACATGTCAAGACCCTACGCTGGCATATCTATCGACAGCATGGCGGCGAGAAGCCTTTCAAATGTGCCATCTGCACTGAGGGTGAGTTCAATCTGGGCAGCTTCTTGCACTTTAGCCGAATTTAGATTATCGATCAGCACACTGAGAAAACGTTTGAATTTTAAACATACAAATATGTTTTAATGATTAAAACTCAATAAACATACAAATTATCAGAAATATCTACTAATCACATCAACATTTTTACAATCTGAATACAAACAAATAAAGAAAATTATTAGTTCTTTTTTTCTTTACAATATTTAACATCAATATATTATTGTACCATTCAGTATTGGATGTTGAATAAATTACATTATTCATATTTATTTAATGCGAAAATTTCAATATTTTATTCTTAATAATGGTATAAAGTATTTTCTTTTTATTCTACAAATTTCAAGTATACATTTTCTAAAGTGTAGCTGTCTCATAGTTTCTTTAAGCTTTTTAAGGAAATTATGTGCTCTAAATAGGTTAAAGTGCGTAGAATTTATAAAAGTTCTTTCGTTTTGTGAGCTTCCGACATTTTCTAAAGCTCACACAATGAAATTTGGCTTTTCAAATAGATTTCAAAAGTCTTTAATGATAAACCATCTAACGCATATCATCAAAACATTCATCGCAAACGCTTTTAAGATATTCCACATAACTCTGAAGAAGCCAAAACTGCTGCTTTTTATTGTGTGTGTGTGTGTGTGTATTAGTCAAGTTATTTCGAACGGTAAACATGGCTCAGATCTTTTTTAATACACCTATTAGCCAACAAGCATGTGAACAAACTTCATACATAACTTAACGATTTTGTAATTACCCTATAACTTAGACACCATTTTAACCAGTTTGTTAATCAACCACCTAGCATAATCAATCAAGTTCCACCGTACGACACCCACAATCCCTTGGAGCGCAGCATGCAAGCAACTACAGTGGTCGCTCGACAAAATGGAAAATATTATTACTTCTAAGAATACATGTTTCGACAATTAAAGCTAATTTCTAAATAAAAGAAAATATTTCTTAAAAGTCGAGAGTGGTTTTAGAGATAATTATTACAAATCTATAACTTCAACAAAACAATAACAAATTCAAGCAAAAGAAAATATTTCTTAAAAGTAAAGAATAGTTTTTAAAAAATGACAATTTTTCTTGGACATTTTGTTTTTCTAAGTGTAGCAACTACTCCGAAAATTCGACTTTCAAACGCTGTTTAAAAGATAATAGCTACAAATCTATAACATCTACGAATCAATCAAAAAAGTTCACCTTCAAACGATTTTTCAAATATAAAAGTAAGAATATAATAATCAAAGGATTGAAAAATATTGACTTTTTGTTTTGTTTAATTTAAAATTGGCACATTTTCAGTTTCTGGAGATTCCGAGCGACCGCTGTAGAGCTCAATAACTGTTTCATGACCCCTTTCAAGCATAGTTTTTGAAAAGTTAATCGTCTCTGTTAATATACAAAATACTGATTACTTTGTTTGCCTTTTGTAATATATATTTCCAAAGTGTTTGACTCGTATGCTGAAAAGCGCATTCACATGCTCGAGTTGCATACGGAAAATCTGACGCATCAGGAGCGCAGCGAGTGCATGTTCCAGTCCTGTCGCCAGGAGTTCGACAGCGAACAGGAGCTCGTCCAGCACATGACCACCGAGCATCTGCAGCGCGAGCCGCCGGCTCCGGTTATCGCGAACAATAAGCGTGTGCTCCAGCGGAAGCGGGAGCGACAGTTTACGGGTCTCTTCCAGTGCGCCAGCTGCACTCAGCGCTTCAACATGAAGTCCGCTCTGGAGCGGCACATGGCAGTGCATTCGGCCGATCGACTGCACGCATGCAGCCACTGTTCCAAGCGCTATAAGCGTGCCCAGGATCTGAAGTGGCATATGAAGACGCACGCCAACGAGAAGCCGAATGTCTGTGATGTTTGCGGCAAGGCATTTGCCCTCAAATATGTGCTTACCCAGCATATGCGCAGTCATGAGGGTGAGTGATCATTATATATATCGGTATTTATAATCCCCAAACTATCTTTTTTTAGTTCTTGAGAAAAACTTTAAGTGTGAGACCTGTGGGCGCTCATATCTATTCGAGAAGTCGCTGCGGCTACATCAACGTGTCCACACTGGCAACACCTACTACAAATGTGATTTGTGCCAGGAGCGTTTTGTCACTCACATCAAATTTAAAAGTAAACCAACAATTAATACAGTGGTCGCTCGGAAACGTGAATTTCTTCGTAATTTTGCATTTAGAATATTTGAAAACTATAAATATCTGGAAATCTAAAATCATTCATTAACTTTCCAGCTTAACGATTAAAAATACTTTCGCAAAATTAAAAAAATATTCATGAATTAGAATTATCTCGGTAGCGACCTCTGTATTCAGCATATCTTTTCAAATGTTTACTTAAAAAAAAGAAATGTTTTCGCTCTTTCAGCTCATATGAAAAAGGCACATGATACCGACCAGTCGCATGCCAAAGATTCGCTGGATGATTTGATCAACATTGTGATTTCCTAAATGTACCAATGAAAAACATCCAAGTGGAACAGTTAAAACAAAATAGCTAATATTGAGATAGCATAGCATCAAAACTATATAGGTAGGGTAAAAAGCTTTGAAAAAGCCAAGCCCAACACAGAATTTTTAAATCGTAGACCCTCCATTTAATCCTATCATTAGACTAATCATAAATACAAACCTATACATTTATGGATCTGGCACAGGGTACGTTAATTCGTTAAGAGTGCTGAAAGCTTTATACTCTGTAGGCATACAACTTGATACAACTCCAATGTTTTCCATCTAAGCCGCTTTCCTCTCACCTTCGACTACAGTAGCTTTGAGCTTTCACTTTGACACATATATTGTATTTTATCATCCATCCAAAACTTAATCGACATTTACATAATTCTACGCCTCTCACGTAACGCACAATACATGACCATTTGGTGACCATTTTAGTGATAAGTAAGAAAAATGTTATAAAACGTATTTAAGCTAAAAGGCAAGCAACATTTTAATGCTCAAAAAGATATTGCATTTATTTAAAAAACAAAAACCAAATAAACACATATTTACAAATTCAATTATGAGAAAAACATATTTTAAGAAATATCAATACCTATAGCATACAAAATGTATTAGTAGTGGTAGTGCAATATACGTATATTTACCAAATTCGAGTTCCATATACATGCATACATTAAATTGATCAATTGTAAAATGTTTTGTTTCATTACGAATATATTCCAACAACGTTGAGGCATTTGAATAATTAAAGTGCGATATTTATCGGTGGAGCAGCGCGTAATTTTGTAACAGCCCTGTCCTCTATAGCGCTGCCAGAAGTTGAAACGCCACATGCCGCCGCACTGTCTGGCAACGCCATTTCTTTGGCCTCTTGTAGCTTGTCGCATAACACGTCAGTGTTTAGGTTTTTAAGCAGCAAGTTCTATCAAAATTGAGGCAAACGTATTGCTGAAGTGCAATAACGAGTCGGTTACCGATCGAAATGGACACAAAGCAACTAATTGCGCACTGATAAACACAAATAAAACAAAGAGACGACTACGTTTTGTATTCTTCCTAAAACGGACACACAATTATACGGCAAGCGCGACAACCACAACAACAATAAACAGCATCTAGAAAGCAGGTGCAACGGTAAAGATTAGCAGCTGTGATATAGACGATACAAGAAGAAGAAGTTCTGCCACGCCAAAGTTTTTAGCCATAAGTGTGACGTGTGTGTGGCTAATTTCGATCACGACTGGTTAAGACGCCCACAAATACGCACACGCCCACACGCACACACACGCACACACACACTCGCACACACAGACCGCATAATGGCATTGCCATTGAGCGATCTGCTGCTGTTTGGCAACGGCGAAAGGAAACTGGCTGCCTGTGTCCTGCTGCTCCTGCTCGAATTCTTCATGGATGGTGAGATGCCTTAAACAAAATGCTAATATTCCTACTCATCACATATCTTTAAATACACGTCACTTTTGTGCAGGCGCCGATGCGGCAAACACAAATCAGGCAGATATTGACAATCATCTGGAGCTGGGCAAGGACTTCCTGGCACGCGGTCAGCTGTCGGATGCTTTGACGCACTACCATGCGGCTGTGGGTGAGTAAAAGTGTTGCAGCCACCACAATTACTAATTGTATGTGCCTATGCGAAACAGTTTTGGCAACTCGAACGAATCAAATATGCTAGTTTCCGGTTTGGCAAAATATTATAAATTGTATTCTATATGCTTTGTTTTACTTATTTATTGTCGACTAGAAGTCACGATCAGAAATTTAAATTCAAAATTAAAGTAATTGAAATAAAATTATTATAATTTTTTAAAATGAAAAATTTTAAGGTTTAGTTTGTGACAAGTTTATTTTTTAAATTTATTTAGATGAATATAATACAAATTAAAAGTAAGAGCAAGTAAAGCGAGTAAAGTAATAAAGAATTAGTAGCAGTACGATTAAAAGAAGAAAATTACACTTTTTAATATTAATCATTTTGATTAAAACATAAAATGTATTTGCTTTCCTTGATCATACAATAATAATGTTCTACATTTTAATTACGGAAATTGCTACGCCTATTTAGAAACACATAAAACATGCATATTAAACACACAAATATATTGCACCATATTTTAATTCAATCACTTTTGCAGAGGGTGATCCCAACAATTATTTGACGCTGTTCAAGCGCGGCACCGTCTACCTGGCGCTGGGCAAGACTCGCTTTGCCATTCAGGACTTCAGTCGTGTGCTGGAGCTGAAGCCGGACTTTACAGCAGCGCGCAGCCAGCGGGGCACTGTGTACATGAAGAGCGGTGAATACGAGCAAGCGCTGCAGGACTTCGAGCATGTGCTGCGCGAGGAGCCACAGAATGGTGCCGTCCATGAGCATTATTCGCGACTACGACCGGCCAGGGAGCAGTGGCAGCTGGTGCAGCATCTGATGAGCAATAACGATGAACAGAATGCCATCGGCATGATCACCCAACTGCTGGAGATCTCACCGTGGTCTGTCGTCTTCAGACAGGCGCGCTCCGATGCATATCTGAAAACAAACGATCCGCTCTCAGCCATTGCGGACTTGCGGCAGGTCAATCGCCTGTCACAGGACAGCACCGAGGGGCACTACAATATAGCACAGCTGCTATATAATATTGGACATGCCACCAATGCGCTGAAAGAGATCCGCGAGTGCCTCAAATTCGATCCGGAGCACAAGCTCTGCTTCCCCTTCTACAAGAAGCTGCGCAAAGTGGAGAAGCAGCTGGTCACAGCGGAAACGGCGCGTGAGGAGAAACAGGCGCCTGATTGCATTATCGCAGCAGAGGCCGTACTTAAGCACGAACCCGAGGAGACAATGATACGGTACGAGGCGCACAAGCTGCTCTGCTCCTGCTACGGCTCGGATGAGCAATACGGCAAGGCGCTGTCGCAGTGCAAACAAGCGCTGGACATACTAAAGGATGCCCAGGTGTACTGTGATCGCGCCGAGGCGCTGCTGGGCAGCGAAATGTACGATGATGCCATACATGACTTTCAGTCAGCGCTCGAGATCGATGAGAACAGTGCGCGTGCCAAGGAGGGCATACAGAAGGCGAAGAAGCTGCAAAAGCAGGCGGAGCGACGGGACTACTATAAGATCCTAAACGTCAAGCGCAGCGCTAACAAACAGGAGATTGTGAAAGCGTATCGCAAGGCGGCACAGAAATGGCACCCCGATAACTTTAAGGATGACGAGAAGAAGCTGGCGGAGAAGAAGTTCATTGACATTGCCGCGGCCAAGGAGGTGCTCACGGATCCGGAGAAGCGGCGACAGTTCGACAATGGCGAGGATCCCTTGGATCCGGAAAGCAATCAGCATGGTTTCCGCGGTGCCGATCCATTTGCGCACTTCCAGCACGGTTCGCCCTTCCAGTTCAAGTTCCATTTCAATTAACTGGTGCCCGCAGTTGCCATTGTTGAGCAGGCTTTCTTCTTGTGATTTTTCCTCTCGTCTTTGATTCAGTCACGTTTAAAATATATCCTTTCCGCCTCTTCCTCTGTTCACGCCCAACAATTGCTGCATTTCGCCTACGCCTAATCCCCAAGCTGTACGATTTTACACTTGTTTGTGTTTGCAACTCTTCAATAGCGTGTAAATAGTAGCCTAAAGACACTGTCCGATAACTGAAACGCAAGACACAAAAACAAGAATACAATACAAAACAAACAAACAAGAAAACACACTGAAAACAATTAAATTTAATTAGTTTATTTAACAAAATAATTGTAATGTAGTACATTTTTCTAATTATATATAAAAAGCGATTAAGCGAAAAAAGAAAAGAAAAAATAACGAAAACCATTGCTGGAATCGAGGCTGGGTGGCTTAAGGGGCGATTATCAAAATAAATTACGTGTTCTCAGTGAAAATTGAACGCCTGTATACAAAACAGGTAACACTTAAAACTAAAGTTTAGGAGTCAGATTCGATCAGTAGCAGACCAGTTTGAAATCTAATTCGCAATAAAAAGATGTAAATCTGGTTCCTTTTTAAGTATTGACAGATTGCTCCAAAAACGGTATACTATTAATTTTGTTTATCTTTAATAGTTTAGCTGCTGTATGATTCTTATTTTTATATTTCAACTGTACACAATAATAAGTTGTGATAGATATAGAAGAAAAAGAGTATTCCATTGTTTTCAAGATTTTTATTCAAATGCAACGATATTTGTAGTTCTTAAACAATCTCCTAATACAAATTAGTAAAAGGCATGCTAAACCGCAACAGATATTTGAAATATGATTGAATATTGAATCTTGATTTAAAAGAGCAGAAATTTAACTATATATGCTTTTTTTTTTTAATATTTTGATCCCTGGTAGCGTCCGTCTTGATTTGAATGAACCGAAAATAGATTTAATGTTAGGAAATTTAACTACAAGTGTCTGTATATAGGATTATAACATACCAAGATATTACCGAGTACGCATATACAAATTTATATTAAGCCATAACCAAAATATTTTAAGTGACGACCACATAAACCAATGTGGCCAACATGACAGCCAACGCCAGATAGAAGTAGAACTTGAGATGATATTGACGAATCAGGTTGCTCATGAATTCACGAAATTGTTGACTGGGAGAGTTGGGATCCACATGCTTAATGGTTCCACGCATTTGTGGCCTGGCCAAGGGCGATGAACGCTTGCGTGTATCCAGCTGACGCGAAAAGCGACTCAAATAAGGCGATTCAATGCTGTCGGCAGGCGTACGCGGCTGTCGATGATGAATGCCCTGCTCCGATTCACTGTCCGTGTCCAGGTCCATGGGCTGCGCTCTATTGTTGGTGGTTGCGTCATAGAACTCGTTGAGCTGCGGATACAGCGTGGTGGCCTGATAAGTGGGCTGCAGCAGGCTACCTTTGACCACTCCGCTGTCGCCAATAGTCTGGCGCTGTCGCATTAAATGCGGTGGCGATCCGGAGGCGATCGGCTGCTCCTGTTGATAGCGGTCGGCATAGCTTGTTGAGTTCAGCTGCGCTTGCGGCAAGCTTTGCCGGATCAAGGATGGCGCATAGGGGCGCTCGATACGTGGCTCATACATGGGAAGTGTGTGGAGCGGTGCAGTTGCCAGCGGTGGACGCTGGTCGGCATAGCTGTGCGGTAGATCCCTCTCTGCCTCGCGTGTATATGAAGTGGTCACCACGCCGGAATTAATCAACGACAGCGAGCGACGCTGCTGCGGCTCCTCGCGTTGGAAGTGCGGCGAGCTATATTGGTCGAAATCATCGTCCTCCGACTGTGAGCCCACATCGGAAACGGTTGTTGTTGTTTGCACTGAGCGCACCGATGAATGCTCCAATGGATAATATTCGCTCGGCGTCGCAGCGACTGTGTGCCGATTATTGTTGTTGTTGTTGTTGCGGCTTGGACTTTTAGCTGCGGCAGTTGAATGCCTGGTGTTTAGCTCGGCTGCCGGTGTCCCATTACGGCTGGGTCTGGTTTCGCGTCTAGTTGTCTTCTTCGTTGTTGCAGCAGCAGCAGTTTTGCTTTTGCTTAAAGGAGCCGGACTGATTTGAGCGCGCAAGCGACGCAAAATCACCTGGCGACTGGAGTCGGTTACTGGTGAATTGGGTAGACCGTGTTCAAGGCATTTGGCATGCACCTCCTTGTTTGACAGCGTATCCAGATAGGATAAGTCCGACATGTTGCGTGAGCTTGCGAAATATGTTTGGGATTTGGTAAACACAAATAGCGATGTCGTCACCGTTTGGAATGTGTAATGTGGGTGACTTTCTTTCGTGCGTAAAAGCAAATGATTATTATTGAAATATACACAGCACTTGTGAAAAGCAAATGCAAACCAGACTGGTTTTTGAATTAATGTTGTGATATTTATAATAAAAAAGGACGCTTCAGTCACAGGTAACCAGCCTCCTGTCTGTTCAAAAACATACTAATCGCAGAATGGATAACATTCGATTGTTATATGATATTTTCGTAATTATCGATATAGTTGAAGCTCTTTGCAGCCCTGGCTAAGAATTTTGCTTATCGACCCAAAAAATACCACAACAAAACAATTGTAATTTTGTTTTTCCGACAATTAATTTGTGTGCCGCAGACATGTCGCTAACAATGCGTATATTCACAGCATCGCGCAATGGTTAGTTAATATCAGTGTCAACAATTAATTTAATGAAACAATAATAATTGTTGTACAGTAAATGGAATGAGGTTATGTAACCTTATGTCATAGTAAAACAAAACTGCTAAATAGTACCAAATTTTGGATGAATGCTGATGTGCAAGAGATACTATAGTAATAATATGTTTTGTATGCAGGTCAGCGTATGTTTTGCACGACCGGCGCACGCCTGCTGGCCGCCCAGAGAGCCGAACCCAAAGACATCGTAACTGTGCCCAAAGGCTACATTTATGTCAACAACAAGGAGCTGAGCATGGAAATGGAGGATATCACAGATCGTGCCGCAACCTCAATGTTCTTTGGTGAGCTCTTTCGCGGCTTTGCCGTTACGCTGGCGCACATCTTCAAGGAGCCGGCAACCATTAACTATCCCTTCGAGAAGGGACCACTGAGTCCGCGATTCCGTGGCGAGCATGCCCTGCGTCGCTATCCGAGCGGCGAGGAGCGCTGCATTGCTTGCAAGCTATGCGAGGCCATTTGCCCCGCCCAGGCAATCACCATTGAGGCCGAGGAGCGCGCCGATGGCAGCAGGCGTACAACGCGATACGATATTGACATGACCAAGTGCATCTACTGCGGTTTCTGTCAGGTAATTATCCAATCTATATGCCAATATTAGAGCCGGTTTGATTGTCTGTTCCGCTTGCAGGAGGCTTGTCCCGTGGATGCGATTGTTGAGGGACCCAATTTTGAATTCTCCACAGAGACGCATGAGGAGCTGCTCTACAACAAGGAGAAGCTGCTCTGCAATGGCGATAAATGGGAGTCTGAGATTGCATCCAATCTGCAGGCCGATCATTTGTACCGTTAACTATTATTGTACATATTAGAATTTTTGTTTAGAAAGCTTTTCCAATTAAAGAACGTCTTTGTTCCGGCTGCTCTAACAACGTGAACACAATTTACGAATCTATCTTACAGTTTATTTGCTTAACTGATTCCATATCAAGCTAGGACTTCGTTCATTCAATAAATCGAATGTATCTTTGTAATGGGTGCTATTAAATTAATATATTGTTACAGCTATGTCCTTTTGTCAAGGAATGTAAGCTCCATCTTCAAGTAAATGTTATTCCAATTATATGTCAATGGTAAGCTCTCTGCACTTAAAACTTTCGCAAGTCGCATTGAAAAACTATATTACTCCAATTGTTATTTGACCTATAGCCATATAAAATTTACTTAGGTGTACAAAATTAATAGGGAATTTTATTAAATTTAATTGGTTTTGGATAGCAGATGGCGTGCGTCTAAGCGAATCCAACTGTATTTGTATTTAAATAAAAACACATTGCCATAACTAAGTAATACAATACGATATTGGAATAATGCACTTGTAAATTCCTTTGTATATTTATAATTATTGGCCTGGACCGGCCAGGCTCTTCTCCATGAACTTCTTCTTGGCGAAGCAAGTCCACCACTTGTTTGGCTTGCCATCCTCCGTGCCGAACACCTTCTCCACAACGCGATTGCCCGTCTCATGGCGCAACTGCAGCAAATACTGACGCATCAAATCACAATCCTCAGCGGATCGAGGCTTGGCATAGACAGAGTTTAATGGGAATCCAGCGTCGCCGGGTATATCGAACCTGGTAATGGCTAAGCTGTACAAATCCTGTTGAGCCTGCGCCTTGCTGGTGCTGCGTGTCAGTCGCTTTAGACATTCCGTTATGTATAGCGTAATATAGATAAGCACTCGGTCCACTTCTGACTGCATGGAATAAATGAAGTGTATCAAAAATATAATACATTTTCAAGATAATCCACACCCACCTTCACTTCGTATGTGCGAAAGAATACATTTGCTTTGAAGAAATAAAGTGACTCATCGATGATATCGTTTTCCACATTGGCAGTTGGGGCTGGTCCGCGTACTGAGGTGCGCAATGGCAGTATGGCCATGTTGCCCACTTGTTGGTTAAAGTCCTTGATTTGGGAGTGGTATGCCTGGGAATAAGTAAACACAATAGATAAGAATTTTATAAATTGCTCGCGTGAGGTCCAGTTTCTAATGAAAACTCAGCTCATTGACCAAAATACACATAAGCTGTTAAGGCTGTGTTCTAGCCATGCATATACAAATATTTACTCACCGGCATTCTGATATTTTAATCTTTAGTTTCTTTTAATTGAATTGAATCAATGTTTTAGGTAAATATGTGGCCAATCACCCACTAAAAATAATATTCAGTATGAACGCGTTCAGCGTATTCATAAATACCAACATTGAGTAAAAAATACCAAAAAATTTCCTTTTTCAAACTTATCTAACTATTCTTTGATATATCCATGGGATCTTTAATCTTGGATCAGTGATCATTATTATAATCTCTTCATAATCTTTGCAAATGAATATCACGAATTCTTCTATATATATATATATATTTGAAGCTAGTATCAGTAAAAATTACATATTTTCTAAAAGTTGCTTGCAATAATTTCTGGGTCATTTAAATACCTATGTATATAATATAAATGCATTTATAATAACTTTACAAATAATTTGAAATGTCATCACACGTTATTTTAAAACTGAGCTAGCTATGGCAAGCCTGTCCTTACAGTCGTTACTGTGAAATAGCTTTTCACATTACTTCGTGGCTTCAACCGAGTCACTACTTTTATAAAATTTGTTTAAAATTATACAAGCATAAGCAAAATGCCAAAAAAAATTAAATCAAAAGCGTATCAGGAGAAGGTAAGCGACATTGCACACAGGTAACATAGAAATCAAATTTATCATTTGCAGTTGGCGGCCAAAGATGTCATCAATAAGCAAACTCAAGAGGAAATAAAGTCACCAGAGCCATTATCCGATTTAGCTGTGCCCATCGAAGGGAAAGCAGGAGCCGCGGATGATACTAGCATCTATGTGAATGATTTGGTGGATATAAGCGTAAACAATGCTAATCCAGGCGATATGGCAGGAGCTGCTAATGATACTGGCATCCAAATGAATGATTTGGTGGATATTAGCGTAAATAATACTAATCCAGGCGATAAAGCTGACAAATATGATTCGCATTTGGCTGCTATATTAACAATACCGTCGCGCTTAGAAGATTATTTGAAGCAACTTAAGGATTTCGAGGAGAATATATTACAACTGAAAACTAAGCAAGTTTGTGTGCTTGGAGAATGCATTAAGTTTTTCAAGGAGATCCGTGATTTCCTGGCAAGAAACAGCTCGGAAAGGAAACTGGTATCAGATCTATATAATGAACTTAATACAAAGCTGAATTTTGCTTTTAGGCATTATTTGTCTAAAGAAATTGATGGATTGGAAAACGGCGTAAAGGAGATGCCGTTAACCAATGAGTCAAATTAATGGAATTATTATAACTAAATATTGTTAGCTGCAATTGCATTGAATTAAAACTGGCTAATCGTTAACAGCTGTTAAGATTTTTATTTGTATCGATTAGATACAGTATTCCAAATGTAATAAGAGTTAGCTTTAAAATTGGTAAGATTAAAAATGGGTACAAAGCGTGAAGTTTTGCTAAAGTGTGTAACATATAAAGAATACATATTCTTGGTCAGTATATTCTATCTTTATTAACCCGCGTCTCAAATACTATCTAATCTAAACTTAATATATGGAAAACTGCCATAAAAAGCTAACATTTAATTTACTAACTTATAGTAAGAAAGAAATTTCAAAGTTTCTTCTAATAAAAATGTATAGGGGATAGAATTTTGCAAAATATGAACCAATAACTAATTATTAAAAGGCCAAAACGTTAGAGCTGGCTGTAATGTGACGTATATATTTTGTTTATACTCTTAGTCCGTTCCTAATTTTGCTAACATATTTATAATAATTTTAAGCCGTGTCCCTCCGTTTGTAAAAATGTTATTAGTTTCTGGGTAAGAATTTTAGCCACTAATTTGAAATGTAAATGGCATCAACAGAATGTTCATGAAATCAAAATAAATTTGTAAATTACTCAATGTAAATATTATAATAATGGCAAATTACCTATTTTTGAGAACTTTATTCAATAATTGAATGTGCGTTTTAGGGATATTGAAATTTAAATGAAGAATGTTGCCCGCCTAACAGCATCGCAAAATTGTTCAACACTGAACTGCGAGCAGCAGTTCGATATACTCATGCAAGTGAACTGTTTTAGCTTGGCTTACATATCATTAATTTTCTCTTTAAATATACCAACAAATATGTATAATCGTATCTTAGTATTTGCATAAAACAAGTATCTTCAATTTGGTATAGCTTTTATTATGGCGCACCTTCCTTAAGATGATATATTTGAGCGCAAATTCAAGTCTGATTTTAGTAATCGATTTTGTATGGGGCTTTTTACTTGGTTGGAGCATAAGTTTGAGAAAATCTCAGAAAGTCTCGGTGGGATTTGGATCAAACTTACATCAATTTTTAGATGAATGTTTAGGCTTTAATCGTGAATGGTAGGTTTAGCTATGAGCTTTCTGTAAATGGTGATATTGTAGCACTAATTTTTCAAACCCATAATTTGAATACATTAAGAGCTCATATTTTAAAGCGAAGCATTTAAATGGAAGATAATTCAATTCTTAGCAATTTTGCATTGATTTCGTCTTCTGAAACTTAAAAATATTTTTCAAAACAAAATCCGTGCTCCGACACCGATTAAAAGTATCGATATTGTCGCTAAGTATCGATATTGGCTCTAAGTGACCGTAACTAGACGCACATGAAGAAGAAGCAGACTGCGAATTTAGCGCTTCGAATTTCGCAAGTTTAAAAAAGGTGTGTTTTTGTAAAATCTAAATGAATCCACCTGCAGCTGGACGTGCGCCGTCCAGATTTGTGCGCGGCCGCGGACGTGGCGGCTCTGGCTATCGTCCCTATTTCTATTTTCGTCGCAATGGCAGGGTTATACCTGCCGGCGGCAATCGCCAAGCGGTACCAGGACAAGATACAGCTCCAAGGGACAGCGCAGCACAGCCGCGAAGCTGGAATCGTGGCCGCTCTGATGGCGCTGCACGGGGCAAGCGTGGCACAAACGCCCCAATGGATTGCAGTTTTTTGCGTCCTGAATTCTATGTTGCTCCCGAGGATGCACTGCAGGTGCGCAGTGTGCTTGTGGACAATCCGCGAAATTGTCCTGGCTGGCGGCTCTACTTTCTTGTCGAGCAGTATGTAGAGCAGAGTGAGCTGGCCAAGCGCATTGTAGCTGTGGAAGCGCACTATCAGCGCAATCCGCTGAAGTACGATGTGGTGCAAATACGTCAACGTGGTTCCTTCCAGCTCGCCGCCGCTGGCATTGTGAACGACGAGGAACTGAAGAAAGTATGGCCCACGCTTACAGAAGATCTGCAACAGCGGCCACTGCGTACACTGTCCACCCTTGGACTGGCCATGCATACGGTGGTTGTCAACAGCATCCTGGATGCCGCCGAAGATGCGGCAGACAGCATATTGCCATTGGTCTCTACTGAAGATATGTATGTGCCGCCCCAAGAACGCACACGCAAGATCTACGCTCGTCCCGAGAACTTTGTGCCCGTCGAGCTGATCAGCCAGATTAGTCAGTCACGTGTGGACAGTCTGTTTTCGGTGCGCGGGATTGTGACCGGCGTGGGTGACCCTACCTATGGCCTGGCGTGGCAATCGTTTTACTGCTCCTTCTGCCAGACAGAACAGTCGCTGCGACAGCGTGGCCTTATTGCGCCCCGTCCCTATCACTGCCTGAATACGCAGTGCGGCGCCAAGGACGATTTTGTGGCGCAACGCAGCACGCCCTACACCAGACTTGCAGTGCGTCAGATTATAAGACTGGAGGAGTCCAGCCTGTCCCTACTGACGGACTATGATAGTACGCTGCCCGAATATCTGGACATTGAGCTGCGCCAGGAGCTGGTGGATTCCGTGCGCTTGGGCCAGGAGATTATAGTCACGGGCGTGGTAAAGATGCACTCGCTGTGCGATAGCAGCGACGACGCAGCTGGCGGTGATTTGCGTGCCTATGTGCGTGCCTGCAGCGTGCAGCAGGCGGCAAACATAAAGCATGAGTTCAGCGAACGCGATCTGGAGGCCGTATCCATGATCAATGCGGAGCCGAATAGTTTCAAGCTGCTCGTGCAATCGCTGGCACCGGAGCTGCATGGTCATGAAATGTCCAAGGCTGGCTGCCTGCTCTCGCTACTGGGCGACAACATCAATGTGCTGCTGGTGGGAGATCCGGGCATAGGCAAATCGAACCTGCTGCAACACTGCGCCCAGATCACCGAACGTGGCAGCCACATCAGCGGCAAGCGTGGCACTCAAGCGACCCAGCAATTGGGTGTTAGTTTCAGCGGTCGCAACAAGCGGATAATGGAGGCAGGTGCTCTGCTCTCGGCCGGCACTGGGGGCCACTGTCTGGTGGATGGCGTCGACAAGCTGGCCTCCAAGCAGCAGCTGCTTCTGCTCTCTATGCAGGCCGGGCAGCTCAATCTGCCGCTACCGGGAGCCTTTGCAGCCTTAGACTCTCAGCCCGCTATAATTGCCTGCGCCAATCCTCAGCGTGGCCAATACGATCATTCGCGCTATTTGCTACAGAATATACGCATAACAGCTACCCTGCTCAAGGAGTTCCACTTGGTTTACGTGCTGCTGGACAGGCCGTCGACTTCACGCGACATATCGCTGACGGAGCATGTGCGTGCACTTCATGCGGGCTCTAAAAAGCGATCCCAGATCGTTGCTCGCTATGCGCTCAAGCCCAAGCCGAGTGAGTCCCTGTGCGAGAGCAGCTTCCACGATGAGCCGGAGGCTGATGAGCAGGATAGCATTCTGCAGCACGACTATGACTTGGATAAGCGCCTCGAATACAATGTTGTTGAGGATGCGGAATTGGATCTGCTGCCGCCCATATTGATGAAGAAATATATTGCCTATGCGCGCCAGAATGTGAAGCCGGAGCTCAATGATGCCGCTGCCAGTGCCATCAAGCGACACTTCCTGGAGCTGCGTCAGCGCAGCGCGGCGGAGCACGAACAGAGTCAAATTGGCATGGGGTGAGTAGATGGTCTTGCATAAATATCTAAATGAAAATTATTAAATTGTGGGAGATATAGACTTCCGCGATTCTTAAGGGAGGAATGGGCAGAAAATTTATCGACTTGTGCTTTCAGGTATATCGATTTTTGAGATTTTAATACATATTCCAAATATGGTGACTCTAGTTTTAAAACTATTGAAGATATTAGCATTTGGTTTGGGCTGGTGGGCTGGTTTCGGGGAAGCCATAACTATTGAACCGATTATCCATTTATCGATAAACCTTAATAATAAACCGAAAAACAAATAAAGTCTGGTATATTGGTATTTAATATCCCTTTGGGCTTTATTTAAGTTAATTTACTTATTTTTAGGTCTAATTACAAAAAATCTTTAGCATAAGTTAAAATATAAATTTAAACAATGATGACACTTACTTAAAGTCAGATTAAAGCAGTATAGATATATGTATGAGCAGTATTGTATATACTTTTTCGACTGAGAAAACTTATAAATTTTACCTTTGTTTCCTCTGTAGACAATTCTATTATTCTTAATAAAGCTCAGATTTAAATTGTTACCTTCAGCAAATGTCATCATCATATTAGTTTAGCTTAGCCTACCGCATAAGTTTAAGACAAGATGATACAGGTAACTCTACAAATATCGCTAGAACGAAAGAGCTCAGATACGAGGCGCACAACACATAGAAGATATAAGCAAACTGAAAAGAATGTATACAAAGGTATTTGTAGTAAAACAGACAGCATACAAATGCCATTAACTCACCATAGTGCCTGTGCCAAAGTAGATGGGCTCACGCACCGTGGCCAATGCCACACGTGCCACTAAAAGATGCACTATGAAGGCGCCGTAGGTGAGGCGACCCAGTATGCGAAAGATGGGCAGGCAGGCAAATTTGCGTAGAACCCCTGGAAAATTGCAAAAAAAAAGATGAGTTATGGTAAAATAATAATATTATTATTATCGATAACTTCGAACTTTAAGATGTATCGATAAAATGAAATAAACTGGATCTGACCAGGGACTAGATCATGACATATCTAGATCGACTCGTCTGTTGATACTGATAAATAATATATATATTTACTTTATATGGCTGAAGATGCCGTAAATCTAGTATAAAATATTCAAAACGTTTTCGAAATTGAGTTCTTAATTAAAGTACAATATTAAAGTGTATGTATGTAGTTTCAAAAAACGATATTGAAAGAGACTTTCTTTCTCTGATCTAGGATTTTGACATCGTTTGTATTTCATGTGAGCACAAAATGCACTATGTTCTTTCTGAGGTTACAAACACATTACTTGAATGTAATTGCTGGTAATTAAAAAAGTAATTAAAATGCCAGCATTAATGGAATCATGACAAGAATAGTAATTGCTACTTATTTAAATGATAAGTAGTGATGATTTCAGAAGTATTTTATTGAAACTGTACTTACATCCCACCTTGGCGGCCATGCCCACAACGAATATGCCCAGTCCGAAGGCCCACAAGTTGCGCTGCACACCCGCATAGATGGCGCCCCAAATGCGTGGCGTCTCGGCATAATAATGCTGATAGATCGGATGCGCCGTAAAAAGCCAGAGGACACCAACTGGAATCAATGCAAACCAGAGGAACTGAAAACTGCGCAGTTCCCGCAGTTTATACTGCTTCAGGGATAGCTGATCGTAGGCAATCGCAGCCAGGACGCCACAGAAATATGCGGCAAAGTTCATTTGAAAAGATGTATAAAACTCGGTGAACTGCCGATCCCCAATAAACGAATCCTTTTGGGTCCTAAGATATAAATATTCAATTAAAATTGGATATTTGGCTTGGAAAATTCGCTGCTTACTGTGGCGTTGGCAGGAATATGGGATAATAGTCCAAGACATAGGTTAGCACAACGGGCAGCAGCATAAAGATGCCCAGCACGATGCCATAGAGCTGCTTGCTCCAGCGTCCAAAGCGATGGCCCAGCATTAGAACCAGCAAACTCAACGCAAAGGATTGCGTATCCGCAGCCAAATACCAGCCTTGCAGCAGACACTGCAATTCGAGGGTTTAATCAAGGGGAATCTCGGCTAATCCGGTAGATCTACTCACCCGCTCATCGGTGCGCACAAAGTTGTTGATAAACAGCAGGTTGGTCCACCAGTTCTTGCGACAGGCCAACTGCTCCCGCTCGTAGATGTGCCGCCAGAGCGGACCGCCGGCATTGTCAAAGTAAACGCCGCTCAGCAGCAGGACGAAGGCATACGGCACCGTCAGCCGCAGATAGCGAAACACATTGAACTTGACAAAGAGTCCGGCGTATTTGGCCAATCCCCACTGCTCCGGCTTGTGATCCGCGACGGCGCGTGTGATCGCCAGCCAGTTGATGGTCAGCAGCAGGCCACTGATCACAAAGAAGGTGACTGTTATCAGCGAACCGGATATGAGCAGGGTGCCAGCGGCCGTGTGCAGCATTCGCTCCGGATCCTGTGGATTGCTGATGGCGCCCTCGTAGATCACCCAATTGGTGTGCGCAAAGATGACCAGAAACATGGCAAAGAACTTGAAGCAGTCGAGAAAACGCAACTCGCGTCCGATCTTGCCATTTGGCTCCTGATTCAATCGATACCAGTTCCTCGCTATGCTGCATGTGAGCAAAAGACGCGTGACCAGGCTGCGTGGCGGCGTCTTATAATGATCGCGCTCCTTCAGCATTTTGTCGTGCCGGCGACGCTTCAGATGCAAATCAATCAGACTGCTCACGCAGGACAACAGGATGAGTGCACAAACTATAACGTAGAACATCAAATTCCACGCATCATCTATGACAAGGAGATCAAGGGCGAGAGTGAGCTCAATATGATCGGTCGTCATTCACAACCACGAGCTTAACTAAATCGACTCTATTGCATATCCCACCCTACAAGTACATATGTATATGCATATCTATTCATACTCCCAATCAGTATTATATTTTCCAATGACCATTGAAATTTCAAAGATTCGATTTTTTGCTGTAGTCATAGGATGAACGTTTAAAAGCTTAGTTCTTGTTAGAAATCCTGTTCGTTTTATCAAGCTGCATTGATCAAATACACAAATTGCTAGTGTTATTATATGCTTTCAATATTAAAGCAAAAAATTAACAATATCTAATTACTATATCATAAAGCTTTCATTGGCGAAATCTATGGAACATTAATTTTTAATATCCGATTCGTAGCACAAGCGGTGAATATTTTTTATTAAATATATGAACTCCATGCGCATACACTTTACGATCTTTTATATACTTCGATTAGTTTACGAAAAGTTTATTCACATCGGAACATTATATCATATGAAAATCAAGGAGTTTACTATACTTGGAATAAAAAATGTATTAGTTTTGCACTAAAGTATCTTTAAGCTCACATCAGAAAATCGATCGTTTCAAAGACCAAACATTCTAGTCTCTAGTTTTATTAGGGTTCTAACTCATTACTCAAGACCCCATTTGAGCAACTACTTCGAGTTATCTGTTAAGAAAGAAACCTGGCTGTCAAGCATTAAGTTCACACCTCAAATCATGCATCTGATTTATGTGAGTATGCTTGTTTACTCAGAAGATAGCTGTTGCTTTAAACGCTAACCATCCCATGTATTCCATATTCCGGAATATAGCTCACCTTCATCGATGACCTTGCCGACAGTCGCTGTCGCATCACAATACTCGACCACGCTCTTGGCTTGGACTCCAAAGTTGCGCTGCTGCAAGCGCCAGTTGATGCAGGCGTTGGTCAGGTCATTGTAGCGCGCCCGGTTGCCCGCTTCCATGGCGAACAGTTCCAGATACACGTTCACCTGCAGCAGGCAATAAAATAAAAACAAAAACAAAGAAAACAAACATGTATCATCAAATTGCCATCAAATTGGTCATTAAATGTCACAGCCTTGGCCCTGAAAGAAATGCATCTGCTCCAATTTGCATCTTTGTTTTGTTGAATTTTAAATGAAACGTGCGCCTTATTTTGTGTAACCTACTAAAATGTAAACCTGCATTTCGTATTTGGCTACTGCAGCAACTGACATCAGTCAATCAGTGTTTTTTTTTGTGTTGTTTATGTATACAGCAGACCCACCTAAATGTGGCCAGAGTCTTGATAAGATCATAATAGCTCTACATTAGCTTATATGCTTGTCAGATACTCTAAAGGTGGTAAACAGCTCTTTAGATTCAACTTAAACCCTCTTTGCTAAAATGCATCGAAATTTAGCTAAGCCAATTTATTCGTTTAGCAATTTCTTTATACATACTATATGTTTGAAAAATTACTGATTTATTTCTTCACATCTCTATAAGTCGCATTCCCTTTGGCTAAGCCACTGCTAAGCTTCAGCTTGAGTTGAATAAACTGTGGATCATAGCTGAACAATAGGGCACTAAAAATTTATTAGGCAGTTTGTTATCTATTAAAAGCGCACCAAAATTGAGGCATATTATACTGCAATGTTTCTATTTAATAACAAATTTATTATTTGTAGTTTAAGTGCTAAACTTTATATATTAAAGGTATTCAATCAAATTCAATTTCGAGTATAAATAAGTAAATGTAGTATAAAGTTGTAACCCTCTGACTAATGATTTCACCTTTTCCAATAACTCAAAACGAATAAGGTTATTTTCGAGCAGCTGTCAGGACAAAAACTTCCTAGCTCCCATTTCCAATTAACCTTTTCATGTTTTTAATCATGTGTTTTCAAGTTGTGATTGACTGTAAACATTTTCACAATTTAAACTGTTTTTTTTCATGTCAAGATAAGATATATTAAAATTGTATTTCAAACCAATAATAAATCTTACCGAAAAGTTAATTATTTTGCTGTAGTTTATAAAGTCTATGCATATATATCCTTATATATGGCTTATTTTTCTATTTTTATGCAATATAGTATATATATAAAACATATATATTTGACTTGTAAATCACATTTACGTTAGGGTAAAAACTTGTCGGTGCGCCCAAAAATTTAGTCTTAACCATTTTGTTTGTATTTGATATTTTCCGTACGCATTTGTCAGGGCTTTTATTGTTGTTAGGTTGAACATTTTTATTTTTCATTCAACACTTTAGTTTCGTTCGATTTGTATTGGTTTTCGTTGTGTTTTTTTTTTTGTTTTAAAACTTTTTATTGACAGCTGTGAGATATTTGGAAATCGTTGTTTTTCTTCGAGGTGCAACCGATGACGGTTGGGCAAAGGCGTAAAATTAAATTAAATTGTGTGCGATCTTAAAATGCATTGAAAACGACTTTGATAACATACATACATATTTTGAATATATTTTCATATGCTTGTGTTAATTAAATCCAAACGATGAGGCTCACCGAAAATCATTGAACCATATAAGTAAGCTAGAGCTGTTAATTTGTGTATTGTTAATAATTGAAATGAAACCTATGATTCAAGAAGCAATAAATTGAATGGCAATGAAATGAAATTTTCTTGAAATACATGAATTAGAATTGTTTTCTGGTTTTTGTTTTTTCGGCTATACCCACCTTGGCATTGGCAGTGAGTATCCCAGCCTCTAGTTGCTGCATGGCGTTAGCATCCAAAGCCGACAGCTGCTCCTCGCACTTGTGCAAACAGAGGCCAAAGTAGAGCTGGCGATGATCGAAGTGATGGCGATCATACTTGGAGATCTCCTCGATGGCCCGCCAGGCGGCTGTCGAGCTGTTCGGCTGGACCTCGGCATGCACAAAGCAATAGGTGGCTTCGCCCACTCCGAACTCCTGCAGGCAGCGATCATAGTCATCAAAGTCATATAGTTGCGGCATCTCGTAGTACTGCGTCACTGTGGATGTGGAGGCAAACAAAAGTCGCATCATTAAGGAAGCTGCACTCGCATGATTCAGCGAACTCAAAACTAGTTTCTAGATGCAATAAAATCCCCGAGAACATGCAACTTTAACTAACTATATCAGTTGGCATGATCAGCCAAGTGAAAGGAAACTTGTTTTCCTGCCAGCTCTAGACTTAGTCGAAATGACTTAGGACACAAACTTGAACTTGTCTCTCAGTTCCTTCAACTTTGCACAAAACGATATTTCTAGAAGATGCGCTAAGCGAAACCGAAAAGACTTGGGATACGATTTGAAACTGGAACACAAGAAATGCACATAATTCACACTTAATTACAAACACAATCACCGTGAAGGGAAACTTGTTTTTACTGCCAGCTTTGAGATATTAGGACACGAACTTCAACTTGACATTGAATTTCAAGCGATTTAACATCCAAAAAGAAATTCGACTTTGCCAATTAAAAAGACTTAGGGCACAAATTTGAACTTGAATTTCAGGTCCCTGAACTTTGCCGGACTTCACGCTAATCGAAAAGAAAGAAATTCGGCTACTTCACACTTGCAAAGCAAACAGAAATTTCAAGTGTGCAAAAATAAGTCTTGTTCTTATTTGATTTGCGATGTTCAAATTGTTAAGTAAATAGTGATTAGTCATCTTGTTCCTGTCCCGAACAAAAAAAATACGACATGCACCCAGTTTTCCCCGGTTTTGCTGCTTTTTCCCGTTTGTTATAAGGTTAAAAACACGAATTAGAAATTATAGTCATTGGCTTTGGGATATGTTTAATGAAGCATGTCCAGCAAGGGAAAACAATAAACAAAACCCAGATACTCTAAGCTTCTCGCTTACTTTGAAATGTGCTAATTTATTAGAACCCAAAATCGGGTGTAAACAATTATTCCTGTCCATAAACCATTTTCGAGTGGAATATTTGGTTGACTGTTTACTTAAACCTTTATGGCAATTAAATTGCAAATCGCTTTCATATATCTTGTGCGCATTTGCCAAATCATCGTTTGTCAATACAAAATGCAAGTATCCGTCGTAAATCTTCCATTGTCACTGTTTATAAATAATGGAAGCTCTCGAAAGCGAATTTCGCTTATATGCTTCATGAACATTATTTTGATTGCATTTCTTTTTTAATTATATGCACATACTCTGTTTGCACTTGGGATTGAGCTTAAGCTGTCGACAGCACAAATTGGAAATTGTCTTTGATTTGGTATTGGAAGTTTTCATTTAACTAGATTTTTTCAATCATATTCTAATCTCCTGAACTTCTAGAGATTATTGTTTTTTGAGGTTTTTTTTTTAGGAATTAGCAAATTGGATAGCTGTTTGCTATCAAAGCCATTATAGGCTTCACAGCAGCCAAAACTAATAATGTTGTTGATAAGCAAATTACATAAAAATATGGGCTGTAACTAGTTACTGTTTATTGTTAACAATCGTCTTGGCAACTCTAATTGGATTCCAAAAAATTCTAAATATTGTTTTTAGTGGTTGCCAGCATTGAAATATTGTAAACTTAAAAATATTAGCTAAATTAAAATGACAAGTGTTCAAACGCAGTAAGCAAAAAGTCTCATCAAACCATAATCGACATTAATAATGTTTACTTAAACAATATAAATATTCTATAAGAGAATTGACGTCATATCAAATACGTTAATTTTTATGCCCTGGACCCATTAAAATAGGTAAAAAGGGTATAATGAAGATGTTTTTATGTATATATCTATAAATGGTATATCTATAAATGGTCAGATATTTCAACGCTGTAAATTTCACGTAAGAATAGCTTCTGATGCTAAAAACGACTATACACATTAGAACCATCATTTACGATATGAAACTAAATTGAGTCTTGTTGATACAAACAAGAAAAAGGCTAAGACTTAAGACTTAATTGAAGAAAGATTAAAATAATGTGAAACATGCTTTCAAGATCGTCTTTAAAGCTTTATAGTAGCTGAAAGTTGCTTTTAAGATCGTCTTTAATGCTCTATTGTAGGCATCAGTAGCTAAAATCTAAATTGTTGACATTAACAATAAATCTGTAAAGCTGATTTGCATTTTATCTTAATACATTTTGTGCATAAATGTTGTATGTTATATAAGAAACTCAGTGGCATTACACAAACTATCGTAAATGTTCACTTATCCCATATGCAATTAGAATCATTTGATGGGCTACATTTTAATGCGATGACTACGCCACTAAATCTTTGCGTGCAGCGGCAAACAAATGCATTTTATTAGTGACAGCAAAACAAATTAATCAACTGCAAAATAAATAGTTATAATAAACAGCACATTTAAACGGTTTACTTACTGTTCATCTCAAAGCATTGCACGGCTGAAAGGAGCACGCTCAGCGAGATTGCTAGCTTTAGCGGCCCCATCATGATTGAGTGCATCTATTTAGCCCCACACCCAACAACAACAATAACAACAACAACAGCAACAGCAACTTAAATGTATTTGCTGCACTTTTTTCGAATTTTTGGTGAGAAACTCTTTAAACTTGCGACACTCGAAAAATCTCTCGCCGCTGGCCGCCGAATAATTTCAACAACGACAACCTGAGCATTAAACAAAAGCCGCTTCAATGCCAACTGTTAGGAAATTGCGCTCTGCTTTCAATATCGCTTTTCCACAACGCGATGGAAACCAAAAAGCCAACAAATATCGAATCGAATCGAATCGAATCCGCACCGCACCGAACTGAACTGAACCGTTCGCTCCAACGTGCGAGCCGAGAATGAAAATACGAAATTGATAAATTCAAATGAAAGGTGCGTGTGAGCATGAATGTTTGGTTGGGAACGCCAAGCCGACTGGCGACTGACCAGTCCAGCATCTGATGCTTGTTTGCCTTTTGTGTTGTTTGCATGTTTCCAAACGCTTCCGCTCAAATGCGTTGGAACATGTTCGATGTTCGCCCACATACCATAATTGCCGCCAAATAATCAAATGAGTTGCGGGCCCTTAGCTATTAATTGGCCATCCATACATATATGGTGACGAGCAGTAGGTTTCATCAAATGTTCTACAGCCAGATATGTCCATAAGTTGTTTACAAGTTTACCAATTTATTCACATAATTGCCTAAAACATACATATAGATATTTACAGATATGCTTCAAGAATTAGAAACTGGTTGTTCTGTAGCTGTCATATTTTTATACCCTGAACCCATTAAAAATGGGTAAAAAGGGTATTATGGGTTTGTGCAAATGTATGTAACAGGCATAAGGAAGCATCTCCGACCATATAAAGTATATATATTATTGATCAGTATCAATAGCCGAGTCGATCTGGCCATGTCCGTCTGTCTGTCCGTCTGTCCGTCTGTCCGTCTGTCCGTCTGTCCGTCTGTCCGTCTGTCTGTCTGTATGAACACACAGATATCAGAGACTACAAGAGCTAGAGACTTCATATTTGGAACATAAGTTCTCCTAATCCCGGGACAGATCAAGTTTATTAAAATTTATCGATAGCTCGTCCCGTTCAAAAGTTATCGATAAATTTCGATTTTAGACAGCGTTTTTTGGATATAACTTACAAGTTATAAGAGCTAGAGGCCCCTAATTTGACATGTATAATCTCGAATAGCATACACATGAACAAATTTTTCACTTTTTGGATACCACCCCCCAAACCCCCCAAAAGTTAAAAAAACGCATTTTGAAGGTACGACCTTGCAATTTGGTTTGGTCACACATATTATTGACAATTGTTTGCCCCAAAAATTTCAATAAGATCGGACGATAAACACAGAAGTTATTTAAGATTTAACTTTCCATTGTGTGGGGCTCAGTGAAAAAGCAAGCTAACTGCTTAAACCGCTTGCACAGCTTGCAGTATGTGTGTGTCTCTATGTAGGCAAGTATGAATGGATGTCAGAACTGGGTTCAGGGTATCTCCTAGTCGGGCAGTCCCGACTAGAGCACTCTTACTTGTTTTAAGCTGAAGATGTTTAATTTGCTTAAAGAATGAGCGGCCAAAGCGTAATAAAATATAGTTTTGGCACACATAGCTGAAAACATAAATCAAAGAAACGACAAAAAACAAAAGACTCAGGCAACGAACTTGAATCCGAGACTCGCTTTTCTCATTTATTTCCTTTGGTCTCTTTCTTCCAGGCAGCTGGTCGGCTTGATTGACCTGGCAAAGGCACGTGCCCGCTTGGATCTGTCCAGCATTGTGACGCCGTTGCACGTGCGCGATGTGATCGCTGTGCTGACGGAGAGCATGGCGCAGACACGCATCACTGATGCTCCAACTGGTGCGCCGAGCAGCTCTGGCAAGAGTTCGCAGCTGCAGAGCTTTGTGCGCATGATGCAGTTGCGATCGGCGGCGGTGGGACGGCGCATTTTCGATTTCGACGAGCTCAAGGAGATAGGGACGCGAGCGGGCATTATGACGGGCATCACGAAGCTGGTGGAGATGGCCAACATGGGCGGCTATTTGCTCAAGAAGGGCGTAAACATGTACGAAGTGGTGCCCGACTAAGCAAATTAGTATGTCAACATTTAAACAATGTGCATTGCTAAGCTAATGCATTAAGTTTTGTTCATTGTCTAGACACAAGTCTAGGTTGAAGTTCAGTTCTTGTTTAATTTCGATCATAATTATCAACAATTTCATTCATTATTGCGCAGTTGGGGCTTGCCGGAATCAAAGCCAAAATAAATCATTTAAATCAACTCCAAGTTCATTTCAACAATCTTTGTACTTAAAGTAATTCTCTAACTTCTAAACACTACCATGTATAAATTGTTGATAAGTTTCCGTTTTTGTAGCGACAAACAACTTTTAGAGATGTTAATTATATTAGTTATATTCAAACCAAAACACGCATATCATTTTAAATGAACTGCAAATCATTCGACTGTATCCACAAATTGCTGTTGCTATAATCAGCGCCATCTGGCGACGAGTAGCAATTGCTTAACGATTTTAAAAAAAATATTTATAGTATACTTCAAGGCTTTGGAAAATAATGCTTTTCACCACACACTAATTCAAATTTGAAATATTGCTTTTAGTAGCCAGTATGCGGCCTTACTATGATTTGTACTACAATTATTTAATAATTAAATGAAACCTCATAAAGATATAAAAATATAAAAAAGTTTAAGTATTTAAGACATGTTACAAATCATATGTACTTTTACAAATTCTTAAAGTATTTGATTTAGCTGATTGTGAAAAATGTAGCGGAAAGTCCATCTACCTCTTAATTTAAGAACTTTTAAAATATGTCTGATAAAACTCAGGCAATACATTGAATTGTAAGGTTAACAAGAAAGTAAGTAACAATCCTATCCATTGATTTATGATATTGAATATCGATTAAAGTTTTTCATTTTGAGTTTCATTGGTTTCAACTGGAGGGATGATGGGCAGTGAAATGGTCTATTCCAAATACTTCACATTGATAGTTTTGCTATATGATGGACTTTAAAATGAGTGAAATGCGGAGAAGAGAGAACTGTTTGTTCTTTTGAAATATTAAATTCATTTCAAGTTGTATGGCAGCTATAAGATATACTGGTCTGATCCGGCTGGTTCCGACCAATGTGCTGTACATTTGCATAATAAGTGTCTGTGCAAAGCTTCATCGCGATAGCTCAAAAACTGAGAGACTAGATACCATACATACAGACAGACAATGGCTAGATCAACTTGTTTTGTCAATGCAAACATATTTTTTTCTTCGAAAACAGTGTAAAAGGTGTTTAATAAACCTACTTTTGATTTACGTTTGATTTAGCCACAAATAAGATATAAAACTTAAGATAGAACTTAAGATATCTGGCTGTCCGGCGGGTTTTGCAGTCAAACGCGAAAGGTGAGTTTGAAGGTGCTTAACTCCATTGGCTCCAGCGTGATCTGAGCCAGCGAACGCAGTTTGTGTTGCTGTCCACTCTTCGGTAGGCCCGTCAGGCTGGTCGCCTCAATGCTCTCCAGACGCAGCTCACCAAAGCGAACGGCACCGAGACCTTTGCCCTGCAGCGGGCACAGGCTGCTCATGTCCAGCTGCTGTGAGCTGACGCCGCAGTCGTAGCCCTGCCGATGCCGCACCAGCAGCGCCGATGTGGACGGTAGCAGCTGCAGCTGCGGTTTGGAGAGCGTGCGTAGTGTCGTCAAGTGAACATCGCAGGGTGGCGCCCCCTGTGGCAGAAAGCGGACGAGCGGCTTCAGCGTCACTTGCGGCTGCTCAAGGTTAGTCAGAAAGTAGAGATTGGGCGGGTAGCGCAGACCGTTGGCCAATTGCTGGGCCTGCAAGCTGAGCACCTGATAGCTGGTCGGATTGTTCACCTGCTGGCCGGCTGGCGGCATGTCCTCCACCAGCAGCCAGAACTTGTGGCGCGATGATGATCTAATAGTTTATTTTAGCTGCAATGACAATGATCGTATATGATTTATACAAATTTTCTTTATTAAATATAAGTTACAATTGTAGTATACAAGTTTTGACAAGTTTTGGGTGTTTTTCAAGGCATTTATAAGGACTATCTATGCATTATATTGGCTTGTGTCTCAGGAATAATCAAAAATCCGAAATTGCTGGAAGCTTAAATGCAGCTACATAAAGGAACACTAGTAATGATCAAAACTGCATCGGGATCGAAAGTCGCTTAAGTTTTGACAAAGTTATGTGAGCTTTGGGTGTTTTTGAAGGCATTTCTAAGGACTATCTATACCTAATATTGGCTTTTGTTTCATAGGTTGTGGCTGTGCTGCAGTATCAGGCTGCTCATAAGGACATTATACCAGGTGGAGTATATTTATCGTTTGCTCTCTTCTTGGGCTGCCTAGCTGTTAGTCGCTCTCTGAGTGCCGTTGAAGAAGGTCGGCGGATGCGGATGAATGTTTTTTGTTTTGTTGAATGTGTGACTTGTTTGTGTGTGCTTGTTATTGGGAAATAAAAAACTACTTAAAATTGCACTCTAAATAATAAGAAATAAATACAAAAAAACCATTTGCATATCAAGTAATTTAAACAATTGAAAATACACATATTCTTAAAAACACATATACACACAAACATTCGACCCTGTTGACGTATTAAAATGAAGAGAGCGAGAGTGAGAAAATTAAGAGACAGCCCGCTTTGCAACCCGAGAGAGAAATATACGCCACCTGGAGTAATTTCATCATGCTTCGACTGCTGTCGCTACCTAGTTTAATTCTACTATTTGTAACGTATATAAAACGAAGAGAGCGAAAGCGAGAAAATTAAGAGACAGGCAGCTTGGCAACTCGAGAGGAAATATACTCCAGCTGGTAATATTTCATCATGAACCTGCTAAAATGTATAATTCCTTTTTGACAACAAATATAAGACAAAACAATGCTTGTGAACAATTTTAGCTATTTATTTATTTTTAAATTTGACAAATTGATTCAATAAAATAAAGCTTGATTGTTTTTTCTTATTAGCTTTGACTTTCAGACTTGTATGCTGGAAAATCGTCAAAGATCTCAGGATTCATCATACTCTTTTCGACAGTAAATGATATATGTCAATTTGTCGCTGACAGTTTGTAACGTCTATAGAATGGAATAGTCCGTCAGGAGACCCTCCAATAAGATTACTGCCAGTATGCTTAGAATTACAAAGGACAGAATTGATCTAGCCATGTCCGATCTGTCTGCTCTGTCTGTATGTCTGTCATGTAACTGTCTGTATGTATGCAATACTAGTCGCTCATGTTTTTGAAGCTATCGCGATAAAACTTTGCACATATACTTATTATTCAAAGGGACATCACATTGGTCGGAGCCGGCCGGATCGGACCACTATATCTTATAGCTGCCATACAACTGGAAATAAAATTAATATTCTTATACCAAAAAAAATAAATGCCACGCGATAAAAAGAATTTTTACAGCATATGAAAGTGCTGCAGTTGGTAGAGTGAAAATTGTCTAAAGGTTCGAAAAGAGTATTAGATCTTCGGCACGCCGAAGATAATCCTTTTCCACTTTTTTTAAGTTTTAAGTATACCAATGTAATTTAAGATTGCATTTCTTTCAGTGAGATTGTGTGTGTGTGTGTTGGTTGGCACTTAGTGCACTCGCTGATGGAAATGGCCGGCAGCAATAAGATGAGTTCAACGCAACGTCAGGTGCAGCAGCAGCAGCAGTAGCAGCAGTAGCAGCAGCAGCAGCAGCAACTACATGCAACAACAATTGCAACAATAGCAACTCGCAACTAGCAGTTAGCAACTGCAACACTGCATGCAGACTAGTTACCCTTCTGTTTGTTGTTTCATAAAACTTTATTGTTACATGCTCGCTGTTTGTGCTATGCTCGTAGCTGCTGCAACGCTCCGAGCTAAACATAAAATCATATCCCACCCCTCCCCGTTCTTAACAGTCCACAAACGGCTGTGACTGATACTGACGCTGGGCAACAACAACAGCAGGAACACAATTGCAACAAGTATCTAAGTACTTGCATTCTCTGGACTGTACATGTATGCATACGATTGTTTCTCCTGCTGCTTTCGACACTAGCGTCGTCCTGGTACTTCAATTCCCTTCGCAGCGCTTATGCTTTACGACATTGTTCTCAGTTGCGCTTTAAACTTAACTTAATTCCAAAACAATTCTACATCAGCTTTATTGTTATGCACACATTTCCGCAATACATTTCCAAGAAATTACTTTATTCGAATAGGATTTTCCAAATACCATCTAGCTAATAGCGGAAGATGTGAAGCGAAGAGTGAATCCTTTTATTAAGCAGATGATACCAGTTTCTTATGTTCATTATTGCAAAGTTAAGGATAATAATGATCACGACAAAAATGACAATCGATTCGCATTGTCAATGAGTGGTAAAGGCGAACCGAAAAATACAAATCGGATTTATATTGATCAAGCGTTAATAAGCATTGATAAAAATATTCCAAACATATTATTAAAATATCTGGCTTAAAGGTTTGAAACACCGAATTTATCTCAGGAGACAATCGATGAATCCTGAAATATGACCAATTCTTACTTATAATAATGTATGAAGTCTTTAACATCGTTTACCATGCAGAATTTTCCTTATATAATTACAAATTAATAATATTTTAATAAATAGTAAAATAATCTAGTATATATAGATATCTCGTATATATTTGTACTTTATAAACTTGATTTTAATTTAATTCTTGTAAGCACATAACTTTTTCCACATTTGTGTATATAACTGTTTGACAACATGAGTGTTAACAAGTTGAAAGTAATTCGCTACAATCTAATCTCATATGTTCTTTTATATCAATGTAGCTTTTCTACATACAAAAAAAATCTCATTTCCATGCCAATTTTTTTACTCTGCAGTGTAATATTCTAGGAAGGTGTTTTCTGCAGATGCAGCCGGATGAACAAAAAAATAAAACTTGCTCTTTTTCTGCAGTAATCATGGGTGGCATTTTATTGAATTCTTAGGTAGTAGCAACAAGCTGCACTGCATGTGTGTGTGTATGTGTGTGTGTGTGTGTGTGTGTGTGTGTAGGTGTTGCTACTGCTCAGGTGCCTTCGGTGCGCTCGCACACGGAGTCGCCTACTTGATGTTTGCTTGGCGCAGCCAAAAAAGAAAAACTGAAACGAAATGAAAAGAAAATGGAATGCAGAAAGCGTTGCATACTTTGGGGGGCAAAGGCAGCCGCAAAGTGGATTCCTTTATCAACAGACGCCATCTTCCGTTTGGGGCAATCTCGATGCGGATATATTAAACTTATTTTTACAGCAACTCTTCGGCGACTCAGCGGCGATGCTCACTCGCTCACTCGGCTCACTCGGCTCACTCGGCTCAGTCGCTGGGTCGCCTTTCAGCCGCTCATTACTTCATATACTTGTATTACTTTCGGCTGCGCTTTGCTCCGCCGTAGTTCCTTGGCTTTGGCATCACTTCCGGCCCGTGCCGCAGATTTAGTGAGCGCGATAAACTTGCCACCCCAGGGCGCTTTTCAACACTGCCAGGCAGCCAGCGACTGAGAGACAGGCAGACGCACAGACAGACAGAATGAAGGACGTTGTGCGGGCAGCAATGGTTGTAAGCTTAATATTTTTCAACTTGAGGCGCTTGCCACTTCCGCACATGCTCTATAAGAAAGCACACACATACACATACACACACACACAGACACACACATACCTACACACACCAGCACTCACTCTCACACATTTAAGTTTCTCGTTTTATTGCTCAGCATTTTATTGCACAAATTTTAATATTTATTTTAGCTGCTGGTTTATTTTTCACTCTGCCCTCTGGTAATGCCAGTTGTGCTTGTGCGTGCTGTTATACTAACGGAAACACACACACACACACACACACACACACACACACACACACACACACACACACACACACACACACGTTTTTTCTGGTTGTCTGTGCACGTTAAGTTAGCTTTTTTCAACATCAGCTACATTTTAATGTTTAACAAACTCGAATGCCGCTATTCCAGGCACCCAAACAAACAGAAATAGTGAAGAACACACACTAACAGACACACACACACACATATATATATACACAACTATCTTTTGGCTTTCTCTTCTGCCTTCTGTGGAAAAACTTTGTGGAAATTATTTTAAATTGTTAAAGGGGTTTGCTCGTTTACTCGCATCTTAAGTGCAGATGTGCAAAGCGCTTGTTTTTATCTCGTTTGCCATGAAAATGGTATTATTCTTGGATTTATGTTGCACTGAGAGTTGCTACCCACTTTGCTTGTTTGTACAATTGAAATACTTGGCTTAATTTCAGAGTGGAATATAGCTTATGTTTTATGGTGGAAAAAATGTGTTTGCTTCTTCTATTGTCGAACAACTAAGGTGGCTTTCAGACATCTGACTATTCTTGAAAGCCATTTATAAGTACATCAAAGTCCGTTGAATTTTCTCATCTTTATTGTTGAATGTATGATAAAACATTGCAATTTTTATATATTTTTTGCAGCTGCTTGCTTAATTATGAGATCTTAATAAATTAGTTTGTTCTGACGCAGCTGTCATATGCGAAATTATGAAAATATTTTACTGTGTTAAACTAATGAGCCTATTTGATTTTAGTTCGTATTTGCCCGTATAATCCAACAAAATTTACTTTCTCATATTTGTAAATTTTTTACATTTTTGTAAATTAAATAATTATTAAAAAAATTCCAAATAGGCCTGTCAATTTATTTCATTTATCACTTTTGAACAATTATAATGTGTATAATATATATATATACATATATACATATATACATAGTCTGACTTTGATGTCTGACAACTCACTCGAGACTCCATTGATGGCCAATAATTGCATTTTCCAACTCATCAGCATCGCCACATGTTCATTTCGCTTGCAATTCATTAAGTGTCAGGTCCAGCTAAAAAGCTACGAAACTGTTACTCAGCTTGACGCCACTTATATACTTGTAAGGGGTTTAATAAGTGCAGATAAGTGAGATTTCCATATAATTAAATATAAGCTTATAGACATATATATAAACATAATATATGTAATACAAGATACACATCATAATACAAATATATCAAATCAAATGTAATAACTTAAGTATATATACTAGCTGATATTACGACCTGGCTACAGGATACCTTTTTGGCGAGCCATCTATAGTTAAGCTCTCCTGTAGCTTAATATGCATACGATAATTTGCGGGCTTACATGTGAGTTTTTTGCGCACTTTGCGTATGTGTAATTTATGAATATATCATCACAATGACAGCGAGGAAGCTGTTGAGTTTTAATTACTCGAGAACTCACAAAAGTATTAAATATAAAAAAACACACATATCTGACATAAGCAAAGCGAATGCTGATGTATAAATAATAAGTACAAACTGCCTAAAAGGACATGCTGAACTAGAGATACCATACACCAAAGGTCTCTAATATAAACATGAGAAAGATATTTGGTTTATCTCCAGAATTTAATTAAATTAACTTAAATAAATAAAAAGTTCAATTTGCTATATTTTATTTCTTTATTTTAGTTTTGTATATTTTTAAAATGTCGACTATCAAAAGTAAATTGGCAAATAGACATTTTATGCATACTTACAGGGTAGCGATAGTGGGGTTAATATTAAATATAGTTTTCTGTGAATAATTATGTTCGCAGTCAGTTGTAAAAATAAATTCGAGTTTAATTACGTTTATTATTTCATTCCTTTGAGCGAGTCAAGTACATTTGGGTTTTCATCTGGAGCCAAACTTTTGTGCAGCATTCCAGGTTGAGTTCAGAATATGTTGAATATCTGCATAAATATGTGTATGAGTATTATTTAAACCAACTTTTTAAAACTTACACAAACATGAAGCTTCTTGTTAATGTATGTGCTTTATTTGGCTCATTAAAAGTAGATAACAAACTTTCAATCGTCAATTGCAATCAACACAGCTGCAGCACCTAAATAAAGTACTTATTTGCTAACATAAAAGAATGTAAACAGGTATGTTGAGAATCAAGCCTGGTATCATTGAATTTGCTATCGGGTCATTCGATATATCACGGAGTCATCGATAATATACCTACAGTAACTTCCTTGGTGGTCAGGCATGTTTGACTTTGTACAACACATAATGCAACTTACAAAAACCATTTGATTTCGCCCTTATTTCATAAATATTTTCAAATCGAGTGCTTTCAAACATTCGATTAGTCCGTTCTCCTATGCAACTCTGCTTACGTCAAAGCAGGCACTATTCATTTTGTCATTTATTGGCAGTGCGGCGTTTGAGTAAGGACTTCAATTGAGAAAAGTAAATCGAGCTGAAATTGCAGGAAATATGTCGGGCAAAGCTGTGAATGAAAAGGGTATGTACTAAATATATTATGTCTTTTGCCTAGCAATATTTTCATAAGCTCCATTTAGCCGGAAAAGAAAATAGGAAGATGGAGAAAAGCTCAGATTCTGTTGATGATTGGTACGTAGCAAAGAAATTGTTTAAATATACTATCTTACATTAAATGCTCGATTTGCGAATTACAAAAGTATTCAAGGTCGAGCTGGCATTGATGTTGCCCTAACCAAACCGGACTATCTTGATGCAAAGCTGGACAACGAGGTCCACAAGCTCGAAGAGTATTATAGGAAGAAGTTGCAAGGCAGGCTGTCCGCTGAGTTCAAGACTGAGCTGCCGGCAATCGGAATTGATTGTACTAAGGGGCTTCAGGGAGTTTTGCATCTGCCATCATTCATATCCATGGAGCCAGTGCCCTTCGAGGCGCACTCATTGCAGAGCGCCATTCGCCCGGGCGATCTCGACAGCCAGGAGTCGCGTGAGGCGTTCATTAGCAGACTGAAGACAACAGTGCGCTATCGTGAGCGCCTGGACATGGCAACTGGTGTCGTCTACAAGGAGTCTAATGCGCGTCTCGTGCGCTGGAGTGATGGCTCCGAAACGTTCCATGTGGGCGCTGAGGGGTTCGATGTTGTGCGCCATCCGATGCCCGCCAAGCAGCACTACATGTATGCGGGTCAGGGTAGCTACTATCAGCAGCTGGCCCCCATCAAGGATAAGCTGACGCTGCGACCCAAGCTGGAGTCATCGTTTGCGGGATTGCGCAAACGTGTGCATAAAGTGCCATATAATAGCAGCGTCAAGGTGTTCCCGAATCTCAATTACGATCCGGTACTCGATCGTGAGCGCAAGGCCAGAGAGAAGCTGGCCCAGGAGCGCAGGGAGCAAATCGATAAGCGGCGCGAGAAGAAAAACAAACACAAGCCGCTGCTGAAGCCGAAGCGCACCTTTACGGCCGATGTGGAATCGTCAATGAGTGATCCGGATGGTCAGGACAATGCGCATGCTGCGATTCGTGCTCCGGGCATTCGCACCAATCGCAACACGGACTTCAAGCCACCCCTGTACGAGGATAGCACTGACGAAGATGACGATGGCGATGATGATGAGCAGGCTTACATTTCCTCTGCAGATCAGTCGTCATTTGAGGATGAGCCCAACGAGAAAGGCAACTGGAATCTGAAGAAACGCATTCGCAGGCAGGCAATCCCCAGCGATTCCGATTGAGCTGACCACAAATCAATAATGTGCAAATGAGGTTACTGTAATTGCAATTAAACTGCAGCTCCTTCTGGCGAGTAGCTCAGCAGGAGTGCAATAGCATCCTCCCGTCTTGCTGTTAATTAATTAACCTCAGCTGCATTTGCTGCAAACGTGCTTTGCATTGCGACACCTTCACTTTAATTAGTAAATCCCCACAGGCCAGTAGCTCCACTTGCCTCGGGTCACCGCTTCAATGAGCGCCAGTATGCCATTGTCAGCAGGTTTGGCTTTACATAAGTGCAGTCAAGCTTGTCAAATCTGAAACAATGCAACCACTGCCAACAGGAGCGAATCTCTCAAAATTATCAATTGCAATCTCGGATTCGAACAGCATGCTTTGCAGCTTGGATACATATAACAAGTGGACTTTTGTTATCGATTCAAATCTGACAACTGGTGTTGTGATTTCAGTTTCAGATAACACTCTATGTATCGCTTCAATTCGATATTTTGAGCGTGTGTAGTTGTATTGTGACTGAACTATCGCATTCTGTTGTTTGAGTGTTGTAAAGTATTCCAATTTAGTATTGCAGTGTGACCCATTTGGAATTTTTGGTGCTTTCTATTTTGTTATATTTATTTTGTCTTGAAGTTTGGAATACATAGAAGGAAGAGTAGCGAGACCCCCAAATATTTACCTCTAGTATGTCTGGCTGTTTGTCTGTCTGTATGTTTGCAAACTAGTCCCTCAGTTTTTGAGCTATCGTGATAAAACTTGACACATAGACTTAGTATTCAAAGGGACAGCACTTTGGTCGAAATCGGCCGGATAGGGCCACTATATCTTATAGCAGCCATACAACTGCATGTCGCTTATGGCTATTTCGCATGTTTTTCAAGATTTCGCCTTTCGAAGATACTGAACCCAAACAGGCTGGTGTATATAATTATAAGTATAAAAAAGTTATTGTTGGATTCATAAACGTTGATCGACTATTTGACTAACTATATGAAATAATATATGATCCGTATTATTATTATTAATTCGAATTGTGCCCATTTCGGGCTTGAGGCCACTGTATATATTGATATTTGAGCACACTATAATTTAATACAAGCTATCGCCATCAATTATTAATCCAATAAATGTTCCACACTCATTCATTCGACTACCTTTAAGAACATGAGCTTATAGCAATCGCACAGCTTGTGATTGTTTTTGTTGTTGTTGCAGCTGTTGCAGTTGTTGCAGTTGTTGTGGTCATGCATTCAAATGTAATGCAGATACGCCTTAACTTGTTACGGGCTATAAACTAAACTGTCACCGATTTGGGTTGCTTTCAGCTGGGGGGCTTAGAGCGTGGGCGCCAAAGGGGCACATGTCCTTGTGTTTGTCGACAAGTTTGTAAACAGTGCATCCTGCTGGCGGGTGCGGGTGCGTATGCGGATGTGGGCTGCTTGTCCTTTTGTGCTAATGCAATTTAGTGTCTCTGCAGCAAATGAACCTTGATTATGTGTTTATTAGACACCAATTTACGCCTATGCAATGTTGGGCAAAATTGCCATTGTTACCTGGCCACATGAGAATTTTGAGTTTGTGTTTAATACAATTTTTGCCTCAAGTGCTAACTGCACTTGCATTGTTTGCCTAAAACGTTATAGAGAATTTGATAAGGCTTCTTACTGGTAAGATAACTGGTAGCTGAGTCAAGCTAACACCTTACAACTCTTAATCCGATTAATGCGTATGGCCAAGACCTTTGATCGGTTATTCTCGATTATCAGTGCTGTGTTGTATTAATTTAATACATTCACGTGTGTCAATTATGTATGTGAGAAAAACAGATAAAACGTAGAACTTACCACGATTCGAGATATATAATATCGAATTTACGATTTTTTATGAAACACAAGCCAATACAATGCGTGGATAGTCCTTAGAAATGTGTTGAAAACAAGTGGGGAAGGATTATCTTCGTTTTGCAATTTTAAACATTGATGAGTTATATGGATGCTCAGGTGTACAAGGAAATTGAAGGCAATAGCTTTGAAAACATCGGATTTATGGCCAAAACCGACTTTGAGTTGTATGACAGCTATAAGATATACTGGTCCGATCCGGCCGGCTCCGACCAATGTGCTGTCCCTTTGAATAATAAGTCTTTGTGCAAAGTTGCATCGCGATAGCTCAAAAACTGAGGGACTAGTTTGCATACGTACAGACAGACAGACAGACAGACAGACAGACGGACATGGCCAGATGAATATGTTTTGTCATTCTAAGCATACTGGCAGTAACTTTTGCGGGTCTCCGAACCTTCCTGCCCTGCAATATACACTTCAGCACAAACTTAATTACTATTTTCTTCGAAAAGAGTATAAACACCTAATTTTGTTATAGTAGAAGTTCATATAATTTCCAACGGACGTTATTTCAATGTGAAAACAAAAGACATCACCTAAAAAAAATTTCCGAAAACATATATTACTCGGAAAGAGTTTCAAGTTTTCAAGGTTTTAGCTTAAATCATTTTCATAAATTTGAAGTAAATTTTAGAGGCAGCTTCCACAGTTGAAAGAACCAACAGAGCAGAAAACTCAAAAGCACTTTGCCATGATTTAGACTAAGGACGGTTTAGCTAGAACTTAATGCCTCTAATTTTGTTTTAGTATGTTTAGCAAGAACACTAATTTAGCACACGCTGCACTTTGAAAACAACACTAGAAATACTAATTAAAATATAAGTTTATGAACTTAAATTTAATGCTTATGATATTACTACTTTAGTATTTTAGTTAACTGTTTCATTTTGCGAACTCGCCTAAAATTTTGCTTTGCCATATATTTGAACTGTATTAACATGGTTATTGGTCAGGTTTAGGGCAGTGCAAATAAGTGGCACTCATTAAGCCAACAGTTTTGGCCATCATAGTGTATGATATTATATGCTAATACTAGCAAACTAATGCAAACACAATTACACTCAGGCTCACTCAAATTTATTTACAGCCCATCAACTAAGCACCCAATTTGCCAGGCAAACACACAGATATATATTATATGTATACATATATATATATATAAGTTGTTTTGCCATTCGGTTACTCACAGTTCACATACCTTGCAGGCATTAATTATGTATGAACAGAGGAGCTTGTAATAAAATTAGAAACAACTGCCGTAAGCACGAACGGTTTTGAAATTCAAGCAACTGAAACGGCAAAATTACATTAAATTTGCACGCCGGCCCAAACTGGCCAAGTAATTAAAGGCTATAATAAAGCTAGGCTTACACAAGCATGTGCTGATGATGATGATGATGATGATGATGATGACAAGATGCTATAATGAGCCAGAGACTTTGGGCCCGAAAGCCACGTGTCAATTGTCAACGCTGCAATTCGAGACGGACCCACTAACACACTAGCACACACGCATCGAAAAGAAAGAACCGCAAAGCAAACCAATTGCACAAGTGTGTGTGTGTGTGACTGTGTGTGTGTGTGTGTGTGGCACGCCCAAATGCTTGACTTGTCCTTAGTACTTTGGCTTTGTGGCGTCTTTATGGCGTTTATGTCTTGCGGCTTGCATTATAAAATTAGTGACATGACAGCCACAAAATCGTCTAATTGTCCTGTCAGCACGCTCTTGCTATCTCTTTCTCTCTCACACTTTAAAGTGTTTACGTTGAGTGTGCAGTATTGCTGTCCTTATCTGTCATTTGGCCCGTTTATGATAGTTGTCCAACATTTTCACTGCCTGCCATTAACAATTTACAATTATGCGAAAATTGTTGATGTGTTTTTGGGGTGAAAATATGTATAAAAAGCTTATATCTGTTGAAATCATGGCTCCCAAATATGTGCTTAGTCTTGTTTTTTTTTTAAGTAAACATGCATATAGCTGAATAAATGCAATTAACTTATATGTCTTACGAGGTTGCCATGAAGCGTAGCAGGTCTTCTATGCATAAAAAGTACTTTTTTAAAGGTGGTCTTAATCACCTTCCCCTTTTTTTTTAAGTCAAAGAAATCATAATCAACTTTTTGAGCTGAAGAGCTTATTTGCACTGTTATTTCCTCTTAATGAAATTCCTATGTTAGTTTGTAGAATTTTAAATGTCTTTTCAAATGATTTCAAGCACATTCTAAATACTTTAGGTTTCTAAAATGCATATTTTAACAAAATTGACAGCATTTGGAAATTCATATTTATATAATTACTAGAAGTTCTAAATGTCGAATGTTCTCATTTCCAAACGTCACATTTATACACTTTTTTTTTATTTTTTTGAACTATCATTATAGCCCCATTTATAAGCATTTATTATAACAGCTAATCACAGATTAGCAATGTGTTTTAGTGCCATTAGCTTAATATTCATTAACAAACACGCAAGCACTTTGCTCTTGAAGTGACTGCACCACAAATAACAAGCACGCAATAACTATTCAAACCACCATTCAAGCAACTATTCACCACCACACGTGAATCCTTTTTGGGGTGGTGATTGCCTTCAAGCGGTTTTCGCTCAGCAAATTTGTTCTTGTCCTTTGTAGCGTTAAGGCCTTAATGCTTTCAAATTAGTTGCCGCAAATTGTCAAAATTTGTTTGATTTCATACTGTAGTTGGTAGCAATCCTATTTGCTCTTTCGCATCATTTATCAAGCTAATACATAAATGATTGCTTCAAATTTGAGTGCATAAATAATGCAAATCAATTTCTAGCACACACGAATTGCATCTGAGCTGATTCCATTGAAAAACGATACAAAAGAAAATTAATTGAAAAGGATGGTGAATAATTCTGTTATAAGTTGTATTCTACTTAGTACAGGTATTTTAAATGAGATAAAGTATGGCATATCAAAAGGCATAATTGATATATGTATGCAAGTGATACAATAACTTTATTTGACTATATTTAAATCGTGTATAAATATTTTTAAGTGTTTTATTACAAATTCAAAGTAAGCTTTATAAATTGAACAGCGACAGGTAATTGTAGCTTAAAATTGTCAAAATTAGTTATTGCCTTATCTTCTTATTGTTTTGCGAATTCGATTTCTTATATTACAAAAAACAATAAGAGGTAAAAGTGCCCGACTAGGAGAGACCCTGAACGCAGTCCTTAGATCCATTCAAACTTACCTATCAATACACATCCATACAAACACACACATACTGCAAGCAGTTTAAGCAGGCTAACTTCCTTACAAGACCCCACACTATGGAAATGTAAATCTTAAATAACTTCTGTGTTTAGTTTCCGATCTTTGTGAAATTTTTAGGACATCAAATTGGCTATAAAATGGGACATCAAACCAAATTGCAAGGTCATACCTTCAAAGATGAGAGTTTTTCACTTTTGGGGCGATGGGGGTACGGTATCCAAAAAGGGAAATATTTGTTACATGTGTATACTGTTTATACATGAAAAATATGGGGCCTCTAGCTCTTATATTTTTGAAGTTATGGCCAAAAAACACTAGTCTGAAATTGAAATTTATCGATATCTTTGAACGGGTCGAGCTATTGAAAAAATTAAATAAAAAGGATTTATAACGATTAACAATAGTTAACTAAAGCCAATAATCATAAATATATCAGCACCAAAGACAAACGTGAATACTGTAACCAATTAATTAATCAACTTGTTAAATGAAATGCCTTCGCTAAAATATTACACAATAATTGAAAATTAGCCAGCAAATAGCAAATATTCTTGTGAGTGCCAAAATTTGCAATTATAACATAATATTTAACAACGAATACCTTTGACAATGAATCATTTTGCTTTCAAGCCCAATTTGTAGTGCCGCAGAGGGAAATTTAAAGTGTGCAATAAACAAGAAGAATGTTTTGCTAACAAGCTGCCTTTGTTGAATAAGTTAATTCCTAGGAATCTATGATATCTGAGCTATCTAAAATCAAAGCCAGCGGGTTACCAACGCGACCTTATTGCGAATGCTGGCAGGAGCAATTGCTTTGTGTGGCTCCAATGTCACTTTGAAATGCCAAAAATAACAAGCTTGTCCTATGAGCCAGTGTGCGTGTGTGTCTGTGGGTAGATTTGACAAATGAAGATCCAATAGGACATTCAAACATATATGACTATAGCCACTTTAGCGATAGATAAACAACATGGAATGGGCGTGAGACTGGGACTGGGAATCTCCCTGGGACAGACACATGAGTCAAAAAACGAAACCAAGCAACGCAAACGTGTTCATCATACGCCGCATAAACCGGATGTAATAATAAAGAAAAGAGTGGGTGCTGAGGAAATACATTAAAGAAGTCAAACAGGCAACGTGAACTTTTCTCTTTTGGCTTCTTCGCTTTCGCCAAATTTTTGCTGGTGGCTGTTTGCTTTCGGGTGCTCTTGTTAAATGTAAAGTGTAATAAAACGTGACGCAAAAGTCACCCGCCTGGCGTTTTTTTTTTTGTATTTCATAGCCAGAAATTGCGCCACGGCAGGAAAATAATAAATTTTATTTGCGACAGTTGATTTTGCAAGGTGTTGTTTTGACAGTCAGTCGCAAAATGACGTTTATTAATTTTGACACCTATCGATAAATCATTTTTGGCAATTTTAATAAGCATTTTGTTGGTAGCTGGAAATGGGCGTAGTGAATGTAGAAAATCAATAGATCAGAAGATACAAGCTACAAACAAATAAAACAGAACAGTAAATTTAAACTGATCGTTAAGTGGTGGAATAACTGAGTTAAATATATACATATACATATATTAACGTATTAAATATGGTCGAAAATAATACTCTTTTCACTTCGGAGTATAAAAACCAAAAGTTATAGAATTTTAACCATCATCTGTCACAAACAAAAGTGAAAGAACATTTAAAGAATTTGAAACTCTTCAAGTCATCCAAAAGTTATTAATTTAATTCGAGTTACATAGAAATTTAGCCTATGAAGATTAAATGATAGAAATGTCAGAAAAGTGGATTTATGCTTCCTTCCACTGCGTATACTTGATTTTATTGTTTTGTTTTCTAGACATAAGCAGAAATTTTCAATTGTAAGTAAATGGTAAGGCACAAAAGGAGTGTGGAGAGAGGGATCTTAAATGCAATTCACTGTTTCTGGATAACTGGCAGAATTCGAAGGCGTTACTGGCAATCTCATGCGAGGTCAGGCGCACAACAAAAGGTCTCAGGGTCTTAAGTTTTTGGATGCGTTTGCCCCGCTTTGCTCCTTGGTTACCGTTGCATGGGTAATCTAGTGTGTGTGTCTGTTCAACGGGCGTTAGCAGCAGCAGCAGCCTGAAAATATTTTCACTTCCTTCCATTTTTTTCGGTTTGTTTGTATTTGCGTTGCCCAGCTTCGTTGCCGTTGGCTTGAAGACGTTTCAAATTGTATCCTTTTGGCAATTTACACCCAGAAGTGGCGGCAGTAAAAGAGAGAAGGCAACAGCAGAGCTATACAATTTCCGTTTTAACTGCGCGTTTTCAAGTGTTTTTCGTGCACGCGGCGTATACGCAATTTGGCCTTGCCTCTGGCCCAACTTTAATGACAGTCTAGCTGAGAGGTCGGTGTTTGCTCATCCTCACCCCACCTCCGCCAACTTCCGCCAGCGGCTATCACTTATGCACGCTCATTTAGCCCTTAAATACATTTCGTAGATGTAACTAAACGCCGCTGATTAATTTTCCATGGCGCTTCAATCTGCACACCGTTGTCTGTCCTTTCCGAAGTTCCTTTCCACTTTCTCTATCACTGTCTCTATTGCTCTCTGTCTATCTTTCATTCCAGCTTCTGTATATAAACTGAACTGGAGATTTGTTATTTGTAATTTGTTTTTTTTTTTTACACACAGCTTAGCTTTTATTTAATTCAGAAACAAATGCTAGGATGTAGTGCAGAAGACCTATTTCCTTGTTGCTTTTATTGTTATTAAAGCAATGTGAAGTAGATGTACAATTTTAGAATACTATGGAAATTAATGTCGCCTATCATTCAATTGATATACAATCCTTCATATCAATAGTTACATATATTCTTTTGGTTAGTAGACATTTTTGATTTCTTTTTTTGCTTCTCCAACTTAAATAATATTTATAAAAATTGTACACAAATTTCATGTGTTTTGAATTAACGAAAATTTATCGAGTAATATCATATAAATAATTCATGGCAGAACACTCTCAAGTGTGAAGGAAAGAAAGTGTAATAGAAATAGCTCGACATTGACGCAATGCAACCGGAAATGCATGCGACGCAGACCGGAAGCAACTGCAGCTGCAAAGCATGCATGAAAACAGACATTCGGTTTAGCGATTTATTGATGTGCAAAATATGAGGATGATTTTCAAAACGTCAACCCGAATGCCATCCAGATGTGGTCTCCAAATGCTGCAACACATGTGCAAATGCATTTCACCAGCATCGCATTTGATCAAAGCCAGCAATATCCAGCGACTGAGCCTGAAGGTGGGCGCTCAACATCAAAATACATTTATACAAGCATAATACATACGGATTGCATTTTATTTTGGCACTTAAGCTAAAGCTGGCCAAAAAGGTGCCATAAGACTTCAATCAGATATGAATTTATAGATAAGCATGCATTTATTTCGTGTTTTGCAAAAGCGATTTAATTCTAGATTGAGAATATTTATCAGGAATAAAATAGTTAAATTGTCACATAGTCAGTTAGAACTTATCCATTTACATACCAATTGCTCATAAATTATTCAAAAAGTTGTCTTTGGCAATTTCTAAAGAGATTTCCAAATAGCCAACTGGTAAATGGAAATATTCCAAAGAATGTATGTTAGTTGCTTCAGTTTAATGGTTTCTAACTGGTTAAATAAATAATACTATAATAAATTAAATGTGTGCATGAAATTAGTATTTGTACTGAAAATGTATTCCATAAATGCAAAATCGATTTTCAACAAATGCAATTTTACTATGGTTCATAGAAGCCAGAGTTTTGTTAAGTTACGCCTGATAAACTTCATATAACAGGGTGTCTTATGGTCTAGCTGTTTCAATTTCCTCACTTAGAGTCTGTTTGCAGTTGTAGTGAAATTATATGTTTAAAACACATGGATAATCATGGTGTGTGTGTTTTGTACTTTCATATTCACCATTTATCAAGTCTCTAGTGTATTGCTAAAAATGTACATTTTATTTCTAAATATGTTTTTATACCCTGAACCCATTAAAAATGGGTAAAAAGGGTATTATGGTTTTGTGCAAAAGTATGTAACAGGCATAAGGAAGCATCTCCGACCATATAAAGTATATATATTATTGATCAGTATCAATAGCCGAGTCGATTTAGCCATGTCCGTCTGTCTGTCCGTCTGTCCGTCTGTCCGTCTGTCCGTCCGTCCGTCTGTCCGTCTGTCCGTCTGTCCGTCTGTCTGTCTGTATGAACACACAGATATCAGAGACTACAAGAGCTAGAGACTTCATATTTGGAACGTAAGTTCTCCTAATCCCGGGACAGATCAAGTTTATTTCATTTGATCGATAACTCATCGCATTCAAAAGTTATCGATAAATTTTGATTTTAGACTAGCGTTTTTGGGACATAACTTCAAAGTTATAAAAGCTAAGCTAGAGACCCCAAATTTGGCATGTATAATCTCGAATAGCATACACATGTAACAAATATTTCACTTTTTGGATACCACCCCCAATCCCCCCAAAAGTAAAAAAAACGCATTTTTGAAGGTACGACCTTGCAGTTTGGTTTTTTTAACACATGTTATCGACAATTGTATGTCCCAAAGATTTCAGTAAGATCGGACAATAAACACAGAAGTTATTTGAGATTTACCTTTCCATTGTATGGGGCTCAGCGAAAAGCAAGCTAACTGCTTAAACCGATTGCACTGCTTGCAGTATGTGTGTGTTTGTATGTATGCACACTATTAGGCAAGTATTAATGGAAGTCAGAGCTGGGTTCAGGGTATCTCCTAGTCGGGCACTCCCGACTAGAGCACTCTTATGTTTTACTCGATTTGGTTTTTATAATTTGATAATAATAGTTTTGCATAGATTTGTTTGCTTATAATGGTCGTTTTGAAATTTAAATTCCACCTTTCATATAATTTGCATTTGTTTTTGTGTGTTTTGCATTTCTGTCCATGGGGAAATCAATGTGAGTTTTAAATAAAGTTTTTAAAAAAAAAAGTTAATTTATGATTCGTGACAAATTGCAATAAAAAATATGTGAATTTCAAAACGAAAACGAAACAAAAATGACAATATTATTTGTGTACAAGTTTAAGAATGGTTGTAAATATTTGAAAACATGATTATATTAGATTATATTAGCAAGTTTTGTTTGATTGAACAAATTCATGCAAACCTGATAGCTCGTGTTTTTCTTTCACATATAAAATGTACATGAAATGAAAATGAATATCAATGTGCTCTGCCTTAGAACTTAAACCAAATTAGGCTATAAAGTGAAGGAAAACATGTGCAGCTTTTCCCGAGTACGCACTAAGCACCTGAATAATGCAGATGCCGAGCGAAGTTGCTTTAAGGTATACATATGCAAATATATATATATATATATATGTCCACATACTTAAGCAACTTAATGATTCGCGTGAAAATCAATTTTATATTTTATGAGTAAACTTCTTTGGTGCAACATTTTCGCACACACAACACAAAGACACAACAAATTGAACCAAGGGCCAAGTGTAAGAGAAGGCTTTTGTTAACTGCTTAACGGTGTGAAGGCTTCCAAGAGCGCTTGTCTGCGGTTGTCTTATCATACCCTGTATTAAAATGTCTCAAATATATAAAAGGTATGTCGAACTTCGGTGCCTTTGTGTTAAAAATGAATCAATTTGCTGTAAAATCCAAATGTTATAATATAAAAATCGAATTTGTATAGATTTATATATTGATTTGGAAATACTTTTGTTCTTGAGCTTGTAGAACTTTTGCAGGATATCTAGTAGCTGTGATGGACAAATCTACTTGGCTCCTTTTCACTTGCAATCTTGTGGCTGCCTCATTCAAGACTGCAGACTCATGTGTGTGTGTGTGTGTGTGAGTGTGGGCCATATAAATGCAAATGGCTTATGAAAATAATTTGCCAGTAAATTATAAATTTATGGTAAATTGCATATTGAGGGATTTTTCATTTTCAGGCCAGCTGGCGTTGCCTCTTTTGTGGGCTCCATTGTTGTTTGCAATAAAGAGCCAAGGCACCTGTACTCTTGCCTTCTACTCTGCATTCGCTGTCTGCCCGCTGGCAGATGTGAAATTTTATTTCTTATCAGCTTGATGGCGTTAAATGGAATTTGGTCTTTTAAATAATTGCGTGTTTAAGGTGAATTCTCTCAAGCGACGGAAATGATTACAGTCAAAAGTAGACGACTCGTTGAGTACTGAGTACTTCTTCTCTCGGATTGCCCCCCCTTCAATTGTGAAGTGTGTATGTAATAAGCAGACTTTGTGCAAAGTCTTAAGTGTTACTCCACACCCATTCGCACATCCAGTCTCTAGCTGCCTCTCTCCATTTAAATGTGAGTGCCTGCGGTTCTGCCGCGATTGTAACTCATTGTAATTGTGCAAAATTGCAATTACATTTTCTGTTGTATATGAAAGATGAATTGAGAATTGGCACTTAGAAGAGCTCATAGACATTTAGAATATTTTTCAACATTCAAATTAGTTCATTTAGTAAGTAGTACATTTCTTTTTGCGTTATTTTAACTTTAGCAGAAAAAAATTGTGAAACAAGCTTAAAAAGCTTCCGAAATATTATGTAAAGCTTTTTATTTCAAATGTATTTGGTATTGTGTCACTAATCATTTTAAGAAATTGGATACGCGATATCTGATTTAATGCTAAAGTCCATTTAATATTACACATAAGAAATACGATGATCAATGGAGTTAAAAAAAAGACAAGAGTGCTCTAGTCGGGAGTGCGCGACTAGGAGATACCCAGTCCATACATGCATTCGTCCTAGCCTATCTGTGTACATATATGCAAGCCCACACATGCTGCAAGCAGTACAAGCAGTGCAGCAGTGCAAGCAGTTTAAGTAGTTAGCTTACTTTTCCACTGGGGGAATTGGTGGGTGGTATCCAAAAAGTGAAATATATGTTACATGTGTATACTTTTTGCGATTATATATACTAAATTTTATATATCTTTTAAGTAATGGCCCAAAAACACTGGTCTGAAATCGAAATTTATCGATAAGTCGGGACGAGCTATCGATAAAATGAAATAAGCTTGACCTGTCCCGTGACTACGAGAACTTATATTCCAAATATGAAGTCTCTAGCTTTTATAGTCTCTGACGTACGCGTGATCATACAGACAGACGGACAGACAGACAGACGGACAGACAGACGGACAGACAGACGGCTATTTATACTGATCAAGAATATATGTTTTTTATATTGTCGGAGATGCTTTCTTATGCCTGTTACATACTTTGCACAACTTCATTATACCCTTTGTACAACTACTAGGTCCAATGCTCCACTGATTGACTGCTCCCTGAAAGCTGAGACAACAGTTGGCCACATAGTCAGTCAGCCAGCTGTTTGCCCTGGATCGAAAACAGGAGCCAGTTCAATGGGCTGCAGTCTGATTTATCCAATACATGAGGCACCTTTTAACTTTTGTTTTGCTGCCAAAGTTCTGTGCAATTTTCCATGATGTTTACCAAATGGGCGAAGCAAGAGGCAAACAAACAAATTGCCAAAGAAAACTTTGTACGTTTCGCTCGTTTCGGCTTGCAAAAGTGGAAATGCAATTTTGTGCAAGGTGAAGCTGTGGCATGAAGACGCTGAGCTCTCTGTGTATCTTTACTTGTATTCTTGTTTTGGGTGAAAGTATTCCTTTGTTGGTCATTAAATTACATTTAAACTTATTTTATTTGAGTTTCTTTTGCGATTCGTTCCGACTGTCTATCTATACTTTTTCCTCTTCATTTTCCACTGTTATTTGGTGAATCGCTTAATATTCAGCGCATAATCCTTCCAACTCTTCGATAAGTTTAAATAGGGAGCAAGTGCATGCTTATCCCAAATATATATAGCGATTTATTGCATTTGGTAGTGTTCATCAAATAAAGAGAACAAAGCAAAAAGAAAGTAAACATGCGTCTTTGGAAACAGGCTTTAAAAATATATATGTTATTTTAAATTGTTGTATATTTATTGGATGGGTTTTTATTGCAGCTATTCTTTTGTAGCTGAGATGACACAAGTCTAAAAGCAAAATAAATCAAATTGATTTCGAAAACTATTGTACGAGCCAACAAAAAGCCATGACCAACAACAACAGCAACTCAAAGTTTGCCCAAGTAAATTTTCTTGTGTCCAAACTTTGAATAAGAACAGCAGCCGTGAAGCTGCCTGAATTCTGTAGTGGTATTCGTTATTTGTCTGTGAGTGTCTGGGAAGCTAAAAGTTGAACAGCATTTTATTTCGAATTTCAGCTAGCATTGTCACTCACGTATGACAGTGAGAAATGAATTATCTGCCATTGCAGGTATTAAATATAAATCCCAAAAATTCTTCAAATATTTCGGTGTTTATTTGAATGACCTTTTGCATTTCTTTTTTATCACATTGTACCAGTGCACTATAAAACTGTTCGTAATGCAAGTATAGTATTGAATTATAATACTATAGCTGTTGAGTTTTTTTTACCTTCATTCTGACATTGACGTTATAGACAATTAAGAAAGCTGCTTTGTGTTCGAAGATGCCTTAATGGGACACAGGCTGATTGATTGAGATGAAGCTAGAAATATAATCACTTCTTCATTCTTAACGATGTGCTAACATATTTTATTTAACTGTAGTTCTTTATTTTTTCTCAAAATTACGAATTTAGCATACCAATACAATGAACAAATTGAAGTTCCGGAAGCTGCCCTTAATTCTTATACATATCAGTGCTAAATTGTTTTAGTTGCCCATTTCCTGTTTTCTTTTCGGCTATTTTTTGTATGTTGAAAGGATTAAAATTGGTTCTCACAGAGGTCAGTTCCGGCTTCGACTTTCGGTTGGAGCGGTTAGCGAAATATCAAATTTCATTAATTGTTCACGGCAGCGATGCCCGCATGAAATCATTTACAAATTGTAGCTCCATTTGCTGAGCATCGCAAGGACATGCTCAATCTCATTCACCGTGCCACAAATCCTTTTTTCATTCCTCTCGCTGCTTACTAATTTATCACCATTTGCCTATTTGATGGTCTCAGCTTCGTTGACGTTGATTACAGGACGACAGGACGACTAAGGCTGTGGCGCCTGCTGGCCTTCATTAAGGCCATTTGCAGAAAGGAAAACGCGGAGAGTGAGTGAGAGCGGGAAAAGGAATATGCAAGTTGGGCTGCCGATGCGAACGCAGAATGAAATTCATTGGAACGTTAAATTTAAATTAACATACTTAATTATGTGAACGCACTCACATTCACACACACCTCCACACACACACAGGAGCAAAATGAATTGCTACAATTGATTTTCAAGTAATTAGCACTTTTACAGTCGACGCTCATTTGCCCAATGGTTGTTGTTGCTGAACGCCATCAAAGAGCACCTCACCCCATCACTTTTCCTTTGAAGCAAAATTGAAATGCTGGCAAATGCCATTTCGAGACGTTGGCAACATTTGGCAGGAAGTGCGTTAAACTTTACGGAAATTGGCGTTAATGAAAATGCCAAAAAGCAAATAGTTTCAATTACGGAACGTTGCCTGGCTGTCGGGACGAGCCGTTGTGGCGTCTTCTGTTCTTAATGGTTACATGCGGCGTATACGTGATTTTTGGCTAAACCAACCAAACCAGCAACAGCTGCTAACAAGCTACTATATTGAGTATATATATTCGTATATATATACTTATATGATTGCCTGCTATTAAAAACAGTTGAGAGCTTTCTCTTGGTAAATTTTTGCTGCCTGAACACTTTTGTGATAAATCTACTTTACTTCACCTTCCAACTTGCGGTAACCTACCCCGATTAGGTGTAGACTTAAGATTGATGGTGCGGCGCAAGGATTTCAACGTCAAGTGAGCGCCCCTTAATTATATGATTTTTTTTGCGCACTGCTCTACCCACTGACTGTGTCCTTGTGCAAAGATGATAATGACATTAATGTTGCCCGTTCAGCTATTTATACACGCTACATGTGTAGCCGGGCTACTAAACGAGTACGAATGAATGTCATGAGCAGACATCTCTCATGCCAACTCAATAATTCTGGTGCCAATGGCATTGACACTCGCCATGGGCACACTCCAGTCGCACTCGTTCACGCAACTGTCAGTTCTCTAAGCGCCGCTCACACACACACACACCACACACAGAACACACACACACAACACACACAAACAGACACCGATACATGTACGCAAACATTGAGTGCACTTGTCATGTGTCGGCCTTTGGCTGAAGTTGTTTTTGCTTGTTTTGCCGAGATGGCTTTATTAGCAGCTCACGTTCAGACAGCTGACGAATTAAGCACTCATTATTTCCATATAGTACAAATTATGAGAGCACTTGTCAATTATGTTGTATGTTGGCTAATACTTGAATCCAATACAAACTTATAATGTGAATGAATGTACAGTACATCATTTTGACTGAATTGGATTTGTTCTTAAAGCAATTGCATTCAACTATACACAGAAAAGGTTAAATTTCAATTAAATAACGGTTTAATTTCGTTCACTCAATTAGGTTGTAGGAGTATACCACAATTTTTATACTAATTTGGTTATATAGTACTTCTTATGTTAATAGTAGTTCGAAGAAAATGGTATATTGATTTTGTGCTGAAGTTTGTTATATAAAAAAGTTACCTCTAGTATGCTTAGAATGACAAAGCAAATTGATATGTCTGTCTGTCTGTCTGTCTGTATGTATGCAAACTAGTACCTCTGGTTTTAAGTTATCGCGTTGAAACTTTGCACAGAGACTTATTATTCAAATGTACAACACATTGGTCAGAACCAGCCGGATTGGACCACTATATCTTATAGCTGCCATACAACTGGAAATTAATTTAATATTTCAAAAGAAAAAAATTTAATTCATATGATACCTATTCTTAGAGCATACAAAATAAATGCCACGCGATAAAACGAATTTGTACAGCATATGAAATTTCAGTGGTGCAGTTGGGAGAGTGAAAATTGCCCAAAAGTTCGAAAAGAGTATCGAAAAGAGTGTAAAAACTTCGGTAAGACAGTGCGCTTATGTCAAAAATTAAGTTAAGTTTGGTAGAAATATTGACTACATTTTTGTATATAAAATAAGAAGCCAAACTTTTGCTTATAATAATCCAACTATTTTATTTCATGTGTTCATTACAATAATAAAATTCTTGCTTTTATGGTATTATATAATATGATAGTAGAGCTTAGTATTAAAAGATTATTTAAACTGTATTTGTTTTGACAATAAAAACGTTTAGCTTAAGAAAAAATGATCTTTGATAAGTAACAATATACCTTGAGCCAATTTAATAGTATTCTTAATGTGCTCTGAGGTCGAAAGTGCCATTAGCGACAGCCTTTAATGGTATTTTCAGAATCTTTATTATATCTCTGAGATTCAATTGGAATTGCAACAATGACTTAACATAGCTCATAAATCTATTCAGCATTCACCTTTTGCATATAGATACAACCCTATTGCCGGAAGTGAAAATGTCTTGGGCTATCTAGAGTGTCATCATTAACCGCAATCAGCGCGTATTTTGCTGCAAATGACAAACAATATACGATTCTTTATGCGGCAGGTGCTTTCCTAAGCTGCGGCTGGGGAATTAGCTACAACAACGAAACTTGTATTTAATCTGTTGATCTGCTCATGTGACAGGCCATGGGGAAGAAGCCAGGACTTTTCTCTTTTTAGCACTCAACTTTTTTGCACAAATTTTAAGGCAGCTCACAGATTTTTCCACACAACGTTGAAAAGAACAACAACAAAAAAAGTTGCAAAATAAAGAGATAAGTACCAGAAAAACACTTCGACTGCAAGTCGAACTGATATCACGCTTTTAATGTTATTTACAAACGACAGTTGACAGTTCTAAAACATGTTTTAAAAAGTTATATATATTGTTTTATATATATTATTAAGTACTTTTATTTTAAGTTTTAAGTAAATTTTTTATATACTTTTTAAATGTTTTATAATTTTATATAAATTCTTTTGTGTCGCCTGTCAATAGTCGACAATACATCAATAAATAAATTAAATAAAAGAAAAGTATTTTAAAAACCAAAACGAAAATTATATTAAATATTATTTGCATTATAATAAAATTAATAGACTTTAATTATTAAATATTATTAAAATATTTCAATCAACGTTACATTTTCAGCATATCATATTTGTCTATTAAAAACATTATTTTAGTTTATTTTTTCCGTAACTTTCTTTCTGTAAAGTCCAAGCACTCGTTCAGTAAGGGTATATGCTATAAATAAGAGAGGTGTGTGACTTTGTTTTTGTTCGACTACGGGTAACAAAGTGCGCCAAAGATTCTTTGCTGCTTTGGAGCCTCCATTGTCGTCCGGAGCTCTGTCCGCTTGCCTTCGTCGCCTTTCCATACACATTCAACTTGGCAAGTTGGCCTGTTGGGGGAACTGCCACAAGCGCCAGCGGCAAACGGCCCAAAACTTTTGGGCTTGTTGCGAAAAACACACGCGGCGTGTTAAAATCTTATCAACAAATGCAGAAGACTACACGTGTGTATGTGTGCGTGTGTGTGTGTGTGTGTGTGTGTTGAGGAAATTAAAAGCAAAATGCGTTAATCATGAGTAGAGTTGAGTTTTCGTACACAACACAATTTAATTTGCGTTAAACGAGCTCACGCCACTGATTAAAGCAGCTGAGGCAGCTCCATCAGCTCCTTCAGCTCCTTTAGCTTCAGGTTCAGGTTGCCGCGCCTAATTTTATGCAACAACAGAAACTTTTACACGCGTCGACGCTTTCTCATGTGTGTCAAAAGGTAACTTTGGGCCAAAGTTGCCTCGAAGCCCGAGAATTCAAGGATATGTGCCTAATCCAGGCTGACAGCCGCACGTATCCTGGCAACGGCAACGACAACGGCAACAAGCAAAAGATAAGGAATGTGCAACTTTTCTTAGTTTTTGCAAATGTCTTAAATGTGAGCATTCCGAGTTGAGTTAAAGTTCTTATGAATTAGCCGAATACAGATAAAACTAAGACTTAGTTTTATTCAAATCGTTTCTGATACTATGAAGATGGCTTAAAATACAGTTATTTCCACTCGACAGTCGTGTATTTATATTAGTAAGGCGCATATGACTAATATAAAAGCTTTTCAAATGTAATTGTCATTTGTCAGACCTGCAAATTCACTAGAAAGCTATCGACGTAAAAAGATTCAAGATTCAATATCCTAGATGATAATTTCTCTTGACACAAACAAAAAATCGATATAATATATTTTAAATATTAATATAGCAAAATAAATATGGCTTAGAACAATATTTACTTAGATATATATGTACGTTATAAATATATTGCTTTAAGCTTATACAGTTAATAGATAAAAACAAGTGGAAAAGGATTATCTTCGGCGTGCCGAAGATTTTATACCCTTTTCGAACCTTTAGACAATTTTCACTCTCCCAACTGCAGCACTTTCCTATGCTGTAAAAATTGTTTTGTTTTAAGAATTGATAATTTATGAATTTAAATTTTTCTTTTGAAATATTAAATTTATTTCCAGTTGTATGGCAGCTATAAGATATAGTGGTCCGATCTGGCCGGCTTTGACAACTTTGCTGTCTCTTTAAACAATAAGTATCTGTGCAAAGTTTCATCGTGATAGCTTTAAAAACATGAAATATATGGCCAAAACCGATTTCGAGTTGTATGGCAGCTATAAGATATAGTGGTTCGATCCGGCCGGTTCCGACCAATTTGCTGTCCCTTTGTATAATAAGTCTCTATGCAAAGCTTTATCACGATAGCTCAAACACTGAGGGACTACTTTGCATACATACAGACAGACAGACATGGCCAGATCAATTTGTTTTGTCATTCTAAGCATACTGGCAGTAACTTTTGGGGGTCGCCGACGTTTCCTTCTGTGCGTTACACACTTCTCACAAATTTAATATACCATTTTCTTCGAAAAGAGCATAATAACTTCAATTGCGTTTGGGCAACAGACAACAAATTTGAATTGGCTTTGCAGTTTTTGGCTATTGAAAAATGCTATAACCCCCGAAAGCGGCTCTACCCAAATTCCGAATACCGACGTAAGTCTGGAACTGTGTAAAAATGCACGTTAGCTAACTTATTTACACTGCACTGCAGCAGTTTAATGTCAATGCTCTTGAATGCAGCATCCGCAGCCAAAGGGAGATTATTTGTTTAGTTTAACAGCACAAAAGCCGCCGACTGCATTTTGTGCGGCATTTTGTTATTGCCTTCATACAAAGCGCTGGCTGGCGCTGATGAGTTTTTAGGCGGCCAACTCACCAGCCAGCTCCAAAAAGCAGGGCCACAAATGCTACACAGATACTCACTCCACTCCACTCCACTCGGCTCTACACTCTACTTGACAAACTAAGCACACATATTATTTACACTTTTGAACGTGCAACGTTGCGTCACGTTGAGTCGAGTCGAGTCGAGTTGAGTTGCGTTGAGTTTGCAACGCATTTGCGCCTCGCATTTTATGAATTCATTTCCGTTCATTTACGCCTGATGGGACGACGAGTCGCGAGACTCTAAAGTCAGTTAACAGAAGCTGTAATTAAGTTAAACTGCTGCAAGGGGCTACCAGCTTCTATGCTGCCCCGCCCCCTTTTCAGCTGCAATTATATTTAGCCCCTATCACAAAGGTGTGCTGCGAGGCTGGCATTGTTGTGGCAGGAGCCAGGTGTGAAGCTGGATAATGCCAGCATATCAGACTTGGAGCTTGCACCCCAACCTGAATGCAGAATAGGTCTGCTTCTCGTTTTGGTTCTGCTTTTCTCATGTCTTTAAGAGACGTCTGATGTCGAGTTAGGGTTATTTCTTGGCTAACGATGCAAATATGTTGAAATGTAGAAAAGCATTTTTGCAATACTTAACATTTGATACCTTACAACACATATATAACAATAAACCATTATTGTCAGATATAAGATAATCAATATTGTTGTACTAAACATGTTTAAAATGTAAATAATATATAATTGGATTTTAATTGAATTTCCATCTCAAGCTTAACTTAGTGATGGTAATTAAAACCTCTTAACCTAAGCGAGATTTATTGACATAGACTTTTCTTTTACAACCCCAAACCACCTACAATATTTCCGACTTTGACAATTAAGTGTTTTTTTTGTAATTTTTTAATTAGATTAAAGCCAAACAATATAATAAGAACAGTACAGATTGCTGTTGTCGCAAGTGTTTGATCCGGAGATACCCTGCAACCGAATTTTCAAGAATTGGATATAATCAGAGATAGGCGAACATTGTAGAGTCTAGGTTTATATGTTGAGAACCCTTGTATACCTTGATGATACACTTTTTACCCGTTTGATGGTTACATCGTGGACAAATGCGTGATATTAAGTTGTTGCACACATCCAAGCAGACAGTATATAGTCTTATATAGTATACACAGTAAACACATACATATTTACACTAGTGTCAAAAACAATGCACACACCTCGAGCAACTGGCAACAAAGTTAAAATATAAGCCTGCAATATGATGAATTCGATTACACCCTGCAATAAATATTGCAAAATATTTAATAAATATTCGACCCATCAGCACAAATCAAATAGTTGTGCGTATATTAAAATGAATTGTGAAATAGAAATTCCTTAACTCTTTTCCATGCCCTGTCAACAATAATAATATAATTTGCATTGCTTGAGTGCGGGGTATAAAATGTAATTTATGTGATGGCGTCAAGATAAAGGCAGGCGTAAAGGGCTGGGTATCTTGACAACGGCTTTGTATAAGCCGCAACAAAAAACGCGTCACACATGCGCCATTATTAAACCCATCCACTTGTGTGTGTGCGTGTTCGTGTGTGTGTGTGTGTGTGTGCATGTGTGTGCGTAAGTGAGACGCGTGCGGAGGGACGAAGCGTGGAGCAGAATATTAATTAATTTCTTTAACGCGCGCTCGAGCACCACAACAATGAGTGGCACAATGCGCTGTGATGTAGCAGCTCCTAGAATTATGCTATAAATATTTTACTTGCCATATTAATGCGACGCTGGCGACGGCGACGCCATCTTAATGAATTTCAATATGGCGTCAGTCAGCCCCAGGCGCGTCTCCCTATACCCATCCCTATCCCTATCCCTATCGCCGTCATAGTCTTTGTGTCTCTCTTCTCTGTCTGCGTTCGGTCATGTGAGCGCTCCTTGCTAAATCCGCGATATCCTTGCACTTGATGGCTGTTAATTAAAAGGCGCTTAGAAAACGGTCGCCCCAGCGTGTCAAAAACCTCGCTGTGCACTCAACAACAACTGCCAAGTGAATCAAATTCGTGTGCATTTCAAATGGGCTTTCTCGAGTAGCGTCTGCAACATGTTGAAACTAATTCAAGTCGCAATCCCCACGTGTCAGCCGAACGCCACTGACAGACACTCATACTCATACCTTTGGTTATCAGGCGCCCCCTGCGATAAGCAAATTATACTTATGTGTGCTTCTTTGGCCGCGAGCGTTGATTTCGCTTGTGTCGGTCGGCAAACCAAGTGAAATTGCAAAAGATGCCTGTTTCTGTTCTGTTCTTTCGCTGATATCTCATGCTGGCGGCATTCAGAATGTCAACTAAAAGCACTTTACGAAAAAAAGTTTTATCTGTCATATCAATGGCCTGGCCTGGAGAGTTACAAAAGACGCCAGTTTGAGCAACGAAGCACACTCGCACATAAACATCCTTTCCGACATCACATGCAGGCTTTCAAGTTTTTTTTTTCGATTTTTTCATTTTCCTGAGGCTGTTCAAATATTTGCTCTATGCACGTTTGCCTTTTGGGATTTGTTTACTTTTGTTTTTTTTTTAAATATTTTTTGTTCATTTACGTTCAAATTGCTTTCTGAATGAAAAAGTTTGATTTGAGAGTGACAAATCTTGAATAATTTTGAGATAGTTAAAAGCGCTTCCCATTTATGAGGATACCTAAGAAGTTGTGTGGTTTGAAATGTTAATCTTCAACGACTACTCAACAATTTCTATTAGATTTCGTTGGAATTAAAAAAATATTAAAAATATTTACATTTACAGACTTATTATATGATTATTATTACATGGCAATTGCTCTAGCAAGTAATTTCAAATATAGAAGAAGTAGCTTCATGAAAAGTATTTGCCATGCCTTTTCCGATATATTTTACCATCTGTTTCGCATAGTCGTAAGCTAAGCTGATTGAAGTGCCACAAAAAAAGTTTCTAGTGCGCCCAAACCTAAGCGGACTGCCCAGACATTTCAATTTTGGACACACTCTCTGTGCATGTAGCAATTACCCTACTGAGGAAATAGAAAGAAAAAACAAGTAAGAGTGTCGGGAGTCGGGAGTGCCCGACTAGAAAATACCCTGAACCCAGTCCTTACAACTATTCATACTAACCTACCAGTGTACATACATACAAACAAACACACACAAACTGCAAGCAGTGCAAGCAGTTTAAGCAGGCTAACTTCTTCACAAGGCCGCACACTATGTAAATGAAAATCTTAAATAACTTCTGTGTTTAGTGTCCGATATTTGTGAAGTTGTTAGGACATAAAATTGGCTATAGAATGGGTGATCAAACCAAATTGCAAGGTCATACCTTGAAAAGTGGCTGTTTTTTAATTTTGGTGGATGGGGGTACTGTAAAAGTGAAAGATTTTGTTATATGTGTATGCTATTCGAGACTATACATACCAAATTTGGTGCCTTAGCTCAAAAAACGCTGGTCTGAAATCGAAATTTATCGATAGCTTTTGAACGGGTCGAGTTATCGATAAAATTAAACAAATTTCTGTCCCGGGACCACAAGAACTTATATTACAAATATGAAGTCTCTAGCTTTTATAGTCTCTGATATCTGCGTGTTCATACAGACGGACAGACAGACAGACGGACGTGGCTAGATCGACTCGGCTGTTGATACTGATCAAGAATTTATGTCCTTTACATGGTCGGAGATGCTTACATATGCCTGTTACATACTTTTGCACAAAACCATTAAACCCTTTTTAGCCATTTTCAATGGGTTCAGGGTATAACAAGTGAGAACGTTGCAGTCGGGCGGAGCCGACTGCGTAATACTCTGATACCATTTTAAGAACAGCTGAAAGCAAGTGAACAGAAAATTTTTGCTGGTGTTTGGGTGACCCGAAATCGGCATTCCAAGTTTTTGGGAACGGGAGGGGCATGGTCGATCTTAAGAGGGGGTGACCAGAAGTCTATCCTCCAATTTTGGTGACTCTAGCTCTAAAACGTGGAAGATATACATTTTCGCGATTTTTGGGGCGGGAGGGGGCGTGGCCCCAAATTTTTTTTACCGATATTTAGAGGGGCTGACCAGAATTCTATCTTCCAAGTTTAATGACTCTAGCTCTGAAACTGTGGAAGATATAAATTTACGCTATTTTTGGGGGCGGGAGGGGGCGGGGCCCCAAAATTTTTTGCCGATCTTTAGGGGGCTGACAATAAGTCTATCCTCCAATTTTGGTGACTCTAGCTCTAAAACTGTGGAAGATATACATTTTCGCGATTTTTGGGGGCGGGAGGGCGGGGCCCCAAAATTTTTTGCCGATCTTTAGGGGGCTGACAATAAGTCTATCCTCCAATTTTGGTGGCCCTAGCTCTTAAACTGTGCGAGATATAGGCTTCCGTGTTTCGTGGGGGCGGGGTGGCTGGGGGCGTTCTAGTGGGCGTGGCCGGAAAATCCAGGACGCAATCTTTTGGGCTGGTCAGCCCTAGTCTAAATTCCAAATTTGGGGACTCTAGCTTCAAAATTGCGGGAAATATACACGTGTTATCGAATTGTGCATTCATGTATATCGATTTTCGCGATTACGGGGGCGGGAGTGGGCGTGGTCAAAATTTTGTTTCTGTAATCTGTAGAGGACGTCACCAGTAATATATATTCCAAATATGGTGACTTTAGCTCTAAAACTGCGGGAGATATAAGCATTTCAAATTAATTTTGGAGGGGGGGCTGGTGGGCGTAATAATGGGCGTGGCCGATTAACCTAGGATCCAATTTTTTCGGGAGGTCACCAGCAATATACCTACCAAATTTGATTACTCTAGCTTCAAAATTGTGGGAGTTATTCACGTTTAATCGATTTGTGATTTGAGGTGTATCGACATGTTATCGATTTGCCAGCCTCCCAGTGGGCGTGGCATAAATTTGGAATAAACTTGATCTGAAGCAGATAGCTATAATCATAACGCAAAAGATTTCAAGAGTCTATCTAATATCGTTTCGAAATACGCGCGTTCATCCAGACAGACAGACGGACAGACGGACAGACGGACGGCCTGACGGACATTCGACAAAACCAATATACTATGAGTACCTTCGGTATCAGAGTATAAAAAACAAAAAATAATAATAAAACACGAAGCGTACAAAGTGTTCGCAGAAACCAGGACTCGGCATGACTTTGGTTTTTGGTGTTTTTCTTGGCAAGGAGGCTCCGTGGCAAATGACATTACGCGTCCACCTTATCGGCCAGACGGCGCTCAGGCCGAGCAAGTGAAGTGGCAATGGGATAAAAAGAAAGTCGCTGCGCCTATATTAAGAGCAGACCATGCGAGCAGTGGTCTCGGGTCTTAGCTGGCTGGGCTGGCTGGGCTGGCTGGCTGGTACTCAGTCTGCAGGGTGCCAAATAAAAAAAGAGCCACAAAATCCATTCAGACACAGTCAGCGGCAACGCCTTTCAGTCGCGGCCAATTTCCAAACTTCTCACCCGAAAGTCCCTTTTAAGGGCGCGCATAAAAGCAACTTCCTGTCGCCTGGCGCGGCGGAAAAAGCCTGGAAAAAAGGCTAACAAAACTATTAAAATGCCGGCGACACCATACACCACATACCACACACCGCACACACTATACAAATACAAACACAAATACATATATATATATATACATATATAAATATATATATTATTTATTTTGGTTTCTATGTTAGATGTCTGAATGGGGCTGTGTGCTTATAGTTTTATTTCGTTACGTTTGCTTTTCGGCTCTGTCTGCGGCCCACAGCGGAAATAGAAATCCTTTAACTGAGAATTGTGAAATAAATTTTTCACTTTACCAACAACAATTTCATGTTGTCCACGTCCCTGGTCCCTTGTCCCACGTTCCACGTCCCACGTTCCATGTCCCAACTGCAGTCAGCCGCCTGCAGCTCAGCCGTGCATGTTGCCCTAATGACGCGCAACGCCTGTTCGTCCTGCATCCCTTCCCTTTCCCTACGCCCGAGCCGCTTCATCCTGGCTGGGTATTTTGTTTTGCTTTTAACTGGTGCTGCAGCTACAGCTGCATTTGGCAAGCGACAAAGTAAATGAGCGTGTGGTCCGGGTGTGAGTCCGGGTCTGGGTCTGGGTCCGGGTCCGGGTGCGGGTCTGGAGCCCCTGAATGTCCTGTGACAAGTTTATTTTCAGTTTCCTTGCTGCTTTTGTTGTGTAGCGCATTAAGTGGCCTTTTTGTATTTATTTGTTGCATTTCCGCTCTGCCTGTCTTAGTCATTAGGCCCACGGCGTTAGGTATTTAAAATTCGGCTAACAAATTGTAAATGGAATTTAGCCGTGGGATTTTACCTAGCAAGTCTGTTTGAATTGGGCTTACAGAATGTGTATAAAGTATGTTAATGCAATAGATTAGAAACTATATGCACAAGCTTAGTAAAATACTCAACTAATTGTTTTCACATTTAAATCTATATATATACATATTTAAGGAGTTAATTCTGGTGTTAGTATCTAAAGGAATTTATTCGAATACTGGATTGGCCCTGAAACTTATGATACTTGGTAAAAGCACGCTCTAATCAGCGAAATATATATAATATATATTTAGTTAATTAATGGGCGTATTCTGAAATATGTTTTAGTAAAGTTTTTATGAGTTCGTTTATTACCTATTGCGATACACAAATTTGCTAAATGGTAAAAAAAACTAACTAACTAATACTAATTTAAGTATAGCATTTTATGCTAACAAGAACATGAATTCTGAATTCGAGATTTGCATAGAATTAAATATTAAAATAGTCTTATTAATATAGCAATCTTTTAATTCAGCAAGAGCAAGAAATGTAATAATAATATAAACAATTGCTGTAAGTGACAATTAGAATGAATTAATGCCATTGTTGTCAACCTTGATGCCTTGCTTAGTATATTCGTTTAATTTTTGAATTCCTAGAAAAGTCCAGAGAGAATGTGCTTGTGATGTTGAGTTATTTGGTCCTGCCATTCCTTGGGCGCTATGCACGAGGACCCAGCAGACCATCAAGATATTTCATTTAAATTGTTGTGCGACAAGACGCAACTAAGAAATTAATAATAAAAAAAAGACGAATCACCCGGCTCGTCAAAAGCCAAAGGAACAGGCGGCAACAGCCAACAATCACCTATAGCTCCAGCAACACATTGCTGAGAAACACGTGGCACTTAATTTAACAGATTTACATAAAAGTGCCCGCTCGGCCGATGAGTTGCTCAAGGAACCAACCCGAGGGGATCTCTCTCTCCCTCTCGGTGGCTGCAGGTGCAAGTTGAAGGCACAGGCGATGTCATTATGTATTATGTGGTGACTGGTGGCCTGGGGGGGCTGGGAGTTGAGGACGAGGACGAGGTGCCCACGAAAAACTTTACAATGGCGGTGACAAAGTTTTGCGCTTACAACAAAATTGTTGGGCATATGTTTGGGGCTCTTTATTATTTTGGTTTTTCTCCTTCTTATTTTTGTGTTTAATAAAAACAGGAAATGCGCTTATGCTATTAAAAAAGTATTTAGAAAGTATTTCGAGGCAGCCATCCTTGGGGGGCGAAAGTTTTTCAAGGCACTGCAGGTGTGCGCCCTCAACAAAGTTTACTTCCCCCAATCCCTTGGAATGGTGCAGGCAAAATGTAGAAAGCCAGTCGCAAGATAAATTACAAGTCTCCATGATTAATGATTGTAAATAGGCCGACCTGGTCGAGCCTGGTCCGCGACCTCCTTCTCGTCCTTGTCCTTGTCATCATCACATTCATGAACTGTGCTGTGTGATATTATATAAATTAAATATTTACAGCTGGAATTCATTTTCATACATTGAAATTTGTCTCTTCTCAATTAAGACTTGTAAGTGCTGAGTATTTCAGTATAATTGATTCAATGCGGCCTCTTTTACCTTCAATTGAAACTTGATAATTGCTCAGTAATTGTCTGTAACTCCTAATAAGTAAATTGATTAATTAGTGACGTACTTTCTAAGGTCGAACACATTCATATTTAAAGGGCTTATTGGGCTTAGGATTTCTGGAATATTCGAGTATTCTAAATACAACCAAATAAGATTTCCGATTTTATACTCTTTTCGAAGAAAAGTAAATTCACATTTTGCTGAAGTTTGTAATGCATAGAAGGAAGCGTCGGAGACCCCAAAAGTTACCCTCAGTTTTTGAGCTATCGCTATGCAACTTTGCGTAGAGATTTATTATTCAAATGTACAGAGCAGTGGTCGGAACCAGCCACTTCGGACCACTATATCTTATAGCTGCCATACAATTGGAAGTCGGTTTTGACCATATATCCCATGTTTTCAAAGCAATAATTTGTTCATTTTGTGCTAAAGTGAGAAGTGCATAGAAAGAAGCGTCGATAAACCGCAAAAGTAACCTCCAGTGTGCATAACAAATATAAGGTAGTGAAATCTACCCATAAGCTCGAAAAGATTATAGAATCTTCGGCACGCTGAAAATAATCCTTCCCCAACTTGTTATTGCCCACAATTAACTAAATTTAATAAAGCCCTAAGCATTTAATATAAAAAAGACCTAAAACCCGTACTGATTTAATTGCACGTTCAAATATTATGTAACGTGTTTGGAAATAGACCGAAACTTGAACAACTTGTGTGCAAAAACCAGTAAGAGCGCTGTAGTCGGGATTGCCCGACTAGCAGATACCCTGAACCCAGTCCATACGTTCATTCATACTAACCTATCAGTGTACATAAATTCAAGCATACACATGATGCAAGCAGTGCAAGCAGTATATGCAATTAGCTTGCCTCATTACTGAGCCCCACACTATGGAAAGTTAAATCTTAAACAACTTCTGCATGTTGTCTGTGACCAAACCAATTTGCCCAAAAACGCTAGTCTGAAATCGAAATTTATCGATAACTTTTGAACGGGACGAGTTATCGATAAAACGGAATAAACTTGATCTGTCCCGGGACTACGAGAACTTATATTTCAAATATGAAGTCTCTAGATCTTGTAGACTCTGATATTTGCATGTTCATACAGACGGACAGACAGACAGACAGACAGACGGACAGACGGACATGGCTAAATCGACTCGGCTGTTGATACTGATCAATAATATATATACTTTATATGGTCGGAGGAAGCATTCCTTATTCCTGTTACATACTTTTGCACAACTTCATTTTACCCTCTTACCCATTTTAAAAGGGTTTAGGGTATAAAAATTAACATTGGGCGGAGACAAACAAGGTTCGATATACGTCCACTTGAACACACACACACACACACACACACACACACACACACACACACACACACACACACACACACATACACACACATAGAAAGCAACTTTGATAAATACAAATACAAATTCAAATGTGTGCCGGTTACCAAATGCCTCTACTGAAATTGACACAAAAAATTCTAGACTGCAAGCGAGCGTACACAGGAAATCAAATAGACAGGTTTGCATATACCTATAAACACACACGCACACAAAGTGAGCAAGGACAAGTAGGAAGGGAGCGAGAAATTCGCATATACAAGGAGCGAAAGCGACGCCAGCGTCAACGAGCAGCGCAGATGACAACAAAGGAATTTTTCAATATTGCAGCGTGTTGCGTATACGCGCCGTCGGCCAAAACAAATAAAATTAAACAAAGCGACAGAGATGCGAATGCGTATTGTGGGCGAAAGACGACCAAAGTGCTGGCATAGAGACTCAAATTTGGGCCAGGGTGCGGCACTATTCCGATAGAGAGAGCGAGCGAGAGAGAGAGAGAGAGTGTGAGAGAGAGAGGGAGTCGTCTTGTTTGCGTAATGTCTGCGAAACGGAAACAAAGCGCAGGCGGAAGTAATTGATTTGCGTGTGTGCGTGTGGTCATGTGTGTGTGTGTGTGAAATTGTGTGTTGTTTTGCTTGCCAGCTATGCAAATGCGCAACGTGGATGCTAACACAAGCAAACTTAGAAAAAATACCGTTTCGTATCGAGTAAGACAATGCTTATAATGCCCTTATAGGAAGAGAACTCTAATAACTGGATCTCAGTTTGGACAATGCAGCTCTAATGGAAAACAATTAAAATTTATACAATTATTGCACATAATTTAAAGCTAGTGGAAGAAGGCATGAATAATTACACAATGAAATCAAATAATGCCTAGAAATTAAATGTTAAGCTGAAACAAATGTATTTTTTTTTTTTTAACATATTTTATTAAACAGGCTTTCTGTTACCTTTTGTGGCAACTTAATCTTGTTTTACTTTACAAACAAAAAAAAAAAGGTATGAACTTATGTTACATACATGGACAAACTTATGCTATTTACAGTATTTACACTATTTACAAAATTTGAATTTTAAAGGAATCTATTAGGAAGGTCCAGTGGATGGCACCTTTTAAGTCTTCTCTTTCTTGGCTTTCTCGTTAGTCTTCTGGCGAGTGCATTAGGGTGACCACCAAGGCGTTGCAGGTAATTTGATGCGAGTTGGTTCATGACATCGCCAACTTTAGGGACATTTAAGTCTCTTTCAATGTCCCTCGTGCGCATGTACCATGGAGCTTTGCAGATTCTCCTAAGGAACTTGCTCTGGGTCACACGAATCTGAAACAAAATGTAGGATCTGTAATGCTATGTAATATGAAAATTACAACGCTGACTTTAAAGAGCTTACATCCAATTAGACGCTTCACTGAAAGCTTCGTCTAGTTATTTCTAAATGCAATTAATTGCATAATTTAATATCATTGGAAAATTCGGCAATGTATTTGCAATTTAAATAAAACATTTACCATGTTCTAAAACGTGCTTCAATTTGGTGTGTGTTGCCAGCTGCGCATGCAAACTTAATTAACCAAACATTATTTAACCACAGTTATAATTAACAAAATTTTGTCCAATCACTGGAAAAAGACTGCACTCTGCACAAAAACACACAAATATATTAAACTATCGCGAAATGTGTTTAATTATATAAAATTTCATACATGCAATGTGCGTTTTAATTGCGATTTGCGCGACGGTGCTGAAAATTTGGCGCGTGATAAATGAGTCAGAAATTGCTACCGCCAAAAATAGTTGCCAATTGTTTTGTGTAAAATATTCAATGCATTTCAATTTGATTGACCTTTTTTGTGCTAAGCCATTAAATATTGAAACTCTGATAACATATTCGCAAGTGCACTCTAACCCAATGGAATTTGGTAACGCCAACTTCCATAACAAGCTCGCTATTATATACAAATTATGAATGGAGCAAAAGCAATCTTTTCAATTTTAGTTAATGGTTTCTGCAAATTTTTTTCAAATTTTTAATCAGTATTAGCAATTCTAAATTGAGCAAATTAACTTGAAGCGACTATATTGCATTTTGATTAGTTTCAACTTGCTTTTCATGAAAAATAATCCAATTTTCATTAAGGCATTTTTGTTGATTTGCCAGTGCGTTATGTATTTGTGTCCCTTAGTGCTCTTTCTACGCTTTTATGCACCTGCTTTAAAAAAAACAAGTAGGGAAGGATTATCTTTGGCGTGCCGAAGATTTTATACTCTTTCCGAACCTTTTTCTTTTGTAATATTAAATTTATTTCCAGTTGTACGGCAGCTACAAGATATAGTCGTGCGATCCAGCCGGCTCTGATCAATGTGGTATATGTTTGAATAATAGGTATCTGTGCAAATTTTCATCGCGATAGCTTTGAAAACATGGGATTTACGGCTAAAACCGACTTCCAGTTGTATGGCAGCTATAAGATATAGTGGTCAGATCCGGCCAGCTTCGACCAATGTGCTGTCCCTTTGAATAATCAGTTTCTGTGCAAAGTCTTATCATGATAGCTCAAAAAGTGAGGGACTAGTTTGCATAGATACAGACATACAGACAGACAGACAGACGGACAGACGGTCATGGCTATGCGTTACACACTTCAGCACAAGCTTAATATACTATTTTCTTCGAAAAGAGTATAAAAAACGTTGATTACCTAAAAGGTTTTCAGCTGTCCCCATTTCCCAAGCCCCTTTTGTTTTACATTCTCTTTTGTTGTTTGCCATTACGCTGGAAAGTTATGAGCTGTTTGCATAGTTTTAATTGGGAGATGGCATGATTTGTATGTAAAAAACATATTCTTTAGTGCATTTTTTGATGCATGTTCAGTTTTACGCATTAATTGTCATAAATTTGGGCAGCAACCAAATTGATCACGCAATGGAAAATACGGACACAACATTTTTGTTTATGCTAAGGTCATTAACAACCATACGACTAACCAAACAGCCACACAGAGCACAAATCCACATCAATTCACACCAAAGAGCAATTGGCAATAGCCGCTGGACAATTGGGTGCCAGCCAGAGAGCATTTGTGTTGGTATTTGGCATTTGGCATTTGGCAACAACAATGATTGATATCACCTGTCAATATTTCATAAAATGTTGATTTGTTCATTTCAGTGTTTACATGCCTCACAATTGCCAGTGTGCACCCACACACAATCGCAAAGCTCTCCAAGCGCACACACGGAAGGAAAATGTAAAACCCGTGTGCTGGGCTGTTTTTATTGCCAGGATAAACGACGCGTCCTGTCCACAGCAGGCTTACATTATTTGCGCCTCCATCTTTGATTGTAAAATGTATGCCGCTGTTGTTGTTGTTATTCCTGATTCCGATTATGTTATTTTTGTGCTAGCGTTGGCAACGCATTCATCAATTTAACAGCAGGACATTGGCAAAGGCAGCAGGCGCCACCAGACGCACATTCCTGATTATGTTTTTCCATTTTTTAAAGCTCGTACTTTTTTTTGTGGCATTTTGATTCAGTTCTATTTCAATGCTAGCAACTGGAAAAAAATTTACAGAGGACGCTCTGTTTTTTCCTAGCCCATTAATATGTGCATAAATATGCTTCGTAATGTTTTGCTTCTTGCTCTTTTTATACCCTGTAAGGGTATTCGTATGAAGCATATATGTAATGGTAGAAAATGTCATCTCCGAAATACAATGTTTCATAAATGTATATAAATTCTTTTGTTTCGACTGTCAATAGTCGACAATAAATAAGTAAATTAATTCGATCTACAGGTAAATAAATATTTTTGAAACATTTTTTTAGCAAACCTGTAATAGATTGAGAAATCACATTCAGCTTATCCACAAAATAGTGAAGAAATACTTTTTATATGATCCTGCAATTTGTTATATACATACATTTGAATGCCAACTTTATGCTACACAGGAGCAGAGTATTTCCTAATCGAACAGCATCGACTAGAGCACTTTTACTTGTATTTAAATCCCTTTATCAACATTACGTTTTTTCCCTAGTCCAGGAGGTGGCTTTGATTGATTTTGAGTTGCAAACAATGCTTCGTGTTTCGGTTTCCATTAACAACGAAGCAAATTGGCTGAGATTTAATTGATAGCTACATATGTAGCTGTTTGCTATCATGAAACGAAAGAGTTGTGAATAAATCCATAGCATTAAAAGCTGTTGCTAATCTTAATAGTTACACAAAGTGTTCAGGCTTTGCTATTTTATTTGAAAATATACACATAAAGCCAGTGAAGCATAAAGTAAATATGAAGAAGGTTAACCAGATTATATTTTGAAATCCGCACTCCATTCAAATTAAATATGAAAACAATATACATTTTTTGTTTAGAGTTGAAGGGTTATTTTTGAAGTGTTGTAAAAGGGAGCAAACAGTAAATACTTATGTAGCCAACTCTCATGTGGTTAAAAAGCATTTCGATGTGTAACAAACTGGCAGTCAACAAAGTTGCAACGCCCTCGCCTTCGGTTTGGTCCGATGTAAAAGCAGAATGTTAAGTAAAAGCTACACGCAACGAGAATATTTTATTTGCATTGCCAAGTAAAAGAAAAATTACGCATACGCCCCGTGGTGCAATCACAAGCAGCTGGCACGCACATATGCTAGAAAGTGTGGTGTGTGAATGTGTGTGTGTGTGTGTGTTTGTGTGTGTATGTGCAAGAGACTTCTGTATGCTTATATGTGTACGAGTATACCTGAAAGTTGGCCAAGATAAATACAAATAGGAAAGTTTTTAACATCAAATGTGCTGGCAATTATAGAAGATTGGACAGCAGACATGCCAGATGTGCATGTGTGTGTTTTTATACTCTGATACCGAAGGTACTCATAGTATATTGGTTTTGTCGGATGTCCGTCAGACCGTCCGTCTGGCCGTCTGTCCGTCTGTCTGTCTGGATGAACGCACGTATTTCCGAAACGATGTTAGATAGACTCTTGAAATCTTTTATGTTATGATTATAGCTAACTGCTTCAGATCAAGTTTGTTTCAAATTTATGCCACGCCCACTGGGAGGCTGGCAAATCGATAACATGTCGATACACCTCAAATCACAAATCGATTAAGCGTGAATATCTCCCACAATTTTGAAGCTAGAGTAATCAAATTTGGTAGGTATATTGCTGGTGACTTCCCGAAAAAATTGGATGCTAGGTTTATCGGCCACGCCCATTATTACGCCCACCAGCCCCCCTCCCAAAATAATTTGAAGTGCTTATATTCGGAATATATATTACTGTTGACGTCCTCTACAGATAACAGAAAAAAAAATTCGACCACGCCCACTCCCGCCCCCAAAATTCGCGAAAATTTATATCTTCCACAGTTTTAGAGCTAGAGTCACCAAATTTGTGAGCTAGACTTCTTGTCACCTCCTCTTAAGATCGACCACGCCCCTCTAGTCCCCAAATACTTGCAAGGCCGATTTCGGTTTACCCATACACCAGCAAAAATGTTCTGTTCACTTGCTTTCAGCTTTTCTTAAAATGGTATCAGAGTATTACGCAGTCGGCTCCGCCCGACTGCAACGTTCTCACTTGTTTTTTTTTGTGCCTTTCACGTGTCTCATGCATAAAGCAAATGCTAATTGAATTCCCTGATACCAGTTAGGGCCAAATGAAGTTGGGCAGTGCTGCATTGCTGGAAATGTGAGGACCTCGTTACGAAGAGAGCGACTGACCGCAGCATATATTGCTGTTGTTGTTGCTGTTGTTGTTGTTATTGCTCTGTTCCAGCTGCACGACCTCAACTCAACATGGCCACAAACATTAGATGCGCTTGTGATACACATCATCGCATCCAACTGTCTCTCAACTGCACTCCACTCCTTCCCCCTGATCCTTAGTTATCTGCACATTCGATGGCCATTTATCCTGTTGTGTCAAATGTATCTGTATGTGTATGTGTATGTGTATGTGTGTGAGTGTGTCAACGGCCATTTCACTTTGCTCTGCATTCGCATTGCTATTGATGAGCCGGCATTTATACTTGTCGTTGAGGCTAGGGGCGATCTATATCGGCTCTAGTGCCCCTGCACTTGTTGATGGCTTTTCAAAGTCTGCTTGGCATTAAATCTTGCGCTGAACGTATCAGCTTGGCGTTAAGTTATTTGAGTGTGGCCGAGCGCAACCGACCAACCAACAACTGAGGCAGCCCGTCTCTGATTTATAATTATGTGCAGTGCAGGAGCTTAAACGCTCCCTGTCTCTATCTGTCTGTCTCTGTGACTTATTTGTCCTTTAAAATGTGTGTTTTCTGCTCCAGTTACGAGGCATATAAATATTTGAGAAGGTTGCGACTTTAAAGCCAACAGGGCTAAGCTCCGCTTCTATATGGATATGTTGTGTTGTTTATTGTTGTTGCTTTGCTTTCTGCTGACTGCAAATGCAAATGCAAATGCAAGCCGCTTATGTGAGTAATCCCCGGTCAGCGGTTTATTCGGATTTCAACCGATGCCACACACACAGTCAATTGTTTTACCTTGCGCTCTCTTTTCATTACATATTTTTTTTATTTTTATTTTTATTTTTAGTTGTTTGTCATCAGTCAGAAGTTAACAGTTGCAGTGGCTAGTCCTCTCTTTTGCCTCTCTCTCTCTCTCTGTCTCTATCTCTGTCTGTCCTTCTGCCTTCTCTGACCATATTTCATGCCAGTCGCCTGTCAGCTTTCAGTCTAAATCAAGCTGCATAACAGGCTCTAATTAATGAGTCAGTCCAAAAGCAAGCTCTCATATTTTGGCTCATAAATTATATTGTCTATCATTTTGAATGCTCTGAAAGTAAAGAGCAGAACGTAACTATGAAAAAAATAATAGTAGTTACAGCCAAGTTAATAAGCAACTTGCTTATAAAGTTAGCAAGCAAGTAAATAATAAACATTAATTAAGTTTTGAAAAGTTTAGTGTCGCATTGAAAATTTACTTATAATAAACAAAATAATACATTTAGTAGTGTTTTTACTTGTTATCCAATAATTAAACTGATACCTATCGATTGGAGCGAAACTAATCAAGAAAAATGCGAGAACTTTCATTTCAAAAAAGCAGTCTATTATTCTTATACAAATGGAATTCACTGAACTATATTAGTTGAAACATTATCCTGTTTATAAGGCTCCTTGCTGCCTCAATTATAACTTTAGCTGTGATGCTTGGCAATGCGCCAAAAACACATAATACTCAGTGCAGTTTTTGATTAAACACACTCAGTTTGTTGTACGTGGCGTATGCGTTATCTTGAATCTCACTCGAACTCATGTAAAATGCGGTCCAGTGCTTTGTTCAGATGAAAAATGGCCTGTTGCCACAATGTTGCTCAGCGGGTCATAAAACTTGTGCAGCTCCAAGAAGGACGACAACAACAGGATAACAATCCAGCAAAATGCGGCGCATTGCAGTTGCTTATCTCAGTGCCGTCTATTTTCTTAATTTCGCCATCTCGCTAGTTGCTCTTCTTTCTTTCATTCTCCCACTCTTTGGACGACTTCATTTTTCAGGCCGAATAAGAAGAAGAAGACGCAGAAGGAGCTTATGGACTGGTTCTCTTACATTTTCTTGATTTTTTTTATGTTTTATGTTTTTTGTGTTGGTTTTGTTGCTGCTGTATTTCGTAATTAACGCCCGTAATAAGATCACGATTAAGATTTTCTTCTGGTTCTTGTTTGCTGTTGTTGGTGTTGTTGTTGCTGTCATACTTGCATTTCAGGACTGGTTGCCCATGAAGTTGCTTGCTACTTTCTCAACCTCATTAATTTTAATTCCAGTTCTTCTTAATTTTGTTTTTTTTTTAATGCCGAAAGAAATGAAAACTGCCCGACAATTCACTGTGCATAAAGACGGCGAAAATTAGCATAGATTATGAGGAGCTCGTTTTAGTGTCCTGTTGCCAAGTGAACTTTCCAACGGCAGGAAAAGCCATGATTAAGAGCTTCTTTCTTATTGTTGCTAGTTGCGGATATGCTTGGAGCCAAGTTTATTGGCTTGATTAAGTCGTGTTAAACTTGGTCAAGGGCAGCAAGTAACTGATAAAAAGTACAAGCGAGATTTAAAACGAAAATACTTTGCATTTGGCAAAGTTGTCGATGACATTGTATATATATATATATATATATATATATATTCAAATATATCTTATAGTATTTATAAGATTAGAATATACTACCCGACTTTGGCCAATGCAAATGTTTTTATTTAAGTTTTCAGATTTAAATTGTTTATCGGTTAGTATTTGTAAACTTTATAATATTGGCATAAATGTATATAAGCCAAAAGCTTGTTATTGTAACTGTGATGCAGTTGAAATGAATCTTGAGACTGAAAACTTGAGACGACGACAACCTTGTCTCAATTTGTCATTTTTGAGACATCTCCTCAGATGGCAGGCTTTCCATTACATTTGTGCAGTCTGCTTGAATTTTTACTTTTATTCTTCAATTAGCCATTTCTCAATTTGTATTTAGCTTCCAGGGATGGGCGACGTCGTACGCCAAATGTCTAAAGCACGCCGACAAGATTGCCTTTTCATTAAGACTCGGATAGTCGCATCCTCGGATAGTCTGTGCTCAAGTACTTCATCTTTTTGTCCGTTCGCTGTGAAAGTTTTTGCATGGCGTTGATGGAGTGCCTCGGATCCTGCTTCAGCTCCTGTTCCTACTCCTGCTGCTGCTGCTGCTCCTTCTGCAGCTCCACTCCGTCTCATGGCATGCTGCAGTTGCTCATCGCTTTATCATTTCGCATTCTGCTAGGTCCCGTCTCGACCCACGCACACTTGATTATGTGCATTTACAGTGAAATTAATTTCTACTTTACAGTTGCCAAAAAGAAAAGAGAAAATAAAAACAAAACTAAAATCGGAACGAGTAAAAACGAAAAAGTTTTGTGTCGCTTGCGGCTTTGCACTGACAATTAGCAAAAGTAACGAGCAAATAAAATAAAACTATCCCTTGCCCATAAAAGTTGCCCCGAAAAATAGACGCAAATGTTGCCATTTGTGACAAGCGAACCCCACAAACACCAACCCCCCTGACACCCATCCCCACCCCCACCAGCACCCCTTCTCCACCCCTCCAGCATTTCGTAAGCCGCTTATCAAAATGCGTTTTTCGTCGCATCGCTTTATTTTTGGGTAACTGGTGGAACCGCCTCGCAATTTCATCATATTAGCTGTTCCTTCGAGTATATGAAATTTATTTTCAAACTTTTAACGAGCTTCGCTTTCCCATTTGCTCTGCAGTCCAATGAAAAATTCGATTAATTACACGTGCGGCTGAAATAAATGCTGGCTGGCTCTCAACTTTGTTATGGCGAATGTAAATAATCGTGTTTGTTGGCTGATCGGCAACTTTGCCTTTAAGTGCACATTGATAGATTGAAGTTTGCATTTATTTAATCGGATGTCAACGTCACAGATTCATAATGCGATCTACTTACAGCACAAAAGTCATTAGAAAGACAATAATGAATCAGCAGTTGAGCAACCAAATGAAACTATTATTAAAAGTAACATTTGACTTCTATTCAGCAAACCAATTACGATGACAGTTGATTTAAAAATCAATATAATAATTAAATATTTATTATATAACATTATATAATTACAAAGTGGGCAACATAATTGTGAGAATGATAAATGAAATATATTGATAACATATTAATATTTTAACATATAACATATTATTATTTTATTTATTATTATTTATAGCCTTTACATATATTTCAGATACGCTTGAGCAAAGGCAGAAATATTAGTTTAACAAATGAAATACTCAACGATTTTAGAACAGAGAAATATATCTTTCATCAATATGAATAGAAATATGTGCTCAGAAATGATATTCCCAATTAAAATGCAAAATTAATAGGCGATTTTTAACAAAGAAGCCCAATATGACAGGAACTAGGGTCACTGATTGTAATACAATTTACTTCTTACATAACCATTATTAAAAATTCGCAAGGAAAATTATAAAAATAATCCGAATATACAGTCGGAGAAAAACACCAGTACATTTTTGTATGGACAAAATGAAGTCAAATGGAATACAATTTTATTTACAACCTGTTACGGCGTCAATTCTAACACATACTTAAATGTAATTTCGCGTAAAACGGCGAGCCGAAAGGCCAACAAAACAAAAATAAAAAAGTACCATCAAACATAACCCAAAAACGAAATGAATAATGAGCCTGGCAAAGGATAAAGCGCGACCGCAGCAGCAGTAGCAGTAGCAATAAACATAGCCAGGCAACATCAAAAGCAGCAGCAGCAACAACAACAACAACAAAAACAACAACAACAACGACCATGAGAAATGGGCAGTTGGGGGCGGCCAAACCTTTTTATTGATGCTTTTACATGTCATAAAATATTTTTATAACATACTTTCAGGCGCAGACCGAAACATTTTGTAAATGCTGTGCCCAGGAAGCAACATTAAAGAGAGAGAGAGACACACACACACACACTTGTACTCCACACTCGCATCCAAAAAAAGAAACAAATTGTATAGTGGCATTAGCATTAACATGAAAGCAAACACGAATAACATTTTAACAATTTGAACTGTTTTTTTTTTTTTTTGTTTTTTCCTAGACAATGTCTGCTGGCCAGCCATGGGCGTATTACCTTTTCATTTAGTTAACTCGTAAGCCTACAGACCAATACTTTTTATAGGCCACCAACATACATATGTACAGACACGCTTTTTTCACCCAACTACAAATCAGATTTAGATTTTAGGCACACCCAACTTTGCATATTTTTGTGCAACAAAGCAACATTCAATGCGTGTGTTTCGTTTCGTATAAAATTAGAAAAACACATGCTGTGAGTTCATATCAATGAATATTCTAATGCGCTGGACGTCCTGAAAAGAAATGCTCCAAACTTTGTTATACTCTTTACTCAACTCTAGATATAATAAAATTTGTACTATACTCAAATGATTCTTGTCAACGAATAGAAAATAATTTGTTGTAACAGCTCTACGCTATCATCTATATAAGATATCATGTTTGAGTGTATATCAACGATTACACTTTCCTTATTAACATACATATATTGAAATGCTGAAATGAGCAAAAGGTGTGAATTATGTATGTATGTAAGTCCTTGACTTACCTTTGATATATGTATGTGAAAATACATTTTCCAAATTCCTTGGCATATGGGTAGGAAACTTGTGACGATTTGATTTAATATTCGTGTATTTAAATTTTTGTGAGCTCTGACAGGTAAGTGAAAAGTAACGGGACAACTTAAACTGGAATGTTACATTTACTTTTCTGCCTTTGAAATTGTGTTATTGTTTAGCAATCAGAAATTTCACATTTGATGAAAGGGTGCGTTTTGTTTTTTGTTAGCAATGTGTGCATAACTTGAAATTCCTGTGATTTGAATGGAATTTGGCAGAGCTTAAAACCAAATTGAAATATTTACAATATGCAAAGCAGATATATAAAGCTTATAAGCTATCACTAAGCAAACACAGTATAGGATGTACTTTGTATTGATGCAGATAATGAAGTACAAATGGAATATGTAAGCTACTTTAGCTAATTTCAATTCGGAATGACTTCCGCTTGGACCAAGCTGCTTTTATTACCGATGTCAGCTTTAAGTGAAAATTCAACATTTGCGCTCCATCATGTTGGGGCATTGAAGTTTGTTAAAGCGTTGGCAATTTGACTGACAGGCGACGTCAAAGGGCGCGTATACTTAATGCTCAAAGGACGTGCTACTCAACAAAACAAGCATAATAAACGTCAGAGTGCCGAAAAAACGAAAAACAAAATAAGAAGGGTTGCCCTGCAACGTGCATCAAAATGCCATAAAGAACATGTTGGCGAACCAATAAAGCGTAGACAGCAGTGAAATGAGGGAAAACCACCGACAAGCAAATGAACTGCAGCCGTCTCAGCGTAAACACACAAACAGATTCTGACGTGTCCAGAGGCTGTCACGTCTCAGAAGGACATGCACACACATACGACAGTTACACAGGACTTGCCGCCGGCCGATCGACACAGATAGACATCGGACACGTTCATCTTGCCCAAGGCTCGGGCTGACGCTTGAGGTTCAGGTTCAGGCTTTCAGCTTTCAGCTTTCAGCTTTGGGCTCGACTCGACCCGAGCGGACAGGAAGCTGAAATTTCGGTACGTGAGGTCATTTGGCAAATGTTTTAACAATTTAGATAAAGTTAACACATTTCTTTAGAGGCGGCTCCCCAACTGGCCCAAAATGTAAAAAGAACTTTGCAGCAGCACACTGCAAATGGGCATAAAATTAGTTGGGTCAGTCGTTGGGCACACACGTCTGCGGATGTGACCTGAGAGCAGCCAGTCGGCGGATGTCCTTGACACACACACACACACCCATACAATCCCACAAGCACTTAAACTCACATACATACGCAAGCACACCAAATGACATAGCACAATGAACTTGGCCTTCAGTTGGCCATGCTCAAACGTTTATTACGTTGATAAGAAAAGCAAAAGCGAACAAAGCACACCAACAAACAAAAAAAAATGGCAGCTGCTCATTTGCCTGTAATTTAGTGTTGAGCAGAGCTGTGACTGATAACCGACCAAAGGACCAAAGGCGACCAAAAAGGGTCCATCTGCTTGACATGCAGATGGGTTCGCACTGCTCATAATTTACTCACATTTACATCTGCCAAATCCGCCATGCGCCATGTGCCATTTGCCATGTGCCATGTGGATTTACCACGCACTTTAAGGCAATTTTAAAGTTGGCCTACTTCACGGCGTAGCAACATGAGCCATGGGTTGCGATGCAAACAATTTGCATACCGAATACTGTCGACTGAATTACGGAATTGCGGAAATTCGAGGCCATAAATGTGCGTTACTCGACTGTAAATGCGATTTGGCAATTGCTTTGTTATGGCAGCACACGGGCCGTATGAGTGATTTTGCCGTCAGCACGCAACAATTGGCGTAACATGTACTCTTTTCAACGACAGCCAAAGCATTTGAAGGCTGTTAAACGTAAACATAACACAGTGGGCTGTAGAAGCATCAGAATACTTAAATATTATACTAGCCAAATTATTATCATATATTTTAGAAAACAAAAAGTTATATATCCTTTAAATATTGCATTTTGATTGATTTGATTAAGTACACGCTGATAGCCTTGATATTGAAAATGAAACTAACACAGCCGCCAAATATTCCTGTAAAATATAATCATTTTCAAGTGTAATCAATATGTCAAATATATATGTAATCTTAAATGGTTTTATACGACTGTGAATAAAAATATTTAGCTCACACTTAATACTTAAACTATATACAATATATATATTGTATGTATTTATTAACTTAATGCTATATTTTACTATTGCTAATGAAACAAGTCTTTGAATTGATGTCCCAAATCAAGTCAGCTGAAAAACTCTTCGCACGCACCTCAAATATTCAACTGGTTTCAAATTATAATTGATTAGTTTGGCCTGAAATACGTCAAGGCCCCACTTGAACCCATAGTTAGGCCATTCACAAAGGATCCCAACCGAATAGTTACGTGAGCGGATACGGTCCACAATCAGTGTAGATCGAAAGTCAACATCGAATTGCAATCATTGAGCTGCAGTCCGGGAATAGCAGCAGCAGCAGCAACCACATGACTGTGAGCACACAAACAAATGGCAAACACCCTAGGGACACGGATCTTTCCACTACACAGAACTGCATTCAATGTTTGCTTTTGAGTGTCCTTCTAAGCAAGGGTCGAGCCTTGCTAACCAGTTGCAACACGCAGCTGAAACCTTTGCCTAATGACAAAGCACTGCAACTTATATTTATGTAATGCTTAATAGAATTTCATGAAGTTTATTAAATCATATTTTTCTACTCTTTTCCCTTTGCGAAACAATGAAATGGAAATTATTTAGGTCATTTGATAATATAATAAAATATTTTCCAGAAGCTAATCTACGGCGTTTACTTTCTCCATTATAATTTGTTCCCATTTTAAGCAGAGTATACAAATCGATATAGTATACGATTTTGTTTTGGCATTTCGCAGCTGCATCGTGCATTGTTTTCCTTTAGAGGAGGATGCCAGCTAGTTGCATCCTTTTGAAATGGAAAATGCCTACCGCAAGTAGCTTTTATCTGACGTTTCCGTTGCTGCCGGCTATCGGAAGTTGTGAATTGCCATTGTGAACAGCTGCCATAGAGGAACAATTGAGCTAAGTGATGCGATCTTTGACCAGTTAAGGATCCACTAACGCTAAATAATGGATAGATTAAATATTTATAAGAATAGTAATTTTTAATCTAAAATTTATATTTCTATTATGTTATAGTTCAATATTTTATAAACGGATAAAGGATATATTTCAATTCAATTCGTAACATTTGGTATCAATCATGTGTTAAATGAATTATAGTATAATATATTTGTTTTTCAAATTAGAGGCTTTAAGTTCAATTAGTGAGAAATGTACATTAAATTTTATACGCTTCATTTAATTAGTTTAAATGCCAATTTTGAAAGTCCATTGGCCGAAATAATTGAAGAAAAGGCAATTGAAATAAAATGATTGTAGTTAAATGAATTCGTCATAATTTATCTCAATTAAAATTTTATAATTTAATTAAATGGCGTCATTTGGCCGAATTCTAGTTGAAATTGCCAGTGCACAATTCAAGCTTGTTTTTGTTATATTATTCATTATACGAGTGTCGGAAAGTGTTCAATAACTGGAGCAAAGGTCATAGTTCCCAGTGCTATTTACACATTAAATTGCTGGATTATAACAATATTATATTATTACACACAAGCAAGATTACAGCAACTACAACAATATCACATTCTAAGATAATAAATATTGTATTTTATCATCCAAAACAATTTGCCAACCAAAATACTCCACAATATAAACTAAAGTGTACATTTAAGTACTTTATAGTTTATATCCACCGAATAATCTATTAAATTATTGAAAACATATGTGTGTCGTTTAATTTTATTTGGTATTTATTTTATTATCGCCGAGCTGTGCGCTGAACGCATTCATTGTCCATTATCATTTGAAATTGCCAGCACACAAAATGGCCACAAATTGTGGTTTTATTGTGCATCGTAATTGCAAATGAAAAACTCTTAAAAACCAAAGAAAATTCAGCTGAAAGCAGCAGACGTGGGGCTCTGCTAGCCAGACGATCCATTCATTATGCAGGCCATGTGCAAAGTGCAAAGTATTCAAGTGGCAGCGCAGCAGGAACAGGACCAGGACCAGGACCAGGACCAGGACCCAGGACCAACCAGGACCAACAAAATGGTGGCTGCGCTTCAGCTGTACACAACTACAACTACAACTACAGCAAGAGCAAGAGCAACAGCAATGGCTGCGATTCTGGCAATGGGAGCTGCCACAAGCATTAGCATCGCAACGATTCAGACAAAAAGATAGACTGACGGACAGGCGGACAGGCGGACAGGCGGACGGACGGAGCAGAGGCAGAGATCTCCATTGCGGCACAGAGATGGACATGCGGATTGTTGTGTCTGTTATTGCTGTTGTTATTCTTGCAGTTGTTGTTGTGTGCATAAAAATGAAATCAGAGCAACCAGAGCAAAGAGCTGCTGCTGCTGGGCGAGTGCTTGAGAAATAATTTTAATTATTTCATCCCTTGGCGCCCGCTTGACTGTTAGCATTTTGATTATACTTTCAAATGGAATTTACACAAATTTTGAGTTTGTTCAACGTGGCATGAACTGCATTTAATTATTAACGGCAATAACAACCAACAAATAACAACCAACATTCAACAGCAAAAGCATTTTGACCCATTGAGCTCTAGCATTCAACAGCAATCGCGTAAAATACTCCTACTTATTTACTGCTAAAGTTATTTACCCAAATACGCTAAAAAAAACAACACACATCACAAGAAAGTACCGTTTTTTTCAATTGGCAAATATTAAATACCCTTGCTGCATAAATTAGCAATTCAAATGGTATTTTTATACTCTTTTCGAAGAAAATAGTATATTAAGTTTGTCCTGAAGTTTGTAACGCATAGAAGGAAGCGTCGGAGACCCCCAAAAGTTACTGCCAGTATGCTTAGAATGACAATACAAATTGATCTAGCCATGTCCGTCTGTCTGTCTGTCTGTCTGTCTGTCTGTCTGTCTGTCTGTCTGTCTGTATGTATGCAAACTAGTCCCTCAGTTTTTGAGCTATCGCGATAAAACTTTGCACAGACACTTATTATTCCAGGGGACAGCACATTGGTCGGAGCCGGCCGGATCGGATCACTATATCTTATAGCTGCCATACAACTCGAAGTCGGTTTTGGCCATATATCCCATGCTTTAGAATCTATCGCAATGAAACTTTGCACTGATACTTATTATTCAAAAAGACATCACATTGGTTGGAGCCGGCTGGATCGGATCACTATATCTTATAGCTGCCATACAACTCGAAGTCGGTTTTGGCCATATATCCCATGTTTTTAAAGCTATCGCGATACAACTTTGCACAGATACCTATTATTCAAAGAGACATCACATTTGTTGGAGCCGGCCGGATCAGATCACTATATCTTATAGCTGCTATACAACTGGCAATGAATTAAATTAAAAACGATCAGTGGTGCAGTTGGCAGAGTGAAAATTGCCTATAGGTTCGAAAAGAGTATAAAATCTTCGGCACGCCGAAGATAATCCTTCCCCACTTGTTTTTTTAAATTTTTGAGTTCATTTTGTAGTTTGCAATCTAATTTAATTTAATTATTTTTTTGTATCAATTGAGTTAAGTGAACATTAAATAAACAATTTCAAATACAAATGCAAATTTTGTAATTAATATGAAAATGTTATAGATTTTCCAACAATTGTTTTTAGTCGGGGGTAGCCAGTTTTTAATTATAATATTTTTCTGCCCGATCTGATCTTTAGCTCAAATGCTATCAAATAGTGGATTTAGAACACTATTATGTAGTTGTCGCAACACATTTCGTTACAAAAATTATAAAACATGCTGCAAGGGTATAAAAAGTAAATAAATGGGGTTAAGTGCGTCGACAGAACAAAAACGTTCCAGGCAGGCAGCGTTTTTTTTATTTTTGAGAGCGATTCCTGCTCTGACCGTTAGCCTGAGAGTTTTGGGCTTAAACTGAGCCTGTGCATATTCCATGGATTTCATTTTGCAACGAGCGAAGGACGAACTGTCGAACTGACTGACTGACTGACTGACTGACTGGCATGCAGCAAGCCATTGGATAATCGAATATAGCTGCTGTTTTATTTTTTTTTAGTTTTTTGGTTGTTGTGCATTGTTCGGGTTGTGATTCAAATTCGGAATTCACTGTTTGCCGCAGTCGATTTGCTATTCAGGTCATGAATTGAGTGCCTCGCAGCCAATTCGAATTTTGGTTAAAAGTTCAGCTAGTACGAATACCAGATAAAGCCAACTACCCAAAGCTGTTGTACTTGCTATTTTACGAATAGCAACTACAATTGCTGCCAATATTTATGCATTATGTAAGCTCACAGATGAGATGAAGAGAATTGCTAAGCGGTTAAAGTCACAATTTATACCTACTTAGACCAAATTGTATGCATACAATGTGTCTTTAGGCTCTACCCTAGTAAGTAATTTCCGTTGAGCCGGAATATTCGCTTGAACCTTAATTATTCATGTAGGTTTGATTAGAAATTGGAGATTTGCGCATACAGGCAGTAGACAGCGATTATTATGATGAGCGCCAGTTCAGTCTTCAGTTACTAATAAGCAAACAGTCTTTACACTCACCCCAGGCCCAACTAGCTAGTGTGTGTGTGTGTGTGTGTGTGCTTTTGGTTGCATTTGCTGGGCTAACCACCCAGTCTCAGTAGGCCACTACCTCAATCCCTCAATCCCTTAATCCCCCACTGGCCTCACTTTTACATTTCAAATTTCACTTTCAGTCTGGCCCATAGCTCTTTTCAGTCGCCCCTGTGGCCAAGTTGTCTGTTTGTTTAAGGGCGTTCTCGATTCTGTACAGGCGCATGTATTTAAGCGATTTTGTTTACACGCGTGTTAAATGATATTTGGGTCGAGCTACTCTACTTGTGTGCGTGTGTGTGCGTGTGTGTGTGCGTGTGTTTGCGTATGTGCGTGTCCTGTGGCTAGGTCGTAGATGTTTGCTCAATCGCTGTAGCTTGTTGTTGTTGTTGACCGTTTCCGCGAAAATGGGAAAACATGTTACACGCTCGTTTTGATTAAGCCAAAGGTTTCGTAGATTCACTGAAACTGCTTAGAGCATCGAATTATGGCCATTTAGAGTCATTTTGTAAATTGCAAATGTATATTATAGCCTAGAAACCTGAACAAACATAATTAGGTATAAGTGAAATGTATCGTATAATTTATAAGTTTAATCAGTTGAATTTCATGTTTGTTTGACTGCTAGAAACTGGTCGGATGAAGTTTGTTTCATTTTATCGATAACTCATGCCGCTACAAAGTTATCGACACACAACGATTTCAGGCCAGCATTAATTGGCCATAGCTTGAAAGTTATAAGAGCTAGAGGCACCAAACTCTATTATAGCATAGACATATAATAAATATTAAAAATATAATTTCTTATGAACCAACCAACAGAAACACTATATATTTAAACTGACCTTTCTAGGAATAAATTTAAACCTATTTTCATCTTCTAGATGAATGGAATCTCACCGCATACTCAAATTAAAACAAGTGAGAACGTTGCAGTCGGGCGGAGCCGACTGCGTAATACTCTGATACCATTTTAAGAACAGCTGAAAGCAAGTGAACAGAAAATTTTTGCTGGTGTTTGGGTGACCCGAAATCGGCATTCCAAGTTTTTGGGAACGGGAGGGGCATGGTCGATCTTAAGAGGGGGTGACCAGAAGTCTATCCTCCAATTTTGGTGACTCTAGCTCTAAAACTGTGGAAGATATACATTTTCGCGATTTTTGGGGGCGGGAGGGGGCGTGGCCCCAAATTTTTTTTACCGATATTTAGAGGGGCTGACCAGAATTCTATCTTCCAAGTTTAATGACTCTAGCTCTGAAACTGTGGAAGATATAAATTTTCGCTATTTTTGGGGGCGGGAGGGGGCGGGGCCCCAAAATTTTTTGCCGATCTTTAGGGGGGCTGACAATAAGTCTATCCTCCAATTTTGGTGACTCTAGCTCTAAAACTGTGGAAGATATACATTTTCGCGATTTTTGGGGGCGGGAGGGGGCGTGGCCCCAAATTTTTTTTTACCGATATTTAGAGGGGCTGACCAGAATTCTATCTTCCAAGTTTAATGACTCTAGCTCTGAAACTGTGGAAGATATAAATTTTCGCGATTTTTGGGGGCGGGAGGGGGCGGGGCCCCAAAATTTTTTGCCGATCTTTAGGGAGCTGACAATAAGTCTATCCTCCAATTTTGGTGACTCTAGCTCTAAAACTGTGGAAGATATACATTTTCGCGGTTTTTGGGGGCGGGGCCCCAAAATTTTTTGCCGATCTTTAGGGGGCTGACAATAAGTCTATCCTCCAATTTTGGTGGCCCTAGCTCTTAAACTGTGCGAGATATAGGCTTCCGTGTTTCGTGGGGGCGGGGTGGCTGGGGGGCGTTCTAGTGGGCGTGGCCGGAAAATCCAGGACGCAATCTTTTGGGCTGATCAGCCCTAGTCTAAATTCCAAATTTGGGGACTCTAGCTTCAAAATTGCGGGAAATATACACGTGTTATCGAATTGTGCATTCATGTATATCGATTTTCGCGATTACGGGGGCGGGAGTGGGCGTGGTCAAAATTTTGTTTCTGTAATCTGTAGAGGACGTCACCAGTAATATATATTCCAAATATGGTGACTTTAGCTCTAAAACTGCGGGAGATATAAGCATTTCAAATTAATTTTGGAGGGGGCTGGTGGGCGTAATAATGGGCGTGGCCGATTAACCTAGGATCCAATTTTTTCGGGAGGTCACCAGCAATATACCTACCAAATTTGATTACTCTAGCTTCAAAATTGTGGGAGTTATTCACGTTTAATCGATTTGTGATTTGAGGTGTATCGACATGTTATCGATTTGCCAGCCTCCCAGTGGGCGTGGCATAAATTTGGAATAAACTTGATCTGAAGCAGATAGCTATAATCATAACGCAAAAGATTTCAAGAGTCTATCTAATATCGTTTCGGAAATACGCGCGTTCATCCAGACAGACAGACGGACAGACGGACAGACGGACGGCCTGACGGACATTCGACAAAACCAATATACTATGAGTACCTTCGGTATCAGAGTATAAAGACCTTCGGCGATATATGAGATGGATGGAAAGTCAGTTAAAAGCTGGGGAATAACTTGTGAAAAAATTGCCATTGAATCCGCCAATTAAATATTAAAAGAGTCAAACTAGCATGCAAACAGAATTCGTATGCGTATGTGAATGCAAGTTTGAATTTATTTGAGAATTGCTAAAGTTTCGTGTTTGTTGAAATTGGGTCAGCGTTGAAAAGCGCAGGTTGATGGTTTGGGCCATAGTCAAAAATGATTAAACAAATCAACTAGAATTATCGGGGGGCATAAAAGCTTTTTATAAAGTTTTTTTCCGTTGCCTGATGAAAAAGCGCTGCAACCTATGAATGTGTTGCATGTCCTATGGTGGATAAATAACCTCAAAGGCAATTTAACTTTCAGCCAACACAGACGTGTCTGTTAACCCCAAAGCGGCATGGAGAGCAACGAAACAGGCAACGAAACTTTAACAAAATCCACAACAATGACGACGATGATGAGGATGATGAAGGCATACAAGTATGTTCTAAACAGGACAAAAGTTGGAGAAGCAGCCGAACAAAGACAAGGACACAACAAAAGCAACAGCAACAGCAACAGCGACAACAATAACAAGCTGAATGTCTATACTAAAGCTGAATGTGTAGCAATTTGCTAAACAAGAAAATAATTGACTTGCCACAATGTGAGGCATGCGAGCAGGCAAGCAACATTCAACAACAACCAACAGCACTAAATTGAATTTTTAGCCCGCTTAAGTATGCAACACTTTTTTGCTGGCCGTAGCCTACTTAAGCGGCAAATGGGGTAGAAAAACGGGTCGCGCGAAAAAATGAATGCGCTTAAACGAAGCTGATAATGGTCCTGATGATCATTATGATGATGATGCCGATGCCGATGCTGAAGCCGAAGCGGATGCTGATGAGATCATGCTGATAGCCAGGCATGGCCTTTCTGCTGTTGCTGTTGATAAGTGGAACTTAAACGTCAACAACGCATGAGGGCCCAGCAAATGCAGCGAGCAATAATATAAATTAATTCAAGTGTCCCGTTGAGCGTTGAGCCTTCATGGCAGACCCATCTGGCGACACGCCGTTGCCGCTGCCCAACTGAATGAACGTAATTCTGTCATCGCAAACCCCGACGAGGGCCATCAAAGGCATGCATAATGATTTGAGCGTCGGCTTATGAAATACGAAAATCAACGGGCCAACGGAGCGCCGTCTCTTAACTGCCTCCTAAATTATGTTATCAGAGCCGACTAGACTCTGCGTGGAATGTCCAGACGGGCGGCACCCACCAGCAGGTTACGGCCCATGTGGCCGCTCGGTCAATGCCATGTCAACAAGCCCAGGACACGCGTCACCAATTGCCAGTCCTGATTTACCATCCCAAATGAGGCCAACCTACGCTCCATATATGCACAGCAATGCAAACTGACAGCGCGTGTCGAATTTCGCCGTTCAAACATAACGCAAAGGGCTTTCGAACCGAACCACGTATACGAACTGAAGATTGCAATTCAGAAAAGCTGACAAGTCAACCAAATGCCCTTAATTAGTCAGCTAGGAATCTATAAATGAGTATATGTTTAGCAAATACAGTGACTATTAAGTCAGTATAGATATTTGAAAGATAACTAAACTGGATATACAATTTTAATAGCTATATTATAGTAATAAAACCAGTGGCAAAGGATTATGTTCGGCGTGCCGAAGATTTTATACTCTTTTCGAACATTTAGACAAATTTCACTCTGCCAACTGCAGCACTTTGTTCTAAGATTTGATATCATATGAATTTAAATTTTCTTTTGAAATATTAAATTTATTTCCAGTTGTATGGCAGCTTTAGTTGTCCGATCCGGCCGGTTCCGACCAATGTGCTGTCCCTTTGAATAGTAAGTATATGTGCAAAGTTTTATCACGATAGCTCCAAAACTGAGGAACTAGTTTGCATACATACAGACAGACAGACGGACATGGCTAGATCAATTTGTTTTGTCATTCTTCTATGCGTTACACACTTCAGCACAAACTTAATATACCATTTTATTCGAAAAGAGTATAATAAACAGTAACTCACAGAATCCTTCTTAATTTTTCTCTCTCCCAAAATACTACTTTTTATACAAAACTCATTATTGTTAATGTTACTGTTACTGTTACTCTGATGTTGTCAGTTTTTATTCAAACGCTGCACTTTAACATTTTTGCAACTGCTGACAATCATGGACCACAAAGTGCAGCGAGTCCTGGTCAATATGTCAATTGTCATTCGTCATTGTGGAGTTGCAACTTTGGTGCAATTAAATGCTGTTCCTAATTGCAAGAGTACACATATCAAATGGTTTTTGTTTGTTAAGCTGTGCATAATTTTTGTGCAAGCAAGAATTGTTATTTGCCTTGTTAACAGCTGCATCAGCAGGGTAGCCATCCTCACAGCCTCACAGCCCAGCTCCCGATTCGATTGCAGGCTAAATGCCAGGACACGGCCTCGGTCTTATGCATTCATGGCCAGCCCAACGTCATTGCTCAAGTGCAACATGCAAAGGACACACATAGTGGCTGCAGCTGCAGTGTGGCCAGTTGAAAGGATTGAGCAGCGAGGCGCACCACAACCACCCCCACCACCACCACCACCACCCACCCGCAGCACGTTTCGCACTCAACGCACAAGCACAAGAGTTATAATGCAAATATGCCATAAACTCAAAATGTCAGAGCAAAGTGCAACGGGAGCAAGGATGGCACCGAGCAGAGAGTCTGAGTAGACAGCAGCCAGGACGAGCATGAGATGAGTATACACACAAGTAGGAGGCAGAGGACAAGGACAATAACAACAACAACGGTAACGGCAACATCTCAACATGATGTGGCATTGTTTTTGGTTTTGTTTTTGTTTTTGTTTTTGTTAGTGCTTTGGTTTGCTTTTGTTGCCGAGGAGCGTGCCTGCGATTGATGGATGGCAGCAAATCGGTGGAGAACAGTGCGGAGCACAGCGGAGCATGCTGCGTGCTACGTGGAGCACCACAATCAACGTCATTATCGGATGGCATTGAGCGTGCTTAAATTGTCACCTCAAAAGGAAAATTCAAAGTAGGTGAACAGAGAGCAGAGAGCAGCAGATAAAATGAGCATTGGCAACATGGCCGAAAAATTGCCATGAAATTTGTGTGTCTCTCAATATTTTGTTATTAAAGCGATGCGAAAATCATTTTAATGAAACCAGCAAAACATTCTCATAAATGAGCGTTGCTGAGTCAACGAATAGTTGGCAGGACGAGGAAAAAGGACACAGCAGCAAGCTGACTGGGTGGTCTTTTACAGCTTTGTATTTGTGTTGATATTCGTCGGCAGCTAAATTGGCTTAATTAATGCGAAATACTTTCTCAAATTGAGCACATGCAAATGGGATCAAAGTAATATTTAATAAGCATCCTTTTTGATTTAATATATTTAGCCAGAAAAAGGTATTTCGGAGCAGACTGTTCAGTAGCTAACGCCACTACTAAGAGGCTTACAGCAGGGCTTAATTTTGGACGATTGGCAAGCTTAGCCAGCAACAAACAGACTTAACTTTTTAAATTCACCTCAAGCTGGCTTCTGTTCGTTAGTTGTCCAAAATAATTATCAAAGAGTCGACATAAATATTCTTCACAATTGGGAATGGACAGTTTTCTGTATGTTGCAAGATAGTGGAAATTATAATCGCAATAGACGAGCTTAATTTAAAGCATAATTAAAACTTGCTTACATCATTCAAATAAATTTTATAAATTTTCAAATTAACTTTACTATATTAAACTTACCGGAAATGATATTTTTCCATAAGAATATAGTGTCTTTATAAGAAAATTAGCACAATTTAATAATAATGATTAAATACTTTAAAGGTTATGTCACTTTAATCTGATAAGTTTTAAGCAAGATAAGTATTAGCAAGATATTTAGCTGATAATATGTATATGCGTCTGCTGTTGCTGCTGCTGCTGCTTCTGCTGGCAAACCGGAAGTAGTCGAAAGCGAACAACATGCCAACATAGTCAAGCCTCAAACGGTTAATTTCCACAATAAGTAATACCCATAATGAAAAACAATGAAACGTTTTATGGGATACACAACGTAACCCCAACTGCGGCATCTAATGAACATAAAACGTGCGGAGGGGTTTAATGCGATGCGTACACAGTGCATTACACAAGTATCTGTACACACACACACACACACACACACATGTTTGGTATAAATATGACAAGTGTGCTTTACTAAGGTACACATCACACAAACTGCCACATTAATTATGAAAAATTAGTTATTGATGTGGCTGCTGCGTGAATGTTGCTAAATCACGTGGCGAAAGTTCATTTCGACAGCCATAGCCATTAAAATGAGCAATGGCTCTCATTACATTATATTACATAACGTAGCGTTACGTATACGTATGCGTATACGTAACTGACTGTCATAACTTTGTGGCTGCCAGCTAATGACAGTTATTAGGCACCAGCTTTACGTAGTAGCAGCAACAAAATGCGCACATCGTATTATGCCACATTACTTGTGATTAAAATAACTAATTACGCTCTTATAAGATAATATTTTAACAACTGCAAACGTGTAAGAAGTTTAAAGACGGCAAAGTTTTATATTTATAGTAAATATAAGCTTATAGAAACTTGTATTGAACAAAAACAAAACAATCACAGACTTGAGTTTCATATTTATATAATATAAGAAAATGTAGCTATTAAATAACAGATAAAACAACTAAAGCTTACAGAAACTTGCAATAACCAAAAACAAAACCACCACAGACCTGAAAGCCAAGCGAAAAACAAAATAAATCTTGTGACAAAGGACATAAAAACACATCGGAAATTGTATTCAAATAAATTGCAGCAGCATAAGAACAAATTACAGCGATAACTGTCCAATTGATACCTTCCCACAAGCTTAAATATCACAGGAATATTCCACGTGTAATACAAGAAAATAAAATAAATATAATTGAATAGTTAACGAAATAGATTAATATTTTTAAAAGACTCATTATATTGGTTTTATTGTACTAATTTCGAAGAAAATGGTATATTAACTATGTGTTAAAGTTTGTAATGCATAGAAGAGAGAAGAGACCCCAAAAGTTACCTCCAGTATGCGTATAATGACAAAACAAATTGATCTAGCCATGTCCGTCTGTCTGTCTGTATGTATGGTGTCTAGTCCCTCAGTTATTGAGCTATCGCAATGAAATTGTGCACAGACCCTTATTATTTAACTGTGCAGCACATTGGTCGGAACCGGCCGGATCGAACCACTATATCTTATAGCTGCCATACAACTCGAAGTAGGTTTTGGCCAGAAACCGCATGTTTTTAAAGCTATCGCTATATAATTTTACACAGATACTTATTTTTTAACGGGACGGCACAGTAGTTGAATCCAGCTAGACCGGACCACTGTATCTTATAGCTGCAATATAACTGGAAGTCGCTTTTGGCCAAATTTCGATCTTTTTAAAGATATTGCCTTGTACACTTGAACACACATTAAATATTTTCTTAAATTTTGTCTAATTTGTATATCAAACATAAAGAAATAAGTATTTTATACACTTAATTACTATTTAATTTTTATATTTGTAATTTATTACAAAATTAACTTAATTGCTATAGTTGCTCACAAGTTAATTTTGTTAACAGACTCATCTAAAATTGTATTTTCATTACTCAAAGAGCCTGTGACTGGAAAGCTAGTCATGTTTCAACTTACCAGCTCTATTCAGGCATACAAAAGGAAGAATTCGGGGTCGGACTCCAACTCGAACTCGGACTCCGCCCACAGATAATGTTGTCATTAATTTTTACGATATTTACCAAGCTTAATGCATTTTGCTGATGCTTGCGTACAAGTTTAATGAAGGCAAACGCATCAGAGTTGGCGTTATTCTGAATGTTCTGCATATTTCTTCGTTAACTTCGCTCAATCCACACACATGTGTGTGCCACCAATGTAAAGCTGTTGAGGGCTCAAAAAGCCCAGCCCGCTGCACACTTCTGCAGGAGTGTCTATCAACGTTAGCAAAATGCTTATCATGAAATGTTTCAAAAGCACTTTGCAGTTTGCCAGCAGCCAGGATGCAGAGGCAGACGGGTAACTAGACAGCTACGCTAAGGTTAATGGCATAAAGTTTATCTGCAATTACGATTATTATGGGCTGGCAATCAAGTGGGCAAACCCTCCAAACGTTGACTTCCCTCCCGTCCCGCACAGCTAAGTAAATATTTATTACTCTATTTTAAAATGCACTTTAATGACATTGACGTTGACGGCATCGAGAATGAGAACGTTTCACGCTCAAGTTTATGTTTGCGCTGAAGCTAAAGCTAAAGCTATAGCTGATCCTGCTGCTGATATGCTCATGGATATTGATTGACATTATGCGCTGTTCGCTGTGGAATTTGTTTTCAATTTTCTCTTATGATGGGTCTCATGTGAAACAGTTACCAAATGGATTTGCATCGCCAAGCGCAGTCTCAGCATGTTTCAGACATTATTTGGCAAAAGCTGGGGAAAAAAATGCACTAGCGAAAAACATCTCCATACAATAAATGCTGGAAAAGTTTCGCAGCTGAAAAGTTGTTCACTTTAATCAAATTTTGTGTACCTCTATGTTTCTGGCGTTAAGCAAATTATTTTGATTGTATTCACGTTGTATAGCGTCAGAAAAAAGTATTTATTTCCAAAATTTAAAATCTAAAATCTTTATAGAAGAAAACAAAAATTAAGTGCAGAATTTGCAGAATTTGTCCGCCTAATATAAAATACACATGCTTTTTTTTATTGCATTTTTGATTTATATTTTCTTTTGCTAGCACAAATTTTTACGCAAATCCTTACACACTTAAGACGTTTTTCTATCACTCATAAACTCATGCAAAGAGCAAAAAGGACGCAAAACAATTTGTGCTCAAATTCAAACAACTTAATATTTTAATCAAATTTAAATGTGTGATAAACCTTTTATGTTTTGATCTACTAGTTTGAAGCAATCCTGGAGCTGAGACAATTTTCCAAATTAAATTAAACTCACATTTGCTAGGTAATAATTCAATTATGAAAATATACCTACCCAAAAATGTCACAACAAACAGTTGTCAGCATGAAGCAAGAACGAAATGAAAATTGCTATTTGTCTCCAAGTGAAATTCAATTAATCAACAAAATGGGACGAGACTAGGCCTTTGACAGGGACAGAGACGGAACTGAGTCAGACCATAGTCCGTTGGCAGCGCACACAGCAGACGAGGACGACAAGGACATCATATTGCATCAAAAACTAGACAAACGATAATTTATCATTTTCATATACACAACTACACAGATAGAGAGAGAGAGAGGCCAGGAAATACAATTGCCACAAATACATGCATACCTACACGTACATACAAATAAAGCTGGACAATTTTCGCAATGCAAATGGACAAAAGGGTTGCCTGGGCAGTCCCGAGTCCCGAGTCCTGAGTCCTGGGCAACGCTAAGCCCCAAAATGCTGGTACATGCAAAGTGGCTCAGCCCAAGTCTTGTCTTTGCAGCAGCCTGACACAAACACGTCTGCTAGTCCTGGCCCAAAGCAAACTTGGCCAGTGACCGAAGCAGGAGCAGTAGCCGCAGGAGCAGGAGGCTGCTATCTGCCTACAGTGCGGGAGTGGCCTTAGATATACATACGTGTCATGCAAACGATTATAAAATCATCATTTATCACATTATGTCGCACTCCCTGCCAGACAGCCTGGCGACAGTCTGATGCGCCCGAGTCCTGGCCTGGCTCTGACCTGACCTCCAAGGGCTTTTGGCCCCGACTTGCCTCGTCAGCTGCTCCTGCTCCCTATGCACTGATGTATGCATGGAAATTAAATAATGACGTCATGTGATATATCACACGTAGCCAGCCATTTTTATAAAGCCATCACTTAGAAGCATACAATCATATTAGAGCGCTTCAATAAACAGTCAATTTGATATCTTGAAACTGACGAGTGTCAAGCAAAGTGTCAAATTTTAAAAAATAAGCATCTTTAAGTTGTTTTTTTTAATATGTGTGTAGGTAGAAGAAGAATGTATAGTACTAGATGTATAACTAAATTTTAAGCATACTTCCTGCATTCCCGGTTTTAACTTTAGTTTCAACTTGCCACATTAAAACCATTTCAGTTAACTTTTTGAAAACCTATTGATTTTATAACCAGTCATTCAATAGTTTAGCTTTTCATCACTTAGCTACAAATATTAAGAACTACAGTAACTTTGAAGCAAGCGTACAGTTGTCAAAAACTTTGGAACTAACCCTTCTAGCACATCTAATGTGCATTTATTTAAATATCTCTTGGGTATATTATTATTTTATAGGTTCTCGTGACCTGAATAAACTTCCCCCGCATATGTGTATATCTATATATATATATATATATATATTTGTATATAGTGCTGCAACTGGTCCTTGAACTCCTTGTACAGCGAAACAGCGAAACAAAAGCCAAACTAACCGGCGCACTGGCAACAGCTGAGGCATTTTTGTGGTCGCAGCAAATGCAAACGTCGCACTTAAAACTCAGAAATATCCTTAGGGATACCGCAATGACAGTAAGTAAAAGTAATTTTCTAACTATGTCTCTTGTCGCTCGCTCCTTTTTGCGACATTCCTTTATACTTATATATTTTCTTTCGACCCGTTTAGAGCAAACCCCAAATGCAACTTTCACTTGGCTTTGTGTGACATTAAACTTTAGCTGAACTGGTTTTTGCACCTCAACTGAGTGTTTGTCTGAGTTTTCTCAGCTGGAAAACGCAAAATGTGTCCCACCAGCGTTTGCTTAAAGTTTTTTTTTTTCTTTTTCTTTCTAGCCAGCAGTGTTGAGCAGCCGCGCAGCAGCAGCAGCAGCGCAAACAGCGGTTTTGCAACACTGCTAATGTCAGGTCATCAAAGCTGAAAACATTTTAAGCTTAGCTCTTAGTTTAAATGCATTTCTTAGACGTTTTAACTTCAAAAAAGTGTCAGCTAGCAGAGCGAATAGTGAATAAGTGTTCGTTCGTTGGCAAGATAACAAGGATGAAATTGGAACAGGAACGGGAACGGCAACGGCAACGGGGACAAGGACAAGGACTTCAACTATGTAGGTCTGGGCACTTGCGAGCGCGCTGCTGTCAACACGTCAGTCGAGTCCAAAAGCAATTTGTCAAGCAGTTGTGATTGACAGCTAAGGCGACGCAGCGATGCATGAAGTGCCCCGAAATACACACACACACCCACACACACACACACACACACACACACACAAAACGGACATCTAGTTGAGCCGGAAATGCGCAACATAAACAAAATGGCGACACACACACGCACACTCTTACATTCCGATAGTCTGCAATCTATGAACCGAATTGCTCAAGGCGCCTGTCAAAAGCGACACACACACACACACATAGACAGAACTGTAGGAAACTCAATTGTTCAATAAAACGTAAAGGCCATTGAAGCGTTCAAATTAATATTCAATTATGCTTAAATACGTTTATTCACATTTTGCTGCCAGCTGTTTTTGGCCAAGAGAGTGTTCAAGCAGCAAGTCCATCCATATTACTTCAGGTTCTATCAGGTTAGTTTAGTGACAATTATATATATATATATATATAAATATAATATATTCTGCACATACAAAATGAAAACGTCTTGGGGCTGAGTTTATGCATTGAGTGAACTTAATGAGCTTTAATTTAATACATCTTGTTCGTCATATACTTGCTGCTGGCACTTTAAGCTATTTGCAATTGGTCGACCGAATTGTAAAGCTATTGATTGGCATTGATTAAGAAACTAAATTTGATGTGTGTTGTCATTTGTGTAAATCGACTGCGGCCAGGCATAGTTTGAATTTGATGTCTTTGGTATGCAATTTTAGCAGTGGTAGACATATCCAGAGCTTAAATATTTTCCTGGCCACTGTCCTGAACAATATCATAGTTTACAGCTAGAATCCAAAAACTCTTAGCACTTATTTACGATCTGGATGTCATGACATATAATACTTGTTATAAAACCTTTCTATTAAACATGAAAAGCTGACAAATATATCAGACATCATTTCAAATAAGCTCTTTAACATTTTGAACGCCTGTACCCTACTGACTTTAACATAAATACGCGACATTAAAAGTTATTACCAATTTATCTGATTTGCACTCAAATGAATAGCAATGACAAAAGAAATCAGAATAACAAGTAAGAGTGCTCTAGTCGGGAGTGCCCGACTAGGAGATACCCTGAACCCAGTCCCTGCATCCACTCATACTTACAAGCACACACAAGCACTGCAAGCAGTGCAAGCAGTTTAAGCAGGCTCACTTTTTCGCAAGGAAAGATAAATCATTAATAACTTCTGTTTTTATTGTCCAATCTTTGTCAAATTTTTGGACATAGAATTGGCTATAAAATGGGCGATCAAACTAAGTTACAAGGTCAGACCTTCAAAACTGAGTGTCTTTTTTGGAGGGGGTACAGTATCCAAAAAGTGATTTGTTGCATGTGTATGCTATTTGAGACTATACATACCAAATTTGGTGCCTTTAGGACTTATAATTTTCAAGTTATGGCCAAAAAACACTGGTCTGAAATCGAAATTGATCGATAACTTTTGAACGGGATGAGTTATCGAAAAAATGAAACAAACTTGATCTGTCCCGAGACTACGAGAACTTATATTCCAAATATGGAGTCTCCAGCACTTATATTCTATGATATCTGCGTGTTCATACGGACGGACAGACAGACAGACATGGCTAGATCTACTCGGCTGTTGATACTGGTCAAGAATATATATACTTTACATGGTCGGAGATGTTTCCTTATGCCTGTTACATACTTTTGCACATAACCAGTATACCCTTTTACCCATTTTTAATGGTTTCACGGCATAAGAATACAGTAAACAAGTAAGAGTGCTCTCGTCGGGAGTGCCCGACTAGGAGATACCCTGAACCCAGTTCTGACATCCATTCATACTTGCCTAATAGTGTGCATACATACAGACACACACATACTGCAAGCTGTGCAAGCGGTTTAAGCAGTTATCTTGCTTTTTCACTGAGCCCCACACAATGGAAAGTAAAATCTTAAATAACTTCTGTGTTTATTGTCCGATCTTTCTAAAATTTGTAGTACATGACATTGGCTATAAAATGTGTGACCAAACCAAATTGCAAGGTCATTCCTTCAAAAATGAGTTTTTTGAAATTTTGGGGGGATTGGGGGGTGATATCCAAAAAGTGAAATATTTGTTACATGTGTATGCTATTGGAGATTATACATGCCAAATTTGGGGCCTCTAGCTCTTATAACTTTTAAGTTAAGGCTCAAAACGCTAGTCTGAAATCTAAATTTATCGATAACATTTAAACGGAACGAGTAATCGATAAAATGAGATAAACTTGATCTGTCCCGGGATTACGAGAGCTTATGTTCCAAATATGAAGTCTCTAGCTCTTGTAGTCTCTGATATCCGCGTGTTCATACAGACAGACGGACGGACGGACAGACAGACAGACGGACATGGCTAAATCGACTCGACTGTTGATACTGATCAAGAATACATATACTTTATATGGTCGGAGATGCTTCTTTATGCCTGTTACATACTTTTGCACAAAACCATAATACCCTTTTTACCCATTTTTAATGGGTTCAGGGTATAAAAAGGTGCTATCTGATTGTAGAGTGTGTGAGCATCTTTGCTCACCATCATCGTTTTGCTAAAACGCATTTAAATTTCTTTTTTAAAGCAAACTGGGTATAGAAATATTCATGTTGCTGACCTGATGTCATCGTGTGGGTTGCCGAGCAGCTTGAATGGCCTTCCGGACACAGTTTTCGTTTTAAAATAACATCGATCGGTCAACTTTGACCTGCGGCTGAGTGAGGTGCACAGTTGATGAACACATGGCTTTGTTTTGTTGGTGGCACGGGCACGATGAATGTGGCAACATAAGTGCTAAAAGCTCGGCATGGCTCCAGGGGTCAGCATTCAGCAGGGGTCAGCAAGTGCCGAAAATATAATTAGAGCGCCCGGTCATAAAGGAAATTGAAATTCTTGCTGCTGTCGCTGGCATGCTAGCAGCTAGCAGCACATTTCAAAAATTAATTTAAACTTTTGCCACATTTACTCATTAGCGGCAAGTTTTGGCCATATACTCGAATACTCGAATGCGCGTACATAAGAGCGGCAAAACTTGCAGCCAGCTCAACAAGTTTTGGTCCGCAGAGTGGCCCCGGGGTAGCGGCAGCAACTAATTTGCCTGTGATTTGTGTGTAGGCAGCAGCAGCCGAGCGCACTTTCCCCAAGATTTATTCGACTTGACTAAAGTAACATAATTTGCAAGTAACGTGGCTCCCCTATCCCCTATCCCCTTTCAGCACTCTCCACTCCCCATTCTTCAGCATTCTACAATGCAAAATGGCTGCCAACTTGAGCCAAGTTGTGCGGCAAGGCAAGGCAAGGCAAAAAAGCTGAATAGAAATATACCAAAAATGATTTAAAAACTGCGCCAGGTAGGCTTAAAACCAACAATGCTGCGTATACCTCACTCTTTGCGCCACTTTACCCACTTACCAGCGACGGAAGTTTGTCGTAAATAACTTTTTTCCACTTTGGGCCGCGACGACGTTCAGTTGCATTAGTTGCATAAGTCGGCCCATTTCTCTCTCTCTCTCTCTCTCTCTCCCGCTCTTTGCTTTGGCCGACTTCAGAAAGTGTTCACTGCGAGAAAAGGGCACCCAGAGCTGGGACACCATAAATCACGCACGCTTTGTGTCCGCATGAGTGTGAATGTGTGTCTCGGTGTGTGTGTGCCTGTAAATTTTAAGCCATGTTCCGTAGCATTGCAATGTCATTTCGTATGCCATATGAGGTCATCAAGAGCATTGCGGTCATCAAGCACACAATAGGAACAACATGTTGTATACTCGATTTTTAGCAGGAAAACAAATTCAAACATACAATCAATGCAGAATGAAATGTTACACATTTAAAGCATATATAACAAGCACATATTTTCTTAAATAATTAATTATGAACCAAAGTAGTTTTCAAATAGTTCTTGATACTCCAACACATGATTAATGTAGAGCTGCTCATGCATCATTTTGTGTGGCTGACTTCAGCTAAGTAAGCTTATGCAGAGCACGCATTAAGTGTGCCTGGGTATCATGGTATCATCAAAATCAAATAAATATCGCGCATACGCCGCGTTGGCCACAATATCCGCATGTCAAGCACCCTATAAATTCGAAAAGAAACCACACAATAAACAAGAACCGCCAGCAGTAACTCTGAGGGTCATCCAAAAGCCGCTTATATGCATGTGTATGCCAAAATGGCTTAGCCGAAGAGAGCGGCAACAAAAAATTTAATAGAGTACTTAATGCATAAAATATGAACATAAAAGTTGCGACCAGCCCACGCAGGCCACAAGCCCAACATACGCATAAAAACTAGCGCCTAGAACATAAGGTGGGGCGAGTGGGGGGCTTAAAGGGCGGCAGCTCCAATTTAATTGCGTTCAAAATTGTGTAAATTGAATTTTTAACGCCCAGTTGAGCAGCAGCCCACAGACATGGACATAGTTACACGCATGTGAACAGCAAGTCCTGCCAGTCTTGAGTACGGGGCGGGCCGAAAGCAAATGGAGTTATTTCACACGCAGCCCGACAGGGTTGGGGATCGCGGGGGCTAAAAGGATCTTGTTATGTGCTGTGTGTGCTGTGTTATAGGCCATGTTTTATTTGCAAGCTGCGTGGCGCTGCACAAATTTTCCACTATCTGCGCTGTCCGAAAAGCAAAACAAAAAAAGGACTACGCTCCCCGCCTCGAATCTTAACGCATTATGCAGACAAATGGCTTTTTAAATTGCTTGCGTGTGGCCAAACAGTCTGGCTGTCTGTCTGGCTGTCGCTCTTTTCTTAGTCCACGTCCCCCTTCAGTCTGGCAGCGTGTGCGCATTTACATGTTGATTTGATATATGAGTCGCTGCCACACCATCAATCAGTCCGTCTATTGGCAATGGCGTGCGGGCGCCTCTTGGCAACTGCTGACATCGCCATCGCCATCGACATCGCCATCGACATCGACACCAATAGCGTTGCATTTACGCACGTCGTTGAGCCACGTTGACTGCCACTTTGTTGAGCGAAACCCTTCCCACATATGTAACGGTTCCTTCAGCTCCGGCACGCTGCTGTCTAATTTGTCAGCTCTGCGCTCGATTGGATCTGCATGCAAGATAATGAACACAAGCGAAAAGCGTGTAAGAATGTGCCTTAATAAAGCTAGCAACAAATTTGAATTTTGAGATTTAGCTGTCCACCAACTGCTACAGCTAAATATGCTTATGCTTTTTTAATATTAAACAAAAACGTTTATTTCCGAAGCAAATAGTATATTAAGCTAGTGCTGAAGTTTGTAACGCATAGAAGTAAGCGTCGAAGACCCACAAAAGTTACCTCCAGTATGCTTAGAGTGACATAACAAATTGATCAGGCCATGTCCGTCTGTCTGTCTGTACGTATGCAAACTAGTCCCTCAGTTTTTGAGCTATCGTGATAAAACTATGCACAGACACTTACTATTCAAATGTACAGCACATTGGTCAGAACCAGCCGGATCGGACCACTATATATTATAGCTGCCATACAACTGGAACCTAAAGGTTCGAAAAGAGTATAAAATCTTCGGCACGCCGAAGATAATCCTTCCCTACTTGTTTTTCCATCATTTTTGTAGCCCCATAAATGAGAAAATCACACAAATCATTTAAGTGCCGTGCAATCAAAGTTACCCCTCTGATTACCTTCATCAGCGACTCATCAGCTTGGAAGTGGCCATCATCAAAGTGCTGTCAGTTGAAGCGCGAAAAGCTTACCAAATTGGTATTGACATGCAGTGAAGGCCCTGTCAAGGAAACAGGACAATAGAAGCGAAAGCAACTCTGTGAATGCACTTACGGGAATAGCATGCAACCAACTTCTTTGATTAATTACGCTTAATAATACTATGAGTAGCTTAGCAGTACATGATTACACAGCACGTCACTCGTATATAGGAAATAGGCGCTAAGGATCAAGTTTTGTCAACCCATATTCAATAATACATAGTCCATTAAAACTGTAAAGTTCTAAGGCTGAAAAATCTTTTTCTGTACATAACGTTAACTTGTAGTGTAGTGTAGCAATGCAGTAGCATTTTTCAATAATTTTTCTAAATATGTTTGGTAAATAATCAAGCATGTATCTATGTATATATAAAGTATATTCTTCAGAAGAAAGTTTAAGGTGTTATTTTGTGTATTCGAATGCAGAAACAATTTCTATTCCACTACGCAAATAAATAAATATAAATATAAAGATGTTTATATAAGGCAATTTGTACAAATAATATGTTTATATAAATCAAAATGGTTTAAGGTATTTAAGTTCTTGTGACATTAACATCAACAATTCGGTAAGTGTGCTTTTACATTAATTCAATGCCTTTTATATTTAAAAATACATTAACTTTTTATTTTGTAGCATTTCTAAGCAACACTTCTGGGTAAGAAGAAAATTGCGACAAACTAAATTGAAAGCATTGAAAGGTTTTAGATTCCATTCAACTATTCCGTTCCAGTAACTAATTCCATTCGAAGGTCTCGCCACTTGCTTGCCGCCTCTTTGCTCAATTAAATGACAATTGATCTTTTCCCTTATCGGTTCGGTGCTCGACTGCCAGGATATAAGGACGTGGACTCCTAAGCGTACATATAAGCTGTTCGATTTTTTTGTATTTTTTGTATTTTTCGCTCAAGAGGATAAATTAAATTTACAATTTTGTTTTGAAGCAGCCACGCTATGTGAACTAAATGTTTTTGACGCTTACTGACGCAGCTTATTCGAAGGGAGGAGTATAAAAGTTTTAGTGAAGCGTGGGCGCTAACAAGTCAACGGTTTTCAAGTCACACACACTCACACACACACACTGGCAAGACTATAAATACTCACATAAAAACTTTAATGCTCCGAAAAATGCCGGAAAATGCCTTAAAATCAAAGGCCATTTTCGACCCATTCGCTTTTGCAAATTCCCATCTACAGTATGTATGAATGTATGTCGATTTGTATGTGTTAATATTTGGGAGCGCGCTTTAACACAGCTGGACTTTTATTGCTGCTGCTGTTGCTGTTGCTGTTGCTGTTGCTGTTGCTGTGGCTGTTCTTGTTTGGTTTTTTATTATTGTAATTTTTGTTTCTTGGCATCGTTAAATTCGGCAATTATTGCATGTCCAGTGGCATAAAAGCCCACAAAAAGGTCGACACGGAATAAAACATGATCAAACATATACGCATATCAATGGGAATAAAACTATATTTTACAATAGAAATAAATGCATTTCATTTTTGTTTCACCTAACTCAAATCAAATCAAATAAAATAATAATCAATGTAAAAACAATTGATATAATAAATTTGAAAATCAATTTTGTTTAACTTTATAAATTTTAAACATACATTGAACTTTTATTGAAACTATAATTTCGAGATATTATTATAGAAAGAACAGAAATATCATAACATTTCTGTCAAAGTCATGTGAAGCAATTTCTTTTTAGCAATTTTGCCTACTTAAAAAGTATATTTAATATTAAGATAAGTTTGATTAGTCAGATTTATTTAAATGTGCGATTTCTGTAAATTTTTGTACATTTTTATCATGACAAAATGCTGTTGCTTTGTTTACTCTTCGATTCCACACTCATAAGTGTGTTTCCATATTTTGTATTTTTGTTAACGCTTTATGCCTTTGTCATCAAGCTTTTATGGATCCGTGATGCTCCTTTGTCCTCGTCATTGTTGTTTTACAGCTTTGTATTCTCTCCCTAACACACATGGCCGAGAACACACACTCACACTCACACACACACACACACACACACGCACATGCATTTCGAATAACACTTTTCATAGTCATTGTGAACGGGAACGCGCACTTTTGTAATAAAAACCAAAAGTGCAGAATAAGATTCATGAAAAGGCAATAACACATGCGGCGTATACGTAATGTGCAGCTATGACTTTTATATTGGCACAAATATCTGTGCATGTATCTGTGTTTGGGAGTGCTTAAAATTAATATGACCACCTTTAACTGTTTATCATTGGGAAATAAAATCCATAGCAAAAATAATTTAAAACTCAACTATCAAATAAAAATAAAAATCCTGCTATATATTTACTTATAGCGAAGAACTGTGATGGACAGAAAAGTAAGCTGTCAATAGCTGTCATTTACTTCATCTATTTGGGATTTCGTTGAAGCTTATGAAAGGTATATATTAAAACTTGTTTATATATAATACATGTTGAAAAAAAGCTCAATAAGTCAAAAAAGATGCTGGAAAAACTCCTTACAAAGTTGAATACTTGATTGCTCTCCATATTCCATTCATGTTTTTGTGATCGGACACACAAATATTCAGAAATGTCATACGTTCCATAAAAAAGTTGTGAAATGTTTTCATTATATTTCTACTTTGCCATCAAACGTGTGCGAAAAAAGGAAATTAAATGAATAAAAAATATGAATAGTGGAACTCGCAAAAGAAATTTAATTTCAGTCAATGTATACATGTAAATTTATGCAGATATAAAATTTTTAACAATTTTATTATGCATTTTCAATACAAATATTGAAAACACAATAAAACGGACACTTTTTCCATACTTTGCGGCTTTGCTTCAAATTGCTTTCGCTCAAAAAGTCAGAGATCAACTGTTTTTTATGCATTCGTAATATTTTTCCACTTGAATAAATCACTCAATAGAAATGTATGGCATGATGAAATATTAAAACGCAAGTAAAATACAATATTGAAAATGCCAAAGAACACAAAAAGCAAAATTGTAAAACATATTACAAAAGTCCAAAGAGCCTCGACCAACGATAGTATTAAGAATGTTTTTTTTTTGCAAACTTCCGCTTGACCAAACAAATTAAAATCAAAAATTGCCAAGACCTGCGGCAAAATATCGTTAAAATGAAACTCACATACATACCGGATTCCATACATACAATCCATATAAGTCAGTCTGGCTATTCATGTTTGCATTTCATATTTCGCAGCTTCAGATTCATAAAAATTTCACGCCGCAACGCGTAAAAATACATAATAGTAAATAAAAACCCAAGAGTGCGCTCGAGTCAAGAGCGCTTGACTTGTAGCTGCCCTGATTCAGCCATTTTGTATATACTCAAATGTATCTACAAGCTAAAACGGTAAAAATGGTGAACAAAACTGTATTAAGCTCTAAGGAATCTTATAATAGTTAAAAAATAAATTAATTTTAATAGTTTTCAGATGGTTTCGAATATGTTCTTTGCAACTGTCGATTACTTACCTATACCCTTTAAGCTGACGTTATGTGTACAGGGTATACGAACATTATTATGACCATCACAAAATATACCCAATTTTTAAGATATTGATCGCGCAACGGCTGAAGTCTAAAAATTTCAATTTAAGCTTACATCATACACATCAACATTTGCTTTAAGCTTTAAGCACACATGCAAATTAAATTATATTCAATAAACGAAATGAAATCAAGGCAAGTGTATTCAAATGTATATATTTACCCTTGTGGAAAATTCAATAGAACGTCAAGTGTCTTAAGCTGTGTTTAAACAACCGCCACACACAATAGAAAGAAGCCAATAGCCAAGCAGGAAACCGTTTCGGCAATTGCCGGCAATCAAATGTGAACTGTGTAAACTTTGACTAGTTCGCCAATTAAAGAGCTATTGCCCAGATCCGCACAAATGGCCAGAGCCAGAGCCAGAGCCAGAAACAACACAACAGCAATGCTGTTGTAAATCGACGCATTCGGTAATAATTGTTTGGAAAATTGTGGCTCTTAAAAATACATCCGCAAATTCTCATGGGAGACATAACGGGTCCGAGCATTGCGGGGTTGCGCTCTGCGCTTTCGTGTTTGCTACTTCCGGCTTCAGCAGCCATTCATCGAACACACACACACACATACAAACACACACACACACACGCATACACAGAGGCATTCTTACAGGCATATGCGAGCATGTTGTTCGCCATATTGTTTTGGACATGTGCATGTTTTTGATGTCAAGTGGCCGCTCTACTTGAAAACAATTTTTTCTCTCCATTCGCTTTTGCTGTTGCTGTTGTCGTTCTTTTGAATGTCCGTTCGAATGTTGCTCTTGGCCCTGTTATTGTTGCTGCTGCTGTTTTGGGCGAAAATGCCTCAATTGCGTCAATTTGGTTGACATCGTTATCAATTAAGCGACACGTCGCGTAGCCAAGCACACACAGTTGGCATCAATTGACCGAATGGAATTGCCAAAGGAGTGGGCGGGGCAATGGCCTAGGCAATGGGGTCAACTGAACTCTTGGCACTTCTGGCCGGGCACAATAACAACTAGCAATCGACTTGAATAGGCCTCAAGCATATGAAAACGATATGAAGTTATTGTTGTACCAATTGCCGCCAGTTGTTGCTTTGTATGTGTGTTCAAGCATTTTGCTATTTATTTTTCACTAGGTAAATTCTGAGAACTTTAAAAACGTACTAAATGCTTGACGTCCTCAATGCTTCGGCTTTATTTTGCAATTTTACAAAAATAGAACCAAAATTTAAGCAACTTACCTAGAGGTATTTTCATGCTTATAAATTCTAAATACAAATTTAACTCATGTGTTAAAAAAAAGAAACAAATGCGAGGTTCATGCGCTTTTAAAGTTATCAAATGTTTAATTTAAAACTCAATATTTTATATCAATGCTAGTGGGAAAGGATTATGCTCGGCATTACAAACTTCATGACAAAATGAATATAGTGTTTTCTTCGAAAAGAGTAAAGAAATAATAGGCAATATAAAGTGAACTGGCAACCTACATATAGGGCGAGTAGAATACGTAAAATAAAGGCGCATCTATGTGGCTATAAAAAGACAGCGAAATAAAAACCACAATAAAGTTAGAAAATGTGAAATATTAAAGTTATACACTATATAAGTTGATAAGCCAAAGTTCATAAAAATATTCCATGTTCGTCGACATAAATAAAGCAGATATGTGTCTAATACATAAAATATTCTATTGGGTTTTATATTTTCTTTGCTGTTCGGTTAAAATGCTCAAAGACCATGTTATTCGATGGATTTGAAATCCGTCTCCTGTCTTTATATATTACAAAATTTGCTGTATGAAATTAAGTAGTTTTGATAAGTCAACAGACATTTTTCAAACAGAAAGGATTTAAAACACTTGTTTTCAGCTATGGGCTGTTTAATTGCACTGCAACTGCAAAGTTGCAGTAATTAATATCAGTCAGTCTAATAGCAAAACAAATTTGTAATTGAAGCAATTTCTCTATATTATATTGGACTAATTGGAGATTCCAACGCTTGACAGCTAATATATTTTATGGTGTAATTTCGTTGTCATTGCAACCTGTTGGCGGTGCTGCTTATCGCCACGTGTGTCCCTCGGACATGTTTAATGGCAAGTAATGTAAGTAGCTCAGTAGCAGACACAACAAGAGCAAGTCTCCTCGAAGGACACACACTAAGTAGTGGGCCACACCCACAATTATGCATGTCAAATGAACTGTAACTACAGCTTGTAATAGAATCAGGCACAGGCACAGGGACAGGGACACGGACAGGGCGTAAGAGAATACACTGTTGTAGACTCATAAATCTTGGATGCGGCAGCATAGAATCAGCTAGCAGTAACTAATGATGTTCATAATCAGAGGCGCGTGTAAAAGGATAATGGTGAAAATGCTGATTAACCAGCCGGGCAACAAATGAGTAGCAGCAGACATGAGCTAGTGGTTGGAGGGTGCACAACTACTAGTGGAGCCACATCATCAGCTAACCACAACTTTATTAAAGAGCTATATGTGTGTGTGTGTGTGTAGCGGAAGTGTCAGCAGTGGACGCCATTAATTTAGCGGAAATAAGCAAACAAACTCAACAAAGTAACAGTAACAGTAGACCGCAAAGAACAACAGCAAATGGGATGAGCAGCTCAATCAGAATGGAACGCCGAGAGTTGGACTCCAATCGAGTTCTCTCTGTACCTCGTTACTTGTTTGAACAGGACACGCTTGAGCGCTGTCTGCTTATAATTGGAGCATAAAGGCGAGGCGAGGCGAGGCTGTAGGAAATGCTCGGGCCGTAAAAGCGCAACAGCAGCGAAATCGGAGTAAGAATCGAGCCAAGCCCAAAAGCCGGAAGCACAAGTGGATGTGGACGTGGACGTGGATGTGGATGTGGATGTGGCAGAGATACACTTACAAGTTGTTGGCTGCCAGGGCCTCGTTTATTACACAAACATACACAAACAGAGACATCGCCGCACTCATGTGGCAATCTGGCGGCCCGCTTCCACAATAAATAAAAGGCCCAGTCTTTGCCGAGAGTTAATTTATGGCCAAAATACAAGATACTCGCACTTGTACACTTGTACAATGTGCCTACTCTTAAGTGTTAGAACCCCCACCTTACACCACCCATCCCCACCCCCTTAAGAACAGTTGCGCGGCATGTCATGAATTTTAAGTGATTTTCTTTCGTACAATCTGCGAATATTTTTTATTATTTCTCTTCCTGTTTCGTTGTTTCTTTATTTCTGCTGCTTTAATTGTGAATGTAAAAGTTAAATTTAAAGCGCTGACCCAAATTTCTACGTTTATGAATATTCCTCATTATACACACTTTTTATTCTATTTGCTTTAATCTCCCATTTGAATCAGTTTTAATTTACACTTTTTGTTTAATTCGAGCAGCGTTGGGTATTGCATATTAATTTCATTATTATTATAACTAGCTTACATCAGCTAGACTACGTAATATGTCTGAAATCGCTGGAAATCATGGCTTCAATTCTAGTCTGTGAATAAACAAAATAGTAGTTTTTTCTAAAACCACATTTTTATATAACAAAATCTTTGTTTGCATAAACAATTGAACTATTGACAAGAAATTGGATTTCTAGGCTGACAAACTTTTTGGATTTCGATAAGAAAAATAATAGTTTAAGTCAAAGTCCCTTTTCAGATGCAAACATTGATGTTGGCCCAGAGCCTGACCTGTGTCCTTTGTGTCCTTCAGATTGGTCTGCAATTCAATTCATTAAATCAACAAAAAGCAATTCTCAAAATGTCCAAAATGGGAAGCAAGCAATTTACAACTTGCACAGCATCAAGCATACAAATTGTTGTCTGACACTCATATTTCCATACGTCGTCGTTCTAAATGAACTTCTGCCTACGTTTGATTGGCAAAGACTTTTCTTTTTATACTATTTTCGGAGAAAATAGTATATTAAATTTGTGCTGAAGTGTGTAACGCATAGAAGGAAGCGTCGGAGACCCCCAAAAGTTACTGCCAGTATGCTTAGAATGACAAAACAAATTGATCTAGCCATGTCCGTCTGTCTGTCTGTCTGTATGTATGCAAACTAGTCCCTCAGTTTATGAGCTATCGAGATAAAATTTTGCACAGAGACTTATTATTTAAAGGAACAGCACATTGGCTCGGAACCGGCTGGATCGGACCACTATATCTTATAGCTGCCATACAACTGAAAATAAATTTAATATTTCATTAGAAATTTAATATTTCAATAGAAAATTTAAATTCATAAGATATCAATTCTTAGAACAAAAGAATTTCTACAGCGTATGAAAGTGCTGCAGTTGGCAGAGTGAAAATGGTCTAAGGGTTCGAAAAGAGTATAAAATCTTCGGCACGCCGGAGATAATCCTTTCGCACTTGTTTCATTCTAATCAAGTATGATTTCATCTGTCCGATAAACAAATGTGCAACCATTCGGCAGATAGGCAGACTTAGCTGTAAGTAACATCATTAACTAGCCACATTCCAAACAAGACCACAACTCCGTCTATCCTGATACACCCACAAGAGATTACGTATACGCAAATGCTGACTGCCAATTGTAGCTTTATATTAAAAAGGAGTGGGCTTCAGAGCGAGTGCAATGGAACCTGTAGAGCACACTCTCAACTCACACATACAATGCAATTATGTACACGAACTCGAGTGTGTATTTGCGTGTGTGTATGTGTGTGTGTGTGTCAGGACACGTCGGGCAGACCGAACAATTTTATGGCTTTGGCTATTATTTTTTTGCCATAAATATTTATTAGATATTTGTGTTTTCTTTCTTCTGCTGAGGCAAATTGTTAGCGTGAACCAAATATATTTGTTGAAAGCTCAGAGGCGGAGTGGATTTAGAAGGCAAGCGCCTAATCGACAGCTGCCAGTTTGGCCAAAAAAAAAACACTCAAATTTAAGTACACTTCTTGGAAAACTTAATACAATTTCAGCAGCTTATTTGGCTTATACGATGTAATTAATTTTAATTACTTCAATCAAAAGAAACCGTTGCCAATATACTTTGGTTTCAGAAATGCGTGCTTTAAAAATAAAATTGTCCATATTTGTTCAGTGCTTTATTTAAAACTGCTCAAAAAACAGCTGCTTTCCATGAGATAAGAAGTTATTTTATGGAAAAGAAAGATGCTGAATACCAGAATGCAATAAGTTTGAGATGTTTAAAACTAGTTCAAGAAATCTGATACCTTATGTTGTACATACTATCATATATTTTTAGTGCCTATCCTTTGCATCAGAAACCGTCAATAGAAATTGGAGCGCATTTTCTTCTGAAGTAATAAATTGGACTATTTTTTATATACTTAAGTTTATACAAATGAAATGTTCATGAGTTGGAAAATGTGTTAGCCATCGACTCGATGCTTTCCTTGTGTGCAAGTATTGAGTCGAAACGTCTCGCTTAATTAACCAAGCGGAACACAGGACTCCCTGACACCCAAATCAGCAAACCGAAATTGCTGAGTCAATACAATTTGGGGCACAAGAAAGCCCAATGCGGGTCACTCAAATGATTATAGAAGGGTGCCCAGCTCGAAACTCACACAGGCACACAGCCACGCAGACAAAATGGTAAAGCCGCAAAACTTTCTATTTACAGCAATGAAATTATGCGAAAAGGGTCAATAAATAAATTAACAACTCGCGTTTATCAAGCGGCCCAACCTACAGAGTTTTTAATTATTTGCAAATAAAGGCAGCCAAAACTCTTCCAATTAACGCTGCTCCCCAAAAGTGGACGCACTACAAAAAACAAAAACCAAAAAGGGGAGAAAAAAAAGTTGTGAAAAATGAGCAAATCATAATGAATAAATGTCACACCGGAAGCGACGGAAATCTGAGCAAGTTTCCCATAATGCACAACATTTCCGTCAAAGTGCCGAAAAGTGGCAACGACCACAATAGCAGTAACAACAACAACAACAACAACAACAATAACAACAACAACAACAACAACAACAAGAACGGAAACAAGCAGCATGAAAAGTGGTAACTAGAGGCAAGGGGCTTTTAATGGAAAACGCTGCTCAGCATAATAAAGTTTTTTTTCTTTTTTGTGTCCAGCGCAGAGGCCAAAAGCGTGTTGACTTTGTTAATAAGTTCCGTAATAAGTTTTGTCGAGCCAGAAGATGGCCAAGGATGAAAATAAACCGCAAGAGCATAAATAACACAAGAAACGCTTACAAACAAACATAAAAAACCAAAAACCAAAAACAAAAAGATGAAGCAAAACTGTAATCTCAGTGCAGTCGCAAACACAAACAAAACTCGAAGAGAAAAAGCCACATCAGATAAGTAACAAAGTTACCTTGGCAGCTAGTAGAAAATGTGGCTGACCAGCGAGATAATTCGCAATGTGGTCCTACAAACCAGTTGGCAAAAACAGGTACTTAAAACAGAAACACGATACATAAATGCACATTGCTTATATGCAAGTACATACATGCAGTAATTAGCTGCATTATAAGCGAGATATACTTGATAGCTGCACAAACACATACATCTGTATATATATACTCATATAATACACATACAGGGTGTTCACGCTGTTGGGTATTAAGGTATGTTTACTCTGGTAAAAGGTCTGCCTCATACTGAAAACTGTTGACCAACTTTGACCGACCCAGACGCCAGATCAATAAAAATTGGTTAATTTTATCCACATCTGTTTTGTAGGGTTCATGAAAAATGCCGAAATTTTGACGTTATTTGTTATAATTTAGTGCTAAAAGTTAATCATCAGCAAACAAAACAATATATTTTGTAGAATTTTTGCTTTTCAGCCATTATTTTTTAAATGTAAACACAAATTAGAAATATTTTAGAAAGTTCACAAAATGATACAATATGTATTGAACAGCAGATTGGACAAATTTTTACTTAGAACTGTTCACAACTCTGGTCTGGTAAATTTACTTTTTTGGCCTGAAACCCAGCATCGGGAACACCTTAAAAGTTTGTTATATAAGCTCGCATCTTTCTATACTGTTACGAAAAATTTTACTACTTAAATTAACATTTTAACGATAAAAACAATAATGTCTGAGAACAATACAACAAAAAGCTAGGTACGCTCTTGAGAATTGTTATCAAATATTTGTATACAAAAATTTCCACAAATTATTTGTAGAAAAGGTTAAGCTATATTTAAATGATAACTCTTCTACCAAAACAAAATGATTTTGGGCCAACGAATATTTAATATTTGTATAACAAATATCCACATATTATTTGTGGAAAAGGTTAAGCTATATTTTAATGTTAACTCTTCCAGCAAACTTAAGATTCATTATCAAATGATTTATGAATTAATGTTCTGATATTCGGAATTGTGAAACAGCCACCAACCAGAAGACAAAAACTAGACTTTTAAAGTTGGTGCGACTGTTACAAAACCGCTAAACTGGAAAAGCCAAAGCTTAAACAGAACCCAACTAATGCAAAGTCGGTGCAAGAACAAAAAAAATGGCAATAAAAAGAAAAGATGATTAATTTACGCACCCATTTGTCCACTCGTCCTCGTCCTAGTCCTACTCCGAGTCCTTGCTGTCCCGCACTGTCCCTTTTGTTTGCACAGTTTCCCCCACAATGGCGACCGAAACTTAATTTGATTAACTCTGAGTAGGTTCTATCCGCCATTGTCTTTCCGGCTGCGGCTCATCAGCAATGCCAACGTTTTCACTGGCTTTGTTAATGATGTGGTCGGCCACCATCAGCGGACACTTGGTTGTAAAAAACCAGATAGAACCAGTCGCAGTCGAATATCGAATACCCTTGCAGACTTTATGGCCGATGAGGGATATATTGTTGAGAGTGTATTGATCCACATTTTTTTAATTTAAATATAGATTCTAGAATTGGAAAGTTTGGTAATACAATAACACTTAAATAGTAATATCGTTTGGTAGAGTATACAGAAAGGCAACTGACGTTGGAAGTCTTTCAGCGCGTTGACATTTTATTTTGTTTTAGTTTATTGGCCCAGGAAATGGAAATAAACCGGAAGGGCGATGAATGTTTATGGTTGGGGTGTTGTAGGGGACTTCGTAAGTCGGCATTAGTGTACTTAAATATGCGGCTACATCCCGTTGGTGTCCTTGATGGTCGTGGTCGTGAATGGCAGTGTGAATAAAGCCAATGGCAATTGGAATCGAAGCCCAAATTCATTAAAATTAATTAAATGCTGCAAACTTTCATCAAACAATTTTTTTGGAATGCAAGAAATACAAATTTTAACGAACTATATGGATATATACAATATATATACAAATATATAGATAAACAAGTAAGAGTGCTCTAGTCGGGAGTGCCCGACTAGGAGATACCTGAACCCAGTTCTGACATCCATTCATACTTGCCTAATAGTGTGCATACATACAAACACACACATACTGCAAGCTGTGCAAGCGGTTTACGCAGTTAGCTTGCTTTTTCACTGAGCCCCACACAATGGAAAGTAAAATCTTAAATAACTTGTGTTTACTGTCCGATCTTTCTAAACTTTGTAGGACATAACATTGGCTATAAAATGTGTGACCAAACCAAATTGCAAGGTCATACCTTCAAAAATGAGTTTTTTGCACTTTTGGGGGGATTGGGGGTTGGTATCCAAAAAGTGAAATATTTGTTACATGTGTATGCTATTCGAGATTATATATGCCAAATTTGGGGCCTCTAGCTCTTATAACTTTTAAGTTAAGGCCCAAAAGCGCTAGTCTGAAATCGAAATTTATCGATAACATTTAAACGGTATGAGTTATCGATAAAATGAAATAAACTTGATCTGTCCCGGGATTAGGAGAACTTATGTTCCAAATATGAAGTCTCTAGCTCTTGTAGTCTCTGATATCTGTGTGTTCATACAGACAGACAGACGGACAGACGGACAGACGGACAGACGGTCAGACGGACAGACGGACAGACGGACAGACAGACGGACATGGCTAAATCGACTTGGCTGTTGATACTGATCAAGAATATATATACTTTATATGGTCGGAGATGCTTCCTTATGCCTGTTACATACTTTTGCACAAAACCATAATACCCTTTTTACCCATTTTTAATGGGTTCAGGGTATAAAAATAATTGAACATTTTAGATGTATACATGTTAATTATAGTAAATTCGATGTCTTTGGCAACACTGGTAAGAAAACTGCTAAATCAAAACAAAATTCTAGAAAATCAGATGACAACTTATGTCGAAAGTAGTTAATTGATAAGTAGAGAAATTACACTGAGCGTAATTGCCAATGCGAATGGGTGAAAAACAACCATCTGTACATTTATTCCGAATACTTTCCAACCATAACTTCTAATGCGCCAAAAACTGTTGCCAAGCAGCAACAGCAGCTATAAATCTATATCCTTTATTCCAGTCACTTATTGGGCACATGTGAGCATAAACATAATTTGTTGGCTTTGTGGCATGCAAATTATTAATTGGCTTGAGGCACACACAGATGTAGATACAGATAAATTTACAGATAAAGATGTGCACACAACTAGGCACATACATTTAGACATATATATGTACATATGTATATATATGTAGTATAGATATGGAAATGCCAAACAGCAGCTGCACAAAGCAGACAACCAATTTGCAATCTGTTATGAAAAATGTCAACAAATGTAACAGCATTTGATATTTATATGCATTGCTACCTGCACACACACAACACACACACACATAGCTCACACACACACATACAGACAGACATTACTCATACGCTGCATTGTGCAAAGTCAAGTGTATTCTTTTGCCGCTTTCTATTTGCATTTGCCAGTTGAGTGTCAATGTGATTGCCCCCAAGTGTATCCCTGTGTGTGTGTGTGTGTGTGTGTGTGTGTGTGTGCTTGTGTGTGTGCTTAAGTGTTTACCATGTGGCCATTGCCATTGCTTTTTATGCAGTTGCCTGCAGTAAATGTGGCCCATATGTGGCCTAGACACGAGTTCGGCTCCTCCTTCTCCTGCTCCAATTCCTCCTGCTCCTCCTCCTGCTCCTGGCCATAGACTCCAACTCCGTTCCCAGCACGGTAATTGATTATCAAACTCAGCGTTGCATTTGCCGGCGCCGCCATTTTGCATAGCACCGCAGCGTTGGCCACAAAGCCATTCTGCTTGTCCTGCCCTACACACACACACACACACACATATACACACACACACACACACATGCATACATAAATATAGTCTCCTACAGTGGCTGCTGCTCCTGCTAAACTCCATGCAAAAGAAATTATTTTTTTTTTGTGTTTTTGGTTCCCATAAACTTTGGCCCAGCATTTTTTGGCTAGTCGTTGAATCCTTTATATGTATGCATGTAGTATAGTAAAGTAGCAAACATATTTTTAATGTGCAAAAATCTGTAAAATTTGTGCTATGTCGCTTTGATTGCATTTTCTCAACATATTTTTCCCGGCAGATTTTTACTTTCTGTGTGTTTTTTTCTTATGTTTTACTTCAGTGACTTAACTATTGGGTGCACATGGCAAATAAAATACTAAGCTTTTTTTTATATCAATATACTAAACAGAATCTTGGAGCTAATCTTGCACATAAGAAAATACAGTAATAAACGTATCTAAATGGTTTCCTCTTTCTTTTATCAGCAGTCTCAACTACCATATAAAGAAAAGAAGCTCATTATGATCATTATGAATAAAGTCAACTCCAAGCTAAAAAGTAGAGAAAACGGGCCATTACAATTAAATGATTTAAGCATGACTAATTACTTTTTAATTGTCGTTTAATTTGAAAATTTATTTGTTTATAAAGCACTCTCATTTTGAGTCGAACATTGTATATTCGAAAGCCTTTACAATTTGCACTTTTATAAATAAGTAAGTGCTGTTTACTTATCATACATTTTAAAGTTTCTGCTACTTTTCTACTCGAATCAATAATGTTCTACAGGACAATGACTTTGCTATACCACAGGCTTTGTTTTAGTGCCTAGAGTGAACAAACACAAAGGCCATTAGGCCACATATATTATTCAAGCAAGGCCGTTATTGTTATCAATTTTAATTAATTAAAATGAAATTTGGCTGTGGTATCAAATGGAACATTTTTGCAATCAATTGAAATTCAATTAAAATACGATGCCAGTTGGCACCGCCTAGTTGTTGTTGTTGTTGTTATTATTGTTGTTGTGGCTAGCTAACAAATACAAATTGGAAAAGGTTGCGTTTTAGAGAGTGTGTGTGTGTGTGTGTGTGTGTGTGTGCCTAATGGCTTTTACACGCACACAGTGCAGCGAAATCCATTAGGTTCAATTAAATGTATTCATCAATTAAAAACAAAGGCTAAGCAACAAAGCTACATAAAAAGTGGACTTAAATTGATTACGAGCGGAAACGGAAATGCGTGATCGCCATTCAACCGCCATGAACGCCTCCCCGAACCACCCGACCGACGCCTGCTCAACCAGACAAGTGAACCCCACAAGCCCCACAAGCTCCACCAGCCCCACCAGCCCCTCCAGCTGAGCATAATAAATTCGGTTATGGCTCAAATTATTCAAGGGAAACGCTTGAATGAATCAATTTGACAGCAACGCCGCTGGCGATGCGCAACTCGAAACTCGAAACTCGCAGTGACCTTGTGCGGAACTGTACTGTACTCATTCTTTTGTGTGCCACGCCCACACTCATCAGCACTCAACGTCTGTGTCTGTGTGGCACTGGATGCGATTGTGTTCATCAATTAGTTATAAATCACACGCTTTTGGCCATGGCTAAGACCGCTTGCCAATCAACTAACCGATATGTCTGTGTATCTGTATATGCTTGTAAGCTAAGGCAACTTGCAATACATATTTATTGGCATTGAATTGCGGTTTAAAGCAGCGACCACAGAATGTATTTAATGTTCATACTTATATAATTTATCTAGGCACATACAACAAATAGTTGCTTTTGTCATTTTAACAAGGATTCATATATATGTATATGAGTACATTTACTTTAAAAGCGTAGTTTAGTGTTAAAATTATGTTTAGAGTATAATAAACAAGAAATAACTGCTAGATTCGGCACAATAAAGCTCATATATATGCAAACTATGAATTTAAATTTAAATCTATAATAAATTAAATAATTGACAGAAGCCAAATCATATATGTCATAGAGTAATCCGATATTAGACCTTTACTAAGCTAGATTTTGAGATTTTTCGATAAAATTAAATTAAATCTAGAAACATAACAAAATAATTAAAATATTATAAGTTGTTTGAAAAAAATTGCTCTAAATAATAAAAATCTGTATTAATCGGTGAAGATATCAATCAAGATTTTATTATTTAAAATTTGAATTTTTAAGCGACTTCAATTTAAATATACAAAAATTTTGCGCGACAGCAGCTAAGTTCTCTAAAGTATATTAATTGCCGTATCACTATCAATAGTTAAATTCCATTTAAATGCTCTTGGTTTTTGACAATACAACAGTTGTTATTATTATGACATACAAATATTTGACTTTGATGCATCATATATGGTCAATAAGTCTGCAACGCTCATCGAGAAAGACTTAAGAATGGCAGCTGTTATCAATCGAGACAATGTTGCCACAAGACTGAAGTAAAATTCCTCTTTTAATCAATGAGCTCTTTGCTTGCTGCAATTCAATCAACGGGACTATAGACAAGCAAATATGTAGAATGCAAATCCGGGATGAGCAAAATGCCAATTGCTTGCTCTCATTGTTATATTTTTTGCACATTTCAAGTCCACTAGAGCCAACTCATTAGTTTGCTGATACAATGAAGAAGTACAAATTGTTTTGAAGCAGATTCTGTTTCGGATTATCTCCTTGACAGGCATCCAATGCTGCTATGTACGTGGCTAGCAGAATAATCAGAGCCTAATTATTTGCATAACTCATTTGGCTGGTCTCTGTGTCATTGGCCTTTTAGTCCTGCATTGCCACGTTTGTTTGTGTGCACTTTTGTTATGCAATTACCGTTGCTGTTTGTGGTTGGCGAGGCAGCAACGGAAACAGGCCAAACAGGGGCAGCCAAAAGGCTAGATCGCTGCGCTTGTAGAGCCAACTGTTACAACTGTTTATGCTGGCGCTAAGCAAACAGCCCGAATAGTTGCACACACACACACACACCCACCCACACACACACCCACACACACACACGCAAACTGGCATATAGCACAAGGCCAACAACAGTCGGACAGTTGACCATCATCATCAGCTAGCTACATAGTTGTGCTGTTGCCGGTTCTGTTCTGTTGCTGCGTTTCCTTTCATTTGGCCACACTGCATGCGAAAATGTCAACAGCAAAATGTGCAAATGCATTTCACAGTTTGCCTCACTGAAGTTGCAACCAGCAAGCAGCAATTGCAATTGCAATTCCAACTGAAACTGCAACTGCAACAGCAACTAAAGCTGAAGCTGAAGCTGAAGCTGAACAGTTGCCACAATGTTTAAGGGTTAGCTTTTGAAAAAAAATGCATTTGTTTGTGTGTTGAAAAACATTAGAAATATATAATATTGTATATATTTTGGGTAAGCAATTATTTACATTCGAATAAAGAAATGTATACATTTATTTATTATGGTTATATACAAATTGATAAATGTTTATTTGCTAAATACCGAAGATGCCAAAAACTTTTTATTTAGAATCACATTATCCTTTCTCAAGTATTTTCATTAGTTGTGTTTGTTTGTCATGACTTGGAAATGGAAAAATATGTCTGTCATGTCTTAGTCATAATCTTTTGGAAGAAAATAGTATATTAAGTTTGTACTGAAGTTTGTAATCAGAAAACAAATTGATCCAGCCATGTCCGTCTGTCTGTCTGTCTGTATGTATGCAAACTAGTCCCTCAGTTTTTGAGCTATCGTGATAAAACTTTGCACATAGACTAATTATTCAAAGGGACAGCGCATTGGTTGGAACCAGCCGGATCGGACCACTATATCTTATAGCTGCCATACAACTGGAAGTCGGTTTTGGCAATATATCCGATCTTTTCAAAGCTATCAACTTCTTCCGCACGTGATTTTTTTAACTTCCTTAGCACTTTTATCAGACGGTTTAAAGCAAAATGAGGGTCACATAGAAATTGCAGATGAAACGATAAGCAAAAGCCGCAAATGTTGGGCAACGTGAGAGCGAGGCTCAGACATCAGACATTAACGACACTGCGATAACGATAACTGCAATATTTCATTCTGGTGATTACCAGAACAGCACCTCACGCGTAATGCCGCCATTTCCATTTCCGTTTCCGGTTGACGCTGCGCCGCACACATTCAACACGCTCTTAGCCCCAGTTTGCCTCCAGTTGGCTTTGACACTTGACAATTGCAACACGTGCGACAAGATTTTGTTTTTCTAGTCGTTCATAGTGTGGCACACGTTTTGGGCGCAGCACTGACACTTTTTTCCTTCTCCACTGGCTTCTTAAATCACATGTACACACAGTTACAAGGCAGCCACACATACACAGAGGCAGAGAGGTCGGGCGCCTAAGTTGCGACCGTAAAATATTCAAATTAAAAGGACTTATGTAGGCACTCAATGTTACCGCCATTATGCTACATTGTTGTCTGCTGTCAGGGCGTGGACGCTGGGGTCGGCTGAAGGGGGCTGGGGTGGGGCTGAAGGGGCTGGGGTGGGGCTGATGGGGCTGGGGCGGGACCTCGACCTCGGCTTGCCAGCGTGGGTGGCTTCCGGTGCTTTCAACGCTCAAGCTGCCATTTTTTTACACTTTAGTTGACAGCGGCAGCCATTTGTGGCAACAGCCACGCCCCACCTTGCAACCCTGTTCCTGCTAGTTGTCCTTGTAGCTGATGCGATGTGCTCGCCCCTCATTGTTGCCGCTGCTGCTGTTGCTGTTGCTGTTGTTGTTCCTGTATGTGTCGCATTTTCCGGGTAATTTACATTCTCATCACAGAACACACACACACAAACACACACATAAACTGGGTAGAGAGAGAGAGAGAGAGGGACACAGGAGACACTTACCTGTGCAACAACAACAACAACAGAAATCATGCAGATAGCAACAACGATGTCAGTTTTTGCCTCCTTCTTTGCCACTTCCCTTTTGCCGCTCATTCCATTTGAGACAATTTTAAAATAATAAAAAACAAGTGGGGAAGGATTATCTTCGGCGTGCCGAAGATTTTATACTCTTTTCAAACCTATAGGCAATTTTCACTCGGCCAACTGCACCACTGAAATTTCTTAAGCTGTAAAAATCGTTTTGTCGCGTAACATTTTTTTTTTGTTCTAAATTTATTTAATTTATTGCCAGTTGTATAGCATCTATAAGATATAGTGATCCGATCCGGCCGGCTTCAACCAATGTGATGTTTCTTTGAATAATAAGTATCTATGCAAAGTTGTTTCGCGATAGCTTTGAAAACATGGGATATATGGCCAAAACCGACTTCGAGTTGTATGGCAGCTATAAGATATAGTGATCCGATCCAGCCGGCTCCAACCAATGTGATGTCTCTTTGAATAATAAGTATCAGTGCAAAGTTTCATCGCGATAGATTCAAAAACATGGGATATATGGCTAAAACCGACTTCGAGTTGTATGGCAGCTATAAGATATAGTGATCCGATCCGGCCGGCTCCGACCAATGTGCTGTCCCCTGAAATAATAAGTGTCTGTGCAAAGTTTTATCGCGATAGCTCAAAAACTGAGGGACTAGTTTGCATACATACAGACAGACAGACAGACAGACAGACAGACAGACAGACAGACAGACAGACGGACATGGCTAGATCAATTTGTATTGTCATTCTAAGCATACTGGCAGTAACTTTTGGGGGTCTCCGACGCTTCCTTCTATGCGTTACAAACTTCAGGACAAACTTAATATACTATTTTCTTCGAAAAGAGTATAATAAACGGTTCTTATATCGTTGGCCTGCTATACCGTTCATTGTTTTAGTTCCTGTTCTACTATAACACTTTAGCATTTTGTCATTTTTATTATATCTCTCGCATTTTATTACCGGCATATATTAACCGCATAAATGTTGTTCCACACATTTTTGCCACAGGCCAAAGGAATTTGGTGAGTTTATTGAAATGTCTCACATTATTGATGTATCTTTTATGTAATGAAGAAAGGCTTTCAAATACGAATTCCAATGAAATTATTCTAAGAATCTAATTTTATAAATTCCGTTATATTGGTTTGAGCTATAGAGCTGCTTGGCAACATCTTTGTATAAATTTGTAAATATCTTAATTCCAACTGTTTGATAAGTTATCTTTTGTAAACTAATTATGGCATGCAAATATATAATGTGGTTTTTTTTCGGTTGTTATTGATTTGCCAGCCTCCCATTTTGTGTGGCACAAAACTTTGAACACCTTATTTGAAGTAGATAACAACAATTGAATTAAAAGTGGAATTTAAACTTTATATTATTTACATTCCCTGATACTATGAATACCTATGTATGTAAATAATACAAAGTTTAAATTTCACTTTTAATTCAATTGAAAAGTGTTTCTACCACAGCTATTTAAAGTTGTTGTTTGTTGCAGTTGAGTAACTGTAAGTTGTTATGGTCAATTAATTGAGTTGTTTTTGAAATATAGTAGGAATTCTTGAAGACATAGCAAAGCAACTTACTTGCCAACGACAAATTGAAGTATGTGTGAGTGTGTGAGTGTGTGTGTGTGTGTGTGTGTGTGTGTGTGTTGGTGCACAAGGCAAGTGGAAAATCGCCAGATCACATTTGATTCATTATAAATACAATTTCACAGCGGGTAGTTTGCGGTGGCTGCCCCCCCCCCCCCCCCCCTGGAAAAAGTGAAAGTATACGAGAGAGAAGCGAAAGCAAGGACCCTCGAGTGTGTCCTTTGCTGAGTGTATATGCTTTCGGTGTGCTCTTTCATTTTTTGCCCATTTTCTTATTTCTGCTGAAGCGCACTCAAAAATTTATTGTCTGCAACTCGAAGTTCGACATGAATTTTATTTATTTGCATGTAAATCGGATTTGTGTGACCCCAAAGACGTTCGAGCGTGAAATATACGAGCAACAGTCGCAGCAGCAGTCACAATTACTACTCCGACTTGACCGGACTCCTGCATCCTGCCGTTGACCACGATGAAGGTATAGGAAGCAGGGCTTGACGCCCGAATGAACATGAAAAGCAGCCGTGGGTGTTTTTGTATTCTTGTTTAGTTTTTTTTTTTGGGAAGGGTCCTTCATCTTTGTTTTCATGGTGAATGTCAAGGCGTGGTTAAGTTGTTGGTCTGTTTTTTGTTTTTCCTGTTTTCCCGCTTTTCTGTTTTTATTATATTTTGTTGTGTTGAGTCATTTTATTGTTAGGCGTGCAAACCTTTTTGTGGCATTCCTTTATCATTCGAAATGTAGTCGGACATGGACATGCTTGCATGATTACCAGGTCGGCTAGTAGTAGTCCTGGCCACTTTTCAGTGTGTTTTATTAGCTATTATGGCTAAAATATGGCTTACGTCTCGTTTATTGTTATTTATAATGATTCATTTTGCACGTTTTATGGCTGCCAAGCGCTGAGTAGGGACGCTCCGGGGTCATTGCGAATGTATTATCTCCAATTCCTTTAGATCTCTAAGTCTGACAATATTTTATTTGCGTATTTTCTTAATGCATTGGCATGTGCGCCCAAAAGTATGCACCGTATTTCAATTGTTAGCTATTTTAATCCGATTGTCGCTCAGTTCTATATGATAGGCTTCAAGCATAAACTATTCGAAATGATTGGCAAGTGAATATTCATTTCATTGGCGACAAAACAGGATTGACACTTGTATAGTTACAAATTTTTGACAATTTGTTGTAAACACAAAGCGAACTTTATAGAAAAGTTTGAACATGCTTTCATCAAGCAGTTTCTACTGTCATTTTCTAGCAATAAACGTTGTTAAGGAATTTGAATCCCATTCTAACAGATTACAAGAAAAAAACCAAAGTGAATAGGAATTTCATAATATACTTTGTATATATATTTCTATCTACAATATTTCTAACTACAATAATAAATTCAGAAATAACGCACGAATGAAGGAAGGACTTGTCAGCTTAAATGTTGATACTTGCACAATTATTAAGGAATAAACTACAGTCTGGCAGATGCATTCATGTTAACTCGCCGCAGCTCCAAAAGTGCCACTATGAGATATTAGCCACTGCTTCCGAATAGCTTCCTTGCGTTAGTTTCCTTATCACACAATATATCATGGCTTGCTTATGTTTTGAATAATTTAGAGTGCAGTTTTTTTGCATTTTAAAAACGATTTCGCCAATGTAAAACGTGAAATGCAAAAATGCCAGCACCAGTGCCAGGAGAGTCCTTTACATGTTGCAGCTGCTGTTGCCCGTTGAAGGATCTTGGTAGCGGGATGAGCGGATGCTGTTAGGTGGAATGGTGCAGCTGGAAGAGCTAGTGAAATAGTCGCATAATGATGTCTACGATAAATTTTACAAATCCTGCTCCAAGCTTACTCTCCTTGTCTTGTCTTGCCTTGTTCTCAGCTGTCTGCCGCCTGCCTGCCTTGTCCTTGTTGCTGTTGCTGTTGCCTTTAGTTTTATTTCATTTGGGAAAGAGCTGAAGCTGAGACTCGAGAGTTAAATGGCTGTGGCAACCTTTAAAATATTTTTGCTATTTATTTCCAAAGTACACTGACACACACACACAACACACTACTTGCACATGCTTATACTCTTAACAGCGCTCACATATGCAAAATAAAGTGATTACAAAGACACACACACACATACACACATACATATATTAGCCATCACCTAGGCTGAGTTGGAGCCAAGTTGAAGAAGGGTCCGAGGAGAGAGCTCATGCTTGTTTATGTTTTAATGCACTTGCATGAGGACAAGGATATTTCATTTGCATACACACACACACACACACACACACACACACACACACACACACACATGTGCATGTGTTGTTATGCCAATTTGTTGGTATGCTGTCGTGTCTGCAAATTTTGCAACCAAATATTTACGCATATTGCTGCATAATAGTGTTCATTTATTTTCCCCCCCAGTGTTGCTTTGCTTGCTGACAGCTAAATTAAACGATTTTTAAATGAATGAAAACATAAGCACTGCATAATTCTGTACTCATTTCATAAGTTTGCCATTTCACACATTAAACATCTTTCGAAATATTAAATACGTTTCCATTGCGACTTTAATAGAAAACATCAGTTTTAATCGAATAAATTTCTATTTTATAGTCTTTAAATATGTTAATGAGCAAATTTTAAAATAAATTGCTTTGTTGTCAATATATACTAAACATCGATCGTAAGTAAATTTCCAGTAGACTGTGACTTCAATAAATTGCATAGCTTAAAGGCATTCGAATTTAAAAAATTAAGATTAAATTTAATTTTTTTATACTCTTTTCGAAGAAAATAGTATATTAAGTTTGTCCTGAAGTTTGTAACGCATAGAAGGAAGCGTCGGAGACCCCAAAAGTTACTGCCAGTATGCTTAGAATGACAATACAAATTGATCTAGCCATGTCCGTCTGTCTGTCTGTCTGTCTGTCTGTCTGTCTGTCTGTCTGTCTGTCTGTGTGTATGCAAACTAGTCCCTCAGTTTTTGAGCTATCGCGATAAAACTTTGCACGGACACTTATTATTCCAGGGGACAGCACATTGGTTGGAGCCGGCTGGATGGATCACTATATCTTATAGCTGCCATACAACTCGAAGTCGGTTTTGGCCATATATCCCATGTTTTTAAAGCTATCGCGATACAACTTTGCACAGATACCTATTATTCAAAGAGACATCACATTTGTTGGAGCCGGCCGGATCAGATCACTATATCTTATAGCTGCTATACAACTGGCAATGAATTAAATTAAAAACGATCAGTGGTGCAGTTGGCAGAGTGAAAATTGCCTATAGGTTCGAAAAGAGTATAAAATCTTCGGCACGCCGAAGATAATCCTTCCCCACTTGTTATAAACTTATTTTGTATTATTTAAATTTCTATTCAGTATGCTGGTGGACAGTCTAAATAATTGTATAAACAAGATAAAACTGGTGGACCGCGCACCACAAAGTAAGTGTCAGAAAAGTTAATAGAAAATCCCACAGCAGACACAACAGACGCAAAAAATAACAAACATGCTGCGCAAAAATTAGCTACATATAAAATATGCGCATATATATACATATATATATGTTGTATATATGTAGTATTGATGGGCAACATATGGCAGCTGTAGTCATATTTGTGCCAGACTATAAAAAAAACTATTCGGCGTGGGCATGCAGCGGAAATGGGTGGTACAATTTTGAAAATAAACACACAGAAAAAATGTTTACTAATAGCCGAAATATGATACAAGAAAGTGTTTACACGCTGCAGTTGCATGGAATGGTATAAACAAAGTGCTGCCCAAATCTACAATGCAAATGCTGTAAGTTATTAGTAAGCGGACAGGGGCGAATACTAATATATAATGGCACAGCAGTTCCAGATAAGAATACGCGTCACAAAATATAGCCTGAAGCAGCATAGAAGCACACAAATGTATAAATATACATATATGTATTCATATATGTATATCTGCTATATATTTATTTATTTATATGAGTTGATATCGCAAATTGTTTACGTGTCGCCTGCAGCTTGCATATATTGCAGCTATCATTTTTGTGTGTGTTTTTATATATATATATTTATTTACTATTTCACTGGACTTGCAGCTAAGGCAACGTTGAGAAAACTAAACTAAAAAACGAGTTCCAGATATGAGCGCAAAAATTATTTAAATTGAAAATGGTCCGCTCTGCAGTTGTTGGCGCCGGACAGAGATAAACATTCGCTGCCAAGCAGCTGGGGGAATTATTTAGTGGCAGCAAGAAAGAAAAGACCACACTGCATAAGTCAGCAGATAGAACCAGCAGGAAAAGCTATGGGGTTGATGGATGGAATGGAAATGGCAATGGCAAGTCGCATCTTGATGCTAAATATTGTACAGGGGCAGGTCCAAACATTTGTACTTTATTTCTTGCCAGATTGTTTCTAGTGCCACATTCTCAAATATTTACAATATATATTTATGTAACATGTTGCTTGGCGGGTCACAATTAAGTTGAAACAACTGTTGAATTGGATATAGTTAAGCACCGTTGGAAAACGCATCAATTCTAAATGCAGATTTTATATAGAGCACAAACTGTGATCAAAACTGCCATGGGATCGAAAATCGGATAAGTTTTGAAAAATTTATGGGAGTTTTTAGGTGTTTTTGAAGGCCTATGTATACCTTACATTGGCTTGTGTTTCGTAGAAAATCGAAAATTGAAAATTGCTTGAAATTGAATGGAAAGTGAGCCCAAGCCATGATCAAAACTGCCTTGGGATCGAAGATCTGATCAGCTTTGATATAGTTATGGGAGTTTTAGATGTTTTAATGGTATATCTTGGCTTGATTTTTATAGAAAATGGAAAATCGAAGATGGAACTGCCATTAACAATTTATCTACAATATATAGCTATACAAAACCTTAATGCATTTCGTAATTTGTGCTATTAATAAATTAATTCACAATATTATATTGTATTATATTAGTGTATGCAATATGATGCTAATTTGAAAATATACAAACATATCATGGGCCAAACTCGAAGTACAAAAAAGCATTCAATGAATTAGAGCTGTTGAGTGGCTGCCACAGAACAGAGAACAAAAATGTATAGGGAAAAGGAAATCAAATCTATTAGATACAATTCGGTACAGAAGAGCAATTGACCTCGATTCAAGTGCGGTTTGCCTTGAACATAATTATATACAAGCATTGTGGGGACTGGGTGGAGAAACAATAAAAGCAGCTTACTTATCTGTTTTCATCTTTTGTTCTGAAACCCAATTTTTTCTTATTTATGAGCAACAGTTGTTTGTATTGGCTAGAAGAAAAAAGCAGCTGTTTTTTTTTAATACTTACCCAATGAAGAGTATAATGCAGTTGTTAACAAAGATCGGACTGAATTCTATTAAAAAATGCATAAATTGATTTTAAATATAACAATCAAATTATAATTATAATTATAATTAATTAAATAACAATCAAATATTAATTTATTTATAATTTATAATTGTTGATATAATGCAAAATATTTGACTAGTATGACTAAAATCAGAAGAAAATATTTATCGATATTTTGAGTGATAATATGAGCTAGATAATTTTATTATTGCACACACTACTACTTAGTTTCGAGAATTTTATCCCTTTTTTGTTTAAGGGCATTAATCTTTCGATATGATAAAAACTACACACATGTATTGTATTTATGTATCCCCCAATTTCATTTTCATAAATCTGATGCTTCTTACACCAATGTTTTTGCTGGCTTTCTGGCTCTTCGCAAACAAATATACAGACACTTGTCAGAGCGGCATGTTTTTTTTTGTAGGTCGATGTATGGACGCCCACACGAACGCCTTCACTTTGACATACACAAACACATAAGTATACATATTTACACACACACACACACACGCACACACACATGAGCTGGCACTGAGCTCAGAGTCGCTCAATTAATTTTGATTGCAGCCTTGGCAGCTGTTTGCTTCGAAAGTTCTATGAAAATTCGTTACGTAGGTGTAGTCGTTTTTATTTTTCATATCCCTCGTACTTTTTTTGTTTTGTTTTTCTTTTGAGGCTGAATCAACCGAATTATGCATAATTTATCACAGTTGTGTGTAAAGTTCATTTGTCCATAAATTTTCTTTATTTTTCAATTTGCTGCGTATGAGAAATATAAATACAATTTCTACTTTGTGGTCCATTTCTGAGTTTTCACTGATAGCGTAAACATTCGATGATGGATTTTTATGTCAACACTTAATAAAAACAAACAATTCCTTATCCAACCTTTTATCAAGGATGCTGAACAAAAACAATGTTGGTCTCATGTCGGCTTATTTATTTAATAGCAAGAGTTTTATTATTGTATTACAATTACTAAGTTGTAGTATTTTATAAATATTCAGATATTGTTCTACTTACTAATGATAATAATAATTTTAAAAAGCGAACAACTATATAAGTTAATTGTTTTAGATTATAAGGAAAGTACTAAAACTGACAATACAACTTTAAGCATTTTACTAGCTTGAAATGCATTTCTGTGTTTATATATAAATATTATGTTTATTTTCATATTCCATTAAAAGCAACATTTACTCTTCGGACTTATCGGTCCATATCCCTGACCCCCAAGAATATCAACAAACAAATAGATGAATAGACACAACCGAAAATAAACGTCAGAAGTGTGAAAATTTATGAGCCTCAGGTGTGAAATGAAACGAATGCGCCTCCAAATGCTTTGTATATATTTATTTGTGAAAGTATCTTGAAAAATGCTCAATGGCAGCTCTTCAACTTGAACTTGATTCAGAATGCTCTGCTAGATAATTTAATTAGCTGCAAATAAACAAATGGAATGGCAAACTTGCTATCACCTTGTGCCCTGTGCCAATAGTGGGGGGACTGAGAACTTAGCGAGGCGCGAGGGCAAAAATATTTTTGCTTTTAGCGAAATTGTTTGCAGCAAAGTTGACATTTTTGAATGTCAACAAAACTTTTAATTGCAATTACAATTTAATATTCCGTGACCTTCATGTGGCGCGTCAATTTGCCTGAAATGAAGCGAGAACAGAAACGAAATTTACCATAAGCTAAAAACAAATTAGCGCATTTGTTTGTTTTTTTTTTTTTTGGCAAATGGCATTGAATAAATAATTCAACAAAAAATATCAGTCAAATCCAAAGTCATTTCTGAAATTATCTGCATTTTTATTAGATGTGCGCAAATTTGTCAAAAATATGCAATTAGTTATACGCGGAATAAGATATAATGCAAATGAAAGCGCCCACACAAGTGGCTATAAGTATCTATTAGATACAAATTAGTGCTCGGAGCTTAACATTATTGCTGGCAAATTGTTTGAAATAATTCGACGAAGGGAAGCAAATAGTTTGCGTTTGCTGGCACTAACACTGGGCACACTTCTACTAAAGATTCACTTTAATTTCGTATTTCACTTGTTGTTGTTGTTACTGTGACGTCATAGAGAGCTTCCGCTGCTCATATCTAAATTTGTTTGTTCGCAGCCTACATTGGCTTTATTTCTGGCGATTTGGCCATAGAAAAAGCTGCTGAATGCTGCGTTGGCGTTGACGTCGACGTCGACGTCGACTGCGGCATCGCTGGCATTAGGCTAACCCAAAACATTTTCAGCGTTTTTCGTAAAATATCTATAGGCTCTTAGGATAAATGGAAAACTGTTTCAACCATTTGCGTCAGTCGAAAATTATATTTTGCTAGCCAAAGTCGCGCACAGCTCAACAAATCTATTTCACACTTTTCATTCAAAACATACAATGGCTGTAAGTGTTTTTGTGTACAAAATGATCCTTTATGGAAAATATATTGTGTTCAAGCTAAAAATTTGTACTAGTTGACAAATATAATTAGGGGTTTATGTTTAAATGATCTGAAATCTAAGTATCGGTGCTGTGTTGAATTAATTTCAATTCTCGCTTTATGTGACTTCATGTTTGATACAATTTACTCACTGCGAATCTACTACTACTACTACTATTATAAATATTGTAAAATTGATCGTGGACGTAGACTCACAAAAAAGAATGTGCTTTTTATTAGTTTAAGTTTCGTGCCCATATACTCAATAACAAATGTTTATTTTATTCTACATATATATCTACTATATTAAACATCGATCAATACTTAGATTAATTAAATTTCTGACAAGTCTATAGATAGTATAGATAAAAAAAATGTTAAGCACTAATGAATAACTTTGAGTAGACATTCATTCATTCATTTTGTAGACTATTAAAACGACATTTAAGTGGAGCTGTTTAATAAGTATAAATTTACTTTTCATGCATTTTAAAGATCAGATTTCAACAAGAGCTTTGTGCTTTTGAAAGATTGCATAGATATTAATGGTAAGGTTCATATTTTTGGAAATAAAGTTATTATACAGTATGTAAATAAAGGCGTCTCTAGACTTTTAATTGTAAAAATGCCATTAAAGTCACGTACTGCTGAAAACATGAAAGCAATCATCAAGTTGTACCATAAACCCATATATATATACATATATATATATATATATTAGAAATGAGCAGATGTGCTTAAATCTTTCTGAGATGTAATGCTGAACTGTTATTTATATTTTGTATAATATAATATTGCCCTTCATCAGTAATTCTATAATTTATGCCAAATCACATACTGTAACAATAACGGATATGTCATTTCATTCACACATGCTCCATTCTCCTATTTGTTGTTGAAATCAAATGTTACATTAAAAAAAAACAAAACAATTAATTGCAAAGCACGCAGTGTGTGGCGATTTAATTAAAACTTTTAATTGATTAAATATTTAAATAGTCAATTAACAATAAATACTCAGGCGACATGTCTGCATTGCATAGATACAGTTATGGTATACATACATTCAGCATACGCACTGTTGCCTCGAGCACATTCAAGCACTTTCCACGCCCACAGCTGGGCAGCTGGTGTGCCATTATTCATTCTCGTATATCATATTTGCGCCATTTTACTTTTTCGCTTTTGTAAATTAAAATAAAAAATCACTTTGTTGACATTTTGTCCCTGGACTGTGTCCCCAAACCGTACCAAGGCCTGTTACACTTACCAGTCGCATGTCATAAATTATATGCTGTCACTCGCTGGATCGATGTGAGTGGGTCCATTGTCCTTACATATCACTCACATATCAAATATATATTTTTGTTATTTTTTTCTGATGTATACATTTTTATAAAGTTTTCGGACATTTTATATGGGAATTGAATTAACATTGTATTAATTCGATGGCTTGTATGTTTAATGTGTTAACCGATTGAAGAAGACTACAAGTAGTATATGTATATGTATATATACATATACATGCATGCATTTATATGAGAAGAATGGCCATAAATATCCTGCATTAATCAGCATTTAAATTTTGTCACTTTTTTCCTTTACTAACTCAATTTTCCATAAAAAAAACCCTTTTAATCCTTAATAACTCGGTAATTCGTTCAATTTGAATGTAAATATTCGCAAAAAATGTCGGAAAAAACTTTAAATGGACATTCTGTTAGATTTTGTTTTTTTTAATCAATATTTGAAACATTTTAATTATTTTTACTTCTTTTATTTTTTATATCATAAGTTTAATTGAAATGTATATGCGTAGAGGATGATATCATTATTTAAAATATTGTATATTTTAAAATTGTTGCTTCTGGCTGTCAGCGTTTTGTTTATATTGGTACAAACAAACTGTTGCTCAACGAGGACGATCCCGGGAATTTATTGACCGGCGTCTGCCATTTTCTTGGCAACTAGACAAAAACCATAAAAGCGTAAAAGCCATAATACAAAAATGTAATGCAAAGCAACCAGAATATTCTGATTCTGTAACCTCCTGGTCGTCTCTCTGTCAAATAGTCTATTTAAGTGCAAGACCCTGCCCCAGGTCTTTATTTCCAGACTCTTAGAGAACAAGCTGAAAAGTATGCATGTTCTATTTGGCAAATAAACGCATATGCCGTATACTTAATATAGAAGACCAAACCTAAGAGTGTAAGAGCCTGCACCATGTCTTTATTTCCAGAATCATACAGAACTACCTTAGAAATATGCAGGTTTTATTTCTCAAAATAACGTTAATGCCGTATTCTTGATATATACTAATATACCCATTTTATAGTTGACCAAACCTAAGATAAAACAAGTGGAGAAGGATTATCTTCGGCGTGCCGAAGATTAAATACTCTTTTCGAACCTTAAAGCAATTTTTACTATTTTTCCGTGACTGCTTATTTAATTCGCAGATATTAATGTCGCATACATATACCCCTACATATAAAATAAAATATATAAAGGTATTCATGTAAACAGGGACGTTTCACTATCCGCAGCTCGTGGACGCGTCACTTAGCATTCATAAGTGCTACCGAATTGAACAATATACAAGTTTCAGTTTTTCCAAAAAGTCAAAACTACATTACATATGTATACTACAATATACATACCAAATTTTGTGCCTGTTGCTCTTATACCTTTCAAGGCCGCTGTCGGAAATTGAATTGTCATAAAACTTAATCTGAACATACGAGAGCTTATATTCAGAATTTGAGATCCATATTTTTTTTCGCGTGTCATTGGTTTTGCCAATGAATTTAAATTTTTTCTTTTGAATTATTCTATTAAAGCTACTTTATGTATGAAAAAAAAAATTAGAAACAATTTAGGAAATTGAAAATAAATGAATTTGACTACAGCTATTATATATTTGAAAAGAAGAATAAGAAAAAATGAAAATAAATGACCAGTCGCCGCTGGTTTCGAACCCGGGTCCTCTCGCTCACCAGTTCGCAACTTTACCCACTACGCCACAAGCCGTTTTGATGATCGCTGACAAAATCCCTTGAAGAGCAGACTGTCAAAAGCTTTCTTGTTTTGCTTTGTACTGCTTACACCAAGCAGTTTTAAGAATCGCTAACAAACTCGATTTATACTGAGCTTTTGTTTTTTCGCGTGGCATTGTTTTTGTTCTAAGCCATTGAAAGCAAATGAATTTGATTACAGTTATTATATATTTGAAAAGAAGAATAAGAAAAAAATGAAAATAAATGACCAGTCGCCGCTGGTTTCGAACCAGGTCCTCTCGCTCACCAGTTCGCAACTTTACCCACTACGCCACACAAGCCGTTTCGATGATCGCTGACAAAATTGCTTGAAGAGCCGACTGTTGCAAATTTCCTTCTTTTGTTTTCCTGCAACCTGCAACTCGCGTTTGTCAGCATTTGTTTTTTCGCGTGGCATTGTTTTTGTTCTAAGCTATTGGAAGCAAATTAATTTGATTACAGTTATATATTTGGAAGGAAGAAAAAGAAAAAAGTATTAAATTAACAATCAGTCGCCGCCGAGGCTCGAACTTGAACTTGCGAAACATGCGTTCGTTAGCGCGGCTCTTTACGCCATACGCCACAAACCGTTTTGATGATCGGTGGCAAAATACCTTGAAGAGCAGACTATCAAAAGCTTTCTTGCGCTTGACTTTGTTTGCTCAGACTATCAAAAGCTTTCTTGCGCTTGACTTTGTTTGCTCATATGCACCTGTTTTTTCAAAATATTTAATGACGCATATCTTCGCTGTTTATGACTCAATCGATTTGCGATTTTACCCATCGATGAGTTATATGGATGTTCAAGTGTACAAGGAAATTTAAGGCAATTGCTTTGAAAACATCGGCGGATTTATGGCCAAAACCGACTTTGAGGTGTATGGCAGCTATAAGATATAGTGGTCCGATCCGGCCGGCTCCGACCAATGTGCTGTCCCCTTGAATAATAAGTGTCTGTGCAAAGTTGCATCGCGATAGCTCAAAAACTGAGGGACTAGTTTGCATACATACAGACAGACAGACAGACAGACAGACAGACAGACAGACAGACAGACGGACATGGCTAGATCAATTTGTTTTTTTTTTATAAGCATATTGGCAGTAACTTTTGGGGGTCTCAGACGCTTCCTTCTATGCGTTACAAACTTCAGGACAAACTTAATATACTATTTTCTTCGAAAAGAGTATAATAAATATATACAAAAAACAAAATGCCATTTCTCTTTGGCCCCCGCTGGATGGTCTTCTTAGTCGTGTGGGCGCCGCATGCACATTTTCATTTCATTTGCTGGTTAATGTTGGGCGGCGACCGCCAATTGGCAGTGGTCCAAATGACAAATTGAAATAATAGCAACAACAATAACCACAACAACAACAGCAGCAACAACAATAGCAATAACAATGTGGCAATGGCAACAGCAACAAAACAGCGTCAACACTTTTTGGCGCTCAACAAAAAAGCGCAGAAATGAACGTTTATCTTTATGTTGAAATGAAAATTTTTATTTATGCGCGCGGCCGGAAAAAGGCAAACAGCTGAAAAAAACTGAAAACAGAAAACTGTAAAGTGAAAAGCGGGTCGCCCGCCAGCACAAATTGAGGGTTATTTGAAGGTCACGGTTGTCCGTATAGCCAAAAATTATGACGGGGCCATCGCACAGGGCATGTCAAGTGCGATAAAAAGCGTTTGTGGAAATAATATTTGAATACAAGCGAAACTGCATGCAAAAACAAATAAATAAGAACAGAATACAAATTAAAAAAATGTATATTTAATTAATGAACAACATTTTTATAAGGTATCAGAAATCAATAGAGCTTACCACGAAATAATATTTCATAAGCTAGTGACAAGCAAAAAAAAAAAGTTCAGTGTTTTTAGATTGGGTGCAGGGATAATAATAGCGTGCGAATATGTATGATTTGGACATTTTTCAGAATTCATATATAATATATAAAGAAATAGAAGCCGATAAAAGTAATGAACAAAACTAGAGCCAATAAATTGAATTATTTTACATTTAAAGTGTGATCTTTATAGGCATGTCTATAGTTCTTTTATGTTCAAATATGAAATCGCATGCTGATTTTATTGTTATTTATTTAATTTATACCAAATATAGTTTGTAAATGCAAATGACGAAACAATCAGCGCATTATACGGAATATTATGCGCATATCAATGATTATTATTGCCACAACACATAGCCGATTGGCATCGGTGTTACCTGCCAAGATAATTGTCCCTGAAAATAGTTTTTTATTAACAATAAAACATCCGCTATAAAAGAAAATCAGCTATCAACTGCAGAGCCAGATAAACCAATTAATAATATGAGATCCTGTCGCAGGGCAACAACAGATGCAGCAGCAGCAGCCGCTTCAACAACAACTGTTCTTCTTTGTGTTTTCGCTTTTTTTCTTCTCATTTTTATTGTATATTCAATTAAAAATTAAAAACAAAATGGGCAAAACTGCATTCACATTCGTGTTGTGCATTGGCAATTGGCGTTCGATTCGTGAAATGAAAATCGAAGCCATTCCGAATGCAAATTGATGTGCAATTCATTAAAATGCCTTTGCTTCATTGGCTGCCATTTAAGCGTGCTGCTGTTCGAGTTAAACTGTCGACCAAACAAGCCCATAAATAAATAATTAAATATATAAATACAAATAATAATAAATAAATAAATATATAATGGCAAGCGTCGAGCATTATTCAGACATATGCAAAAAAAAAACATGGAAATGCAAAAAAAACACACACACACGAAATTATAAGATAAATATTCTTTCAGTTACTATAATGTGAATATTAAATTGGTCAATGGTAAAGTTGCATGTACAATATTTGTTATTAATTTTTAATGTGCACTTTAAAAAAAATGTTGACATTTCGCGGACGCTTGGGTTTTTGGCAGCGCGGCTTTCCCAAAATTTATTTTATTTGCACACACTGCCACAAATCAAATGACAGTTTAAAATGTTTATATGTGTATGTATATATCATATATAAGCAAAAGCCGCAACACAAAATACAAGGCACTTTAAATTAGCATAAATATGGAAGATATTAATGAATCGTTCACCCATGCGATTTCAATTTAAATGTATGCACATTGTTCAATGATTCAATTGTTGCGTATACGCCATGATATTCCAAAATTCAAATATATGCATTTATTTTGCAAAAGCCGCACTGTTTTTAATTAGCATTACTAGTTGGGTTAATTAGATTTTCTCTCGGCTATAAATCAACATACAATTAACATAGCCATGCACATATAAAATGGTATAATATAATTTTAAACTATGTATATGTAGTCGTAGTTAGTGGTATTGTCAATTTATTAAAAGATTTGACAACATATTTCAGCAAAGGCCTAATCACTAGAGCATGAAATGTTTTTGCTCTTGTTTATTCTCATAATATATTAGTTAGAACTGGTATCAAATAATATACTAGCACAGAAGTAATTGGCTTTTACACGATAGTTATGGTTATATTTATATACATACTCGTAAAATATGTCAGGCTAATGATAGCCAAGTTTTCTATTAGGTCTATGGGGAATATTTCAATTCACAGTGGAGCAAAACTGTGCTGATTAACTACGCACTAAATAGACACAAATTGACCCAAAATAAGGAGCAGGACTGTTGGCCGGTCTCAAAGTAAATTTCAATTAAACAGTTAGTGGCTTTCACTGTCCACATTAACTGTCACATAAATTGCGACGGCTGTCGGGAACTGACGGTTCAAATCGAAACTAATTAATTGGAAAATGAATGTACTTTTATTCGATTTTACTCTGTTTTCTTTTTGTTGCTATTATTTCACTTTTTTGTTGTCGCTGTGTCATTTGAAGTGGGTGCTGGGCATTAGCCCAATGTACACCCCCTGGGGTCTAAAGCCTAGGTCGGCATTTGTTTGGAAGCCTAGTCGATGTCGATGTGATTAAGCGCCCATTCTGTTGACTTTCGGCTGAATGCGGGCAATCTGTGAAATTTGCTTGTTTATTTTTAGACGACGAAGGGCAGATTCAATGTTGTTCTGGGCTGGGTGGGTGAAACCGAATTGCTTACCAAATTGTCTACAATTAGAGGAAATTGATTTGTTTGGCACTTAGTCGATGATATCGTATTTCGTTGCTTGCAGCCACGCAACAAGGAACAGGAACAGGAGGTGCTCAACTGGGTATTCGCGGTGATCGGCGAGAAGGTGCCCAGCGGCCAGTACGAGGACATTCTTAAGGATGGCATCTGGCTGTGCAAGCTGGCCAACAAACTGGCACCCGGCTCCGTGAAGAAGATTCAGGAGCGCGGCACCAACTTCCAGCTGATGGAGAACATCCAGCGCTTCCAGGCGGCAGTCAAGAAGTACGGCGTGCCCGAGGAAGAGATTTTCCAAACTGCCGATCTCTTTGAGCGTCGCAATATTCCACAAGTCACCCTCTCGCTGTATGCCCTGGGTCGCATTGTAAGTGCCTGGCTTTTCAGTTTTCAGATCCCACTATGAGTTATATACGCATGTATCCCTCTAATAGACACAAAAGCATCCCGAGTTCACTGGCCCCGCTCTGGGCCCCAAGATGTCGGACAAGAACGAGCGCACCTTCACCGAGGAGCAGCTGCGTGCTCACGAGGGTGAGCTCAACCTGCAGATGGGCTTCAACAAGGGCGCCTCCCAGTCGGGCCATGGTGGCTTCAGCAACACGCGCCACATGTAATAAAACACCCACAGGTACACACGCACACCATCTACACACATCTACACACGCCCCCACACTAACGCAGCTACACCAAACACAAATTAGTTAAAACAAAGTTGATTTGTATATTTATATATTTTTTGGCGGTTTTTATGATTTAAGCAGCAGCGCAGGCCACTCTAAATGTAATTTATATATTATGAAATAAATAAATTAATTAATTTTAATATAAACATCAAGTTGCTTTCTGCCACGCAATGTGTTTTTCTGCTCCTCACATTGGATTAGCATTATTCTGCTGTTAATTAGGAAAAAACACGCGACAGCCGCAGACGCAGCTGCCACATGGATTAAGTGGTTAGCTCGCACTACATTCACACTCACATTCACATTCACCACTACGAGCACCCATCCCATCCAAATAGAGTCATACCCCAACACACACACACACACAGTGCACACCTTTCTTTCATTGTCTTTGCTTCGTTGGCTGCTCGTCGTTGCCCACCTGAGATTACACAAATTACAATTTCAACGCCTGCACTGACAGCGATAAGCATAAGAAATGTCAAGGTCATTTCTCTACCTGTATATGTATATACCTTGTGCGGCAAACTGATTGTGTACACTGTGAAAAAATATGCTTACGGCTGTGCTAAGTAACACCATAAATTTGTCAGCCATACTACGAACTATTGAAGAAACTTGCCAATACTAATAAAAATGTTGAGTATTTCATACATTTAAAATATAAATATGATTACAAAGATATTGATATAAGGATTGGTTGGCATACTTTCGAAATGAGCTATGTTTAACATATAGAAGAATATTTGAATTTAAAAATTATATTATTAGTTTTATTTATAGCTACTTTATTACATTAATATGAAGATGGTTTTTATATTCTATAGGACAAGCTTTTAAATAGTACTTACAAGTTCTTCCATTTGCGTTAATTACTCACGTTTGGTCAGACTAGTTTGTAATTAATTGAATTGAATATTTTATTTATGTGATTACTAACAAATTAATTAATTGGAATCTTACTAAGCTTAAGTTACAGAGAGAAAAAGTAGTAGTTTATTTTTACACACGTTTAATATATGATTTTTATTGATTTTCAATTACGTGTTTAAACTATTTATGTAGTATTTATTATAAAAACACTTTAATTGTATTGCTGTTTGTCCTAAAAATCTTCGCTAACACTTGCTTTTTTTACATTGAAAGCGAAAACTAATCAAACTTTCAAGTAAAAGCATAGCGTTCTTTCGTCCTTTAATGACAGTGTAAAAAACACTCCAACCAACAAAATAAATCCGCCTTTTGAAAGGGCTGCGCATAAGGGAAAACCACAAACTACGAATTAAACGAAGGTGACAAAACAAATATTCTAACACAAAAAGCAAATGCGAATTTTGCCAGACAGATAAATGGGAATGGCAATCGCCGCCTTATGGCCAGTTTGGGTCCTCGCCGGGCCAATTCTGTGGAGCCCAATGCGTGTCGATTCGTTTCAATGATCCACTGAGAGATGAGTAGACACCCCACTCCAGACCAGAACAGTGGTGTGCGTGTGAAGATTGCGTTTAATTTCCACTTGTCGAGGGGCAAAACAAGCGAGAGCTGCCTTTATATTAAATGAAATGGTCACTTTGACAGCCAGTGACAGGTGCTTTTTATGGGGGAGTTTATGTGTGTGTGTCTGTATACATATATATATATATATATATGTTTACATATATATATATATATATATCAGCTGTCAGCTGGTTGTATTCTTCTTGTACTCCTGCAACGAACATTTAATTTTATTTATGTTGACAATTGTTGTAACAAAATACGCACACACACATAGACAGTGTGGCATGCGTACACACACACACACACACACACACACACACACACACACATATATATAGAGATAGAGAAATGCTGATTGTACTACAAATAGTTTTCCGCACTTTTCTCCCCACAAAAGAATGCTCTAATAATATAATTTATTGGCAGCCAAAGTTGACAATGACAATTGTTGACTTTCTCTATTGGTAGGTCCTTTGGTTTTGTCCTGCAGGGTCAGTGGGCGTGGCAATGGCGAGCAGTTCAGCAGCCGCTCCTCCATTGCATTTATTTTATTTATATTTATTGTGGTCAAAATGATTATTTATTGTTATTTGTATTTATAGCAGTAGTGCCTTAACTTCTTTGTTTTTGCACCTTTTTTATGCATTGTGCATTGTCGTTCTATGTATGTAATTATATTTATTTATTTCATTCAATTTTTATACATTGTTCACTAATTTGTGTAATTATCCAGCGAGTGGAATGTGTTAATAAATCATGGCATTTACATTTTATTTATTTAGAAATTTATTGCTTATTTTTTATTTGCTTGTCTTGTTGACTTTTTATCTCGATACGATTTATTTGGTTTGTCTACACAATTTGCTTGTCGATTGTTTTAGTCGATTTATCAAATGGAACTGTACATGAATGTATAAGTAAATGAACTGTATGAATTTATTGTATTTTAACTCGCTGGCCATTGCTTTAAATTGGATTTTATATTTGCGAAAGTGTTAGCAAGATTTTGTTTGAGAAACCTTCTCTTTATAGTGTCAATGATTGGCTTGAATCAACAAATATTTAATTTCTATTATAAGAAAATAAATTGTGACACAAGTTTAAGAACATTGTAAGAAAGTAAAGCAAAGTGCCAAAATTAACATTTTCAATGCTAAAGCGTTCAAGATTCCTCAATATTTATACAACAGAATTAGTTTCCAGTTTCTCTGTTGGCACATGATGATTGTTTGTACAGCTTCTCGGCTTATTTCTCAACACATCTCCCACATATTATTTAAACAAGATACCAATATAATATCTTTTTAGAAATTTGTACGTACTATTACGTATACGTAATATATACTTACTTTAAAATCAATGATGTTAAATGTAACAATATTTTCAATACTCGAGTTAAGTGTTGTTCTTAAATATATTTAGCTAAGCGGCTCATGTATTTATGTACTATAGTATTCTTTTGGGCTTATATAAAATGCTCTAACAACGAGGTTTGTGTCTTCACTAAATCATGTACTTACAATTCAAGTGTCTCGATAGCATTACAGGATATCTTACATCCCAACAAGGGATACATTCTGCTTCCTATTTATTTCGAGCCATTCCATATCCTGTCCTTTGCTTGGCTTTTTTCTTTGTATTAAAGCTTATCTCTACACATAGTTTGGCTAATTTCACTTCCTATCGTTGTGCTCTTTGCCATTTCGTCGGTTTGTGCTCTGCTGCTTCCAGCTAAATGCTCGAGCTTTATTTGTTAGCCATAATTTCTAACAAATTCCTTTGGAAACACAAGCAACAAAATGAAACCGCCACAAATAGAAAAACCCAGCAAGTATCTGAGTTGGGTAGGGGAATCAGGCAAAAGTATATGGCGCAAACAATGGCAATGGCAAACACAGCTGTTTTCTTTATTATTATTTGGCTTAAACATGCAAGGGCATTTATTTTGTTGCCGGCCACAATGCTGTTGTTTTCGGTGATGCGGTGATGCGGTTTGTAACCGAACGCAGCACTTACACAACATATTTCTACCTAATTGCTGAAACTTTGCAACAATTTATAGCTGCAATGCAGTGGCCGAAGTTCAACCAAACACGATTCCTATAAACCGTCTGTGTCCAAATTCAAACTCAGGCAACACTTTCCAACTTGAAAGTAAATGAAACGCTTTTATATCGGGCATTAGGTCGGCATGTCGACGATGTAACTCAGGTTTAAGCATCCAAGGTGTGCACAGCTCTTAAGCGGATTGTGCACCCCTGTGTGTCAGTGAGCTGGCTGCATTCGTGATCTGCACAAAGCACAAAGCACGACACGAAACCCAATTCTGACCAGGAGCCCGTACACCCGGAGCACCCTAAACATATTTCATGCTCAACTGCACTCTGCTAGACTGTAAACAAAGGCAACGTGGCAAATGACACGAAACCAAGTGCCATCTCACTCGCTCTCTCTTTCTCTCTCTTTGTCTCTGTCTTTTTGTCTCTCTCTCTCTCTGTCTGCACCCCTGCAATAATTGCCAGAAAACTGCTTGCTGCAATCATAAACTAAGCTGAAGACCGGAGCCAGAGCCAGAGCCAGAACCGCAACCAAAAACCGGAACCATCGTCGAAGTCGTAGCTCGTTGCTGTTATTGTTGTTGTTGTTGTTGTTACTGCTGTCCTGATACCGAGTACGCCAAATGCCCGTTGAGAGCCGTAGAAACAAAAACCCTAAGCCCGTGCAACAGAAGCAATCCGTGTAACAAGTGACTGCGCTGCTGCTGCGATTCTGACTAACTAAACGCTGCCCCTTAAATATTACCAAAGAAAAGATTGAAAATAATACTATATCAGGCAACTGCAACATATTCTCAACTATAGTTATGCAGCTTATGCGTCCAAAGATTTAAAATATGTTAAAAAAATAGCTTTTGAAAATCTGTTAGGTTTATTGTTGATATAACCCACTAAAATCTAGAACACAATATAAAAGTTAAAACATTCTTACAATTACCTTGGCTTAGCTTACCCAATACAGTATAATAGGGTACACAAAATGAAAATCAGGAAATATTTCCTTGTTTATACCCTGAACCCATTAAAAATGTGTAAAATGGGTATATTGTGCAAAAGTATGTAACAGGAACATAAGGAAGCATCTCCGACCATATAAACTATATATATATTATTGATCAGTGTCAACAGCCGAGTCGATCTAGCCATGTCCGTCTGCTGTCTGTCCGTATGTCTGTCTGTCTGTCTGTTTGAACACGCGGATATCAGAGACTATAAGAGCTAGAGACTTTATGTTAAGAATATATGCTCTCGTATTCCCGGGACAGATCAGGTTTTTTTCATTTTATCGATAACTCGGTTCGTTCAAAAGTTATAGATATATTTGGGTTTCAGACAAGCGTGTTTTGTCCGCAACTTAAAAGTTATACGAGCTATAGACACCAAATTTGGTATGTATAATCTCGGACAATAAACATAGGAGTAGTATCGGGCTTAGTAAAGAAGCATACTAACTGCTTGCTTGACGAAGCAAGCTAACTGCTTAAACTGCTTGCAGTATATGAATGTTTGTGACATGTGATAGGTAAGTACATATAAATGAATGTAGGACCTGGGTTCAGGGTATCTCCGGGTCGGGCACTACCGACTAAAGCACTCTTACTTGTTTTGCATGCACGTTTTTTAAATGAAGTCACATATATTTATAAAAAATCAAAATACCATCTTAAATTAATTGAATTTGACGTCTTACAAAATTTCTTAATTGTAGTTTATTTTTGAATAGATAATTTATTCTTTACCGTCCTATATATTAATATTTCTAAGAACGTATACATATTTTTAAGTATGCAATTGTTACAGCTCAAAGTTAAAGTTGTCTTGAGCTGAGCTCTCGAATAAAAATTGAATAAAACTACAATTGAGAATAAGCTTTGTATATAATACCAAGTATAAAATGAGTTATATGTACTTCGTTTGGTTGCCGATGGTTACCAAAACTGGGTGCAGCTAGTTGATTGCCCTCCTTCAGAGGGCTGCACACACTCAAAGAGATTACATCGGATGCAGGCAGCTACTCACTTGCCAGGACATTCATTAAAATGCGCGTGTTTCCCTGGCGGACAGCGTTAAGCAAACGAAAATGATTTGTGCTTGCATAAACTGCGTGAATTTGCACTACAAATTGAGTTGTTACACACACACACACACACACACACACACACACACTTATACACCTGTGCTCGTCTGTGTGTGTGTTGTAATCTCCTGTGGCATAATCCTCTTGCCCCGCAGTGAAGCTTGCCAGTTGTGGAACTTGGCCATTTTGGCGTTTGTCTAATGCCAATAAATCATACAATTCTTTTTCCTTAGCATATTAATAATCCCGAGACAGCTTATGGCTTGATTTATGCCTTGGATTTTTTCAATAACCTAAAATTGCGCATATTTGCTCAAAGGTAAGGAAAGTGGCTTTCTTTGCTTGTTGGTTTTTTTATTTTTGGCTTTTTTAGTTGCATGTGTCAGTTTTATGGTTGTGTCCTTTTACTCTGACACTTCGATTCATTAATATGGATTTTCAGAATGATTAAAAGCTAGACCAATTGAAATATCATAAAGCAGTTATCTCTGGAATTCAGAAGTACAAATACCCATGCTTAATACTATTAAAGCTATATTTAGTCATTTTTTCAGAGCATATAGATCGATTGGTTCTCTTATATTGAAAGTTCTGTGTATTATAGTTGATATCCAAAGGTTTTGTTGCTTTTTCAAGTTTCCTTCTCCATAAATGTAATTAATGCATTTCTTACTCGAATCGAGGGCATCAACTAGTCGAGTTTTTGTTTTAAGTTGTTGTTTTTCCCTTTCAATCACATGCGGTTTATGAAACAATTTTAATTAATTCCATTTGTGCCCTGTCTGGCATTGTTATTGTTCATGCCCTTAATTGCAATTGACTGTACACTCTCGAGGTTTCCGTGCAATTCGGCGGTCGTTAATTGCATTCAGTGGTTCGGTTATTTCTGCATCTGATTAACGTTCGCCAAAAAGAATCGATGCGGAGCAAAACTTACGTGTGGATCCTTTATGCCACTTACGAGCGAGTACTTTTGAAGTACTGTTCTGCGGCTCGAAGAACTGGTCTTTGGGCTAATTGAAGTTTGAAAGCACTGGGAATTTAAAATATCCATGATATACTGATGATTGGCATTTCAGATTGGCAGTAATCCACTCCAGCATCGACCACTTATAGGAATATATGAATGTGTGTGCTTCGGTCAAATCTATTCAGTCTATTCGCAGCGCGTTATCGTGTAATCAATGCCACAATCCGATGGAATTTACAGTCTGTCCAGTAGCATGCGCACTAATCCCCTCCTGACTGCATCCTTTTAATGCAACTTGAAGCGCCGCTGACATTTATTGCAGTCAATAAATTTGCAATTAACACACTGCGCTGCCGTCAGCCTTCAGTCCGGCTCTTGGCAGCAGTCTCCGGAGTGGGCGTGGCTGCGCCTCTATTCGCCCATATATTTTAATTGTAATTGCGATGCTGAAAAGGATTTCCAGTGAGTGTCAATGAAACGAAACGGGTTTCGTAACTTGTCAACAGCTTCCCAAGAGGCAAGGTACACTAGTGTATGTGTGTGTGTGTGTGTGTGTGTGTGGGTGTGTGTGTGTGGGTGTGTGTGTGTGTGTGTGTGTGTGTGTGTGTGTGTGTGTGGGTGTGTGCCGGAGTGCATTTGAAATGTGAATGTGTGTGCGACAGCTAATGAATAGTTAAGTATCATTTGCATTTAGCGCTGATGGAATTTTCATGCCAAGAGTTGATACACAGCATGGAGGGGGGCGCAGACAGACGAAGGACGACGGAGGACGGAGGACGAATGCATCCAGATTTGGTAAATTGAAAATGAGCTTTTCCGCACTGCAAGTGCAAATGGATTCTTTTTGTAATGCCGCTTGTAATTGCACTTTCTATGCCAAATTATAGTGCAACTGTATTATTTATTCTACATGCTGGAAAACAATGGGCGGCATAAATTAGGTCTACTTGCTGGAAATTAGCATAAATATTTAAATGCGTAACTGAGAAGAAAAAAACGGTTTCTAATTTAAATTCATTTTGTTCAATATAAAATTTTTTGTTGAATTTAATCAATAATTACTAGAAAATTACTATTATCAATTTGCAACTTTTTTTTTGTTTAAGTAATATATTTTAAAGCTTTAAATTTAGGAATTTAAAGGTTTTGCAGACTGTATTCACTTCTGGGTACTCGAACAGACAAATATCTGTACTCGTATCTAAAATAAGATGGCGAATTATTTATGGGCTCACAAGTTATGCGCCTGGCTGCACAATATTCACCCTTAAACGCGAATGAAAATATGCAAAGTTTGTGATGATTGAGCTACATATATATATATATATATATATATATATAAATGCATTCAGCAAGGACAACGACTTTTAGCTGCGGAACTATTCGAGAATGCGAAACGCATAAAGAAAATGGCGATAATGATTCCGTTAAAGAAATTTGCAAGGCTAAGTTGCTGAGGTTCCTGCACCACGATAATGTGTGCAGTTTGTTTGTGTGTGTGTTCATTGCATCGCTGGGGTCAACACTTTGCCAGGTGAAAAACGCGCAAAATCAGCGAGAAATATATGCAAAAGTTCAAATGAAATGAGTTCACACAGTCCCACAAGAATTGCAGTTGCGGCATATTTGAAAATAGTGTGTGTGTGTGGGAAGTTCTATCTTCAATTGCGGATGTTTTGTGCAGTCGAATCATAGCTGCGAAAGCTCTATAGACTGGTTATGATGTAGATGGCAGATGGCAGCTGAGAAAAGTAGCTTGTCTCTGGTCAGTACACCTTGTTCAAAGGCATATCATAATCCTGTGCTAAAAGCTGATAAATCGACAACTGGCTTGATGGCTGGCTATAATGCTAGCGATGTGCCAGGAATGCTGATGAAATACAAATGGTTGGCAAATACATCAGCTGTCAGTGTCTGCAATGCGATAAGTATGAAGCTTATTTCGGCCAATAAAAGTTAAAGTTTTTATAGTAGTACATATATCAAGTATACGTATGTATGCAATTATCAAATACTCATCTAAGATATGACAGAATAAGTAAGTACCTAGGCTTCGAATCAAATTCATATTTCAGCGTTTCGATTGATTACTTAGGCATATCATTTAACAAAGAATTAATTAGTTATTACTGTATAATCTCGTTAATCCGATCGATTTTTGTTCGGAAAATATCCGAAATACTAAAAGCGCCGAATTATCAATGATAATGATAAATGATAGCTAACAATTCCTTAGTAGAAGCATGTGTAGAGTACTTCCATATCACTTGCATTCCTTCGAAAGCCACTTAAAGTTATAATAATCGCTTTCAACAATGTCAGCAACGCTATCTCTGTCTCTCTGTATCTCTGTCTCTCTCTCTCTCTCTCTCTCTCTCTCTCTCTATCTCTCTCTCTCTTATCTTAAGGACGCACACGTTAGGATGTTGGTGCGTGGACTAAATGAATTGAAACTCAACAGCAGTGGGACGCCTTACCATGCAGACGTCTAGCTCAATGACAGCTGTCAAAATCGCTCAATGCAAGTCGTTTGGCATGCCAAAAATTTGCTACCTCTGCGTGTGTGCGTCTGTCTTGCTCTGTATGTCTGTCTTTCTGTCAGCGTTTGGCATCCAGCTAACTGTATGTGTAAGTGGCCATTTAAAGGTACGAGGGCTGATTAAACATTACATATGGCCACTTGAATGAAAATATGAGAATAAAATGGAAAATATTAATACTATTTAAAAACAAACTCTAAATTATATTATAAACTACATTAAAGTCCTGTCCCCAATTATATAATACTAATTCAAATAAAACTCTAAATTATATTCCAAATTACATTAAATTCCAGTTTCCATTTATACACCCTAGCCTTTTAATACTATTTCAAGTAAGACTCCAAAATTATATTAAAGTCCTGTTTTCATTTATACACCCCAACATATTAATACTATTTTAAAAGAAACCTAAAATGTATTATAAATTAAATTAAAGTCCTTTCCCCAACTCTAAATTATGTTATAAATTACATTAAAGACCTGTCCTCAATAATTTAATAATATTTCAAATAAAAGCCCAAAATTTATTATAAATTACATTAAAGACCTATTTCTAACGTATTAATACTATTTCAAATAAAACTGTAAATTATATTATAAACTACATTAAAGATATGTCCACAATAATTTAATACTATTTCAAATGAAGCTCTAAATTATATGATAAATTACATAAAAGACCTGTCCCCAACATATTAATATTATTTCAAATACAACTCTAAATAATATTCTAAATTACACTAAGATCCAGTTTCCACTTATACACCACCAACATATTCCTTGTAAATTAATTGCATTACCATTCCCATTCATTATAAATGTTCAAGGTAAGAATTGTCTTAACATTGATAGATTCGAAACAGTAGTTATTCATTTAAGATTCAAGCAACCCTCGCAAAAGTCTAAGCTTCAGACTTATGCTTGGATTGTCGCTAGTTTTATCCAATTTGCATGTGATGGCGGAACGAGTTTCGTTGGAAATATTTGAAAGCGCAACTCATGGGAATGACGTTGATTTTTGATTGTTGTGGGGCATAAAGTTAGGACCGTGTGAGTTTAAGGCAGCTAAAACACAATTTATAATGCACAAAGAGTTTCCAATATCAAGGTTTCAAAGGTTGAGCAAATCTAACACAAGAGGAAAGTCAATCTGATCGGTTGCTGAAATCAGGCCATTAGCTGTCTGCAAAACCAATTGCAATTACTTAAAAATATGCAAAATATTTCGAAATTGCATTCCCTGAACAAAACAGTTAGTCCTGGCAGCATAAGAATAGCCACACACAGCCACAAGCTCATATACGTGTATTGAAAGTTCCACACAAATACTATACGTATTTGGTGCATGTCCTGCCAGCATGTCCAGCTTGCATGCCAGTGTCTTAGTAGTTTGCAGCGGGTGTGGCAGGACCTCAGTGCAGAGATGTACGGATGTCACGATGTGGTCGTGGAATGCTGGCAACCAAAGTTGACCATTCTCATGAAAAAGGATTACGTTAGGAGCGAAATGCGGCTAGTCTTAAAGGATATTAAAGAGAATCACACTCATTCATACATAAATGGTATGGAATACTTATCTTTGCGAACATTTAATGCTATTACGAAATAGTTTACAGCTTTGGCTAATATTACTATCAACAATTCTGTAAATATGTAAAATATTTATTAGAATAATTTATAGAAAAACCTCAAAATTTCTTAAAATATGTAAGAAATTGTGCCAAATTTGTTTAGTAGAGCCTTATAATAATTATATTTATTGGTACATCTGAGACCTAACCCTGTGTGGTGTATAATATATCTAGAGTTTGCAGAGTTATGTCTGAGAGTTACATATTTGGTAATATGCTAGAGATATATACAGTTTCCACCCTATTTTTATGGGAACTAGTCTTGGCTTTAAAGTATTTAAGGAATATTTCAAAAAAACATTATCCTAAATAAATTGACTTTCCATTAATTTCAATTCAATAATTTTTATTAGAATTGAGTTAAAATATTAAGGATTGCTCGTTGCATTTATGGGCTTGATTTTGATCAGTGTAAAGTTGCAAGAGGAGGTTGGTGGACAGACGGGGTGGAGGTGGGGGGCATTGGGCAACTGCTGCAGCGCCGTCTGCACGCCATTTTCCTATGCAAATCAACAAATATTTAAATAATCCTTAGAACGCATTTTGCCACGGCGCACATGCAAAATGCAAATTGAATGGATGCCATTGCTGCCGCCTTTAAAATGGCATCGCATTGCCTTTAAGTTTGTGGCATGCGGCATGTGGCATGTGGCACTGGGTGGCTATGAGTATGAGGTGTTGAAAGCGTGGGCGGCCCTTTAGCCGCAAAACAAATTACGCTGCAAATAGACAACATTTATATATATTTTAATGCAAGCGGACGGAGTGCGGCAGAGCCAAGAAAAATTGGCGTCAAATATTTCACGTTAGCATTTTCATTTTCATTTCTCCCACGTGCCACTTTCGATACCATACGCATTTGCAGGACATGGATGGGAGGCGAGGTAGGCGCTGCTCCTAGGTAACGGCGCATTTATCTTAATTTAGAAGCCGTTGCAATCGACCCGAGGCAGGACAACCAGCCAGCCAGTCAGCCAGTCGGGCAACCAACCGGTTGACGATCCTTATAAGCAGAGCTACTAATGGCGCTTCGTACACTTCACAGACTCCTGCGGCGGTATAAATGAATCTGAATCCTTCACGTGTCCTTGGCACGCCTTCGTCGCAACGCCTGCTGGTGTAATGGCTTTTTCGGCAGTCAGGATGTCAGACAGGCAGTCGAGCAGTCGAGCAGTCGGGCCGCCAGGCAACTGAAGTGTGTTTACCTCAAATTTGTCTCATGTGTGTATTTTACACACACACATATATATATGTATATATATGTATATGTATATGTATGTGTATACAAATTCGGAATCTCACCTGCATTTATAATGGAGCCAGGCAAACTGAAGGCTGGCACGCAGTCAATGCTGGAGTTCGTTGCCTTGTCCGCTGCAGGCTGACACTGCTTGCCAGGACCCCCAAATGAGCTGCAGTGTGTGGAAATTGTACGCCATCCATGATTGGCATTGCAGTGCAGGTGGTAGGTGGCAGGTGGTAGATGGCAGCTGGCAGGTGAAAGGTGAGCAACTGAGGTCAGAGCGAGAGAGAGAGAGAGAGAGAGAGAGAGAGAACAGCGCACAGGTTGCTCGCTTCTGGCATGGTTCGGGTTGGCAGGTCCCGTGGCGAACTTCACTGAGGTGTGGAGCACTTTTATTGATTGCATTGATTTTAGCGCTCGATTTGTTTTTGCGCTCTCTAAAATATTGCGCCACGTTGCACGACCCATATTCTTGCAGCTCGCTGTGGCAGGACCTGATTATGCGGCTCGGCAGGCGTCGCTTTGCAGTAAAACTGAGCAAAATAGTGTTGGAATGTTATATGGCTGATTAGCGAACGGTTATCTGTGGTTCGAACAACTTAAATAGGTTAGGCTCAAAGACGAATATCCTTGCATATTTTCATAACATTTCCGTTTGCTGTAAGACATATGAAATATCAAAGAACCTTTCTAGTGTAATCAATCAGATAAGATAAGCAAATCTTCTTGCCTTCTTTAAAATCAAATTTGTATCTACTTCTTAGCTCTTTTTCACTAATTTACTAATTATCATTCGATTTATTTATTTTCTTCATCAAACATACCTCCTTTAGAAAAGTTGTTATCGTTAAGTTTAGTTTTGAATTAAAACTTTTGATTAAATCAACTTTGCGCCGTAAATACAATTAATGAAATAAAATGATTCTTAAAATAGCCCACGCTCGAAAAAACATATTTAATTAAGTTTAACAAGCCAAGTTACAAAAAATATATCTACGAAAATCAAAGTCAAATTAAGCGAATTGAAAAAAGTTCCTGTTGCTGTCAAAGTTTCTTTATAACTTAACATAGAAAAGGTGTTGCCACCAGTTGATGGGCGCGAAATTAATTGAGTGGCAGTCTGGGCAAAATTAAAAAAAAGCAACAACAGCAAGAGCAGAATACCACCACAATCAAAAAAGTTGATCAACTGATCAACTGTAAACATATCCTGTATTAATAACAAAATTTTAATGCATAGTTAAATTTTTTATTACTCTTTGAATATTGAAGAGGGCGTCTACAAAGAGTGCCCGACTAGGAGATACCCTGAACCCAGTTCTTACATCAATTCATACATACCTAGCAATGCACATCCATACAAACACACACATACTGCAAGCAGTGCAAGCAGTTTAAGCAGGCTAACTTCTTGCAAGGCACCACACTATGGAAAGGTAAATGAGCGATCAAACCAAGTTACAAGGCCATATCTTCAAAAACAAGTAAGAGTGCTGTAGTCGGAGTGCCCGACTACGAGATACCCTGAACCCAGTCCTTAAAATCATTCATACTAATCTAAGCACACACATGCTGCAGTATAAGCAGTATAAGCAGTGCAAGCGGTTTAAGCAGTTAGCTTGCTCTTTCGCTGAGCCCCACACAATGGAAAGTTAAATCTTAAATAACTTCTATGTTTATTGTCCGATCATATTGAAATTTTTGGGGCAAGCAATTGTCCATAATATGTGTTACCAAACCAAATTGCAAGGTCGTACCTTCAAAAATGCATTTTTTGAACTTTTGGGGGGTTTGGGGGTGGTATCCAAAAAGTGAAATATTTGTTACATGTGTATGCTATTCGAGATTATACATGCCAAGTTTGGAGCCTCTATCTTTTATAACTTTGAAGTTATATCCCAAAAACGCAAGTCTGAAATCGAAATTTATCGATAACTTTTAAACGGTATTAGTTATCGATAAAATGAAATAAACTTGATCTGTCCCGGGATTAGGAGAACTTATGTTCCAAATATGAAGTCTCTAGCTCTTGTAGTCTCTGATATCTGTGTGTTCATACAGACAGACAGACGGACAGACGGACAGACGGACAGACGGTCAGACGGACAGACGGACAGACGGACAGACGGACAGACAGACGGACATGGCTAAATCGACTCGGCTGTTGATACTGATCAAGAATATATATACTTTATATGGTCGGAGATGCTTCCTTATGCCTGTTACATACTTTTGCACAAAACCATAATACCCTTTTACCCATTTTTAATGGGTTCAGGGTATAATTAGTGTTTTTCACTTTTGGGGAGATAAGGTACAATTTTTTATATGTGTATGCTATTCGAGACTATACATACCAAATATGGTGCCCTTAGCTCTTGTAACTTATCACTTATGGCCACAATACACTGGTGTCAAATCAAAATGTATCGATAACTTTTCCACGGTAAGAGTTATCGATAAAAGTAAACAAACTTGATCTGTCGCGTTACTACGAGAACTTATATTCCAAATATGAAGCCTCTAGCTCTTATAGTCTCTGATATCCCCGTGTGCATACAGACAGACAGACGTACATGGCTAAATCTACTCGGCTGCTGATACTGATCAAGAATATATATACATACTTACATACTTTGTGCAAGCCATTATACCTTTTTTTATCTATTTTTAATAGGTTCAGGGTATAAGAAGGATGTACACCACCCTTATTGTTTTTCGAAAAGAGTATAACAAAATTTATTTAGAACTTTTTTTATGCAGATTTGCTTTCAAAGTTAAGCTCCAGTTTTTTGTTTTTATTTTTTGTATATTTTTTTGCCGTAGCTTTGCCGTAATTAACTTTAGCGATAAATATTTTTGGGGCATTAGTTGTGAGACATAATAGATGAGGGGGTGTGGGATGCGGGTTTTGTGTGTGCTCACAAAACATTTAATTAGTTTGTTAGTGCGCGTAAAAGTTTTGTTATTCAATTTTGTCAGTTTGACAGATTAGACAAGCTGTTTCACAACTAATGACTACAACGCTCGTTGTGGGTGGAGCAAACTATGCGGGATTTTGGCGGTTTCGTTTGCGAAATTTGTTAACAATTGCTTAACAGCCGTTTGACGTTGGCGTTGGCGTTGGCGCTTTCAGCTGTCAGTGCGACGCTGGCAAGGACACGCAACGCAACGCATTGCAATTTACAGCCCGCAGTTGCAGTTGCAGTTGCAGACCCAAACCCCAATCTAAATACATCCCTGCTGGCAAAGTTGCCTCCAAAGCAAACAAGACACGGATCAGAGCAGCGAGCAGGAACTGGTGCAGCCATGGCAGCGGTAAATACTCTAGCTTTTGTTCTATAATCCCCTGGCAGCTAACAAATGTGCGCCCATCCGTATTCCGACTGCTGCAACTCCTCCCACACAGAGCTAACCATACCCAATTCCGTGCAGACAACAAGAGTTGCCTCCACTCAGCCCGACTCATCTCGACTCGAATCGACTTGGCTCATCCCGTTCCCGCTCCCATTCCCGCTCCCGTTCCCGTTCCCGCTCCCATTCCCGCTGCCGACACGCAAAATGCAAACATACGCATTGCAGCTGGGCAAATGTGTTAAGCACACAGAGTTTCTGGTCCATTGGCCATCACCTGGCTATAACTCTATCTACGTATCTGGGCTATCTGTACCATCTACGACTGGGTCAGGACTGACTGACTGGCTGGCTGGCTGGGTGGCTGACTGTCCTGCTGATGCTGGCGCCGCGTGCAAATTGCTTAGTGAAAGCAAACAAATTAATCAAAATCAACTCGAAGCTGTGCAACTGAGTGGGCATCAAACAATGTTCCCTGTTCTGCTCCCAGGCAATTTCCAACTAACTGCAGTTGCTTTTACAAGTCGCGTCGCATCGCGTCTTCCCCATCCTTATCTCGACCTTCGGGTTAACAATCAACCCGACTTGGGTCTGTGGATTAAGCCAGCCCGAGGGATTTAGGGTTGAGTGCATGGTCTCCATGGAGCTGACGCAACGATTGGCTTCGTTAGGCCAAAGCTACCCAAAAGTGAGGTCAGGTTATCCTGGACTCAGATTAGCTAAGCGATGCTGGTTAGCCAGAAAGGTGCAAAGAGTTATGTAGCCATAACCTATACGTTTGCGTTGACTAATGGTCCAGTTTGATCCCAGTCCCCCGTTTAACTTTTGGATTGTCAGTTTTTCAAATTAACACATTAGAAGATTTTTTAACTATTTAATGTTACATATATGCTTATCATATCGATATTATATACTAGTAATACTAATATCAATTTAGTAGTGCTCTTCTGGGATTGCCTTTCATCTTTAAGACTTCAAAATATTAATTGTGTTTTCAAGTTTGAAAAATGTATAATCATAATTTAATTGCTAAATTAATTTCTTCATATAAATTGGTAAAATTTTTATAAACAATTAACTTTAATCTGTCTGCTGTTAATAAACGATTGAATATATTGCGTTCGTAGTTTTAATATTTGAATGTTTTAGAAATATATCATTTAAATACAACAGCGATACTATCGCCTACCGACTATCGATAGTTTTGCTTGGCTTATGCGTAGCTTCTATTCCGCCTATGACTGCCAAATGACAAATGATAAAGGATGCCAGCCAATAGCGAACGCAATCAGCAATCTGGGATCCGATTCCATTCCAGACGATTGTGAATTTGCGCCACCAAGCGTTAGCAGTACACCCAGCTTTGTATTGTTGACCAACACTGGACTAGGCATTAACCTCACCTGTAATTGGCTCACGCTGCTTTACATTACCAGCCAGCCACTGAAACCCGCAACTGCCCCACTGATGTGCTCATGCCCCACCCGAATCACAAACACTGACAATTATGCGGGTCTGCGTTTGCGGGATTCTGCAACAATTGAGCACAGTGAGCCGAACACTCAAAAGAGCCGCCTTGACTTGAGCCGGGAACAGATTGCCACTGTGGCAGTGTGGCAATGTGGCAGTTGCTGTTGCAAGTCGGGACCTCGCATGACTTTACCTTTAGCGGAAACAAAAACGTGGGCGTTGAAGCCTGTTTGGCCAGTGTTGACAAAATGTTTAAGGCCAAAATAGCTGCTTCGATGTTTGTGCTTAGCAAAGCTATAGCTTGAAGAGCGAAAAAGGTTTGATATCTGCAAGATCTTGTAGATCTTGTAGATGTTAAGCTACATATCTATCTACTACATATCTATCTTCATAACTAGAAAGACTTTTAGCGTTTTGCAAAGCTCAGAAATATACAGACCACTTTCATAGTATTTGTTTGTTTATTATTCTTCTTGGCAGCATTTAAAAACGAAATTTGATTTTATTAAGTAATGCAGCTTAACATGATCTTTTGCTTTTTGCAACATATTTCTGCCGCAACTATTTAATCTTTCTGTTAAACATAAATATGTGCAGTCAAAATAGCTTTGGCATTTTAGCATTTTGATGCAGGTATCAAGACCTAAATAAAAGTTGTTGAAAATAAAATGACTAGCATATGGCTAGAACATGGCTAGAATGACAACACTAGTGTGGGGATAATGGGGGCATGGCTCCACTGCCATTGCTGCCGATAATGCCCTTTGGCTGCTGTTCGCATTTGCCGACATGTCAGCAGCCGCTATTTCGATTGTTGTGCGCTTGCCCCGGGGCGGTGCAAGTGCGTGCAGGTGGTGCAGCACCGATCCGAGCACAACGCACGCTAATTACCTTGTATGGCAGCATTTCCGTGTTGTCTGCCTTTCGGCGACCTGCCAAAGCGACCAAAAGGCCTGCGGCTGACTGCGATATTGCCATAGATTGTATTTTGGGCACATTCGCTGCACTGTCAGCCGCTGGGACAATCGTGTATGCGCTGCAGATGGAACTTTGTTGCAAAAAAGGACATCTTCTGAATTAGCCGAAATTGGGCAATGTTGTACAAAACACACGTATGCATTTTACATAATGGAATTTACAAATTGCAGCCATAAAATCGATTGTAAAATAAACATAAATGAAACTTGTTTAATATATACTGAGTATATTATTAAAATGTAAAAGCTTGTACAAGCTGAAAGCTTAAAACTAAATACTACAATACATAAATTTGCTTTTTCACTGATTTGATAATATATGAATATGTTTTTGGATACTATTTCAATTGCAATTCCGAAAGACACATCAAACTGGTTTCTTTTTCAGCAATTCCATATTGAAAACTTTTTATTTAATTAACTATATATTGTTTATGTTTTATATGTATGTATATAGAATATATCGAGTTGATCAATAATTTCAATAGGCATGTATACAAGACAATCAAAGTGAGTTGGATGTAGAAAATACTCTTTAGTTACGGTCAATTTAGTCAGGGCTAGTGTACTATCTGACTTATAGACTTATATTAAACGTATCAACTATAAGAGTTACGATTATATTGCTTACAAAGTTTCGACGTTGCTCATAACTTCTTGAAACTAATATTATTTCAAGTTTTACTGCGCTTCAAGATGCTGCAAACAAGACTCTAAGACTCACATAAGTGCCAGCAGCGAGGAAGGCAGCATTAAATATGCACAGGTGAGAGGTGAGAGGTGAGAGTTGTAGAAGCGCATCCTCAATGCGATGCGTGTGTGCATAATGTGCGAAAGGCCAACACATGCCGCCTAATTAGTCAATTTAATAGTTTGCGATGTTGTTTATGAGTGCCAGGCGCATGACACGAAGCTCTGAGCACTGAGAAAAACAAGAATGTTGAGCCAAGGTGGTTAGAGATGAGGTTAGTTACCCTGTTCAAGTCGCTGGCACGTAGGAAAACACTCAGACGCAGCGTTGGGATTTGCGAGACCCACGCGGAATTCTAATTAAGCGACAAATATATATGTTTATATATGTATATAAAAGCCCGCCGCCGATTATTTATTAATTATTATTTGCTATGCGTAAGGAGTTCACAGTTCATATGTATACTCCTCGGCGGTCCCATACAAATTCTAATTGCAAAATATAAAAAAAGAACCACAAGCAACCCGAAATGTTTTCTAATTAAAAGAAACACAATACGAAACATGTTCAAAATGAAAAGACGCTTAATTTGAGCCAAATGAAAAGTTGGAGCAAAAACAAGACCAAGACAACAACAGCAAAAACTGAAAACATACTCACGCACAAATGAGAAAAGAAAACGGCACAAAGCACACAAAACGAACCGAAATAAAAGCAACAAATCATGGCATCAAGCATTTTTAGGCCGATAAATATTCTCTTAATGTGGCTGCCGCCTCAAGTCAATTTAGGGCCAACAGGAGACAAGGACAAGTAAATGGGAAAAGAAGGCGGCGCGCCCAAACACACACACACACACAAACCCGCAAACACAAAAGAGTGGTCAGAAGTTTTAAAATTAATTTTGAACTTTTTTTTTGTAACAGTCAAATAAGAATAAGAAAAACGCCAAGAGAAGACTAGCATAAAAATGAAAGAATAAACAAGTCAGCAATCAAAAACACACTCTCAAACACCCAAACGCACTCTAACCACCAAACAAGATTGTAGTGTGTGTGCGTTTGAAAGCTTTGGGAAAAACAGCAAGAACAATGGCGCAGCAATATCAATTAAAATGGCAGCTTGACTTGAAAACTGCTCTAAAGCAGGCACAATGTTGTTGCGCAAATTTCTACTCTTGTTGTTGACTTCACAGCCGCACAAAAAGAAACTTGTGTGGCTGCTGCATGGCAATAGTTTCTAACAAAGTTTGCCCAACACACACACACACACACACACACACACACACACACACACACACACACACACACAGCACACACACACACACACGCATGCTTTATGACAGCAAGTTTAAAGTTGTTACTGCTGCTGCTGCAGACAGTTTTGATAGTTGGCAGGCAAGTTGTATGGTAAATTGCTAAAATGCAACAGCTCAATGCTGAAGCATCGAAGAGATAAAGGCTAAACACACTCTATGCCACTATAGGAGCGACTGCAATACATGGCGTATGCGTTGCGCAGCAGGCAGCTAAGCTAATTAATCATACGCCACGCCTGCCAGCATTGCCAAAGATCCAAATTGAATTACCACTAAAATGGCCAGCAAATTCGCACAGCGATCTGGGGCGAAAATCAAGGATAATTGAAAGACAATTAGAACAATTAAATGTACAAAATATAACATTCTAACTAACTATTGTTTTGTATATCGAATGCCACAGGCAACATCCAATTGGCATTGAAATATGTTGCATATATATTGCTAACCAATCATTAATACGGCTAACTAAACTCAGTAATTTCTGATAATTTATTAAAGTCTCGTATGCGACTTTTTTAAATAAGATGATTTGTAAATTTTGTTAAATTTATTTTAATATTCAATCATATTGAAGAAAAGAATTTAAACTTTAAGCAGAAAGCTCAAATCGTTTTTCAAGCTATGTCAGTAGTTAATACTAATGATAATGAATCTCCATTCTGATTTCTCTTTTGCGCTTCGACTTTAGCGATTGAAAGCTTTAGAAGAAGCCAATTTAGTGTGAGTGTAAAACAAATTCCTAGTTTATTTCGGATTTTGTATACTTAACAAATACCTGGATACAGTGTATCGCCGAGTCAATCACTTCTCATCTGCGAATCGCTGCATGTATGCGCCGTGATTCGCTACACACAGCAGCTGGAACAGCAGCAACGCCAGGCGGCAACAGTTAAATGAATCAAATCCATTTCAAGCTATTCATCATATGACAGCGGCAAAGTGGGCGAATTGCGCACCAAAACGTAAGCCGCAGTAGCAACAACAGCAAAACGGGTGGTGCTGAATGTGGTGGATTTGGGATTGGAAATGGTTGGTGGCTCGGGCTTGCGTTCAGTGTTCAGTGTTCGGGGTTCAGAGCTCGGACGTGATGCACAGCAGGGTAAACTGGTTTTATAATTGAATTGATCCCATTATGTAGATGGAAACGGTTTTACGTTTCGTTTCGTATCGTCTCGACCCGTTTCGCAGAGCACAAAATGGCCGACAGTGTCGGGCCGTGCAACTTCCGGTGGAGCAGCGAGCCAAGTTGCAGTTGCCAGCCAGCAGCATAAACAGTAAATGGAAGCCAGCTACACTAAGAGCAAATGGCGGCTGTTGTTGTTGTTGGGACTACTGATGTTGTTTTCGTTGCCGTTGCTATTGCCTTTTGCCTTGCTACAGCTTGAACTAAATAAATTGAATTTAGCGCTTATGTCCTGTCCTGACATTCGCTTTTAATTTCATTCAGTCTCAAGCCAAGCAACCCGAAAGCAAACAGGCGAACACGACCCGCGGCTATGTGGATGGATTCGGATCCATTTGCGCTGCATTTAACTCAGCATAGTTGCAGCTGGCATTGTTGCAGCTGTTGTTGCTGTTGTTGCTGTTGTTGTTGCTGTTGTTGTGGTGGTGCTACGCTGTTGGTTTGTTTGATTGCCTGGTTGCGAATGCATTTAGAGTGACAGTACCCCCCGCTGTCTGTATTGCATTGCTGGCCAAGACTCAACTTTGTGTGTTCTTCGCCCACGTTTCCAATCAAAATCATCTTAATTGCTGCTGTTGGCTAGTAATTCCGTTAGCGCACTCTGGTTATGACTGCTTATTCAAATTAATTGTGAAATGTTAAGCTAAAAACTATAAGGAAACAGTTGGCACACCGTTGATTGCCAATTAATAAGCAGCAGCAGAAAATGTAGGTCTCTTAGATATCAAATTAAAGGGAACCTTTCTTAAGCTACTTTATACAGTAATTCATATTTTGCTTTTTCAGTTTCTTTGTTCTCATTTCTGTATGTCCCAAATCTACTTTTTTGATCAACAATATTATTTTTTATATTTCTTTAATTTCCTATGATTTTCCGGGCATAAATTCAAAATGTTTTGTATGATTAATAATACTTCTTCTGCCCGACTAAGAGATACCATTAACCCAGTCTTTACATCAATTCATGTTTACCTTCATTGCACATCCATACAACCACACACATACTGAAAGCAGTGCAAACAGTTTAAGCAGGTTAACTTCTTTGCAAGACCCCACACTATGGAAAGTTAAATCTTAAATAACTTCTGTGTTTAGTATCCGATCTTGGTAAAAGCTATAGGGCATAAAATTGGCTATAAAATGGGCGATCAAACCAAACTGCAAGGTCACAACTTGTTTTTTACTTCTGTGGGGAGGGGGGTACGTTATCTAAAAAGTGTTTGGAAGATATATATGCTATTCGAGACTATACATACCAACTTTGCTGTCTTTAGCTAATATAACTTTCAAGTTATGGCCAGAAAACACTGGTGTGATATCGAAATTTATCGATAACTTTTCAACGTTTCGAGTTGTCGATAAAAGGAAACAAACTTGATCTGTCCCAGGACAACAAGAACTTATATTCCAAATATATTCTCTAGCTCTTATAGTCTCTGATATCTGCGTGTTCATACAGACGGACAGACAGACAGACAGACAGACAGACAGACGGAAATGGCTAAATCGACTCGGCTGTTGATACTGATCAAGAATATATATTCTTGATATTTTCGGATATGTTTCCTTATGCCTGTTACATATTTCTGCACAAAAAAACCATTATACCCTTTTTAAACATTTTTAATGCGTTCAGAGTATACAAATTTAAGCATCAATAAAAACTAGAACCTTCGGTTATAGCTTCTGACCGATTTTGACGTTCTAATTACTGAAAGTCTTAATCGCCAGATATATTTTAATTTCTAAACGTCCAGTATTGAATAAAGCGCTATTTATCAGTTTGCATCTGAATCCATTATTGTGCTTATGCTGAAGGGGATGTAAATAAAATATTTCAATATGCATGAAATACGATTTGAGCAGCCATGATTATGAAGATTATTATGCAGCAAAATTTACATCTGCCCCATTGTGCTTTCCGAAAGGTAGTTGCAGTTGCAGTTAGCGTTGCAGTTGCGAGTGTGGGTCACGTATTGGGCCAACTGTCCATATCCAATTCAAAGCCTTGTCGATAAACGTACATACATACTGCACTTTATCTCTATCACGCTCTCAATAAAATGTGCATGTATGCGGCTCAGACAATGCAAAGACCTGTATGTGTGTGAGTGTGTGTGTGTGTGTGTGTGTGTGTGTGTGCGTGTGTGTGTGTGTGTTTGAGCGCCCTTTTCACATTTCAACAATGTGGCACATAGGAGAAATGCATAAATCATCGTTCGTATTCGTATGCGGCAGAAGGCATAAATGTTTAAACTTGTTGTGTTTGGTTAGGTTTTTATTTTGTTCCGTTCCGTTTCGTCTTGTTTTGTTTTGTTTTGGTTTGTTCTGCTTGTTTGTATGCTCGCCGAGAATACATAATGACATATATTCATACTTGGACCACGGACATACTATATCTGTATTTATTCGCAACTCAACACAATGTAAGAAGCTTCAGGCTAAATTGTTGCTTAAACTTTTCAATGAATGAAAGCTGTGCAACATTTTGTTGAAATCAATAAACGAACACAAAACCAATTTGGATGCAACATTTTTGTGGTTTTCACTCAACTCTACCATTGAGCATGTTCTGAACTGGTCTGGTCACGAGTTGCATTCGACAGGTCACAACACAATGAGCCACGCCTAGGTAACAAAGGGACATCATTTAGCAGCTGCATCAGCAAAGGGGGATTTTGATGTATTACAAGTGTTGTCAGCTCATTGGTATGCAGCAGAACACCAGAGCTGCAAACCAGGCTGCATCATCAGTTTTACAGGGCCGTTTCAGCAATCAAGAAGCATCAGATTAGGTACACAAACTTATAATGATTTTATAAATAAATAATTACAAATTTGTCATTTCAAAAGAAGTTTTTTTATTTTATAGGCACATTTAAACTTAAACTATTTGAGTAAATAATCTACAAAAATTTGCTTAAGTTAAGGTATTTTCCTTATTGTAATAAATGGAAATTTATCCACACAACCAAAATTAAGAAAACTTAAAAAAAAATTGTAAAAATAATTGCGATAAAAAATCCATATAGTTTTGGAATAAATTCGAATTTATTAAAAAAATTTCATAAAAAAGTGTGCCAATATTGAGTTTAAAAGAGAAATAGAATAAAGTTTAGAGCTTTATGCTTTGTTTTGATAATGCTCTTGACTCAAGTTGACACTGCCGAAATGCATTGATTCGTATCATATTAGACCACTTATATGACATTAAGGACAGCTGTTATTCTTTTTGAGCACCTTTTTAAATGGGCGCCCAGAGAAAACCACAATATTCCGATATGTTGTCATGCCTGGACTTAAGCTTCACTTGTCTTTGGTCAAACAAACACAAGTTGAGTTGCACACACACAAAAAACACATAGATAACTGGGGCTTGCAGGTCGGCACGCGTTTTAAGCATAAATTATCTAAAGGCATATGCCATGAGACATGCTGCTATCTGCAGCACCATAAAAAAGACCTCTCCCTCAGCACTCTGGCAGTAGCCTCCCTTCAGTTACTGGGCCAATAGCTTCGTCGATCCATCGTCGCATGTCAGCAGCTGGTGTGTTTAATTTACGCCCCAACTTAAACACAGGTAAATCCCATAAAGCGCCCCACAATGCAGCCAACGTCCACACATCAGGATAAATGGCACTCACACACACACACACACACACACGCATATATATACACATATACACATGCACATATGGTGCTACGTTGTGTGCATCAAATATCAACGCCATTATTTGCGCTTTGCCATAGATTCATTCTACTTTTGTTGTTGCGGTGATGATGTTGATATTGTTATTGTATTGTTGCAGCTCAAATGTCCTGCTGGCCGTGTCCTGTGCTATAACATTGAATAAGCGAGTAACTGGGTTAATATATATACATATGCATGTAGTTTTCAATGGGCTTTACTGTTTATGGAAGGCACAACAATAACTTTTCTTTTATAGATTTAGTGGTGTTTTTAGAAGGGATCACGATGGGCAACAAATTCATGTTATTTATTGTGGGTCGACACATAGAAGTTGCAGCTTGATCTAAACAATCATTCAGCCCTTCTACACGTTATGCATATTCATTTCCCGCTAACACAGCATACGTGTTTTATATTCTGCTTTTGTACATTTTACAATAAAAATAAGTGAAATAAACAATGAATAAATGCAGTGTAATGCAATCATATTCACATATATAAGCTTAGCTGATTTAGCCTTCTAAATGATTCGCCAATGCTTACAATATCAAATACCATTCCCATAGTCCTATTTCTTTATCCAAAACTGAAATTTCCCTCATGACTATCAATAAAGAATTTAATTAGCGTGACATAATATAAGTTATATGCTTGTTATATATAAAAGATATTCTTTAAATTTGTATTCAAAACTATTTTAAGCTCTCGAAAATAATTTATTAACATTTCTTATGAGTGTGTAATACACCTCTTATAACAACTTTAAATTGGAATATGTTACTTATAAATTTGTACATTATCTTACAATTTCAATGGTTAAGCAACTGAAAAGCAATTTCTGTCTGGAAGCTTTTAAAGGCTTCTGTTTGGCTATTGGTTTTCATGTTGCAGTTATTTCTGGATTTTACCTAAGAAATTGTATTTCTATGTTTTTTGAGTCGACTCTGTTTAATGTTATACCAACAGCTGAGCTGTCTGTTACAAATGTTTTTAGCAACTGTTTTCTTTTGTTCTAACTAAATGCTACAAATAGTTCTCTTAAATACTGTAATAACTTAAAACAAAAACAAGTGGGGAAGGATTATCTTCGGAGTGCCGAAGATTTTATACTCTTTTCGAACCTATAGGCAATTTTCACTCTGCCAACTGCACCACTGAAATTTCATAAGCTGTACAAAATCGTTTTGTCGCGTAACATTTTTTTTTGTTCTAAGTATATTTAATTCATTGCCAGTTGTATAGCAGCTATAAGATATAGTGATCCGATCCGGCCGGCTCCAACCAATGTGATGTCCTTTGAATAATAAGTATCGGTGCAAAGTTTCATCGCGATAGATTCAAAAACATGGGATATATGGCCAAAACCGACTTCGAGTTGTATGGCAGCTATAAGATATAGTGATCCGATCCAGCCGGCTCCAACCAATGTGATGTCTCTTTGAATAATAAGTATCGGTGCAAAGTTTCATCGCGATAGATTCAAAAACATGGGATATATGGCCAAAACCGACTTCGAGTTGTATGGCAGCTATAAGATATAGTATTCCGATCCGGCCAGCTCCGACCAATGTGCTGTCCCCTGGAATAATAAGTGTCTATGCAAGTTTTATCGCGATAGCTCAAAAACTGAGGGACTAGTTTGCATACATACAGACAGACAGACAGACAGACAGACAGACAGACAGACAGACAGACAGACAGACAGACAGACAGACAGACGGACATGGCTAGATCAATTTGTATTGTCATTCTAAGCATACTGGCAGTAACTTTTGGGGGTCTCCGACGCTTCCTTCTATGCGTTACAAACTTCAGGACAAACTTAATATACTATTTTCTTCGAAAAGAGTATAATAATAAGCAAATGCGTTTGTTATACTCTTTTCGAAGAAAATAGTATATTAACTTTGTGCTGAAGTGTGTAATACAGAGGAGGAAGCGTCGAGCAAAGTTCTCAAAGTATGCTTAGAATGACAAAACAAATTGATCTAGCCATGTCTGTCTGTCTGTCTGTCTATCTGTCTGTATGGATGAAACTAGTCCCTCAGTTTTTCAACTATCGCGATGAAACTTTGCACAGAAACTTATTATTCAAAGGGACAGCACATTGGTCGGAGCTGGCAAGATCGAGCTACTATATCTTATAGCTGTCATACAAGTGGAAGTCGGTTTTGCCCATATATCCGATCTTTTCAAAGCTATCGCCTTCCATTTCCTTGTACACTTGAACATCCTTATAACTCATTAATGTTAGAAATTTCAAATCAATTGAGTTATACATTGCAAGAGTATACGTCATTAAATATTTTAAAAGAACATCATATATTTTCATTTTCTTTTCATATTCTTTTTTCTTTAAATATATAACAGCTTGAATTTAATATTTCAAAAGTAAAATTGTAATTCATGATACCAATTCTAAGAACAAAAAAATAAATAAAGGTTCGAAAAGAGTATAGAATCTTCGCTACGCAGAATTTAATCCTTGACAACTTGTTTAATATAAAGAAGTATTATTAATAAGAGAAATATTTTGATAGTCCTTCACCACTTGTTATTGATTAAATAATTGTACTTACACAAATAAATATCTGAGCTCAAATATACTTACTGTATTGTATTTTCCGTATGTCTTCGCTATTTAATTTATTTTCGTATTTTCTTTTGGATGTTCGCCTATGAATTTAAGTGCATTTCGCATCTTATAAAATAGTACATTCCATGTGTAAATAAATGGCTGCCTGGGCGCCAGTGAAAGCAAGACAATTGTTTTTAAGTGACAAATGCAGAGACTGGCATCTATCTGGGCCAAGTTGAAATAACATATAAATACAGCCGAAATGTAAGCAATGCAGATATAAAGAGAGTGAGGGGGAGAGAGAAGGAGAGGCAAATGTCAAGTGCTGTAAATTGCATAGCCTGACCGACGGCCTGCCCCACTGACTGACTGACTGACTGACTGACTGACTGACTGACAAAGGACAAGGCACAAAGGACAAGGCAGACGACTCTGGAACGGCGCTGGACCGTGGGAACGTGGACGTTACGACTAAGATAGTCTGACTCGACTGACTTTGTGAACGAAGAAGAAAATGTCAAGTTAGCTGGGGAGAATTGTGCGCATTCGAGGAGGCTCTTCCAGTGCTTAAAGAGGGCAATTGTGCTTTGTGGGGCCACAGACAGACAAAGACTCGGATACAGATGAGAGCGGACATCTTGTCACATTTAGTGCAGTGCAGTTCCAGTTGAGCCAGGAGACGCCAGGACGCCAGGACGCCAAGACGCACAACAAAAGCAGCGACACAAATTGAAAACGAAATTTTCGCAAGTTGGTCCAACGGAAAGACAGACGGACAGACGGACAGACTGGCAGACGGACAGAAATGCAACGTTTATCTTGCTTATCTTCTAAGCATTTCCCTGCCACTGCTTCGATGCACAGTTGCTATTTATATAAATATTTAAATAGCTTAAAGTGCAAGTTGGCATAAGTGTGTATGTCGGCCATTTAAGTGCATTGCCCATGTCTCTCTCTCTCTCTCTCTCACAAACGAGGGCTGCCCTATAGAGCTCATTAATTTGATGCAGAACCTTGGCCACATATGCCCCAACCCAACCCATATCTATCCATTCTCAGTCAGTCAGCATTCGTTTCAGCTGCCAGTAATGGCAATCAAATTAAAGCGTTCAATGCACTTCAGTCCTGCTGCCAACTGCTACTGTATGTGGTTCATTGGATTTAGCCCTCCTTTTCGCTTACCCTTGTTACCCCTGCCCTGCCTGCCTTCTTTGTGACCCAAAAAATGTATATATTCGACTCCGCCTGCTAAAGAGATCGATGTGGCTGAACTGAACGAGACACATTTCAGTTTCAGCTTTCATTCGCATTCGCATTGCACTTCATATCTGTTGGTTAAATTAAAGGCGAATGAGTGCTGAATGCAAATCGTTCGTTCGTTTGTCAATTTAATGTGCGTGTTGAAGTTATTCAAACAGAATGCTATTGCAAGCCGCTTAAACATATGCTCAATGAGCGCAAATCACTGAAATAGTAGCCAAATGAATACATATGAATACATATTTGTATGGTAGCATTGATTTGAAATTAGTTGATCTATTTTGAATTGAAAAAAATACGATATCGTATAGGATTTAATTCAAAAGCTACATACGCAAGCCTAAATGATTTGTAGACTAGTATAACTTCAATTGGATGCATTCGATTTGAAATATTATTATTCTCTTACTTGCACTTTCCAATCGATGCCAAACAAAAATTACCATAAAAGCCTTCACAATTTTAACATTCTCGTTAAAAAATAATTGAAATCGTACAAAATACAAATATTAAATAATATAGGCGCTATTAGTATCTCGAATATGGTTCATGTTGTATAAAAAGCCTAAGATATTTGAACTTAAAATAGTTTGAAATTGGTACATGATAAAACTTCTTGTTACAATTTGATTTGAACAACAAAAGTCCTGCGAGCTATATGTATAAGTAAAAATTATAGTTAACATCTTCGAATATGTATAAAACTGAACGAAATGCACAAAATCGATATTTTCAATTCTAACAGGCTCGTCTCTCGACACTAATTGGAAATGCAGGCATTTGTGTGTGCCTGGGAAGCAATGTCTGCATGTGAATCAAAATGTTTATGAGCTCAGCTGTGGGTATATTCAAGTCACTCTCTGTGTGTGTGTGTGTGTGTGTGTGTTTGTGTGTTTGTGACGGTGTCTAAATGTTCACACGCAATGTCGGTCTAGCATTTTGACTGCCATAAATTTCGCTGGCATAAAACACGCCCAGCAAATTAGACGGCGAAAACTAACGAGCCACGCAGGCAAAAGGCAATAACGAAGCGGTGCAGCACAGTCGACGATGAAACAGACTGAATGAAAATGATTCGACAAACAAATTTCTAAAGCAGTCTAAACAATAAAGCTAAACAATAATTTCCGCTGCGCGTTGAAACTTCCGTTTCCTGTCAGGCGCTTGCGTTCGCTACAAAAACAACAGCAGCAGCAACAAAAACAACAACAGCAACTGCCAAAGGCCAACAGGCTGCTTAAGACAAAACAAAGGACATGTGTGTGTGTGTGTGTGTATGTGTGTGTAATGGGCGTTGTGGGTGTGTGCTTTTGACATTGTTTGTGTGTAATTTTTTTTGACACCCAAAACAAAACCTCTCGGCTCCAAAACACTGTGTATGTGTGTGTGTGGGAAAAAAGGAAAGGGAGCTGTCAGAGTGGAGAGGAAAGAGGCGGAGAAACTGCAGAAGATTGCATTTGGGTCTTTTGCTATTTGATAATTTATCGCACTTATCTGGCGGCCCTGCTCATAATTTATGCATAAGCTTTTGTTGGCTGCCCTAACACACACACAGACACACACACACACACATACACAGCAGAGGCGTAGTGCCTACCCCTTGCCATGTGGGCGTGGCATGAGCATCCGCAGGGCGCATGCTAATTGTATTCAGCAAGCGGCCGGAAACGGAAATAAGTTCGAGTTGTGCGTCGTGAATTGTCGCGACGACTGCGGCGCTAATCTTGGCAAACGAAACGAGACCAGACCAGACCGTTTCAGTTATCTGACGATATGTATGTATATGTCGAGTGCCCATGCTGGCACAGCACCAGGTTCAGGCGGAAGGCGGACGGCGGATGACGGAAGACGGAAGTTGTGTGCTCCACGCCAGTTATGTTTCCGCTTCGCAAAACTCTTGGTGGCCATTCGATTGTCATAAACTTGTTAAGCTAAGACACACTCGCGAGATTTGTGGCCAGTCATCAAAGCTGCCTGCATCGCCGATTCTGTTTGCTTAACAACAACTTAATGTTCAGTGCAGTTTGCTTCTCTGGTAATGATAAAGAGTGTATGCATCTCATACTAGGATCAACTAAAAGTTAGAAAGTTGTATTATAAGTTATAACAGAAGTTATCAGAAGGAGAGCACACTATTAGCATCAATCATATATGCAACAAATAGTTCTGTAATGATAAAAAAATTATATTTGCATTAACATATATTTATATATTTATACTCTTTTCGAAGAAAATATCTTATCCACTTATACACTATATCTTATAGCTGCCATACAACTCTAAGTCGGTTTTGGCCATAAATCCGATGTTTTCAAAGCAATTGCCTTAAATTTCCTTGTACACTTGAACATCCTTATAACTCATCAATGGGTAAAATCGCAAATCGATTGTGTCATAACTAGCGAAGATATGCGTCATTAAGTATTTTGAAAAAACAGGTGCATATGAGCAAACAAACTCAAGCGCAAGAATGCCTTTGACAGTCTGCTCTTCAAGCGATTTTGTCATCGATCATCAAAACTGCTTGTGGCGTAAGGGGTAAAATGGCGCTGACAAACGAAAGGTCCTGGGTACGAGTCTCAGCGGCGGCTGATCATTTATTTTCATTTTTTTTAGAGTAGTGAGAGCGAAAGATAGAGCGAAAGAAAGAGAGAGAGTGAAAAAGAGAGAGAGTAGTCAGAGAGAGAGAGAGAGAGAAGAGGGGAGAGAGACAGAGAGAGAGAGAAGTTAGACAGAAGTGAGAGAGAGAGAGAGATTAATCAGAGAGAGAGAGAGAAGTTTGAGAGGGAGAGAGAAGTGTGAGAGAGATGTAAGATAGTGACTGAGTAGTGACTGAGAGTGAGAGTAGTAAGAAAGAGAGAGGGAGAGAGAGTAATAAAAATAGAGGGAGAGAGAGAAAGAAAGAGAGTGGGAGAGAGAGCAGTAAAAAAGAGAGGGAGAGAGAGAGTAGTAAGAAAGAGAGGAAGAGAGAATAGGGAGAGAGAGAGAGGTTGGAGGGAGAGAGAGAGTAGCGAGGGAGAGGGAGAGAGAGGTTGGAGGGAGTGAGGGAGAGAGAGAGAGAGAGAGGGAGTAGCCAGAGAGTAGCCAGAGAGAGAGAGAGAGAGTGCGAGAGTGAAAGAGTGAGAGAGAGGGAGCGAGAGAGCAATGAGAGAGTAGCGAGAGAGAGATACAGTAATGAGCTGAGAGAGAGAGCAGAAAACAATATTATTATTTCACCAACACACAACACAATATTCAGACTACAGGTCAGCCCATCAATATCGGCAGACCTCACTTAAATTCTTGAGAATCGCATAGAATGGCACTGTTAAATATGCGATATTTTTACATTACCGGAAATGTTATAGAAATAGTGATGCAAACATGATTTTCGTATGGTTTGCTTTATCTAGCTGGAAACAATTAACTTATTAAAATTCTGGATGTAACAGTAGATATGCCCTAACGTTAAGAAGGTATACAGGGTATATCAAAGGTAGCACAACCAGACAAACCTTTTGTTTTACGACTACTGCTTATCAGATCAATGAACAACTCTATAAGCAAATAATAATTAAAAAAGTAAGAGTGCTCTAGTCGGGAGTGCCCAACTAGGAGGTACCCTGAACCCAGTCATTACATTCATTCATACTAACCTATCAGTGTACATACATAGGGACACACACATACTGCACAGTGCAAGCGGTTCAAGCAGTTAGCTTGCTTTTTCACTGAGCCCCACACAATGGAAAGTAAAATCTTAAACAGCTTCTGAGCTTATTATCCGATCATAAATTTTAAAGACATAACATTGGCTTTAAAATGTGTGACCAAATTAAATTGCAAGGTCATAAATTCAAAAATGCGTTTTCTCAACTTTTGGGGGGAATGGGGGGGGGAGGATTCAAAAAGTAAAACGTTTGTAATATGTGTATGATATTCGATATTATACATGCCAAATTTGGGGCATCTAACTCTCATAGCTTTCAAGTTATGACCAAAAAACACTGGTCTGAAGTCGAAATTTATCGATAACTTTTTAAAATAAAATTAAATAAACTTGTACTGTCCAGGGACTACAAGAACTTATATTCCAAATATGAAGTCTCTTGCTCTTATAGACTCTGATATCTGCGTGTTCATACAGACGGACAGACAGACAGACGGAGGGACAGACGGACATGGCTAGATCGACTCACCTGTTGATACTGATCAAGAATATATATACTTTATACAGTCGGTGTTGCTTCCTTATGCCCGTTACATACTTTTGCACAAAACCATACTACCCTTTTTACCCATTTTAAATGGGTTCAGGGTATACAAAATAAATGCCACGCGATAAAACGATTTTTTAATACTTTTGAAATTTCAGTGGTGCAGTTGGCAGAGTGAAAATTCGAAAAGAGTATAGAATCTTCGGCACGCCGAAGATAATCCTTTCCCACTTGTTTTAAATTTGCTTTGGCATTTTTTTAATATTCCAAAATTGTATTCTTCTGTTTGGTATTGCAGTTCATTATATTAAATTGCCGCAAAGGAGAATATGTAAATTATAGTATTCAATTAGTTATATGTATTTGCATATGCATATGAATTAATACTAGTCAAAACCAATTAAAAAATGGTCTTTTCGACGTATTTTGAAAGCAAATTTTGTTAAATTTCATAAGAAAAGTTTTGTCTACTTTATGTTTATTTTCATGTATAAACCAACATTTTATAAGCATAAGTAAAAGTTAATTAACAATTGTGTATAATTAAGTGCCTTAAAAGTTTATTACAGCCAATCAATTTAAGATGATAATTTAAGGAATTCTTAGGACCCACAAAAAATTGCACATTAACAATAAAAATTATGCGACAAAGCTGAAAAGCCGTACGAAACACAAAGCTTTCAAGGTAATTAAACTTTGGTCGTACCCTGAATGTAAAGAGCAGTAAGCAGAAGAGAAGGTGTATCAGAGACAGGGGGAAAGGATCTCCACATTGAGCACATGCTTTTGCATATATGCAGGGGAATTCACAACATTTTTAATGCATTTAAAGGACTCACACTTCCGACCGACAGGCGGAAGCAGGTAAGTTATGCAAAGATTATGAGCTCAAACACACAACACAGCCCAAAAAAAATGAAGGAAAGAAAAGCAAAAAGCCTATTAAAATAAATTGCAGTGCATTTTTTACATGAAAATTAAGAGCAACAGCAGCAAGTGAGGAGAACGAGAGAGAGAGGCAACTGTTGACGGCCAAGCGACACCGCAAAGACAAAAGAAATTGCTGGGATCAGGCACTACGCAGGCACTGAATAATTCATGAGTGTCGCCAGCGCCAGCCGAGACGAAAATGAAAGCTAAGGCGTTCTATGTTAGTGTTATATTTAATAAGCTTGGGCATGGGACGGCTGGCTGGCAGTATGAGAAATCAGACACAAGGGCAAGGCTATCAAAAATTCAAAAGTCCCTGTCCAGCGTGTGTGTGAGAGCGGCAAACTTGGCGTATACGCAACGTGGCAAAGCAAATTTTTGACAAATATCGTTGCCTACTTTCAGGCTGCCGCCTTTCGACTGCCGCTTAAGCTTAATCATTTAATAAAACTTTTATGCTGACGACGCAACGGCAAAGGCTACGTATTCGCAATTACTTTTGTTGCCATTCGCTTTATATATAGTATATACTTTTTTTGGGCTGTTCCGCTCTCTGGTGGCAGGCGAAGGACATTTATTAGCCCGCTTCGGCTCTGTCGCGACTCTGGGCTGCCTATTTGGCATCAACTTGCATCTCTCCGCCCGCTCTCTGCTGCTCTTCTATATTGTAAATTATGTCAATTTTCGTTTGAGCACTCAGCGATGGACAGACACTCAGCGCATTGTTCTATATTGTTTGGGGACTGGACTCTTGTGGGTAGGCGTGGCGATGGGTCGCCGCTTAACTTGATTGTCTGTTAATCGCGGTTAACCTGATGGGCAGCGTTGTGGACTGAACAGAGTTTAATTAAAGCTTGACATGTGCCTGTTAAGGTCGCATACTTTTAAGTTACTGTTTGCAAACGAATTAGGCCAGAGGTCAAGTGTTGTTAGTGGATAAATACCTTTTATTGATTGATTGATAAATACTTTTAAATGAAAGCACTACTTATAAATCTGTTCTGCTTCATAACTTCATGGTGAGTTCATTTTCCATAAACGTAGTATTAGCGATCACTCACATCTTTAAACGAAGCACATTCAGCATATGTTGTGAAGGCAGAATAAAATTACTGATTTTATTTACTAGCTTTAAATTAATGTTTTCTCTGTTATAAATTAATAAATTACTAATCTTCTTTTTTTTTTGGTTCGATTGGGCTTTTCTGGTTTTTTCCCAATCCTTGCAATAAATGTTGTAAAAAAAAATACTACAATTTATTTGAGGCCAAAATACAGACTGCCCTTTAATATATATACATAATTTCCAGGAAATCATTACTTGCAATTTGTTGTAGCTTGAATGCTGTGCATATCAGCGATACTCGCTTTCTCAACTCATAGTTGGCGACATATGCAAATTTTACTAGTATTCCTAGTGGCTTCACCTGAACCATACTCAAAACGCTCGACGGTCGCAAAATTTCCTATTTTTATGTGTCACATAAACATAACAACATCAATTCGACGGCGGACTCGCAGGACTTATGCCAAAGGGGTGTGCCAGCATGGAAAGGCAGAGAAGAGCGTTGGCAATGCAAACGAATGGCTGGAATTGACTTAAAACGCTTTTGGCAGCGAATAGAAGGCATATAGCACGCATACGCACCGTGGTACCCCAAGCGCAAACATATGCAAAATCATCGAGTGAAATTTGCATACAAATGCCATACATATGCCGCAATGACATTGTGTGAGTGTTGCGCTCAGTGTGCACGAAGTATTTCAGTTGCAATTTCCGGCTACTATAACCGGAAGTGAAGCTGCTCAAAAATTCATGCAACCGTAAAAGAAGCAAAGTGCGCCAATAAGCAAAAGGCAGAGCACAACGCTCCAGCGGAAATGCCAGTCGGTATTGAGGCCAGAATTCGCTGCCGGCTTTACGGTCACAACTCTTTGCATATTTTGCGCACAACACCACACCCCACACCGCACACCCCTCCCCATCCGTCACAGATTTCTTTCTCACTGTTTGTCGCCAGTCGCCTTCGACTTGCCTCCATTTGCATACGCAATATTTCGCATTTGCTGTTGCTGTAGATATTACACATGTCCGCATGTCTATGAGACAGAGTATATTTGTAGATAATAGTGCATGTGTATCTAGCTGTGTGTGTGTGTGTGTGTGTGTGTTTGCCATCGTCACATTATCGTCCGGCTGGGAAGCCATCCCATAAATCAGATATAATTTTTTTTGCTATTGATTTATTGCACATTTTTAATAGTTAGGAAATTGTTGTCCATTCATATTGATATTATCATGTATTTATTGGCATTGGATCTACAAATTCAATTACTTTTTGCTAAAAACTAGGAATAACGCAAGCATTTGTCAAGCATTAATTAATTGCTAGAATGACTTTAATGGCAGTGGAAAGCTATATAATATTAAATTGTATTTTATTTAAAAACCGCTTATTAATATTGAAATTGTCGGTTCAAGTGATTTTCGTTTAATTTCAAATTCAAAAGAACAACTATAAATGCAATTAGAGGTTTGATTGAAGTCTAAATTGAAATTGTTAAGCCAGAATATGTTTTCATTTTAAATTAGTTTGAATAGAAATTTGGTAAATTTAAAATAGCATCTTTTATCGAACTCAAATTGTATTGCTGTCCACATTTAAATTCAACGCCTGAATTGGAAAATTGTATTCGCACGCGAAATTCACTTTTGGGGCCACTGCAACCAATGCCACAACAAAAACAGATTGCAAATGCAACTGGGCCACATGAACGCTGGCCGGAGTTGAATGTATTTTTAAAATCTGTCAGCGGTGGGCACGGCAAATAATTAAATTTGGTAACGGTTCGTGTGCAAATAGGCGAAAATGATAACCATTTCATGCCAACCGCTGGAAAGACTGATTTTTTAACAGTTGACGCAGAGATGCGATGCGAACATTCACTGAAGCACATTAAGATGCTAGTCCTGCTCTTGGTCCTGGTCCTGCTCTTGGTCCTGGTCCTGAGTGCCGCTTGCCTATCACATGCAGCTGCTGAGTTGTCATATAAAATAAATGATTTTGCCGCTCATTCATTAAAAAACAATTAAATTTGCGACACTCGAACTTAATTACACTTTTATGTGGACAAAATGCCTTTCATCCGCCCTGGTGGCCAACATCTCTGGCTGCGGCTGCAAATAGTGCGGTCTGTGCGTGCTGGTTGAAAATTCTTCAAGTTGAATATTTTATGGCGCTGCAAATGTCGCAACAAGCAAATTGTATAATCAACAATTAAAGTGCGGCTCGTGATTTGACTCGTGGCTGTGCATTAAGTACGCAAGCGCCGCCCCAAAAAATGGCAGCGAACATTTTCCAATTTGTAGCAAATTGCAAAGTTTCGTTTTGCGGCCCCGCAGCTCACTGGCAAAAAATTGCTGTAGGCCAGCAACAATTTGCGGCTGTAAACTTCAATTGCGCGTTAAATTTTCCATGTCGACATTTTGTGGCCGCCCTCAGCCTATCCCACTTGGGTTGTTCTTATTAATGGCATTAATTAAAAATTTAATTTGTAACAAACCCGTTTTGTCTGTTAAATTCGCGCTCGGATTTTCCCTACACTGATTTTGTGTCTCGTTTCGGGGCTGACGGCCGCACAAATTTGTGCGACATAAATCAAGCGTTTGAGTGGATCCAGCTCAATGTCTGCGATTTGTAGATGTGCCGCAAAACATTTATCATAATTATTTTCAATGTTTTTGCAGAGACTTTCTCAGCTTGCGATCGACAAAAAAAATGTAAACGAATCCTTTAAGCTAAATTAAATTGTTTAATGCACAACAATATTTATTTTTAGCAATAGCATTTAAATTCAATTCTTTAAGATCTTAAATAAACTCATATATTGTGTAAGCGAATATTTTTGCACAATTCTTTGGATTTACATAACTAAATAAATAAATGATGAAATAAAGGATAAAATATTGACAGTTGTCAGACACTGAAAGCAATTAGTAAAGCAAACTTTACATACATTTGATTTTGCAGATGTAAGAGTCGGTTTTATTATGACTATTATAAAAAGTATTGTAACAATTAAGTAAGTAAACTGTTTTATGTTTTTAACGTTCTTCATTGCGATGCTAATGCTATTTTAAATATATATATATTTAATCTTCGATTGTATCTTTGTTAGTAAATTGCTACTTTCTTTGCAAATATTCCCAATTTATTTTTGTAGATATATTTTAAACAGGGTGCCGTTTTAATCCTCGGTTTTCTAAAAGTCCATAAATTAAGGGAAGATAACTTACTTTATACACATATGTATTCAGATGTATCCGCCGAATCCATTGTGGGCTCAACTAAGCCTCATGGCTTTTGGCGCTAGAAAGCCCTAAATTAAAAGGAAAATAATTTGATTTATGTATGTGTATTAGTCACACGCCTATCTCTTTAACTCAAGCAGCACACCAAGTTCTCATACACACACTCACATATAAGCGCGACATTTTGTGACATACAGTGGAGTTTTGCTTTTGAGAACTATCGCGAACAACACGGCGTATTCATAATGTTCATCGCTTAAGCAGCTGATGATATCGTTTGATGCTTTTTCTAAACTACATATGTTTATACATTTATTTATGGTTCATTTATCATAAAATTACAGCAATAAGTCTTCATGTATGTTTTACGAATTGGTTTCTTCTTGGTTTTGTCTCCAATTCGTTTTTCTATTTAATTTGCTGTGTTTTTTGCGTTTGCCTTCCTTTCACATTTAGCTTTCAATTATTTGCTGTCCTTGGCAGCCCGCAAAGTCTATTTTTGCTGCTGTATTTTTTGTTGTCTCCTTTCTATCTACTTCATCTTTGACAGGATTTTTAATGCTCGAGCAAGAAATGTGGTCAAATCACACGCACGTTAAGCGCCCAACACATTCGCACAGTGGATTTGACGTCGTTCATTGAGAAGGCTGCTGTTAGCGTGGTTATCGGGACACTGGCCCTTTAAAGGACATCTCTGTGCAATCACATTTACTTTGGTATAGTTATTGGTTGGCGATGTGAGCCACAGTAGTTATATTTTTGGTGCATCTTTCGGCCCGAAAGATCTAAAGAATTAAGTCGGTATCTTCATATCAAATGTTTTACTTTGTTTGGCCTACAAATATAACACTATTTATTCACCTAAATAGAAAATAACAGAAAACACAAACAAAACAGAGCAATTCTAAACTTGAAACACACAATCTTTTTATAAATTCAACGCTTATGAATTTAGAATATCATGCAGTTAAATGGAATATTTATTTTATTTATTTATTTATTGTCGACTATTGACAGTCGACACAAAAGAATTTAAACAAAATTATAAAATATTTAAAAGCATATAAAACATTTTAATAAAATTTTAAATATTAAGTTAAAGATATAAAGTTAATATTTCGTTGAGATATTAATAAAAAATTAAAGCATTGGCCCAACATGTGTTGCAAGGATTGGGCAAATCCCAGAAAAAGCCAATCAAACCAAAAAACAATAAAAAAAACTTTTAGTAATATAGAAAAGAAAAAAATATTAAAAGAATGTAATATTAGGAATTATATTATAAAATAAAGAGCTAAAAAGAGAAATAGAAGTTAGATAGAGAATGTAGAAAAAGAAAGGAGCAAAATTAAGATATAGTCAGAAAAGAAAAGGGAAAAGATGAGTTTTGCATGGTTGTTCAACAGAGCGATTTTCAATAGTTCAAAAATATATACAAAAGAATATATTTTATATAATTAAAATATATATATATTGTTTAAATTCATAGAACAAAGGGATAGTTCAAAGAGGTTACTTGAAAATTAAACAAGCCAATGTGAAGGCGTCCCTCGAACCATTAGTTGCCCCAATAGCAATAATCTCGCATGTGGCAACAATACTGCCAGAGGCGTGTATGGAGAAGGTCATCAAAGAGAAAAGCCGAACGAACGCTCAACTAGCTGCTGAAAGAGCGCAAAAGGCGCAAAAAGAGCGAAAGCTCATCGTGCAGAATACGTTCCACTTCCAGGAAGGCTTGCGTTCGCTGGTCTCGCGCTCTCTCGTGCTCGCTATTTGGCTCCCTTAACACGAAGCTTGACGCACACAGCAGCAGCTGAAAGCACCGAAGTTGATGGTGGCCCAAGCGCCTGGCTGGCAACGAAAGTCAACTTCAGTCGTTGTAATTCATTCGTGCGTCGTGGACAGAAGCGAATTGCTGAGACGCCTCCGTGCACGTGGCCAGTCTGTGTGAGTGTGAGTGTGTGTGTGTGTGCATGTGAGCTGTGTGTCGTTGACGGTTACCAAGCGGCAAAAGGAGAAGCGGCCAACACCAGCAAATGAAATGAGAAAGCGGGCCAGCAGCATAACTAAAGCGGCCAATTGAAAATGTGTTCAGGCAAAATGCCCTCACGCAAATCGAAGAAAAGTGTGGTAAAATCCTAAACTAGTCCGCAGTTGTGCGTTATGTTGGCTTTGGCTTAATCCGCGGCTGCAGCATCAGCATCTTTTGTATTTGTCGCCCCTTTTCCAGCCGGCTCGCATTGTCTTTGGTTGCGTTATGCTGGCGCCCAAAAGTGTGCAGCAACTTTTTACACACACCCCACTTAACGGTCATTGACGTTTGCGTTTAATTAAGGCGATTGCATGCCCATTCGCGAGTGTGTGTGTGCGAGTGTGTGTGTGCGGTTGTGTGTGTTTGAAGTTGCTTTGCATGCAATTACGCGTCTGTAACTTTAATCACTGTGCTTAGAATAACTCAGCACGCCATCGACGCTGAAAGCCCAACTGCAGCCCAGAACGGCCAACGCACGTGTTAACATTGTAACTGAATACGGCCAAGTGTGGTGCAAAGTTCATCGAGATAATAAAACGAAAGCTAATTACACATATTGCTGAACATATGAACCACTTGGACTTGGCTTGCGGTCAATCAATCAAATAGCTTTTGGCATATTATATGTATGCAGTGTGACAAACCGACACTTGTGATTGTTTTTACAAATGATTATATTTTGCGTCAACAAATTTAAATATATTTATATATATATCTCTTTTGTTTTTGATAAAAAAAAATTCGATTTGTTTTTGTTTGCTTATACTAATAACGATTTTGATAAAAGTGCAGTGATAAATAAGTTTTATTTACAAACTTTTTGATTTCATATAGTTTCAAATTAACTTTTGAGGACCAGCATTAAACGACTAATTCATAATAAATGCAAATAACATAATAATTGCTCGATATACAAATGTAAATATAGATATATAAACACGCATAAAAACCACAAACATCAATTCAAAACAAAAAATTGAAAGTCCCAAGGACTTGTAAATGTGCCAATAAAAAAAAATATGCGTAATGCAACGCAATCGATAAACAGAGAATTTTTGAAATAAAATTCTTGTTTATTTTTTCTGAGATAATCATCAGCAGAAAAAAATGTGAAAACGGTTTCCTAATACATGTGAGTGGGCTGATATACAAATATATATATATATATATATATAGAAAAATATATGAGTGTGCAAGTGTGTGTAAGAGCACACCAAAAAAGCAAACAAGAAAAAAATAAAAGCAAAATATTAAAGAAAACCATAAGGGATATGAGCGTTTAAAAGAAAGGGATTTTTACTGCTGCTGGTGCTGCTGGAGACCGGACGGACATTGATAAAATCAACAACAGCAGACAGTCGGAGCGCAAAGGATTATTATCAAGTTGGACAACAACAGCAGAAAGGCTAACAACAACAACAACAACAGCAACAACAACAACAACAGCTGACAGCAGTCATAAAATAAAAGCACTGGCGTCAGCAATGCCCATCAGGAGCAGAAGTGAGAGTATTACACACGCGTACATATAGAAGATTCTCACAAGGTAAGTCAAGCAGAAAGAACAACACAACAGAGAAAAATGAGCTTAAGTTGTCAATTGAAAGGCAAAGAACTGTCTAAAAACATATCGTTACGGATTGTTCTAGCCAACACCCATTTTGTTCGCCTTTTTCGACCCTTTTTCTTTTGTTCCTGGCGTGTGTGCGTAATATGATTTTTTAATGTGACTTAAACACCAATTTAAACAAGCGATGCTGTATATGCTGTCTGAATGTTCGAATTGATGTTTTGTCATCTACTTATTTAGACGGGCAAGGGGTTTTTTAGATGCCTGATCTTCTCGCTTCAAACTCATTATTAATAGTAATTGTTATTGAAATCCATATCATCTGCACCCTCTAGACAAGTGTGTTCATATGCAATTTGTTGATTTATTTCACTAGCGAGCATCAAAATTATTTCATTCTCTTGAATTTTTAATGTAACAATTATTAATAAGCTTTAATTGAGCGAATATATATATTCAAATTAATGTTTTTGCCATTTTTACTGATGCCTGGCAACTATTTCAAGTTTTATTAGTCAAAATGAAAAAGTTGATCCGTCTTGATTGTGCTTTTGCTGTAGTTTCGTAAAAAATTAAAGCAAGAATATTAGTCAGTTATATTTCAGGCACAATACAAAAGTTGTAAGTTGGAAGTTGTAACAATTTAACCTATGATAATATTAAGACTTCACATTTGCAAGTGAAATTAAATGATATTGAAAATTTTTCATTTAAAAAAGCATTACACACATTGTTCAAAGTTTTTCAATAAGATCGAATATTTTGTGGTACTATTCTGAGACTCAGTAATTTGCTATTTATATTATTATTATTAGTTCAAAATCTTCCATCTCGACATAAAAGAAACGTACATGACTTTAAGTCATATAATTTTGAGTTGTCAACTAGACGTTGTAATCAGTACTTGACCATATCAATCAAGTGATTCTTTGCACATTAAACGCCATCGCAGAGCAAAAATCAATTAAATGAAGATAAATGAGTTAAAAGTGGGTGCACAGACGCGTCTGCTATCCATGAGCCGACTTTTACTTGTCATTGCCACAAATAATAAGCGATTACAATGCCGTAAATCTAGGCAGCAACAACAACAACAACATCAAGCTGAGCAATAAGCAATATGAGTAGACCAAATAATCCTTGTCAGACGCCACTGTCACGTTCGCAGCTTCAGCTTCTGGAGGGTGTGTGGACGCAGGTGTCAGCCCAAAGGAGCTGACTCTAGGCAGCAATTGCTGGGACTATCGATGGCTCACATAAGAGGCAAGGTGCCATAATTTACCAGGACACCAGAACACCCGATCACGTTGGCGGCTGTCATAAAAAAGTTTACGCTTATTACTCATACGCCGTGTCGGCCGTGGGCTGATGAGCTGTGCTTGTGTCGAAATCAAATTAATCATTCTGCCAATGATTTAGATGATTTCTCACTTCTTTGTACGTATCGATTTTACTTCTTTCCTTGCACACGCAGACAACGACAAAAGTAACCAACATTCTGCTATATTTAGTTGTCGCAGGTGTTTCCTTTCACTCGCCTTGTCTCCAGGTCGCTGGCATCAAGTCCCAACCATTTCGCATAAATTAACCCAAGTCTTTTTTTGCCGTAACTTTTTATTGCAAACGAAATGCGCAAAAGTTGACAGTCAGTCGATTGTATTATTTTGTTAAATATTTAAAGGCATCGCATTTGCAATTATTAGTCGCTGCCATTTGTTTGGCACGAATTACGTTTGATAAAGTTGTGTCATAGATCTTATAAACATGCAAGTCAAAAAGCATGTGCTACTTATTATGATAGATTAAATTCAGAGCTCGACGCAAAGTGAAATATAAATAAAGTTAATATTTGAACAAAAGCATTTAATTTGTATATATAATCAGAAAACAAGTGGGAAAGCATTATCTTCGCTGTGTCGAAGATTTTATACTCTTTTTGAAACACTAGGCAATTTTCACTCTGCCAACTGCACCACGGAAATTTCATATGCTGTAAAAAATCGTTTTATCGCGTGGCATTTATTTTCTTTGTGCTAAGAATTGGTATCATATGAATTTAAATTTTTCTTTTAAATTATTAAGTTTATTTCCAGTTGTATGGCAGCTATAAAATATATTGGTCCGATTCAGCCGGCTACGACTAATGTGCTGTCGCTTTGAATAAGTTTCTGAGCAGAGTTTCATCGCGATAGCTTTAAAAACATGGGATATATGGCCAAGACCGACTTCGAGTTGTAGGGCAGCTATCAGATATAGTGGTCAGATCCGGCTGATTCCGACCAATGTGCTGTACATTTGAATAATAAGTGTCTGTGCAAAGTTTCATCCCGATAGCTCAGAAACTAAGAAACTAGTTACCATACATATGGACAGACAGACAGACAGACAGACAGACAAACGGACATGGCTAGATCAATTTAACTTTCACTTTTTCTGTTACTAATTTTCTTCGAAAAGAGTTTAAAGACATTTGTTTGCTTGTCTTGTAAGCTCATATCTGCCAAAAAAATCATGTAGAAAGGGGTTAAATATTTTAACTGATATAAATGATCATATTCTATTATTTCGAAATTATAATAAAAACCAATGAATTATACCCGGTATGCATAAACATTTGTGAAAACTCACAAATGAAAGTGGAGCTTTAATTTGAGGATATTCTTGTATTTGTATATCATCGAATGAAAATAGGTTTATTAATTGATTACCTATGAATTTATATGCACTTTTGGCAGTTAATTTGATAAATATGCATTGAATGCGCTTACTGCCATTTCCAAGATCTGATCTAGCTTGAATTGATGATGACTGTGAGTGGAACTATATCGAAATGCTCGCCCAGCTCCTGGAGCACGCTCAGCGTACAAGGAGAGAGCACCAAGCCGCCACGATCGTCCACCAACTGCATGTGCTGGCGCTCCTGTTCGCCCGGAAACAGAGCCGGCTGTGCTGCATCGATGGGCAGCACGTTGTGCAGCAGCTGATGGAAGTCAGCCAGCCGCTCCTCGAAGGACACACAGAAGCGCATCGGGTCGATGGCTATATAGACCTGCCCCATATCCGCCAGCCCGCCATCCTCACATAAGCGGCTGCGACTTTGCAAATGCGTCGCATAGCGCGCGCCCGTCATCACGCCACACAGAATGTCCACCATGGCCGCCAGACCGAATCCCTTGTGCTCGGGCGCAAACGGACGCAGTCGCTGGGCGCGCAGTGCCTCCGCCACAGAGGTGGTCGGCTGGCCGCTGCCGTCGAGTGCCAGCTGGTCGGGCAGCTGGAGCAGGCTGCCGTTGCAGTACTCCAGCTCCAGCTGCTCCATGGGATACGCAGACATGCCCAGGTCCATGAGGAACTGCTCCTGCGTGCTGCCCGCCACACAGGCAATCGAATTGCCGCCGAGCACCGCCTCAGTGCCGCCGCTGGGCACCAGAACTGGCGGGCCATTCGACATGCAGATGCCGATCATGCGTTGGGCCATCGCCTGGCAGGCGTACCAGGATGCCATGCCGATGCTGTTGGAGCGCCTTGCTGCCACATAGCCGATGCCCTGATTGCGCGCCTTTCGCATCGCCAGATCCATGCAGTAGTTGGCCACCACCGGACCGGGCGCGTTCTGGCCGTCGACCAAGGCGAGCGCCTCGCGCTCCTTGAGCACCTTTGGCTGCATGCGAGGATCGACCGTCGAGTTGAGCAAATCGGCCGCAATGCCGGGCAGTCGATGTATGCCCATGCTGCGCTGGCCCATGTAGTCGGCGGCTATCAGGGCATCGGCCATTTCACTAGCCGCCCCCTCGGGCACGTCCATGGCGGCGAATATGTCGCGCACAAAGCGTTGCGCCTCGAGCACATCAACCAGGACACCGGCATCCACATCTTCAGCCGTGGCGCTGAGTTGCGCCGGCTCCTGATGCCCGCCGCATACAAGCAGCACCTGCTTCAGATTCTTCCAGATCAAGTCGGAGTCCTGCACTCGGGCTGTTTCTCTTTCTGTTGCTGTTACTTTTGCTGTTGTCGCGTCTCCGATCTTCCAGTTGGTAGTGACAGCGGCTACAGTGCTCGGCTTGGGGCTCACTTTGCGTAGAATATTCAGTACTCTGCGCATTACGGCTTATGAGAATACATATATATATATATATACGTATATGTATATATATAAAAGTAATAGTATTTGGTACTTGTGTCTGAAGCAATCGGAAATATTTGAATAGAATATATTTGGAATGATTACAGCCGTAAAGTGTACTTAAACAACTTGTTAAATATTAATACTCTTTTTATTAACTTTGTGCTGAAGTTTGTAACGCATAGAACGAAGCGTCGGAGACCCCCAAAAGTTACCTCCAGTATGCTTGGAATAACAAAACAAATTGATCTAGCCATGTCCGTCTGTCTGTCTGTCTGACTGTATGTATGTCTGCAAACTAGTCCCTCAGTTTTTGAGCTATCGCAATGAAACTTTGCACAGAGACTTATTATTCAAATGTACAGCACATTGGTCGGGGCCGGCAAGATCGGACCACTATATCTTATAGCTGTCATACGACTGGATGTCGGTTTGGAAGCCATAAATCCGATCTTTTCAAAGCTATCGCCTTACATTTCTATGAACATCCTTATAACTCATTAATGTTTAAAATTTAAAATCAATTGAGTTATAAATTGCAAAAATATACGTCAGTAAATATTTTGAAAGAACATCATATATTCATTTTTTTCAAATATATACTATTTTGAATTTAATATTTGAAAATAAAAATTTAATTCCATATAATACCAATTCTAAGGGAAAAAATCTTCGGTGCGCCGAAGATGAACCTTTTCCATTTGTTTTGAACTGCATATGCTATTTGGGATTGTATTAAATAGGTTTTTATCTATATTTTGTAGCTTTGAGAGACATCAATGAAAATAAATTAACTCTTTCGCCCTGAAAATTTCAGCTATCTAGATTGTCGCACTCGATTGATGGTTATTGATTCTGCTCTAGAGTATATACAGATATATACATAAATAAATAAATACATTTTATTATAATTGCAATTTTATTTAATTAGAATTACATGATTTTGTCATATCATCAATGTTTGTCTTTATAAATCCCCTATTGCTTGAGTGGCTTATGTCTGATAAGGCAACTTCACTCGCGCATATACTTTTATCCGTACCAGTGTCTGCAAAACTCACAATGCCATATAAGCAGAATGGTTTGGTTTTGGTATTGGCATTGCTATTGCTTTTGCAAAAAGAACTGAAGCCGCCACCACTGTCACCTCGGCAGAGTTTTTGTTTATTATCGAGGTTTATGCGAAACTTATCCGATTCTCCGATAACAGTTATCTTAGCCTGAACAATGGTCAGATTAAAGCTTTCATTTGTACCATTCCATTCCCATGAGCATACCTCGCCTACTTCGTTTTTCGTAATGGCCACCTCGTCATTTTGGAGAAACGGCAAACAAATGATATTTGGCTCAATGGAATAGTCGGTGATAATCAGTTTCAGGAGAGCAGTGTCTCCATGCATATGGTTGAAATTATAGTTCCTTAATGGCAAACAGAAAACAAAATAAACTAGTTAGTGTTCAACGATCGATTGCACATTCCACAATTGTACTTACGGATGAGTTCTCACCTGCTCCACTGCCCAGCCAAACTCAGCGCCTACTTTCTCTTGATCACTCATTGCGTTGCCCAGCCGAAAGGATTCAGGTGGCAGGGACTGGGTAGTGCCATTATGGCAAACGCAATGGGCGGCTGTCAGCACGATGTGGTGCTTGACGCGGACACCACTACATTGATATTCGTAGCTGGAGTCCAGCATCTTCACATAGATGGCAACGGACCATGGTGAGTTGCTGGCTTTGATTGTGAAGCCATTTTTCGAAAATTGATATTTCTCTGACACCTGTCGGCCGCAATCGAGTGTACAGAACTGATCCATATATGGGTTCTCCGTCCATCTGCCATTCTCCTGGCATTCTAACGTTAGCGGAGACATACTTAGATTTGTTCGATACCCGTCATTACAGCGAAATTCCGCTTTGGTGCCTGGCATTATACCCAAATCTGTTGGGTCACAACTGTTAGATATGCCGTTCAGGCTACACTTTGGTATCATTGAATCACTGCAAAATAATCTAGCCCGACTGCACTTCTCTGAAATACAAAAAATAAACATTTAAACGATCTGATTCTAAGGCGAATTTCTGCTAAAAGCATCATTGGGAAAGAGATGATCCTACATTTACACAAAATACAACAAAATAGATGAATAACTTCTGAAAGATTTTAGAAATGCATTCTAAACCGTTTCTTTTCGTGTTGATGTTGAAATAAAAACTAATGAAATTAATTTGTATTGATTTTCTTCAAAATCATCCAAAGCAAAAATAAGTAAGAGTGCTCTAGTCGGGAGTGCCAGACTAGGAGATACCCTGAGCCCAGTCTTTACATTAATTCACACTAACCTATCAGTGTACATACATAACAAACACACACATGCTGCAAGCAGTGCAAGCAGTTTAAGCATTTAACTTGCTCTTCACTGAGCTTTAATCTTAAACAACTTCTATGTTCATTGTACGATCTTATTGAAATTTTTTACTACTGTGTGACTAAACCGAATTGCGAGGTCGTACATTCAAAAATGCTCTTTTTGCACTTTTGTGGAGAAGGGCGGGTGGTATCCAAAAAGTGAAATATTTGTTACATTTGTAATCTATTCGAAATCATATATACCAAATTTCGCGCCTATAGCTTTTAGAACTTTTAGGTTATGTCCCAAAAATGCTGGTCTGAAATCGAAATTTATTTATAACTTTTGAGAAAGACGAGCTATCGATAAAATTAAATAAACTTGATCTATTCCGGGACTACGAGAACTAATATTCCAAATATGAAGTCTCTAGCTCTTACAGTCTCTGATATCTGCGTGTTCATACAGACGGACAGACAGACAGACAGACGGACAGACGGACATGGCTAAATCGACTCGGCTGTTGATACTGATCCATAAAATATACACTTTATATGGTCGGAGATGATTCCTTATGCCTGTTACATACTTTTGCACAATTTTACTATACGCTTTTTACCCATTTTTAATAGCCTCAGGGGATAAATAAAGAAATATTTGTATATTCAAAATTGTGTTTAAATTGATTCTTTGATTTCAAAATCAATACAATTTGTTTTTAAGCAATTCTACAAAGTTTGTAATACTCATAAATATTTGTGGGCCAAGTTAAAGTTGTAACTTTTTTCCTCACACATAAACATTGTTTGCCCTGGATTAAAATGAGCATTTCAGTTGAGAATTCCAAGCGTACTTACTGACACATCGTGGATCACTGTAGATGGCGAACAACTTATCCCACTTCCCATTTCTGCAGTACAGTTTCTTTTCGCGCAAATCTTCTGGCGTCAAAGTGTATCCTTTTTTGCATGCAAACTTTACTGTCATGTTGTCGATAGGCGGTGTCACATTTTTCGGGCAATCGTCATGCTGACACTCGTATATCAACAGGAGATTCTTGTTATACGTGTTTATTGGGCATCCGTTGTCCCCGTTTGTGTTCGGGTCATTGTTAATAGGCCCGGTTCGGCACTTTGTCAGATTGGTACGCCATTCGCCTGTATATGTGCATACATTCCACTTATTGTCAGACCTTGTGGCGCTTTTATCGTAGCATTCAAATTGAACTGGTTCATTTGCGTATACGAATCGAGTTCCGTTTTTAAAATGAAATTTTGTGTCTATTGCAAATCGCAGACCCTTCTCCGTTGGCTCCACACACCATTGCGGGGTCTTATATTGCCATTTTTCCATTTTGTCGCACAGTGTCAACAACTCATCGGAGCCGTCGATGCAATCGAATTTATTATCACAAGTTTGACTTTCTTCTATGCAGACTCCATTGGCGCATTGAAAGGTGTTAGGCATACAATATCTCATACATAGTTCAACGGACTCATCCCTGCCATTGCTGCAATCGTGAGTCCCATCGCACATTTTACTTTGGGGAACGCATTCACCCGGCATGCACTCCATTTCCTTACTATAAATATAATAAGTCTGTTGTTAAAAACGGTAGATCGATTATTTTAAGCTTAAATCGGCTGGACTTTAATATATTTTGTTATTAATTTAAATAATATTTCTACTATATTCTATTTTATATTAGTATTTATTTAATTATACACTTTTCGGCAAAAATAGTATATTAACTTTGTGCTGCATTTTGTAATGCGTAGAAGGAAGCGCCGAAAACCCCCAAAAGATACTGCCAGTATGCTTAGAATGACAAAACAAATTGATCTAGCCATGTCCGTCTGTCTGACCGTCTGTCTGTATGTACGCAAACTAGTCCCTCAGTTTTTGAGCTATCGCAATGAAACTTTGAACAAAAACTTATTGTTCAAAGGGACAGCACATTGGTCGGAACCAGCTGGATCGGACCACTATATCTTATAGCTGCCACACAACTCAAAGTCGGTTTTGTCCATATATCCCATGTTCTTAAAGATATCGCAATTAGACTTTGTGCAGATATTTATTATTCGAAGGGACAGCACATTGGTCAGAGCCGGCCGGATCGGACGTCTACATCTTATAGCTGCCATACCACTGGAAATTAATTTAATATTTCAAAAGAATAATTTTAATTCATATGATACCAATTCTCAGAACAAAAAAATAAATGCAACGCCATAAAACGATTTTGTACAGCATTTTATATTTCAGTAGTGCAGTTGGCAGAGTAAAAATTACCTAAATTTTCGAAAAGAGTATAAAATTTTCGGCACGCCGAAGTATAATCCTTTCCCACTTGTTTTAGATATAATTCAATATATTTCCTATATAATCATTATAGAGGCTATAATTTAGAAATATACATAATTTAGTTCGACATGAAGAAATTTTATTTGCAAGGCGAGAATAATATAAAAATAGTTGAAAAACTAAGAAAAGTATTCGTTCGAAAGCAACAAAGCAAACAAGTTCCTTTTCTAGTTAAACAAACTTCTGTTCAGCGCACAGGAAAGTAACTAGTTTAATCGGCATTACTTTTAATCCAATCTAAGATATCGAAATCCGAAAGAGAACTTTATGTTTATTTTTTATTCGATGTACCAAGTATAAATAAATTGAGGCGCACTTCCTGATAAGAAATTCAAGTGTTTGTTTGTAAGAAGCCTGATTCGTTAAATTTCATCAGACTATATTTGTCAAACAATATAAATATGTATTGCATATATACTTGTATGATTCTGAAACATATATATACATATATTGTACTATTATCAGCGCAGAACAACACCAAATTAAGTTAGGAATTTAAAAGCTGCTTTATCTTTTCCGCTTGTTAAGAAGATTGCTCAATATTATTAATGTATGATATGAAACTGCTGTTAAAAATTATTTTATAAATGATTTATGGTGTTATTTGTACACTGTAGTAAATTTCACATTTTCAAAAGATCAGAAATAGTTTTGTCAGTTCCTCAAGACTTTTGTTTTAATATATTTAACTATAATTGTGTATTCTTAAAACATGTATTTTATATTCTTGTTGAGGATTTTATAGTTGGATATTCCGCTCATTAATTAAGTTTTACAAAATACTATCAGCATCGAACTACTACTACTCCAGCTTTAACTTATTATGCACTTCGTGCTTGGTTTTCCTTTATTTTGTTGACGTACTCTGTACAGTCGCCCTTCATTATGCTGGGGAAGTTTTTCAAATCCGAGCACAGACTAGGCGATTCATCCGATTTATCGACACAGTCAATTTGTACGTTGCAGTCACTTCTCTCAGCCACAAGGGCGCCATAGGCGCAGGCGAAAGGGTTTTGGTCGATTACAATACTATTTTTGCACAACATCAATGTCTCATCGCTGCCATAAGTACAGTTTTTTATTCCGTTACATAAGTCACTTTCACGCAGGCACATCCCGTTTTCTTCGCATCTCATAAAGCAATCCGAGTCATCAGATGCTTCTGCTGCCAATAGGAATATCACTATCCAAACGAAGCTGGCATACATTTTACATCTTATTTCGCGCGAGCACTCGATTTCAACTGAGCAATTTTATGTCGGCAACTCGATATTAATTATTAAAAAATGTTGTGTAAAACATGATGATTGCACTCAAAGTCGATAAGCGGCAATACAGCATCGGGCTAATCTCTGAATTTATACATACGCTGGCATTGTTTAATTTTGAAACTGCCTTAGAGAGCTGTGTACAGAGCTGAAAAGTTAGATATTGGAAACAGCTGAGCTGAGAGCTGAGAGGGTATTTAAAAGTGAACACATACGTTCTCATAATGAGTGAGTTATTTAAATGTCGAAGTGAATCTTATTGGACTCTTAACAACTTACGCTATCAACTAGTATTTGTTATACCCTGAAACCATTTAAACTGGGTAAAAAGGGTATAATGAAGTTGTGCAAAAGTATGTAACAGGCATAAGCAAACATATCCGACCATATAAAATATATGGGCATTTCCATCGTGTCGTTCGGGCCTTAAATTATAACTTATAGCTCTTAAGTATTCCTATAATAGGTGATAAAGTTTATTTTGGGAAGCTTTTCGTTTCCAATATATTTTCAAGAAACCGAGGTCGATATCACCGAAACCAGAGTCAATATTTCAATGTGACTAATCTTAGAATGTTATGCAGTGATTTCTATTGAAATTTGTTTTGATTTTACCCAAAAAATTATTTATACTTTTTTTAAAATTGAGTTTCAATAAGGGTCGCAATGGGAAGTGTCGCACGGACATTATTTTCCATTATGATATTTGTGTTGTTTCTGTTGCTGTTTTACGAAATTATTTATAAATAACCTTAGTAAAAATGGTTTTAAATCAACAGAAGTATTAAATGTTTTAATCTTGACATAATAATGACGAACTTTACAAAAATATGTAGTATGAATAAAATAAAATGATTCCATTCAACTTGGGTGCATTATTTTGTAACATCAACTAGTCTTGAGAGTGTAAATTTGTTGTCTGTTTGAATGAACACGCGGATTTCAGAGACTACAAGAGCTAGAGAACATAAGTTCTAGTAGTCCCGGGACAGATCAAGTTTGTTTCATTTTATCGATAACACAATTGATACACATTTGTAATGCTTATAATGGAATTGCATACTTTTCAGACCGGGGAGTGCGAAACAATGGTGAATACTATGCACTTGGAAGCTGATTATCAAGGCCAAGCCAATAGAACAATCGACTGTAGATAGTGTATTCCGAGTAGCTGTGATTACGCGTAACAGTGCTCAGAGCACAAGGCCGCCAATACTGAATAGCCGCTGAAGGGAAGCCGAACGTGTTCACCACCATGTGGCAATGCCAACAGCTGCCCCGGATGCTGTTGCTGCTGCTCCTCTCGGCTGCACTGGGCTATAGCTCTGCCTCCACGCATGATGTCTACAATGGGGCACGGCCGGGTCATCGCATAGTGCAAACGCGATATGGCCGCTTGCACGGCATGATTCTGCCACTGGATAACTTTCGCTTCCTGCGCTCGGTAGAAGTGTTCCTTGGCGTGCCCTATGCCACGCCTCCAACCAAACAGAACCGGTGCGTGCCAGTAATAATCCTAATCGGTCTGACTCTCAATTATTTACACGCATTGCAGATTTAGCCCAACGCGTGCACCAGCGCCTTGGGACGGGATACGCATCTCGGATAAATACAGTCCGGTGTGCCCGCAGAGATTGCCGAATATCCAAAATGAGACGGCCGCCTTGGAGAAGATGCCGAAAGGCCGTTTGGAGTATTTAAAAAGATTGCTGCCATTTCTTGAGAATCAATCCGAAGATTGCTTATACCTGAATATATTTTCTCCTGTCAATGGTAAGCAACAAAATGGGTATTTATATATATCTATATTATTATTATAATATTCAATATTGTTTTTTGTTATAAAGAAAGCTTATACGACTCAAACAAATTAGTTTCTAACTGGGTTTTTTTTCGACGATAAAGCTTTTCAAGCTAATTCAAAATATCAAATTTCGATTTTGTTTTCTCAAAAAATAATAACAATTAATATGCGAATAAGCTTATTCGTTTATCAATTCCTTCTCAACAGATTTCACATGGAAATACACGCTTCATAAAATAATCAAATTTGAAGTAAATACTAAAAAATTAAGAAATCAAAAATAATATAATATATTAATATAAATAAATATATATATAATAAAATAATAATAAATTATATAAAAATCCCATGGGCCACATTTAATTGGGATAAGGTTTCAAAGGTATTGGCGTTATAGAAATGAATCAATACTAAGAAAGCAAAGAAAATGGCGCAGTAGCTTAAGCCAAACATTTAGAAATTATACGCAAGACATTTTGCAAATGCTCTGTGGTAGTGAATAAATCTTGTTTAAATTCAATTAATTAAGATTTATCAGACGACACGTAATGGCAATAATTTATGCTTAAAACAATGCACGCACCCACAAGCACACTGAGAGAAATACCTCGTATTCACGCAGAGCCACTCACAATTCTTATCGCAAGTCGCAAGCAAATAAGAAAATAAACCAAAATCAGCTCAAAACATTAGTAATCTACAGCAATTTCTATGCTGCTGCTGAACCCAAGCCACGGGGCAAGAATGGGAAGAGTAAGCTGGGAAGAGACCAAAACAAAATCCGCTTTGAACGCGAACGGAAACATTTAATGGTGCTTAAGCGCTTTAGCGAACTCAGATGGAATGGGAATGTGCAATGGGAATGAGAATGGGAGAGCATAGTGAAGGGAACTATGGGAATGGGACAGCACTACCTTGCATTTGTATTCCTCATTATAAGTTCGGACGTACTTGACAGCATTGGCATTGGAACGGTGTCATAAGTAGTTAGCTATTATTGGAAAATCACAGTTCCAATTAGTAGCTTATGACAGGTTTGAAATGGTAATAATGTTGACTACAAGAGCTAAAGTGGGAGTGTTGGTTTTATTTTCAAATAACTGAATATACTTAAATTGTATTTTAGCACTATTTCTGGCATATATTTAACTAAAAGCTTAAAGTAAAGGACAATATAATGACAATAAGGGGACATATAGACTTCAAATTGGATAAAATGATGCACCATTAAGCGTTTTATTTATTCATTTAAAATAATTAACTCAAAATTAAACAATAGTAATTGCTAATGCGTTTCTTCTCAAACATTTCATATTCAATTGTATGCAAACATTTTTTCAATGCGTTAGAAATCAGTTAATTTTGGAGTTTATTATTTCTTTCAAATTCTCCATATCAATTAAATACCAAGCTTTTCATTTTCCACGAAATGATTATCAAAGTGAGCATAGAACAAACATAATGTGTACTTAAAAAGTACACCAACATTCATATTAAGGACTATCTGCAAATACTGTCCACATATTACTGTACTGTAATTTGTCTTTTGGCTTCCACAGCTGGCGCTAATGAGAAGAAGCTGCCTGTCATCGTGTTCATACACGGCGAGTCCTTTGAGTGGAGCAGCGGCAATCCTTACGATGGCAGCGTCCTTGCCAGCTATGGCGAAGTGGTCGTTGTGACGCTTAATTACCGACTGGGCATACTGGGTAAGAAAACTGCAAGTCTGTGCGAGCTGGCCTCAATACATAATTACGCAACTCTGTCCTCGTTGCACACCCACGCAATCCATGCGACAGGCTTCCTCAATGCGAATCCCAGCCCACATGCTCACGCACGTGTCGCTAATTATGGCCTGATGGATCAGATGGCGGCTCTGCACTGGATACAGCAGAATATACAAAAGTTTGGCGGCGATCCAAATGTGGTCACACTGGCGGGTCATGGCACCGGTGCTGCCTGCATCAATTATCTGATGACCTCGCCGACAATGGTGCGCGGACTCTTCCATCGGGCCATACTCATGTCCGGATCGGCGTATTCGTCCTGGGCGCTGGTCGAGGATCCGGTGCTGTTTGCCATCAAGCTGGCCAAAGAGGTTAACTGCACCATTCCGGAGGACTTGAACAGGCACCATGAGCAAATTGTCGACTGCCTCCGGGATGTGCCATTGGAGGATCTGTATGGCGCCGATATTCAGGCGCCCAACTTCCTGACATCATTCGGTCCATCGGTAAGTTGATGGAGCCTCAAAGCCACAAGCATTTTCGAAAGTTTAGGGGCATCATATCATTTAAAGTATTTATTATTTCTCATAAAAGTTAATCAAATTAAAAATAATCATTAAACTGCAATTTAAATGCAAAAAATAAATATATACATATATAATCGTAACAGTCGCTTACTTGCAAATAAATCTAAAGATCACATGCATTAGTTATTCAATTGTTCAAAAAAAACAAGTATGCAAACAGTAAACAAACCACTTTTATATAAAATATTCGTTCCATTATTATTATTTATATACATCGAATATATCGAAAATGTGTTAGCTTATTGCTCTATTAAAAGTTGATAACCTCACGTTTCAAATTTGTTACATTTGGAAATTCTTCGAGTAGAATGAACACTAATAACTAGCAACAAAATGGGATAAATCCAAATTGGAATGCTCACAAAAGAATGGGGCCGAAATCATTTACGCTTATCCTTATGCCCCGGATAAGAATTCTCATTTTGTTGTCGACTTTCATTACGAGTATTTCTACTGCATCGAGAGTTCGAGTCATTTTGCCTGTTTCTTATTTAGTCGTATTATCTGCCTCTTTGTGTTATTTTGTGTTTTTTAAGTTGACATTTTTTGTTCACGCCGCTTTTGCGTTTGTCCATCTTTTTGGTCCATTTCTTGGCTCACGCTCCGGCGGACTTTATTACTTACTTCACTTCGCTTTGTGCGCCCGGCTTTAACTGTGTACTTCAAGAACAACAACAGTTGAATGCTTTACGCTTTTGCTCAGTGTTTTTCATCTGTTTCTCCTTCGATTCGTTTCGTTTCGTTTTCCCTCTGGCTCTCAATTTCAATTTAGGTTGATGGCGTTGTCATACGACCCGGACATTCCAATCTCGATATCGATGATTTAATGACGCGCAACTCGAAGCGTTCATCGTCCGATGGCGGCTCCCAGTCAGCCGGTGGCAATGGCGGCGGTTCCGGCGGATCTGGCTCGGCGTTCAGCGGTGGCGCTGGCTACTTTGGAGGCGCCGCTGCCACGGCCAACATTGGCGGACACTATGACGTACTCTTCGGCGTTGTCACGGGCGAATCGATTTGGCGCTTCAGCGCCCACGACATACAGAATGGCTTCGAGGGCGAGCGACGCGATAAAATTATACGAACTTATGTGCGCAACGCTTACAATTACCACCTCAATGAGATATTCTACACGGTGAGTACGACCCATAAATACCCGAGCCCAAAAATAGACAGAGCAGGATGATTCCGAGGCTGCGGTTTGCGGTCCGTCACATAAATCTTCTAATCAGATTGCAGCTTCCCTGCTGCTGCGCTTTGTGGTTTCCACTTCCCCTGATGGGCCACATGGGATGAGGCATCGGTTGACTGGGACTTTTTGGCATCAGTTAATGCGGTGCCTTATCTCAAGTCTACTATTTCACTTGCCCTGTCGTCTGTCTATTCCTGTTGCGGCTGCTCAAAACTTTTCTTTTTCTAATTTTGTTTAGCAACAACTTTGCAGACTTTAGACTGTACTCGATTACTTAGCTGTCTGAAAAAGCATTGGATGTCTTATGGTTCTCAAAACAATGCCCTTTTTACCATATATTATATTATATCATAGTACAATTTCATGGAAAATACTTGTTGAAATTACTAAAAACTTGCGAAAATTGCAACAAAAATGTATTTCAAGTTTAAAAGGTCAGTTGAATTGTGCCCATTCAGTTCGGAAACTTTGTTTGCTAATATCACTTACAAAAAATGCTTGTCATTCCACCAACTTTATCATTTGAATAGACCACCTTGAAAATTACATGGCAAACAAAAACATTTAACATGAAAGGCAGCAGCATTAAAACATGCAAAAACAAAACAAAAAGTGGAGAAGAAAAAGTCAATTAAAATGTTCGTACGCTCGTCGCTGTGCCAGTGTAATTATAAGTGCTCGTACGTAACACATTGCGTATACGTTACAGTCGCAACTACAAATAAGCAGCAACGAAGGCTGAATTTCATTTTGTGCCTACGCTCTGCACAGCTTTTCAACATTTTATTCTATTCTGTCTTGTTGTTGTTGTTATTTTCTCGCATTTTTTCGTTTGTATTTATTTTATGCGCGTTGCCTTTATTTTTATTTTGTAATGCGCAAGCGAGCGAAATGGAAGGCAGTTAACACGCCATTGCAGCCAAAACATTAACACGCTTTATTTGGCAAATGTGCGAGGCTGTTTATACTGTATGGCAAGGACACTGTACGTATGTATGTATCTCTCTATACATGCCAGTATGTGGATGTGTATGCGGTATACACACACCTACTTAAAAACGTACTGGCTACACTTAACCCAAATCACAGTAGCAGCAATAGCAGCAGCAGCAGCAGCAGCAGCATCAGCAGCAACCAACGACAACAGTCAACAGTCAGAGTCGTCCTCATCCTCATCCTTAGACACATCGCCAGTCGACGTTGTCACCATTTGCCATATTAAAACCAAGTATCTGTATCTGTATATGTGTGTGTGTGTGTATGCGAGTGTGTGTATTTTAAGTGCACACAGATACACACATGCTCACATCAAGATGCCGTAAATTGCCAACGCATATATCACGATTATAGCGCATACATTCGTATTTATTTTACTTCATTATAGTCGTAGCGCAGAGCCAACGGCAAAAGTCAAGCTCACTGCAATACTGCGTTGGGGTTTTATATTGCATTCAGTTATGGCATGTATATCGGAATCATATATATGTTTATCAAGCACTTCTCTTGAAACCTTAAGAACTGAAACTGCAGAAGTGATATAATTTGCATGCGAGCGTCTGAATTAAAAGCAATTGGTAGTCAAAATATTTGCTGCTGTGCTGCTGTTGATGAAAACCTTTCCCAATTATACAGCTGTTATTGTTCAATAACAATAGCTTTAATTACGACTATAAGCCAAGTAAAATTGCAATAATATTTTGGCACTTCAATCACGAAAAGTGCAGTAGCACTCCAAGAAAACATTTTAATCACACTGTGGCAATTAATTAAACAAATATACAGCCAATACAAATATTAAGTGCAAAAACTAATAATGTTTTAAATATTTTCAATTGAAAAATTTGCTTAAATATCAATTTGAAAGACCGAAATCAAGCAAAATGTCAAAGACATATTAAATACTAAGCTCGTTTTGTTTTTGTCGACCTCAAATAAATCCTGTAGAACTTTCTGCTTGCGATTATTTTTATTTTCTTATATTAATGTTTGGCATAGGAATTGCACTCCGAAGAGGACTCGTGCAATATATGCCATGGATTTATGTGTATATGGCAAAAATCGTTGGGTTAACTTGCAGCACCCGTTTTGGGGCTTAAATTATGCATGACATCGATTTTACGGATGCATTTTGTGGTCCTTTTAGAAACCCACACACATGGTGGCAAAAATAATAATAACCACAGCAAACAACAACAGCAGCAGAAATCCGCCTGTAATCCGGCGAGGATTTCACTTGGCGTACATGCACCTACATATGTATGTGTTAAGCCAGCATTGTTTGTAGTATGTGTGTGTGTGTGTGTGTGATATTAGGGATTATAGATGTTGGTTCAAAACCAAAAACGACCTAAGTTAACTGTTGCAGGCACAAATCTCTCTCAGCTGGTCAAATGTTGATCAATTCTAACTATTGTTTGCAGTATTTTATAAGTATACACATTTTTAAGTATTTTTGTATTTTATTTTAAAATATCAGTGCCGTTTATTATAATTTGATCAAAAATTTTATCATTCTTTAATGGTTTTTAGACTCTTTTCAAAGAAAATAGTATATGAACTTTGATGCAAGCGTCGGAGACCCGAAAAAGCTACCTCCAGTATGCTTAGAATGACAAAACAAATTGTCTGTCTGTATGTATGCAAACTAGTCCCTCAGTCTTTGTGCTGTCGCGATGAAACTTTGCACAGAGATTTATTATTCAAAGGGACAGCACACTGGTCGGAACCGGCCGGATCGGACTACTATATCTTATAGCCGCCTTACAACTCGAAGTCGGTTTTGGCCATATATCCGATCTGTTGAAAGCTATCGCCTTAAATTCTCTCGAAAAGAGTTTAAAATCTTCGGTACGCCGAAGATAATCCTTCCCCACTTGTTTTAACTAAGTTGTTGTACTGAAAGATTCTGCTGAATACTTGATACATCATTTATCGATTGTGATTGATATACGCTTCTCTGCACAGATTGTCAACGAGTACACGGACTGGGATCGCACCTCACAGCATCCGATTAACACACGTGATACGGCCGTAGCGGCACTATCCGATGCTCAGTTTGTGGCGCCCATAGTGCGCACGGGGGACATCCTGGCAGCGAACTCGCCGCCGCCCGTGAGCTCGACTTCAGCCAGTGGGGCGTCTGGGAATGCGGCCGCATCGACATCGTCGGCAGCCTCGACACAGCCGGCTGGTCGCTGCTATTTCTATGTGTTCGACTACCAGACCAAGGATGGCGACTATCCGCAGCGCATGGGCACGGTGCATGGCGAGGACTTGCCGTACATATTCGGAGCACCGCTGGTCGATGGCTTCAGTCACTTTCCGCAAAACTATACCAAGTCGGAGACGGCGCTGTCGGAGGCCGTCATGATATACTGGACGAATTTCGCGCGAACTGGGTAAGTGAAAGTGGTTGCTGTTAGACATCAACTCTACAGCTACTGCAGCTGCACGCACTGAGGCACTTAGCGTAATTTGTCATCTAAACACAGTAGCTTTTGCTATTCTAAACACTTCTTTCGTGTGCACACACTTAGCGCTGATTGTTGTCGGTGAAAAGAAAGTGCAGCGCTTTCAGCAACATTCTAACAACACCTGCTGCCCGAGTGCCGTAAAATAAATTTAGCTGCATTTGTGCATGTTTATATTTAAACTGTATGAACTGTGTATAAGCTGTCCTTTACACTACTTTATTTTTCTCCTTTCCATCTGCACAGCAATCCGAACGAACATCATCGCCAGGACTCGGTGCTGCCTGTTTCAAAGGAACGCAATCGTTTTCGCAGCATCAACTGGGAAAACTATGATCCATTGCATCAAAAGTATTTGGAAATAGGTGAGGCAGCGTGTTTCTGAAATCTGCTTGGGGTAATAATCATTGTTGCTTTCTAGGGCATATATTTAGAATATTGTGAGTACTTAAGATTATAAAAGTATTCAAGAAAATATATTTACATTTTACTCTATGAAAAACAATTGAAATCAGTCCTAAATATAATTCTAGCCAGAAAATAGATAATATCTAAAAACTACAACTTTACATATATAATGCTTATAAATAAATCAGTCAACTTTCCTATAAGGCATACATTTTTCTTCTATTTTTGAAGCCTTACCAATAAATAAATGTATTTTTAAAGTTACTTTACTATGATCAATCAATTTTAAAATACTTCCATATTATTTGAAATCATCTCTACCCACTTAGTTGGCAGAAATATATCTCTGACCGGGCATCTGCTCAGAATTCAGATATCATCGGCATCCATTTTACCGAATACAGAGTTTAAAATTGGCGCATAAATCGCACAATGTATACGTACCATAAAAAATTGTTTAAGGCAATTTCGACGCACACAGTAAAAAAGAATTCGCGGAATAGCCACATAAAAGCAACAAATTTTGAGGATGCTTTAAATTGTGAGCATCACGAAAACGAATCAAATTTAATTTAAATTTTAAAGAAGGCACAACAAAGAACGAAAAAAAAACAGCGCGTGCATGCAAACAAACTGCGGCGGCTCTTTTGCCAAATGGTAATGGTATGAAGTGTGGCAAATCAGAATTACAACGGAAAGAGGAAGTACAGCTAAACAAGGCTATACCCGAGTGGCATACCCGAGTTGAAGGTTACCTACCGGAGGTAACACAAAACGGGAAGGGGCTATCAAATCCAAAAAGGCAGCAAGCCACAATCCTGCGAGCAAGAGCTCTAGACTAAAGGTTACCCTGTACTTGGTCGTAAAAATGTATTTCTTATTAGTCTCTAATGGGACAGCCAAGCTTTGTGGTAAACATTTTGCAATGATTATATAAATTAATATAATTATAAATATAATTATTTATTAAATATGTGAAATCATTTTATTTGCCTACAAAACCCACTTAGTTTAACACTATATTAATTACAAAATAAATTCAAAAATATTACTAGGATATTATAAACATTAATAAGTACAAAATAACAAAGTACGTTGCGTATACGTTTTTTTTACCCATTTTTTTGCCCCTACACAACTAACATGCCCTTCAGCTTTGGTTGTTGAGCTAAAACGTACCCAGACACCTACGGGCACATAAAGCTTTATGTGTGCTCAAAAATGATGCCTTTGCGTCATGTCAAATGTGCTCAAATGTTATTAAGTTCAAATTTTTCACACCTTTTGTGCCTAGCGACACACAAGAGGTAACAATTCAAATTTTCGAAATGATGCCGATATGGTAATGCAATTTGAATGCTCTTTTTTATATATCCGAAAGAGTGCACTTAAATTTTAAACATTTGCATAAAAAATTAAACCAGATTTTATAATATTTTACACCGGGACTTTTACATTTGTCATGTTTTACGGAAATAGTTTTTTAAAAAGAATATATATATGACCACTGCTTTTGTCCTTCGTAATTTCAAATTAAATATATGTACAAACTAAACTCCTTTAGTGTTCGTTCTACGAAATCGAAAAGCTCTTTTCTCATCTAATATAAAAGAAACATCGACTTACATGACAGCCAGTTACAGCGCCAGACACGCGAATAACGGTTTATGAAAGGTACGCTTTGAACGTGAATGTAGCTGATTTTGTTTTCCAGTATATACCGTAAGGCATAATAGAAGGGTGGTTGGGGGTTGGGGAAGGACACGCATCCACACGCACTTTACGCATTGAAGTACGATACATATCAGGAGTGGAACTGGTTTGTTTGATTTTAATTGAAAGGACAAGCCGAGAGCGACGTCTGACGAACTTCTGGCAATACATGTACACATATGAGTCAGTGCCACGCCCCAGGGGCGTACTCTAAAGATTTCAGCTGCACACTGCTGCCATTGGCATACAATACGCACAAAAGATGTAGCTGCAAAGGATTTGCCAACGCCCACGCATGATTGTGATTTTTGATTTGATATGCTGCAAGACTGAAATCGAAATCGAATCGTATCGAATCGCATCGAATCGCATCGAATTGAATCGAATTGAATCGAATTATGTGAATACGCACGGCACAGCTGTCCACACAATGGCCCAAGCACAAAGGCACATTCCACGAAAATTGAATGCGAGCACATCTCGAACATGCATGCTTATAAGGATAACTTACATATGTCACCGATGGTTCTATTCAAAAGTTCTGTTGCGTAAATCATGCAGTGCCCAAGTGCGTCGAGTATTCAGTTTGAAGTCACTTCAACTGCCATGGAGCACGTCAATTTGGCAGATTTGTGTGTACTACAAGGATACTAGCTTAACTGTAATTACCTTCCTTTTTCCAAAGTGCAAAGTGATTTTGTTCAGTTATCACATTTTGATCACAGAAACCAAAATAGCTTTTAGAGTAATTTAAGAGTTTGATATTAGATATCATATCAGAAGCGATTGTCATATCATGCAGAAAAAGTAATCTATTATATATTAAATTCAAATTATTTAAGGTAATTGCAAAAGACTTTTATCATATTTGCACAATCAATTAAATTTTTTATTTATAAATTTAATATATTTTAAAGAAATATTTTGTCTCCAATAGCTTTATGTATGAATTTCTAAAGTTTATCAATATAGTCAAACCAATATTAAAAACAAATGATTTACTAGTAAAATTGAAAATTCGAATAGTTAATTCTCAACAATAACTGACTCCTAAATTAACAAGCAATATTCGTATGAAGTAAATAATGTGTGATTTAAATATTGCTACTTAGAGCTCACTTAAAAGTTATAAACGCTTACAAATTGTAGTATTTAAGTGCTCTAGAGCTGTCGCTCTTTGACGTTGAACAGTTTGAGAAATGTGCTGAGCATAATAAGTAGGCAGTAGGCAGCACCAAACAAGTATTTCATAGCATATGCTTTGATTGCTTAATAAACAAACTGACACGAAAGCCACTGCTTAGCCCCATTGGCTCAGTGGGGACAAAGCTCAGCCCTAAGCAAAGCCCACCCTGTGACCCAGCTAAAAGGCATCAAAAATTAAGCAGCTCAGTCAGTTAAACAAACAAGACATCAACGTAGGCCAGCAGGTGAATCAAGGGGAGCAGGGGGGGGATGAGGTGTCCTCAATTTGCCGAGCGTCTCAGCTATCTGGCATGCAAATGTCTTGGAAAGCAACAAGCAACTGAAATAGTTGGCATTGGGTGTATTTGTATTTGCATGCATGAATACCGAATACTGTTTGTCACATGGCAATAATATGTTTATATTAACGCTTTTGTTTTCGTTTGCGTTTGTCTCTTTTCCAAAAAAACAAAACAAAAACAACACACAGGCATGAAGCCGCGCATTAAGAATCACTTTCGGGCTCACCAACTCTCGATTTGGCTGCGCCTGATACCCGAGCTACATCGCGCTGGCATGGAGGATGTGATAGCCCGGCACAATCTATTTCGCAATCACGACGATATGGAACTGTACGAGGGACCCGTCAAGCCCGATCCATTTGGCCTCTCAGCCGGCACAACAACATCGTCGTCCTCGTCCTCGTCGCGCCTGCTGCTTATCGATGAGCAATTGATGATGAAGAAGGGACGCGGCCTGAATGCCTCGGCCTATTTGAATGGCATATTGGGTGGTAAGTACCACGACCCCTCCACCCTAAAACAATACAAACAAGCATGCCATCTGCTGTGTAACTTCAGCTTCTTGTAATTGGCAGTTGGCAGTAGCAAGTAAAAGGCCAACAGTCAGCTAGGCTATCTCGCCAGACAGACTGCTTTGCCAGACGCTTTAATGCCCAAAAATAACAAGTAATCTAAAAGCAAAGCGCAAAATTTAATGCCTGTGGCTCCAGTTGGCAAACAGTTGGTCTGTTCAGTCTAGCAGATGTACCTGAACATAGCTTTACCTTTACTTGCACAATTATTTTTGATTATAAACATCACCTTGGCTCGTTTCGAAAGGCAGAGTCAGACTTTCGCCAGAAGGGCGTATACGTTATTTTAATTATATGATTCATAATTTTATTTAAATTTAATTTGCAGTTTACCTAAGAAATATTTTGTATTATTATGGCTAATATATTCCACCATCATTTTATTTTCATAGGTGTTCCGTTATTTAGATATATTTTATTTTAAATAATTAAGCTAAATGTAGAGTATTTTTAAGTCGAAGACTTTTTGCACTTCTTCAGCAGCTAATTCAGTGTTTCCAGGCGGCTTTGTACTTTCTGCAGTTGTCATTTAATAAACAAATCTGACAAAGGTAAAAGGCGCAACTGTCTCGGCCAGCCTCTGAGCCATTCTTAAACTAATTCTGACATGTTTGTTTGTTCACGACAGCCGTAAACAGTTTTGATTGCCTTTCGGGCAGTCAGCCTAAAGGCGTGCACAATTTATTTAATTTGAACATATTAGTGGCAAGGCCAAGAGAAATCAAATTTAACTTACTCCAGCAAAAGGGTTGGCAACTCATATAACAAATTTGATGATGCCACAGATTAAATCACATTTCTTGAATCAACGCAAATTCATTGAAATGGGAATTTCCTTTGTGGCTTAGCTCAAATTGTTTTCTCATTTTTCGTGAATTAATTTTAATGTTGCATAAATTAATGATTTAATCTTTGATTTGATATACGACTTAAATGTTTGCATTAAGCATGGTAATTGAATTTCTTTGTCGATTAAATCTTTTCAATCTACGCAGTCATAAATAATGCAGAGAAATAAATGCAAAAATTGAGTGAAGACACACAGCAAAGGAGTAACTGTCTCGGAACGAGAATATTTAAATTTATAAAGTTAAAACTCAATCACAAGTTTGAAACTTGGGCAACTCGAGATGAGACGAGTCCAGCAGCCCAGCATGTCTCGGAGTGGAAGTTATTGCAACTGGGCAGTTAAGTCCCGTAAAAAACTAGCTGCAAAATTGCACTTAATCACTGGATAACATTTAAATAAAATTTTGACAAAACTCCATCGCATAAAGTATTCATATCAGATTTGATATTTGAATGTGGCCAAAAATGGAAATATTTCATACATGTATAATAAATTCGGATAACTGACTCGAACGCAGCTAACATTTGCGGCTTGTTAAGCTTGATTTATAATGGCTTCGGTTATCGACAAAGGTTTTTTCTGCTTACGCATTCAATTTGTTTAATAAACATTACGCAAGTACTCTTTACATAAAATGTAGTATTTTCGTTAGTTAAAAGTCCAATAGGAAGTCTGTGCACAGGTGCCAGCTTAATAACTTGGCAAAAGGGAAACAAATCAAATATTACGCATACGCCATGTGCGGCCCGGCTCGGCTCGGCTCGGCTCGAGTGTGCTCGGCAAAGGGTTATGTGAGTCAAATAAATGCGAATTCAAAAGAAAACTGTTGCCAAGACTTTTTGTTTGCCGTTTTATTTTTCGGGTATTTACTGTGACTTAAGCACGGAGGGTGAGCTCTCAAAATCAACACTTTGGCCTCTGAACGGGGGGTTGGGGTGGATTTGTTTACTTGGCAGGGGCTTCGGCTTGGGCCTAGTCTGGCAGTGTTTACTTCAGTTTGTGGTCTCTCAAGTTAAATTGCAAATTGCAAAGTTGGCACTTTGTGTAAGTGTGTGTGTGTGTGTGTGTGTGGCTGAACCATGACGTTTCCATTTGTATGACCAACTGACCCAACTGTCGACCCCCAGCTGTGCCTCGGCTTATTGAAATTGCGTCCGCTCTTGGCTTTTGAATTTATATTGTGTCGAGTGCTGACTTTTGAAAATGCACTCAACTGTAATCTGTATTAAGTATGTGAATACTTGGCTGGTCTCTTTGTATGTGCATGTGTGTGGCTGCTGTCCGACACTGTAGACGAGTATCCTTTTTGGACTTAATACTCTATATATGGTCTATTATGCGAATCACATTCAGCACAAACAATGGCGCATAAATTTCTCGTTTACATTGCTTTTGGGGTTCCCAATGCTGCTGTTGCTGGTCTTTTGTGCTCGGCGCTGATCTTAAGACGCGTTTTGCTTTTGCCACAAAATGCCAACTATGCATAATTTTTATACACTTGCCGCCCAAGCTGAAAAACTCATTAAGCCAGTTTATATAAAACTCGTTGTGGAACTTTTTCCAACACTTACCCTAAATTAACAGCAAACTTTGATGACGGTCGCAGCGGCCAACTGCAGCTCAGGCAGCTATGTTGCTTGGAGACAGCGACAGCGCCAGCAATAGCGTCGAGTTCAACCCAAACAAGCATCCAAAGTTGCTAGGGGGCGTGGCAACGCCTTCGTCAGCGTCACTCGCCCTCCCCCTCGCATGTTCGCCCATCTCAAAGGCAGAAGTAAGACAGTCAATTTCAAGCGAAACTCTTTCGCACTCAGCGCAACGCAGTTTGAGTTAGTTGGCCAATGCAATATGCATTAACTGACTTCAGTGTGGACATGGGGGCGTTGTGGGCGTGGCAGCTACCAGAGTTTGCTCTGGGGCTGCCTGGCTCACTCGCCATCAAAGTTGTGTCAATTGAAAGTTATTCGAATGTTGGCTTAGCTGCAGACCAAATTACTAGCGTGTGCCTTGGGATTGTATTGCTGCCATGGCACATACTAAATGGTACTTTATGCTATTGCTTGCAGGCGGAAACCCTTTAATGAATCACTCATCAAATGTCTTAGTAGAAATTGTATAATTCACAAACTAAAACTAGCCAAAATAGCAAACGATTTATAAATACAAAAATACAAAAATATAAAATATTCACGCACAATATTTAAAGTTGAGTTCTTAGCATAAGCAACTGTCTCCTTGTTCTGTGTCCATTAACGGTAACTTTCACCGCATACAAATACAAATTAGACATTTCCTAGTAAGGCTTGCTGTCGAAAAGGACCACTTTACTTCTAAAGAAAGATACATATACAAATTGTAGCTTTAGCAAAGATACAAACGATGCGGCAATCTGAAGGCACACAACTAATCACTAAAGCAGCACATCTAGCCAGAACAAACAGAGAACAGCCGAGACGCACTCGAAGGGCTTGTGGCTGTGGCTGGGAGTGGAATATTGTGAAGTGTGGAAGGGTGGGGGTCGATTCACCAGCAAAGAGTACACAAAATGTTCGTTTCAATTAGTGCAAGAGAAAACTAAATCCGCCCCCATCAAAACAAACTCGCCAAAAAGCGTTGAGAGAGGGTTGAGGCGAACTCTTTTGCCAGCGCAGCAGTAGAAGATGATAAAATGCCTGAAATGCGACAAACAGCTGTCAGCTTGACAGTCGAGGACAGAGGCAGCCCAGGCCAGGCCACAGAACACGGCAACACCAACACCGATACCCAGTGAAAAGAAGACAGAGAGAGAGAGAGAGAGAGAGAGAGAGAGATGGAGAGAGCGAGGCAGCAACAGCGACAGTGTCTCAGTGTCATATGGACTCGACATACTTTGACATGCTTTTCATTTACGCTGACTTCGCCAACTGTGCGCCTTAGGTTCGCGTTGCTGTTGTTGTTGTTGTTGTCACCTCAGCGTCGTGACTTTGGCCAAGAGACAAACTCAAACAAGCCACAATACACTCGGAAAGAAATTTATTTTCCAAAACTAGAATTACAAGTTACTTAATTACAAGTTTTTTTTATAAAATTTACAAATATATAGCATCTAAATTAAAGGGCATCCTTAGCTAAGATGCATAAATTACTTTCTAAAACACACAAATACTATTTTCAAATTTGTAAGGTATTCTATTTAAATATAGAAATATTTTCTGAAAAACAAATATCTTTTGTTATGTTCTATTAAATTTATCCTGAATTTATGAAACACAGTAGAACGAACAGCTTTTTTCTGAATTTAGGAAAAAGCTGGAGGTAAAACTAAACAATTCGCAAAAATCCAAATGTGATTTTATTCTAATCAACAATATATATATACATAAAAAAAATAAAATAAAAATAAATAAATATAAATTTAAAATACAGGCTTGTAGCTCTTATTGTAGAAACTATTTTGTTTTAAAATAGAAATATCGATAAAGAGGGAATCTTTTTTAATTTTAAGAAATTGAATCTTGAATTTCTGTAAGCCCAACAATAAATTCTAGTACATTATCTTTTCTAAGTGTATAAACGAGAATGCAAAACGAAACGGGGGCGAAAAAAACACACACTCACAGACGTATTCAACTAAAAGCCAAAAAAATTCACATAGAAAAGTCTCCGTCAACAAAGCGACCACACAAATCGAAAAACCTGCAGTTTGGAGTAGCAAAAAGAGCTCAACAGCTGTAGAAGTTAAAGTCGCATGAAAATGTGCTGAAGTGTCCAGGTTGAGGTTTTCTTTTGGCTCCCTTTTCACTTTGAAGTGTTTCTGTTTTTGCTTTTCTTCTTTGTTTTTGGAATTCCGCTGCACTCGTGGGTAAATCTATCAAGTTGTTTGGGGCGTGGATTGCATATAAAATACAAGCCATCTCTGTTGTTTATTGCATTCAACAAAGAGTACATGTATACTTTAAAGATATACATAATGTTAACATATTTTGATGGGATTGAAAACTGAAATATTAAATTCAAGATGTTATACATTTGAAAAAAAGAATTAGAAAAAAAATTAAAACGTATGATGTCTTTCCAAATATTTAATGACGTATATCTTTGCTATATATAATTCAATTGATTTGAATTTTAAACATTAAAGAGTTATAAGAATGTTCAAGTGTACAAGGAAATAAAAGGCGATAGCTTTAAAAAGATCGGATATATGGCCAAAACCGACATCCACTTGTATGACAGCTATAAGATATAGTGGTCCGATCCACCTGGTTGCGAGCAATGTGCTGTGCATTTGAATAATAAGTCTATGTGCAAAATTTCATTGCGATAGCTCGAAAATTGAGGGACTAGATACCATACATACAGACGGACATGTCTAGATCAATTTACCTTGTCATTCTAAGCATCCTGGAGGTAACGTTTTGGGTGCATCCAACGCTTCCTCTATACACACATCAGCAGAAAGTTAATATACTATTTTCTTCGAAAGAAGTATAATTATTTGGAAAATTCCTTGAGAAAAGAAAGAAAATATTGAAATTAATTATGGTAGATAGAATTGAGATTCGTTAGATTCGTTGCCGCTAATCACACAGTGGTTTTTTTCGATGATAAAAACCGTTTAATATCTCATTGTTGATCACAAACTTTCCATTATTTTATCCAATGACCAATAACCACTGTGCATATAAGCCTTCATACCTCAATATATAGCCCATTTATGCATACCCTCAAGGTAACAAGCATCTTTGAAACTATTTATAGAGTGGACAGTTGAGGAAACACGCTTAAAGACGAAATACCGCTCTAAATTTGCATAAGGGCTAAGATTCTGGCCAGTGACGAAATGTCCAACTATAAGCAACACTAAGTCGAGGCAAATTGAAATAGCGCCATGGACTGCCTGGCAAGGTAATCACTTCTTAAATGCCCCGGCTATTGAATGAGCTAGCCCCTCCCAGTGGGGGTTAGGGCATCAGCTGCTGTCGCTGATATCTAATTTATGCAAGGTCATTTAATTGAGGCTACGCAGCACTGCAAACATTTTGCATGCCAAGCATTCGACTTGACTAGGGATAAGAGGGGTCGGGAAGGATAAGAGGTTGGGCTGGCGAAGGGGCACTTGCAAGCTAAGTTGATTTTATGGTTGGTTTTTTGTTATTCCACTAATTAAAGGCACATTAAGCATTATGCTGTGTGGATGCCTCTCGACCGGGCCAAGGCAATCTCTATTTGGCTCGGGCATTTGGTTATCTGACTCAAGCTGCTCGGGCCATGTGTCCTCGTACATAATTATCTAGGGTCCTTGGAAAGGCATGCGGGCAACGCTTGTTGGTTGGTCTGAGCACGACTTTAACTCAAGCGCTCGGTCCTTGCCATTAAACGTAAACGAAAATTAAAATAAAAAAAATAGAAATAAAAATATAAATTAAAAGGAATTAAAATAGAAATTTTAGCATGGCAAGGCCAAAGCGTATTTCAACTTGAAAATAAATGCAAAATGGAGCGTTTTGATAAAAAGCTTAGTTAAGGCCATTTAGAAATGCTCGAATAAATTACGACAGATCCGTTCGCCTGTGGCTGTGTTTCCAGGCAGGGGGCTCGCAACTTATCTGGTTAGGCCATTTAGCGATGGGGTTGCGTAGGGGGCCCAAAGTGTTTGCTCCTTAAGTCCGTCAAGTGACAGGTCGAGTGTTTCCGAAGGCTCGCACAGAACAGTTGGGGTTAGAATATGAACAAGGAGAAGAAAAAACAGCCCCAAGCACTCATATTCAGATTCGCTGAGTATGTGCGGTTATCTGATAATAATGTATGGTATTCAAGTACTTATTTTCGTGTTGCCATCATTCATAAGCTGTTGAGTACTTGAACGAAGCTCACACATCCAAATATTTGTAAAACACTTATAAGTAGGTAAGCAACAAACTATTCTTGTTTTAACACTCATTTCAATTTTGTTGTGCTTAAAGTAAGACCCGTTCTATAGTTAGTAAATTGTCAACAAATAAAGATATCGATTATTATACATATTTTAAACAGCTATATATGTATTTAACTTGACAAAGCTGAAGTACAGTACCTACAAACACAATTAAAAGACCCATTCTCAAAATAGATTTGCATAAAATATTAAAAACAGAAACTTATTGAAAAGAATAATATGTCATAAGTTTTAAGCTATATTCAACAATCAGATTGGCTGAACATTTTCGACACTTTTGCAATGGAAAACTTGTCAAATTGAATACCAATTTGGAATGCAAATTGAAAAGCTCTCAGACGCTACTTGGCAGCTGTGAAGATTCACACGAAATGCTGTAAAAGAGAACAGCCATATGACAATGTTCGGGTGCTTATTATGGCACTTTGGTTTATTGTCTAAATATTTATGCAAAATACGTGCACAAGTCTTTAATCTCGTGCGCAACTTTGCCGAATTGTTTGATATGCAGAAAATTGAAAAGGAAAACTTTTCAGACTCACACACACACACATTCTCGCTCACACACGTTCGGCAGTCAGTATACTGTCACTTGGCATAAAACAATGGCAGGAGCAGGCGACACTTGAGGGGCCCATCAACGAGTCAGTCGGAGACAAAGCGACCGCAGAACAACAAAGCAACAACTACGACAAATAACACAAACACAATACTCAGACACTCGAGCCCATTGACAAATACATTTTCAAGGAAGTGAACTTCAAAAGCATTGAAGCACATCTGCTTTCGCAGACCTGCATATCATCAACTAAATACAATGGATCCTGCGAATGAAGCTCCAAAGCTTATTCAGCATACAAATGCGGCAAAATAGATAGCTAAAGCCGGGTTTAATCTACCTGTGGCCAGAGTATTGAATTTTGCTAATGTTTGCATTTAAATAAAATAATTGCAATAACGACATATATTTATTATTGATATTTATCCTCGTTCGGCTTTGAAATTAATGAAAATTTGATAAGCGGTACTTAATTTATTTTCTGGAAATTTTCAGAAACTCTTCCGCTTGAACATTTTAAGTTGCAAATGAAAGGATTTTGAGTGCTTCTTTGTGTGTTTTTTATTAATTACAAAAAGACAGCTATATGATTGAATATATACCATATAAAAACCTACTTTACACAGTAAGAGTGTATTATTAATCATAAATATAACAACATCAAGTTAACTGAGCATGCATTTCATATTCCACGCGTCGTATGAGCAATAAGCCAAGCGAACTCACAACCTGACTGATATATAATTGCCTGTTGGCAAACTCTTATCGCAGCAGCCATGCAGCAAACATGAAGACGAAGCACAAGCCACATATTAATATGCAACAATTTCTCATTTCATATGCTCCAACTGCAGTTACCACCGTCGAGCCAAACAACATGTATACGACGTGTATACCAATTGGCGGCAACTACACGGCCAACGGTGGCGGCGTGTTTGCGCCAACCACGCTGGCAAATGCGTCACAGGATACGCTGGCATCCGGCTTCGAGGCGGCAGGATATGCGGCCTACTCGACAGCGCTGAGCGTAACGATTGCCATCGGCTGCAGCCTGCTCATATTGAATGTGCTAATATTCGCCGGCGTCTACTATCAGCGCGACAAGACGCGCCTCGAGGTGAAGACGCTGCAGAAGCAGTACCAGCAGCGCAGCATGCATCAGCAGGTGCCGTATCCGCCGGAGCCCATCAAGCATGCCCACTATCACATGGGCCACTCGCAGAGCGCCAATGTGATTGTCGATGTGGAGAGCCACGGCCAGGATCAGAGCGCCCAGGCGGCGATGCTGCTGCAGGCAGCGGCCGCTGCCGCCGCAGCAGCCAACGAGGCATCCAAAGCGCCGCCGCCGCATATATGCGCCAACACGGGCATGCAACAGCAACAGCAGCAGCAACTGCAGCAGCAGCAGCAACAGCAGCAGCAACAAGCTGGCGGCAGTGGCAATGCACTTAATAATGCATCCATGGATGGCACTAAAGCCAGCGATAACTTGGCCAACGTTGCCTACAGCAGCAGCACGAAACAGCAGCAGCAGCAGCAGCAACAGCAGCATCAACAGCAGCAGCAGCAGCAGCGCGAGCATATGCAAATCAAAGGCGGCGGCACACAAACATTTGGGCGTGGCAATGGCGGCAACGGGGGCAGCACTGGGCCTGGTGGCGCCTCTGTTGTTGTGTCGGGCAGCAGCGTTAGCTACAATCCCGGCCTAATGACACTGCCCAAGGCCAGCCAATTGCATCATGCCGCCGCAACTCTGAATTATGCGCGCAACACGGCCGCCTTGAATCTGGCTGGCGGTGGCACCGCCCTCGTCGACAGTCGCGGCAATGTCCTGCTGACCAGCAGCGGAGCAGCGGGCGGCAATGGCGACTGCATGACACTGCCACGCAATCTCAATTTGGCGGCGGCAGCTGCTGGGCGCCACAATCCGACGACAGGTGAGTTAACACAATGCGCATTCTTAAAGATTTAAGCCAGTTGCGCTTGCTGCTGGCCGCAGCAAATGCAATTGAACGAATTGCTTTTTCACGCAGCCAAGATGAAAATGTGTTTTCCTCTTTTCGGTTATTGGTTTTCTGCTTTTTTCATTTGCCATTGGAGAAAAGAAATGCAAGCAGACGACGGAAAGCAAACAATATTGCGACAAGGTAGCAATATGATAAGATTTCATTTCATTATGAAGTGGTTTGCTCTTTTTCCATCCGTTTCGATATCTTCATCTTCTTCTTGCTGCTGCATGACAAACAGGCAATTTGTATTTCAGGCGTAATTGAATGAAAGTACTAAGTACAAACATGTTGGATTGTAAGCTACATATGGATAACATGCGCTTAATATTTTTATAGAGAACAGAGCGAAAGAAATTGAAAAAAAGTGCGAAAGGATTATCTTCGGCGTGCCGAAGGTTTTTTATCCTTTAGACAATTTTCACTATGAAAACTGCACCTCCGAAATATTTAATGACGCATATCTTTGCTAATTATAACTCAATCGACTTGAAATTTTAAACAGTGATGAATTATAAGAATGTTCAAGTTTACAAGAAAATTTAAGGCGATAGCTTTGAATGTATCGGATATATGGCCACAACCGACTTCCAGTTGTATGGCAGCTATAAGATATAGTGGTCCGATCAGGCCGGCTCCAACCAATGTGTTGTCCCTTTGAATAATATTTATCTGTGCAAGGTTTCATCGCGATAGCTCAAAAACTAAGGTACTAGATAGCAAACATACATACATACAGACAGACAGACATGGCTAGATAAATTTGTTTTGTCATTCTAAGCATACTGGAGGCAACTTTTGCCAACTTCCTTCTATGCATTACAAACTTCAGCACAAAGTTCATTTAGTTTCTTCGAAAACAGTATACAAATTAAAATGTGTTTTAAACAGGGAAAAGAAAAGGTAGCGGAGAAATATAGCCAAATCGTAGCAGAATAACAAGCAAATATGTATTGCAAACTCAATACCTTCGGTATCAGAGTATAAAAATGTAAGAATATCATTTAAATGTGGGCAGATATATTTCATGGAAAGCATGAAAAAAAATAGCAGACACATGTTCAATCACTAAGAAATGACTCGCATAATAAGTAAGTATGTATGAAGAAAAAAACCTAGGCATACATACATAAATAAACGATTGGAAACACAGCTGGTAGTCTGGCTGCCTAACAAGAAAGAAATATTTGGAGAAAAAATGAATGACGGGGCAACATTGTGCAGGAGCGTCAGCTACACATAAATTTCCTGCAAAATCACCCCAAGCAAACAAAAATATTGCTCAATCAAACCGAATGACCTTCGTGCTGGCACTGACAAGACCGAAAAACAAAAAACTGAACCTCTGGCCATGCTCAAATATGTCCGCGTGAAAATTGAAATTGTACTAATCAGCCACAGACCCCGCTCGGGCAAAAACGCAATGGTCCGATGCCCAAAACTGAGGCTAAGGCAGCAAAATATCCGGAGAGGCGAAAAGTAAAACTACAGCCAAAAAGGAAAAACGAAACAAGGCCGAGAAAACATTTACGCATCGCTGAACGTTCAACGCACTTGTGACTTTTGACCACAGTTTTGCTGTCTGACAGCAAACCGTACCCCTGGCCCTGCCCCTGCCCCGCCTCTGTCCTCAGCTACAGTCCTGACAGCGGCCTTAGCTCCGCATCCGTTGCTTCAGCTCATCCGAATCCCTGCTTAGTCGATGGGCACGACGGAAATTGTTGTACAAATTATGCTCCACTGATTGCCGAGGTTTTAACGGAATTTATACTCTGTACTCTGCTATGCTTCAATGGGTATATCACTGTTTATCATTTAACAATAATAGCCATTATGGCATTCTGTGCTTTTTAACTCATATTATAAGAATGAAATGAAAAGTATATATCAGGTATTGCTTGCCCCAAAAAGTATGCTACACAAATTTCGGAAATTGAAATCATAAAAGGAACTCGATTAATATTGAATATTGTTTTTTTTAGCGGATATTCGCTGTAATAAAAGCACATATTGTTCACATTATTTAAATCCATCGGTGAACGTCAAAAGACCAATTTTTATGGTCAGCCTTTTGTTCTGACATGAAAAATCATAAAGCCAAATTCCAGGTTAAACCTCAGTCGAGACTACGTTCATTTGGTGAAGCGGCAGTCGTGCTTGCTTTTGTTTGATGAGCTGTTAAATGGAGAATGTGAATTGCAGTTTGCGGCAACTTATTGACAGTTTTTCACAGTCAGCACGCTATAAGGTCGTAATGGCACTTCAAAAAATATGCCCGCAACAATAAATTTCCAGTTGAGCTGCCGTGACATCTGATAAATTTGATTGTTCCGATAAATACGTCAAGCTACAGAGAGAGAGAAAGAGAGAGAGACACAGAGTCACGAACTGATTTTACGATAAGATTTTCAATTTCAATCGAGAGACAATTTAACGATAAGGTTTTCTTTGCAATAAACTATACACATTATATGTATATATACTATATATAGTTTTGCAGCCTAGATAGCAAGTCTTTGGGTGCTCGTAAAACGTTTACAGTTCAAGTTATTACCTAGCCGCATTACAAACAATAAAAATGGCATAAGACCGTTGTTAGTTTAATGCGCGGCCCTTGCATAATAAAATGGAAACATTAACTAAAGCTCCGACCCGTAGGCAACAAACAGCGGGGTCAACTGGAGCAGGTCCTGTGCAGCGAATTATGTTATTTTTATTATGGCACCCGCAGCAGACCATGGAACCCACAGTGGTCCGGGACCGGGTCCGGGCATCTGGCGTTGACATTTTTGGTCATAAATAAAATTTCAGCAATCGATAGTAACAAATAAATAACACAGGTAAGGGCAGGCAATTTGCAAGTTCTTTTTTTCCCCCATCGACTGTTTATGAAACGGTCGCGCGATAAGCAAAACAACTGTTTTTACAGCTTCTGAATTTACACTTCTCATACATATATATATATGTATATATATATGTGTGTGTGTTGGTTGTGAATGTGTCTGCTCTGTAATCAAATTACTGCTAACAGGGTCGGGATACTGTGCACTGTTGCAGAAAATGTTATTAAAAACGTACAGAGATTGAAACAATGGTCGCAAAAACAAACAGAGAGCTTCTAAATGCTAAAAATGTGTGTGTGCGTGTGTGTGTGTAAAATTTGAAAATAAAATAAATATAATAACTCAGATTTAGTATTGTGTTTGTCATGTATCCAATTCCATTTAAATATTTCCTAGTTTGATAAAACCAAACACAAAAATTGAAACTTGAAATGCGAGAAAATAAAAATGTATTTTTTTAATATCAGGTTTTTAACACATGCTTCTAAATATGAAAATATCAAAACAGACAAAACGGTGACAGAATAGAAAAAGAGAAAAGCAACTAATGCAGGAGTATATTTTTTAAAATATTTACTTTTTACTACACTCATTAAAAACTAGTTGGCAGTACAATTCGACTTTTTTCTAATTTGAATAATTTTTCAAATATTTATTAAGATATCTTGCATATAATTGAATGGTTTCAGTATTTCTACACATTCTGAAAATTAAGCAATTGGGTAAGGATTATCTTCGGCTTGCACCACCGAAATTTCATTTGCTGTCAAAAATCGTTTTATCGGGTGGCATTTTTTGGTTTTCTTAAAAATTGGTCTCATATGAATATAAATTTATCTTTTGAAATATTAAATTCAAGCTATTTTATATTTGAAAAAAACTATTTTAAAAGAAAGTGAAAGTATATGATGACCAGGATTCGAACCCGTGACAGAGATTACAACTGACAACTAGATTATAGTAAGCGTTTTCACGCATAGCATTGTTTTTGTTTTTTACCTTTTGATTACAGTTGTCTTATATTTCCAAAACAAAAACTAGAAACAAATGAAAATAGATAGTGTCTTAAGCGGGATTCGAACCCGTGACCACGCGTTTGTCAACGCATCACTTTACCACTTACACCACCAAAACGTTTTGATGATCGATGATAATCTCGCCTAAGAATCTGACTGCTTAAAACTTACATGCACTTGACTTTGTTTGCTCGTATACACCTGCTCTTTAAAAATATTTAATTTTCTACGAAAAGAGTATGTATAAACGATTATTTCCTGTGATCTTAGTTGAGTGATCGTTATAATGGAGCTGATATAGAATCTAAGAGCTACCTCTACCAAGAAAAAATGTCCTTCCATTTGTTTCTTTTTTTGATTTTGTTGAAATGATTTTGGTGATTTGTTGATTGGAATTGCAGCCTGCACCTCACTCGAGTGTCCTTAGCCAAGGACCATGCCCATTTGAGTGCAGTCGCTTGAGTTGCATTTGAAATTTGTCGCATTTCAGCTACTTGAGCAGGTTTATGCACTTCATGCTCGTCAGCCTTAATTGCTGTTCGATAAGAAAGACTAAGAATGGAGCATTTTCCAAAGGCCAAAACAACATTTTGCACAGCAAGAAAACATAATCAGCGTGTTGTCACTGCTGTCATAGCTGATTCAATTTTACGCATCGCTGTCGTCTTGCTCGGCGCCTTAACGGAAGCGCAAATTTTCTAGTGGCTAAGTGGGTGGCACTGCCTTGGCGATGGTGGTGCTACTGTTGGCTGACTGGGTGGTTGGGTATGTTTGAATAAAACTCGCCAGTCGTCGACGCCATTATCGTCGGCTCTGTCGACACTCTGCCAGGTGCTGTCGCTGTCGGAAGTGGCGAGTGGGCTTCTCTTTGCCTCTGTTACCATTTTCGGCGCTCTCTGCATTATTTATAATTATTGCGAATTTTCATATAATTATGCGTGGGCGCATACCGAACCAGAGCCTGGCTGCCTGGCAGTGCCAGCTGTTTGGCATTCCGTTCAGTTATTTATTTAAGCAGCGCATTTTTCTTCAGCGCACAGACCATAAATATTAAAGTCGACTACAGTTTGTGTCTGTTGCTGCGAATCCTTACTTACGTAATTAATGCTTGTCCCGAGATTTTTGCTCTTTATATATATATATATATGTTTTTATTTTTGGCTCTGTGCACTCAAGTGGCACATTAATATTTGTTTTCAGTAAGCCCTTGGATTATATAAAACGCTTACGTTGTTTAACGGCAGTTTAATGCCTCATTAGGTTTAGTTGGCTGACTTTAACTAGCGACATTTCAAACAGCTGCCTGCGTCTTTTAAGTTGTGATTATTTATAATTTTTTTAGACCATACAGCACTTCTTTAATTAAGCATGATTTGTATCATAAATCTAGCATAACAAGTGGGGAGCCTTTAGGTAATTTTCACTCTGCCAACCGCACCACCGAAATATTTAATGACGCATATCTTTGCTAATTATAACTCAATCGATTTGAAATTTTAAACATTATTGAGTTATAAGGATGTTCAAGTGTCCCACGAAATGTAAGGCGATAGCTTTGAAAAGATCGGATATATGGCAAAACCCGACCTCCAGTTGTATGGTAGGTATAATATATAGTGGTCTGATCCGGCTGGTTCCGACCAATGTGCTGTCCCTTTGAATAATAAATCTCTGTGCAAAGTTTTATCACGATAGTTCTAAAACTGAGTGACTAGTTTGCATACACATATACAGTCAGACGGACAGACAGACGGACATGGCCAGAATAATTTGACTTGTCATTCTAAGCATACTGGAGGTAACTTTTGGGTGTCTCCGACGCTTCCTTCGATGCGTTACACGCTTCAGCATAAAGTTAATATACTATTTTCTTCGAGAAGAGTATAAAAAGTAAAGACATACATTTTTGGCTTCCTCTTTTCGTGATATCCTTTTGCATTTTACTGTCACCTTGCAGTCAACTTAAATTGTAATCAAGCCAGTTAGCTTCAGTAACGAAATGAAGAACAAAATGTTTATTCAAATGAATACATGATATGCTCATTAAACCTTATCTTTGACTAATCAACAGCCGCGTAACATGAACATTTTCATTTATTTTTGCTTGTCATCTTTTCTATTGTCATTTGTTATTAAAATTGCTGCCGTCGATTGATTTTCCACACATATTAACTCAATTTCCCCTGAGACATTTGTAAATGATTTGATTCTTTGAAACTCTGACAATTTCAAATAAATTATATTGAAAAGCAATGAAATATGATTTTCACAAGTATTTTTGTCTATGAAATATTAAAAAAAAAACCCATCAATCTTTCCAGCTTACAATCACAATTTTTGATAGCTCACACTTGACTATTGACTCACTAAAAGCGAAATTTATTGGAATTAATACTTCTACCGCTTGTTACTTTGTTTTTGAGTCCAATTGGTATTTAGGCAAACATTTTGATTAGAGACTTAAAACTAAGCCGCACAGTTGGCTTTTTTTGTGGCGTAAATCGAAATCGAAATCGATGCAAATTCGACAGTCAGCTTTTTTGCGCCCTTAATCATTTTGGCCAATGACCGATGGATGGAGTTAGGCACTCAAAGCGAGGCCATTTCATATTTTTGCTATCCGCTACTTTTCAGTTTATGTGCGGCAAAACGTGGCTTACAAACAGCAAAAAACTTTTGCATACTCGCTCGCTGGCAGTAAATTCAAAAGCAGACGTCAAACGAGAAAAGCCCGCAGAACAGAAAAAAAACAAGTGGGGAAGGATTATCTTCGGCGTGCCGAAGATTTTATACTCTTTTCGAACCTATAGGCAATTTTCACTCTGCCAACTGCACCACTGAAATTTCATAAGCTGTAAAAAATCGTTTTGTCGCGTAACATTTTATTTTTTTGTTCTAAGAATATTTAATTCATTGCCAGTTGTATAGCAGCTATAAGATATAGTGATCCGATCCGGCCGGCTCCAACTAATGTGATGTCTCTTTGAATAATAAGTATCTGTGCAAAGTTTCATCGCGATAGATTCAAAAACATGGGATATATGGCCAAAACAGACTTCGATTTGTATGGCAGCTATAAGATATAGTGATCCGATCCAGCCGGCTCCAACCAATGTGATGTCTTTTTGAATAATAAGTATCAGTGCAAAGTTTCATCGCAATAGATTAAAAAACATGGGATATATGGCCAAAACCGACTTCGAGTTGTATGGCAGCTATAAGATATAGTGGTCCGATCTGGCTGGCTCCGACCAATGTGCTGTCCCCTGGAATAATAAGTGTCTGTGCAAAGTTTTATCGCGATAGCTCAAAAACTGAGGGACTAGTTTGCATACATACAGACAGACAGACAGACAGACAGACAGACAGACAGACAGACAGACAGACAGACAGACGGACATGGCTAGATCAATTTGTATTGTCATTCTAAGCATACTGGCAGTAACTTTTGGGGGTCTCCGACGCTTCCTTCTATGCGTTACAAACTTCAGGACAAACTTAATATACTATTTTCTTCGAAAAGAGTATAAAAACAAAATAAGCCGCCAGCAAAAATCAACCAAATTGAGTAAAACAATGAAGCGTAAACGATTTTTGCTGACATGTGTGGAGTTTGTGCGTGGTGGGGCTGGGCTGTTTGTGGATATTGTTGGGCGGACTGGGTGGGGCGAATGAATATAATAAAAATAAAGCAGCAAACAAAAGGCAAACGCGACTCGACTGCTAAGCCCAACACGAGTAAGTACAAGCAAGTACACAAGCGGGCGGAAGAGACACAGCGAAAGAGAGGGAGAGAGGGGTGGGAGTGTAGGGGGAAGAGAGAGGGAGATAGACCCCGATGTGACGTGATTGTCATTCACATTGTCAACGTCAGGCAGCCATAACATCAGCACCACCAAGACAAGCACGAGCACATAAACAGCTTCATACAAATGTTATTATTGAAATTTCAATAGTGACACACACACACACACACACACACACGCGCACACAGTAAGCATTTATCACACATACGCCGTGTGTATGCCATGCAGCAAACACAACAGCAAAAAGAAAATGATGAAAATTCTATTTGCAAGCCAGCCCATAGACCAGCTCCCTCAGCCAAAGCTGACTCCAGCCTGTCCCTGGCCATATTTATGCCAACGCCGTCAACATATGTTTGCCTTCTGTTCCAGCCCCAAAAGGCAACAAAAAAACCAGTAAGAAACAGCTAACCGAAGATTTAATACGCTTGTTCAAAATATCAATTATTGATTTTGAAAATACCAAAAAAAATCGAAAATATTAACTATGGTAAACTAAACTAGAAAGAGCATGGATGCTGTGTCTTATGCCATATATAATATGCCCAGCAAAGGGTATTCGAGTGTGCGCCTAGACAATCGATCTCGCATAGCTAAAGCTGTCGCATTGTGGCTTCTGATGCCGCAGTTTTGTGTGTGTTTCCTTTCGCTTTTCTTACTAGTTTCATTATTTCGTCTCCGCTTTGATGATTTCGGCAAAAACTGCGGGCATACAAATGTCACTTTGCGTATATGTAGTTCATGTTTGTGAAGGGATGATGATAGTTCTGTTCCATTCGTCCCTTTTGTTGCTGTGCATTTGGCGCAGCTAGTTAGATAAAACAATATTATTTTATTGCCTCGGCCCAGAGAAAGGCGCACAGTGTGGTGCGGCATCCTTAGTGGTCAGTTGTGATGCTGATGCCTGTGTCATTGTGGCTCAGTGCAGATAGACCTTTTGGCGGGCAAATAAAGGATGTGCTTTAAGGCAGAGCTTGCTTAGGCAGACACATGCTGAGATTTATTTTGCATTCACAAGTAAAGAAACAAAAGAATACAAGTTACAATATGTATTACACCTTATTCTTCTCTTTTTACACGGTTTTGCTTTAGCACGGTTTTAAATTTATTTAAATTTTTTAACATGATTTGAATCTTTGGGCTTAAATTTTATTGACAAATTTTATTTATGCGAATGCGAAATTCAATGTCTTTTTTTACACGGTTTTTTCTGGTACCAATCTAACGTGTAAAAAGAGAATCAGGTGTGTATCACAAATAATAGAAAATCCTTATATTTTCTATTTATATTCACTAGAATATAACTTTCGAACTTAAGTTAATTAAAAACTTGTTCAGCTGTTGGCGCATCAAGTATTCCGTGGCGCCCAAAATTGTGATACAACTTAAGCAACTTTAGCCCAAGTGGCAGGACAATGGTGCCCAACGGCTTAGCCAGCGAATAAATTTTTCAATTCGCTCTCAGCTCGGACACTCTGGCTACGAACATAAATCTACATGGCGGCACTCATAAATATTTCATTGATGCGCTTCGCTGCTCAGTTGGTTGTTGTTGTTGTTGTTGTTGTTGCTGCTGCTGCTGCTGCTGCTTATAAGTGAAATATGTCCAGTTGGGCGTGCAGACTTCCATTTCCTTGGCACTTCCTTGCACAAATGTTCTCGTATATTACTTTTCCTTTTATTTTTAATATGCTCATTCAATTTGCTTTCGCCTCTGTATCTGGTGCTGGTGCTGCTGTTCATCTGCTGCTTGTTCGTTTTTGTGTCGTTTATTGATGACATGACAAACAAGGTACGATTTCCGTGCACTCAAAAAAGTTCGACAACCATTTTTCTTATGTTGGCGCCCAGTTTCGCATCAAGTTCGCTCTTTGCTTATTGTATTTGTATGCACATTAACTTCATTTTGCAATCACGCGCACCATAAATCCAATTTAATTGTGCTGCTCACTCGCTCACCCAAACACACACACACGCACGCAGACACAAAACAGATCCATGCGCTTGGTTTGGCACAGCTAACGCTGCGTATACTTAATATTTGTTCGCTCGTGCGCTCAATACCCGGCTCAAAGCTAAATAGACGCACATAAATTTCCCTCGATATCCGTTTGATTTCTTCGCATTGCATTTGGAAAAATAGTCTTCTTACCCACTGTTGCTTCAGTAGCTATCCAACATCGACATTGCTGTAGCCATCGCTTTAGCTTTACCTTGTCGCAACTGATTTACTACGCACAATTTTCTGCCAACTTGCACAAACTTTGCCAGCGTATGTTGTGTACCTGGTCAGTCGCTTGTTGTGATTTATGTTTGATTGAAATGCTTTAAATTGTATGCTAATCTGGCTTCGCAAAGCGTCATTTGTAATCCTGCCGCTCCAATTGAATTTAAATGGTTCGCTCATTTGGCAGTCTGACTGAGCGATTGATAATTCGAATGCCATTAGCCAGTTATGGCTTATGCTGAGTGTGCAGTTGAAATAACTCGATACCATTTATCAACAATCATGGCAATCAGTGCTACTATTAATTCAACACAGCCAGTCAGGTATTTCACTGATTTTCGTTTAGTTTGACTATTTGAATGACCTTAAGCTTTCTAGCTTGAGTATTTTATATATATTTTAAAATGGAAAAAAATATAGAATAATTACAGTTTCGTATATTTGTAGAATATATTATCCAGAATAATTCTAACTATATTTTAGAATTTATTTTTATTATTCGGAAATGTGGATTTTGAAAACACTCAGTTAATATAATATTTTATATATTTTGGTTATTTTTTTTAAATATTGCTTTTATCTATCATACAAATGTTGGTTAACTCAATAAGCCTTCTCTTATATCAGAGTAGATGGAAGTTAAATATTTAATATAGCTCATAAATATTACCTTGCTTTTGTTGAATATTTAAGCCCCGAAAAACCAAATCTCTTATTCAAATCTGAACTTTTGTCATTTAATCGCCCAAAAACTTGTGCGATATCGCTCATTAAGTTCAGCTGTGACCGGTGCCCATTCACTATATTTTTGGCCATAAATTGCACGCCTTGGCCGAATGGGGACTGCACACATTGAATCCGCCGTAGACTGCGCAATCACGTCGCATCGCTAAGCAACGCATGTAATTTTGTTGACAAGTCCAACAACTGTCAACTGAGAGCAGCACAAAAAAAAAAAAAATGACAACCAATTCGAGTCATAAATTCGCGTGCATTTATGCACAGCTCATTAGTGCACAGTACAAGCACACAGACACACGCACACACACACACACGTTCCTTTGGGAGCACACAATGCACAATTCGCTGCACTTGTGCCGGGCCACTTAGTTGCGAACTGAGCTGGGAGGGCCACAATGCCGCATCGTCGACTGGTTAATGGTTACTGGTTACTGGTTACTGGTCACTGGTTACTGGTCACTGGTCTCTGCTGGTCTCTGATCCACGTGCCTGTGCTGTGGTCAAGTGAGCCCCGACTGCCCGTTTTTTGTCGACTTATGCATGCAGCATTTCCGGCCTTGTCATTTCATACTAATCAACATCCGGTGCAAAAGTTTGGAGTACATAATTTTTGGCTAGCGCATCCATGCTGTGTTAAATTTGCGTGTCGAGAGCGTAATATTTTCTATTTCTATTATGGCCATTTGTTACAGCATTTGCATTGTGATTGCATGCGGGTGGCTTATGCATTTGTACAACATTGCGTATAAGTGACGTGCATATAAATTAGATTTGCTTCGCTGCGGATCGCATTTTGGCCAACAAAAAAGCAACAAAATGCATGGAAATTGTAAATTTATTGCATACCAAGCACACACACAGACACACACACACACAGGCACAGAGTGGCGCTTTGCTTTCGCATTACGCATACGCACCGTTGTTAATTTCATATTCAGAATTGAGAGCAACTCCCGCCGGGCCCCAAAGGTAAAATGCACATGTACGAGCACTCGCACTTCCTTTGACCATCTACTTTATTATGCATTTTAGGCAGCACGTGTACGTGCTTTACTGTATGTGAGTGTGTGTTGCGTGTGTGTGTGTGTGCGTGTGAGTGGGTGCAGATTTTGGCAAATGGCAGCTACTTAAAGTAAGCCGCAGCTAGCTTTGATCTTGCACTAAGCTTCTACTCAACTTGGGTCCCTTTTCTAGGCTAGTCCCAGGCAGCCAGCAGCCATTGACTTTTGCTTTGACGGCTCTCTAAGGTGCGTCAATTGAGGCTTTATTCCTCGACGCGCAATGAAATTATGAAAGTAAACAGCTCGCTTGGCTGATGTAGTATCACATAAAACAAAGCAAAGGCCAAGTGGGCTTTTGGCTTGATTGAGGTAGTTACTCCTGCTTAAGCTATTTACTGCTTCTATTAGCCAAAACCATTAATTAGTATACTCTCTTTTGGACTCGTCTCGTAGGTTTTTGCTTTAAATTATGACAGAATTTATGCATTAAATCGGTTTAAATATCTCAAGGTTTTAGTTAGAAATGAAAATCGAAAATAATATATATGAATGCCCAGTCGAATTAAGTAATAATTATACATTGAAAAATAGCGCCAGTAAGAACGCTTTAGACAACAGTGATTACAATTGGCATACACATAATATTTAAATGAGCTTAAAGCTAAATCCATAGCATAAGCTAGTTTTAAATTGTTAGTACTTTATCTACAAAATGAATTACAGCTATTTAAAATAGAGCTGCGATGCAACACATAATTGTAAATAGTCAAAAATTGTAGACTTAAATGTAAATCAACAACAAAGAACAAATGTTATGAGCTTAACAGCCAAAAACAAATAAATTTAAAACTAAAAGATAGGTTGAAACGTTTATAATATGGTTTTTGGATATAAATTTTCTAAATTTGCTTACATACTTGCTATAACATTTAGGTGTTGAGTAGTAAATGTAAAAAATAAATTTACATACTAAGCTAAGCGCTACAAACTAGCTGTAAGCTGAAGCTTAGAGCACGCCCACTTAGACAACTCTATTATGCTGCTTATGGCCAACAATGTTCTATGTATTTCTAATGATTTCAGCTTATTTGCACATCAGCAATTTAATGAAGCCATACATTGTCTTTCGTTCATAATTATAACACGACAGGGCGTATCATATAGCTTGACATTTTCGCCAGCTCACCAATAAAACTGCATTCTATTTGCAGTGCAGTGCAGGCAAACAAATTACCCACATATTATTTATGATTGTCTAGGTTGGGGGTATATTGTCCTATAATGTGACATGCGGTCGCAGGGCAAGCGAAAACATTAAAATATTAGCAACGTCAATAACTGCACACATTTGCACTTTTCGAACGATGAGTTGAACGACATGGAGCGGAAAATGTGTATAAGCATGGGGGGTGGGATTGGGAGTGGGATTGGGTGTCCTGGGTCCTGGGACAACTGGCAACTGGTTGGCAATTGAATGGCGCACAAAAAGCGCAGCAGACCCAATGATGATGTCGATGACAATGTACGATGGCGATGACGATGACGTTGTGCGCTTAATGTTTAACGTTGTTGTTTACAAATTGACTTTTGTTGTGTGTGTGTTGCGGGAGGGGGAGTTGTCTGTCGCTGTTGTTGCTGCTGTTGCCGCTCGTCAATAAACATTTGCTTGATAATATGCCGACATATGCATAACGACATAAGTAGCTTACATGTACCCTGCTCTATCTTCCCTTTTGCAGAACTACAACAATATCAACAGCAACAGCAGCAGCAGCAGCAGCAACAGCAGCAGGTTAGCAAACATCAGGCAAATGGTTCGGTGCTAACGGGCATACAGTCGCATCATATACGTGGACCACGCCCACCGCTGCGCACCGCCTCCTCGTCGACAACGACCACCACCAGCAGCAGCACCAACGGGCCCGCCGGCAACATGCTGCTCGACCAGACGCCGTCGGGCGGCAGCAGCAGCAGCGGCGTCAGCAGTGCGCCCAGCTCCTCCAAGGGGCACATACATCCCCACACACACAACCACATGACGCACGCCCATGGCGACAACATGGGCATGAGCTCGGTTGCCCAGCATCAACAGCAGCAGCAGCAGCAGCAGCATCAACAGCAACAGCAGCAAGTGCCCCAGGCAGCCATTGATGAGATGCGCGTCTGATAGGTGTCGGTCTTTGAGTTGGACTTATAGTCATCAACTGGGTAAGTTCACCTCGGGGCATCATTCGAACCGAACTACAGTTCGAGCTCATTTCGAGTTTTAGCTTTGCCTTTGTGCCAAACAAATATGCAGGCAGAAAATTTGCGTATTTTAGTTTCAGTCAGATGTATATAGGCAATTTTGTCTTTAAATATATTTTATTCGTCTTTATAGTAGAAAAGGAGGTGCATGCTTGAGTCTAGGTCTTACTTGTAATAACATGCATTCATATACTTCTCAATTTATTGTGTTCACAATGGTATTTGCCATGGGATGAGGTATATCTAAAAGGTATATCTGAAAGTTAAGTCTGAAAAGGATTTCTAAAATGTATATCTGAAATTGAAAAAAAACCTTCAGCGAACCACAGCCTTAACATATCGAGCATGATTAAGTAAATATATACAAGTACTAGTAATATTAATCAATTAATATTTCACCTCTTAATTAAAACAGTCAATTTGGTAAAACCTATACGCAAAGATTCGAGTTTGACTCAAGACCTAGATTTCTTCCAGCAGAACATTCACAAATTGTTTCATTCACTTCTCATTTTAACATTCCGCTGATAATCAATAGTCCACTTGGGATTCATTGTTAAGTATAGTGTAACATTGTTGATTTGGTTGTGAGAATAGTTCTCGATTGATTCCGCTTGATCTTCAGATACATGTGAAACATTCAATTCATACAAATGGTATTTCCCAAATCTATATCTAACCTTAAACCCCGAGTTGACGCACCCATACTCGTATACGTAATATTTGCCACAGAGTTCCCGTATTATGCGCAACAACCAAAGCTTTGCGCAGCTGCTTTGAGTAATATTTGTGTCTCCGGGCGCAATTGAAGCTCTCTTGTGCCATCCCAACAATAACACACCAATAACTGGGTGGCTTAGGTTGCTTCATAGCTTCGATTAGATAAAAAGCAAATGAGAAAAAGGCCATGTCTAGAGTTTGAAGTGTAACTAAGATTCAAAGAATATAGACAGAAAACGCATTCGTTTTTATTCACTGTACTGTATGCATTCTCAAATATTTCTCACTCATCGCAAATTAACCCAATTGCATACTTCGCCTTCTATTTGAATCAAAAAGTTTAGCTCTCACTTATTTTCAAAATAAGCAATATAAATTCGTACAATTGGAAGCCTATTCAGGTGTATTTAAATACCTTTAAAGCTTAATTTTATATTTTCTATGTACAACATGCAAATATGTCAAACATTTTAAGCATTTGCATGGGAGAGGGGAAAAAAGCGACAAGGTCGACAAAAAGGTTAAATAAAATATGGCCGCAGCGCTGATCAAAAATAACAAACGACATCTGAAAAAAATGTTTGCTCTTTATTTGATAGCAAAAAAAAAAAGGATTGAAGGGAAATGCCCCTGCTCAAATGTCCCAGCTGCTGACATGGAAAAATGCGCAAGGTACACGAGGCAACAAGAACAACAAAAAAGTTCTAACCCCCCTACTTATAATGAAGTCATGAGAATACAAAACAGGTTAACAAGGACTCTGTGAAATATTTGGCATTTCAACTGTTTTTCATGTGGCATGTGAATACTTTACCTAGACCCGAATATCATCTGCTTTTAGCCTAATTCAGTAGCGTAATGTTGAGCACACACACATACAAAACTGCAGCTCAGCACAACTTGTGATGAAAGAACAACAAAAAATCATTTCATTTAGAGCAACAACAATGAACCCAATTTAGGTTACTCTGACTCAGAATGCGAAAAAGCTCTCATTTGCCAATATATTAAATATCTTAGCTTATAATTCGCAAATTAAATGAAACTTAATACAATTTTGAATAATAAAACAAAACGGTAAAAATTAGAAAAATGTAATTAGAAAACACGCAATTCATAATGTCAATGTTCAGAAACTTTGTAAATAAAAATCAAATTACATATGGATACAAGATATAACAAATATTTCGAAAAGTTCTAAATGTGGCAAACATTTGACCTATGTCTATTACAATAGTTCATCTGCCCCCTGAGATGGGTTTTTAAAGTTTGAAATCATGCAAATTACAATATAGCTAAAATCAAAAATGCACATTAATATATCTAATGCGATATCAGGAACTGCAAAGCTTTGGCATGTTAGGCTTTAAATAATTCGATCATTAGTACACTTTAAATCTAGTTTAAAGCACAATCTGGGCTTCAAGTAAATCGAAATCTAAATCTTGACAAGAATTCACAATACATGAATTGATTTTCTCTAGAGTTTGGCTGATCAAAGCTAAGCAGATATATAAAGTTTGGTGGCACTTTGTTGTTTTCAGCATATGGCAAGTCTGATACCCTTTCCGCTGTCCACTTGCAGCCACTTTAGTTTAGCATAGTCCGGAAAATTGTTGCTGCGAGTTTCGGGGCAGCCCATTAATTCAGCTGGCATACAATTAAATTTGCATTTCTTTCATTTTTGTTTCTCTTGTTTTTTTTTTGTTCTTCACATTTTATGCTTACACCTGCACCCGGACACCACTAAAGTAGCCAACATGCCGTTAGAGACCTAAGCTGCGCCACGCAGCATCACCTTCATGACTTTTAGCTGATTAACATTTGCGCTCTTCTCTTCTCTCGCAAAATGCAATTTTCCTACGAAAGGAAAAAAGCAGCAGCAAAAGCAGCAGCAGCAGCAGCAAGTGGCAACCTTTATGTAAATTTACACCCGCCATATATGGCATACTTATATATATATATATATATACATACTTATATATACACACAGGCAGCCTCAGCTTGTGGATGGTTGGCGAAGTGTATATGTGCTAAAAGCGCAATAAACATTAATTTTCCTTACTTCTTACATCTTTGTTTCGACTTTGCAGGCTGCCCGCTGTGCATATTTTGGCACTTGTTTAAATTATGATCAAAATCTTGGTAACTTCCCAGAAAACCAAAAATAAAAATAAAAAACCGAGCTAGTTTTTATTTTTACCACTTGTAGAGAATTACAATTGGTTTTATATGTAGGAAAAAAAATGAAATTAAATTGTTTATCCAAACACACTCAAATTTTGTTTGTTTTTTTTTTTATTTGTACTTTTTGCCTTTGGGATTTTTTTCCTGTACATATTATTATTAAATTTTTATAAATACCTAATTCGTTTTAGATTCAGAAGCTTTTCTCAGACTAGTTAAACGAATATCACATTAATAATAATTGTTGCATTTGAATAACTTCAATCTACATTGAACAACTATTTTTTAAAGAATTTAAATTTAAATTTAAAGAAAGAATTAATTTAATTTAATTATTCAATATTAATATATATTCTAAATAAGCGAATGAAGCTGCAAATATGAATCTAATTACGCCAGCTGAACTCCTTTCACAACTTTAATTGCTCCTCAAAATATCGCAGCTAACATCCTTGCTATATAAATATTATGTATACGTAATTGGCTTTAAGGCTTACACAATTGATTCAATGGTCATTAGGCAGAATTAAGTTCGCGTTACAACATTTCAGATTATAATTGATTGTGCAAACACATATGTATTATGTTAAGAATGCATATGATTGAAATCCCCAAGGTGATTTAAGGTATTTGGAATCAAATATGCCCATGTGAACTCAATGGCATTTAACTACTTGATTTTAAGTATCAATTCAAACTAAAATTAATTACACGAATATTCTGATTGTGTAGTCTGTAATATCAATGTCAATGTGAATTGTAGCCACATTAATCGGTATTATACTATGACTTACCATCTGCAAATTCCTAAGCACATAACTATTCCATCTCTCAGGCATGGGATTTCAGTTGAAATGTGAGATAAATGCAAAAGTTTTGTTTTGCCGGAAATGCGGTGAAAACTTTATGTAATTTAGCTCAAATTGCATATGTATATTTGCAGGTGTGTACTGCCATCCAGATTCCGCATCACAGACACACACTTGTGTGATAAACGTGTTGTGTAATTAGTGCAAAAGTTTCTAGAGCATTAGCCAACACGCGAGGTACTATTATAGGGTTAAGCGAAACTCTTTGAGAATTATGCTTGGCTTAGTTGGGTTGCTTACTCGAATGCGTTGCAGTAATTCCAGTTGGCAAATTTGGCCAAAAACGACTTTCAGTTGTATGGCAGCAATAAGATATAGTAATCCGATCCGGCTGATTCCAACAAATGTGTAGTATCTTTAAATATTATGACTCTGTGGCAAGTTTCATTGCAATAGCTCAAAAACTATGGGACTAGTTTGCATACATACAGACAGATCAATTTTTTTTCAGCATGCAACACTATTGGCAATTATAAATTCCCATAACTTTGTGAAGAATTTCTCAGTTTTTCGATTCCAAGGCAGTTTTGATCATGGAACTTACTATTTTGTATACAGATGAAGTTACGATAAGGCACCCAAGTTCCTAGGAATGCCCTTCCAAGACATAAAACTATTACAATTTTGTCAATACTTATCAGATTGTCGATTCCGTGGCAGTTTTGATGATGGTTTGTGCTCTTAATCTTAATGTTATCACATATGTTTTTATGAGTTTGATTTGAATAGAAATATAGTATAAAGTCACTTAATTGTATCTAGTTTTGGAGTACCTTAATGTAACTTAAGCGTATGCTTAGTTATTCGAGATCTTATTAGGCACTCAAGTGTGGATGGGCAATCGCCTGACCAACTTTGGCCCGTGTTGATAATATCTAAAGAACGAGTCATGTCTCCTTGCACTGTTTCGTTGTTGTTGTTTTTCTTTCAACAATCTATGCAAAGTGGCCTGCACAAACACGCGTGAAATACGTTAATGATGGCGAAAGAGAGAGAGAGAGAGAGAGAGAGACGAAGGCGAGAGAGGGAGAGAGAGAGTGTTAGTTTTCAGCCTGCCAACAACAATGCACACATTGTAGCTACGATTTACATTACGGGCATTTCTCAGTTTTGCAGCTTTTAGTATTCGCAGCTATCTGCTGTCAAGTCGAAGCGCACCGACGACCGCCCACATAGTTCTAGTCAAGCCCCACCTAGTCACCAATCCCCCCTCCCTGTACACACTATTTAGCTCCCCTGCTGGCAATCTGAGCCGAATTGCGCGCTCAACTGTACGCCACACGGCCACCCCAGCGTAACTAGGGGTAGCCAGAGGATGAGGCGAAGGATACGTAGTAGGGTGGTGGTAGTCTCCCCCACGAGTCACGGAGATGGCATCCTGACAGCAGCGCTGCCTGGGCGAACGAAAACAAAAGGCGGCCGCGCATTCTGCCGCCTGCACTTTAGTTTGCACTTTTCGCTTTCTTTGCATAAATTCTCGCGACCGGGCAGAGGCACAAACTGAGTTTACTGTACTGTACAAAAATGAGCACGCACAAAAAAAACAAGTAAGAGTGCTCTAGTCGGGAGTGCCCGACTACGAGATACCCTGAACCCAGTCCTTACAATCATTCATATTAATCTAAACACACACATGCTGCAGTACAAGCAGTACAAGCAGTGCAAGCGGTCTAAGCAGTTAGCTTGCTTTTCGCTGAGCCCCACATAATGGAAAGTTAAATCTTAAATAACTTCTGTGTTTATCGTCCGATCTTATTGAAATTTTTGGGGCAAACAATTGTCAATAATATGTGTGACCAAACCAAATTGCAAGGTCGTACCTTCAAAAATGCGTTTTTTTAACTTTTGGGGGTTTGGGGGGTGGTATCCAAAAAGTGAAAAATTTGTTCATGTGTATGCTATTCGAGATTATACATGTCAAATTAGGGGCCTCTAGCTCTTATAACTTGTAAGTTATATCCAAAAAACGCTGGTCTAAAATCGAAATTTATCGATAACTTTTGAACGGGACGAGCTATCGATAAATTTTAATAAACTTGATCTGTCCCGGGATTAGGAGAACTTATGTTCCAAATATGAAGTCTCTAGCTCTTGTAGTCTCTGATATCTGTGTGTTCATACAGACAGACAGACGGACAGACGGACAGACGGACAGACAGACGGACATGGCCAGATCGACTCGGCTATTGATACTGATCAATAATATATATACTTTATATGGTCGGAGATGCTTCCTTATGCCTGTTACATACATTTGCACAAACCCATAATACCCTTTTTACCCATTTTTAATGGGTTCAGGGTATAAATATATATATGACGGTGGGGGTTGCAGCGAACTAGATATAAGCAATGCTGTACAAGATTTCCCGTTGAATTTTAAACCAACACACAAAAGCATAATGGAAAACGCCAACAGAGCGCAATGAAGTATGCGATGCAAAGCGGCAGCAGCAACGCCAAATGGACTAGTTGGCAGATACAGATACAGATGCAGATGCAGATGCAGAGACAGATACATACACACACACACACACGCACACACACACAGATACTAAGAGTTTTCAGGGCCAGTCAACCGAATGGCGCAAATGAACAGAGTGAAGTGGGCCTCTGACTGCGACGACGGCGACTCTGACTGTGGTTCAGAGCGTAGGCGGTGGTGGTGCTGTGGGGCAGTGGGCGTGGCAATGGCAGCTCTCAAGGCAACTAGTTCGTAAACATGGATCGTAAACTTTGATGGCAACAACAATAACAGAGCAAGCTGGCTAACACTGATGCAGCATCGTTGAAGCTGCATCTGAAAAACAGAAACAGACACAAGAGGTCATCGCAGATAACTATCCGAGTGTTGCGCTAATTTAGTACGCTCTTTCAGATATAATTGGCAGACCCTAAAGCTTTGAGTGGCTCTAGCGCATTATAGCTAGCAAATATTCAGATTTCGAATTGAAACTTTATTATGAGACAGAGATTCGCTTGACGCTTGACCTAAATGACTTTCCAACAGCACATCAAGTATCCGCTGAAATACTACTACTATTATATATTTGTGCATAATTTGATGCTTAAGTGTAGCTCACTTTTATTCGTTGCTTGCTTAATTTCGCAGTGATATTTTCCATGTTTTTAAAGCTATCAAATTCAATTTGTATACTCAATAGTACATTAAGTTTGTGCTGAAGTTTGTACCGCATAGAAGGAAGCGTCGGAGACCCCAAAAAGTTACTGCCAGTATGCTTAGAATGACAAAACAAATTGATCTAGCCTTGTCCGTCTGTCTGTCTGTATGTATGCAAACTAGTCCCTCAGTTTTTGAGCTATCGTGATCAAACTTTGCTCAGAGACTTATATTTAAAGGGACAGCACATTGGTCGGAACCGGCCGGATCGGACCACTATATCTTATAGCTGCCATACAACTGGAAATAAATTTAATATATCAATAGAAAATTTAAATTCATATAATATAAATTTGTACAGCTAATGAAAGAAACTTCTGCAGCTGGCAGAGTGAAAATTGTCTATAGCTTCGAAAAGAGTATAAAATCTTCGGCACGCCGAATATAATCCTTTCCCACTTGTTTTTCTTTATTTATAGAAAATTTAAAATTCGAAATTGTTAAAACTTAAACTTAAATGCAGATGTCAAACCATGAACAAAACTGCTTCTAAATCGAAAAGAAGATTAGTTTTGAGAAAGCTTTGGGATTTTCAGATGTATGATGTTGGTAGCCTCGTCTTGGCTTGTGTTTTGAATGAATGTAAGGACTGGGTTCAGGGTATCTGCTAGTCGGGCACTATCGACTAGAGCACTCTTACTTGTTTCAAACTTGTATTAATCATAGAATCAAATATATTGAATTAATTCTGTTAAACAGCATAAAAAGTAAACAAAATAGTGGAATGTAGCATATGTTCGAACTGAAACTCATACATTACATGCAATATTTATTTATGGATGCGAATTGAATAAATGAATGCAGTTTTCATATAATGAAAAACATAATTAATTAGCTGCTGCTTTGGTGTTAATGGCAAATGATTTTGCTTCACGCTGCAATCGAAATTAATAAATAAAAACTTCATTTTTTTTATTTCACTGAGAGCTAATTAATTTTTGAAGAGCGCAAATGCAAGTTGCTGAGAGCTGTTCAAGTGCTTTGCAATTTGGCCCACAGTTTCATTATATAGAATTAATTTGAGCTGTTTTGCTTGTTTGTATTTTTGTGCCACCTGCAGGTCCATAGAAACATTGCGTGCCGAAACGCCCGAGGAATTCTATGCGCTGAAAGAGTCACACAAACTGAATGACCCTGATGACAGCCAGCTCAATGTAGTACACGAAACAACAGCAGCAGCAACAACAACAACAACAGCGGCAACAACAACAGCAACAAGGGCTAAAGGAGCGGGCGAAAGAGTGGATAACAAGCTGCAGCTGAAGAAGCTCAAATACAGACGCGAGATGCACGCACTGGCTCTCGAGGGTGGCGATGTGGCACGTGGCTACTGCTCCTGCGATGAGCAGTGGACGAACTCATCGTCGCCCACATCCACATCCACGACCATGTCGCCCACGTTGACGACCGGAAGTAGTGCCAACGCCAACGCCAACGCCAAAGCCGGCGGCAATGGCAGCGGCAGCGGCAACGGAAATGGAATTGTTAGAATGGCGGCATTGAAGCAGCGCAGCTCGGCCGGCGCTCGACTGAAGCAGCAGCATCATGTGCGCTTCTCGGACGAGAAGAACTTCTCGGATTAAGGCCGAAAGTACTCGGAAAACTACTAGACTGCACCTAATCTCTGTTTAGTCATAAGCGACATTTGCATAGTTTAGGCCAACTGGTTGAGAGATAAGCAAAATAAGTCTATATTATACAATTAAGAAAGTTTGCAGTCGGACATAACCGACTGCGTAATACTCTGATACCAGTGCAAGAGCAGCGGATGTATGGGCCAGGGCGTTAGTGGGCGTGGCTTGAGCAAGCTTAACAGTAATCTAACTGCCGAATGTTGTAAATCTAGCTCTGATTGGGGGCAGTTGGGGGCGCTCTAGTGGGCGTGTCCAGTTAACAATCTTTGGGGGGGATCAGCAGCAATCAAAATTCCATATTTGGTGACTCTGGCTAATAATAATAATAAAATATACACGTGTTATCGATTTGTGCTTTCGAGTGTATCGATTTGCGCGATAACGGGGGCAGTGGGCGTGGCAGAAATAATCTGGAACCATTATTTTGAGAAGACCACAAAATTTTCTGACTCTGATCTTAAAGTTGCGGGAAATATCCACGTTCTATCGATTTGTATATTTAATGTGTATCGATATGTTATCGATAACAACAAGAATATGTTGAGCACCTTTCGGTATCAGAGTGTATAAACTGAAAATATTAAAGCGTTGTTAGGCGAATCATAAGAATAGAATGGTAAAAAAAGTGTAGTTAAAAATTCGTAGTAGTTAAGGCTCTTGTACATATAGTCGAATAGAACAAAAAAGTGTTAGTCAATGTCAGTGTTTAGTTACTAATTAGATCTGTTGTGAAATATATAAATACACATATATATTGTATAATGTGTGCATAAATATCGATCCTTTTATCGTTTAAGTGTAGCACACATTTTTTTCTACCATTCAGCAAGCGTAATTCGTTAAGAATAAATGAAAAGAAAAACGAACAAAAAACAATGCATTATATCTTTCTAATTAAATGTGTCAATAAATAGACAGAGCAAAATTTGGAAAGAGTGAGAAAGAGAGAGAGCACATGCAAGAGTTAAATAAATATTTAATTGGCATTCAGAAATGTAAATAAATTAGTTAAATATGAAAGCCAAAAATCTATAAAAATTAAAAAAAAAAAAACAAAAACAAAACCCAATACAAAAGAAAATGTAATGAAAACTAAAACAATGTGGTATTATTTACTTCAAGTAAAAAACAAATATTCCAAATACATACAAGTATCAAACAATGGCTCAAAATAAATTGCATTAACATAAACAATAAGGTCATTATAATAATTCAAATCAAATGAATGGTTTATTATTTTATGAAAATGCTAAAAATCCAATCACCCATTCGACCGGCTACGAAAAATTAATTTATATTATTATACACCTTGTTTTCAATTGATTGATGTATTATGTAATAAATTCACGTACTATAATTTATATTAAAACAATTCCTTGCTTATTGAAAAATTTAAGCATTTTAAAAATATATAACAACAATAGAATTTGAATATTGAACAAATTGTAACGAATAGCTAATGTTGAACAAATTCACTGGTTTCTAAAAATGATTCTTATAATTTGTATAACCTGCATTATATAATTAAAAAATTTATTCTTAAACAATTAAGTGTCGAGCTTAATTTGTACCTAAATTAAAATCGTTTTCTTTTATTGTTTTAGATAATATTTATTTTTAAAACTGCGGTCAAAACTGAAGCAAATCGAAAATATATAAAATGTATTTATGGCAACCAAATTTATAATCGTCTAGTTACAAATACGAAAATAATACAATTAAGAAATAATAATGAAAAAATAAACCAAAGGAAACCAAATGCATCAAATAAACAAATACAACTAAAAATAAACAAAATTATTAAATGACAACTATTGGTGTTTTCATTCGTGCGGCAAATTTACATATAATAATCAAATTAAAATCGTAAGTATTGCAGTGTTTATTTTTATTATTTGCTCAACTTCCGAAAACACTAAAAAAAAAATAATTAATTGGATAGATTTATTTAAATCAAATTTAATTAAAAGCCATGAAAACGTGAGCGTGGCTTACCATAAAATCAATAAAATTTATTGCGAAAGAAATATCCTTGTTGATTGCGAGGACGCAGAAAGAGAAGGTCAACAATATTATTTGTCAACTCATATTTGATATATACCTGCATGTATAATCTGCAAACTGAACTGAATGGAATGCAAAACAATGCAAATATACAGCTACAAATTATGAAGTTTATATCAAAATTTAAATTGTATACTATTTTTATTTTGTTGTGCATTTGTTGAACAAAATTTATGAAATAGCGTTGAAGTTAAAGTGATATATGAGAAGCTTGCTTAAGTTGTTAGTCTAAATTGGGTTCTTAATGATACACTTTGCATATGCCTGCTTTTGATTTTGATTACATTTCAAAGCAAACAAATTTATAATATAAAATAAAATTTTCTGGAATTTATAATTTTAATTATTTTTTTGTGTCGATTGTTTATTCTCTTTTTGAAGAATTTCGTATATTCACTTTGTGCTGAAGTGTATAATGCATAGAAGGAAGCGTCGAAGACCTCAAAAGTTACTGCCAGTATGCTTAGAATGACAAAACAAATTGATCTAGCCATCTCCGTCTGTCTGTCTGTCTGTATGTATGCAAACTAGTCCCTGAGTTTTTGAGCTATCGCGATAAAACTTTTCACTGAGACTTATTATTCAAAGGGACAGCACATTGGTTGGAGCCGACCAGATCGGACGACTATATCTTATAGCTGCCATACAACTCGAAGTCGGTTTCGGCCATATATTCCAGGCTTTTAAAGCTATCGCGATAAAACTTTGCACAGATACTTGTTATTCAATTTTGTGAATTTTTTGCTTGCTTACGTTGATGAGTTCTTGATTTTAAATTTATAATATTAGATGAAGTTTTCTGGAATTTTTCATTTAAATTATTTTTTTGTGTCGACTGTTTTTTTAGTTGACATTAAATACACAAACCAATAAATAAAAATAAAGACAAAATTAAATCTTCAAAATATAATCATAATATAAGCTTTAAGTGCAAACAAATAACAAGTCTATAAATCAACGGCTCACACATCTCAAAACAAATCCGAAATCCTTGCCAATCAATGCCATTTATTCGCTCTGATATCTTCCATTAACACAACATAGGCGAGGGGAATGGGGATGGCGTTACTAACTGCTAATAATATAGGCTGTAAGGACATAAGCCATGCCCACAAGGACTCAAGCGTGATTTCATTTTGAAAGCGTTCGCTTATACAATTTTCAGTGTACTTTTTGCAATTTTAATGGCTGCTTTTTATGGTCGTTTGGCAGCAGCTCCTTTCCCAGCATGCAGCGGTTATTAAATAAAGTTTTATGTGCCCAATAAAACACCATGAAGCCACCAAGGATGGTGGGGCCCAAAGGATATTTGTGTGTGCATGTCGCTTTTCAAGGTTGCATTGAAATTACTATTGAGCTGTCGAGCTCAGCTTGAATCTGCAAACATGACTCAAACTCTAACTCACTGGACGAGTTCTCTTGCCTCCTGCCTGCTGTTGCATGCAAATGCATTTGCATATATTAACTAGCTGCCTGCCCCAGCCCCCCACCATTTGCTTCCTGTCTGCCACATTCGAGCTGCTGCTCTTGCAGCTTGTTGATGTTTGGTCAAAACTATTCCAATTAAATTGCCAACAAATAAAAAACAAAAAAAAAACACTTAAAATGGCCGCTGGCCATTTTGCTACTGTTCGCCTTTGTTGTTGTTTGTCTCCGCCCCCAACCCCCAACCCCCAGACCCCTCCCCGCCCCCCCCCTTCCCCGGTTTGCTTTGCTGTTTAGTTTACTGCTGCATGCAACGCCAACAAAAAGACGGCAAAGATTTTTTTTGTTTCAGCGTTCTTTTATACCCTATTTCCATTAAGAATTGCCTAAACAAAAAGGGTCGAATAATATTTTAAAAACTTATGTAACAAACACACTCTTATTGCATATTCCTTACTATTTTTTATAAATTTTTTATTTTTGTCTAAAACATATTACTAATTGAAAATGGGGTTTTTTCATCGACTGTGTATTTTCTGTTAGTTTTAATAGCCAAATTTATGTAACTACTTATTCTAAAACCATAAGGCAGTAAATTTAAACTTATTAAATTTTTTTTAATTTTTTAAGATCATTTAACAATAAATAGTTAAATATAAAAGAAGAAAATAATTCGCCTAATTTCATTTTACCGCTCTATAATTACAATTAATTGACATTTTAAAGTAGGACTCAGTCACTATACAGTATATAAACATATTTCTGATCTGTAACAAAATCACATTTTGATCAAATAATGAATAGTAAAACTATTCTGTCAGCCATGTTTTATTACACTTAATACCAGAGTATTTTCTAGTCGAGCTCATTCGATTGCACCATTCCTAATTGTTTTTGCAGTTTTTTTTTTTTGTTTAATTTACAAAGTTCAGCTTTGTCAAAGAGAAAATGTTATGCGAAAATTGCATTACATAAATTCAAAAAAATGTTTTTATGTAAGACACTTTGACGCATAATTAATTTAAAATTAAACATGCTTGAAATATGCTATGTGGAATCAAATCTAATTGTTATTTTTTCTTTATTACATGCATTTGATTTTATTTTTATTAATTAGTGCATCTAAAATGAATGAACTTCATTATGTTTGTACCAAAACTAAACTGTTTTTACTTATTTCTGAATATTGAATATTTTTTAGCAGCACCAAAGGAGTGAAAGTGATTTTTGGTGCTCTAGAAATTCCATTTTTAAACCAATTTGTTCATGGCTCCTCTAAATTTAATCTACATTTCAGTTTTGTTCAATTTTGAAAAGTATTAAATTTTTTTGTTACTGTTTTCCGTATACACATGTTCTTTACAAATATTCAATGACACAAATCGCTATTTATGAATCAATCGTTTTGTAAACATTGTTGACTTATAAGAATGTTTAAGTGTACAATCAAATTGAAGGCGATAGATTTAAAAGAACGTGGATATATGGTCAAAACCGAATTTCGGTTGTATGATAGCTATAAGATGCGGTTGACCGATCCGGCTAATTCCGAGCAATGTGCTGTCCCTTTTAATAATAAGGCTCTGTGCAAAGTTTCATCGCAATAGCTCAAGAACTGAGGGACTAGTTTGCATACATACAGACAGGCAGACAGACGGACATGGCTAAATTAATTTGTTTCATCTTCCTAACCACGTTTCCATCTATTTTAACTAAAGAGTAGAATTAAAAATATAAATAACAGTGTGGCATTTTGGCATTCTTCTCATAATTCATAACAATAGAAAAATGGTTTAATATTCTCAACGAAACTAAGTTGAATTTGTGCCAGGACATTAGATTTCCCCTGTCTATAGTTAATTGAAGTTATAAATTAAATGAAATTAGCACATTGCCCGCGATTCCCACAATCCAGAGACGAAGGTTTTGGCTATTGGGGTTTGGATGGGTCGTTAGTTTTTAATATGCGCTTTTTATGGCAAACTAAATGCGAAAAATGTGTGTTTGCAGGGGCTGCAGATCGCATAAGGTGACACTTGGTGCCTTTTTATTCTAAATGTTTTATTGTTGAAAATTTTGCAAATTACTTTTTATGAGAATTATGCAAAAACATTGTCGTTGCCGTTGTAAACGAGTCACATAAAAACTTGATGACAGGTGTAGCAAATTATGATTATTATTTTAAATACCAAGTCACACACCAACAAACACACACACCTACACACACACACACACACACACACACACACATTCACTTTTGCGAGCTTTTTATGCGCACTGTTCCCCCTTTTGTGGTAACTTTGTTATACGGTGTAAAAGTTGCAGGAAATGGGGTAAAACTAAATATTAAAATTATCTTATAGTTTTGTGCTCGCTCATTTTGGCTACTATTTAACAGTGGTTCTTAGTTGCAAGATTCGCTCAGCGAATCTTAAACCAAATTATGATTTAAAAAACTGTAGCTTTTCTTAAATATTAAACGTAAGAAATTTCCTAGTTATCCGCTTAAATTTTACTTTAATAGAAATTTGTTAAACTTAAATATTTTTTAATTTTTTTCTTAGCCTTGTAGTATTTTTACACATTTTCAATCGTACTTGCCAGTCTGTGCAATCGTAGTCGCCAATGATCATAGGGAATGGCAGAGGAGGAGAGCGATCTGTCGCGAGAGAGCACTGCACTCTCATTACATCAAGTGCGTGTGCATGAGCGAGCTAGCGAGAGTGAGTGCGCTATGCTGTTTTACTGTTGTAGCTGTGTGTGGTTTCAATCGTACTTGCCAGTCTGTGCAATCGTAGTCGCCAATGATCATAGGGAAGGAGGAGAGCGATCTGTCGCGAGAGAGCACTGCACTCTCATTGCATCAAGTGCGTGTGCATGAGCGAGCTAGCGAGAGTGAGAGCGCTATGCTGTTTTACTGTTGCAGCTGTGTGTGTGGTGTCAAGCTAAGAGCGCCATGCTCTCTGAGTGCGACTCTGCACGATGGCAAGAAGAAGAGCTAGCATATATATATAGTAGCTTGGCGAAGTGAGTTGTCAGTTGAAGCGGCTAGGCGGTCGGGTGAGGAGCGGAGGTGTGTGTGTGAAAAACAAAAGCATGCAGCTGAAATAGCGGTACGAACTTAATTGTTGCTGCATATATTCTTGAATAAGTAATTGCTTTATTAGGGCCATCGTATTTGCCCAACATAGCGTTAATTAATTGAACTTTACTTACTTTTGCAGCAACTGCTTGCGTTCAATTTACCCGGTGCGTCTCATTAAACTTCAGGACTAAAAGCCCTAATGGGTTCGTTTTGAATGGACCAGCACTTTTTCACTTTGGCTTTGCCCTCATAAAAGTCAAAAGTTAGAGCACACGACAACGACAGCAACGACAGCAACAACACTGTAGGTGTAAAATTGTTTATTCTCTCACGGTCTACATGACGTATGCGTAATTTATGTCGTAGGTGTTTCGCAGCTAGCAGAAATAAATGCGAAAAACAGCAGCAGCAGCTGCTGCGTGGCTCACACAAGCGGTTTAATATTTCGAAACTTTTGCACAAATTTGATGAATGCCTAAGCATTCTGTTTTATGAGTCCTTCTATTATGTGAACCATCTGTGCGGATATTGTGGATTGGATTAGAAAGAGAGCCAGCACATCAAAAGGATATAAATATAAATAAACTAGATATATTTAGAGCACAATTCTTTTCTTTTTGGCAGAGCATTAGCATCAGCTAAGTAAATTAGAGTCCTTGAGTTATTCAACGATTCGAAGTTATTCTATTATGTGCATAAGTGTGCACTTAGATGGCTTTTTGCACAATTTGTAAATGCTACAATTATACATATATATATATGTATTATATATATTTAAAAATGGTGTCAGTATCTAATCTCTTTCTTTCGTTATACTTTTACCATCTCTTTGACCTAGGACTTTTCTTTTTTTTTATTTTCCTCTAACGCTACTTCTTTTTTAATTAACAAACATTCATTTTTATGTATTTCTGATTTTCATCAATTTCCTCAATTCAATTCTTAAGCAAATACAAATTTATAAGACTTCCAGACTCCACAAACTATAATTGTTTAAATTAAAGTATTTGAAAACCAAGAACTAAAATTTGTTTCTTTTACGACTGTTAAAAGTGGACATAAAATAATAATAATAAAACTCGTAATATTACTTTAAAATATATACATATATATATATAACCTAAATAAATATTAAAAATAAACAAAAATATATTATATGCTTATATGAATGCAATAAGAAATTCCTTTTTCTTATATGATAAAAAAAAAAATTCAAAATTTCAAAAACTTAAAATTATTTTTTCTTCGGTTTAATTTATTATTAAAAAACAATTATATTAGACTTCGGAACAACTTAAATCGTTATATATTCATATCAAATTCTGTTTTCTTTCTTAACTTGTGTAACAAGCAGAATTAAAACCGTTATTAATATATTATCTGACGGGTTAAGCAAACGAGTTTGCATTAGCGCATAACTCTTAGATTTTTATTTTGTTAATATCTAAAAAATTTATCTATATCAATAAAAGTTTGTGTACCAAATTTTGATTTTGTTTGCCATTAAAGCTTGATAGATTAGAGCTTTCGAGAAATGGTCACCCATAACACAAAAGACAGTTTTATTGGGGTGACCATGCAGCTGTTCGCACTCCTTGCTCCTACGAAAAATGTGTAACTGCTATTTATGCGAGCAAAACCAGAAAATATATTAAATTTATGAAATTCAATTAAAATTTTACCAAACCATATTTTACAGAAAGCGTGGCAGTAAAATAATTTAATAATTTGAATTTACCGCCAAGAACATGTGCAGCGCTGCCAGATGGATTGAAAAATATTGTAAATAGCGATTAATAAATTTTTTAGTTTAACCATATTTATAATTAAGTCAATATGTGCTGATGAATTTGCTTTGAAATTCCAATGCAATCAATGCGAAAATTAATACTAACCAGGGCCTCGTCACGAAATACGATTTTAGTATATTTTGAGGCGTTTTTTGGTATTTTGACGGAGGCCAGTGTGAGCGATGTGACGGCAGCTTAGAGTTGCCACAGCGATTTAGTTTGCTAGAGACATTCGTGGTGTGAACATACGTTCGTATGTTGTAGTTAGCAACAATTGAGTTTTGTGCTGCTAACACTTGGCAACTCAAAATACACATGCATACAAACATATACAGATGCAGTGCATATAAGCAACTAATTCAGCGTGCGAGTCGCCAGAGTAAAGCGACAGAAACGAAACAAGAAAAATAACAAGTGAAAAATGTAGCAATATACAAAAAAAAAATGTTGTAATTTGCGGTTGTGCCTGAAATTTTGTATGTGTGTGTAATAAGCGGGCGAAGAAAAGAAAAAAAACACCCAACTACGAATAATTGAATGCAGTGGGTAATTTCAAAATATTGAATTCACAAGTTATTTAAATAATAATAACAACAACAATAAGAAAATCGAAGCAAGGCAGCGAAAACGAACGAAATGCGCGTGTGAGAGCGGGAGAGCAAAAGAAATTCAAGCAAACGACAAACACACACACACACTACGTACGCTCATCTGCATACATACATACATGCATGCACAACTCACACACACGTGCCGCTGCCAACGTCGACGCGCCGTCTGTTGGGTGACCAGAGTTGTGTCTCGCTCCACTCTCTGTGCGTGTGTGTATGTGAGTGAGTGAGAGCAACAACAACAAAAAGAAGTGCAATATGTGTGCGTGTGTGTTTGTGTGCAGGCGATCAACATTTAATTTGGATACAAATTGCATGCTAAATGCCTGCCTCGTTTTGGGAGCACATCGCTGCTGCTGAGTTGGCAACACTGTTAAAGAGCGCTAACACACACACACACACAGACACTGTCACATGCAGTAGTCGCTGTCGCTCGCTCTCTCGCTCTCTCTATGTGTGTGTCGGCGCGCTTGCTCGCTCTTTCGTTTGCTCATTTCAATTTTCCTCAATGAATGAAAATTGTTCACGGTAAAGTGCTCGTCGCTGCGCCAGTCGCAGTCGTGTTGTTTTGCCGTTTACGCGAGCTGCGCGGCTCAGTCAAACAAATAAATAGTCAAAATACATAAATAGTAAAATTCAAATACACTCACATATATGCATATGCACACATGCATACATATATATATATATATATAATATGTGCATACATACATACTAATTTCATAATACACGTGCAGCAGTGTTCAACAAATTCTGATGTGCTAAACAACAGAAAATAATTCTATGCCATTTTGCATAACAAAAACCACAAATCAAGCAGCCCCTGGGCAAAAATAATAACACGAGTGACAAAAAAAACACACACACACACACACAAACACACACGGGCACATACAGACTCACAAAAGTATACGCAGCAGTAGACGGACGCCTACGTCAATAAGCAAAACGGTAAGCGCAAATTCTTGCTCTCAGCTCGCTCTTGCTCTCGCTCTCTCTCTCTCTCTCTTGTTGTTTGCCATCGCTGTGCCCATGTTCTTGTTGTGTATTTGCCAATTGGAAAATTTCTTGATACTTTGTTTTTCAGCATGCGAAAATATTCTTACTCACACACACACACACGCGTACATGCATAGGAACTTACACTTGCTCTTACGACAGGCAGCGACGCTCGCTTCATTCATTTCTACAGCAAACAAACATGCACACACACGCACACACACACACACGCACACACACAGGCGCGCGTAAATAGTGATACTCTCGTGCTCTCTCGCGCTCGCTTGTTCACTCATGCTGGCTAAAATAGAGTGACCATAGTGCATCTGCTTTGTGTTGTAGCTGGTCAGGCCACAGAGAAGCAAGATAAAAACTACTACAGCAACAAAAATCAAAAACTACTCTGTTGCTATTCTAACATTTTTCTATTGTTGTATCTATTGTACAAATAATACCGACAATACTAATTTTTTAGCTCCTTTGTTGTTGTCTCCCATTATTATTTTCGCATAATATTGTGCATAAAACAAAAGCCACAGAAGCTTGTCAGCTCGACAATAAAAAAGGAACGTAAAAAAAGCAGCTAAACAATGTACAGCAGATTATCTACATGCAAATCTACATACAAATGTTAAGCATCAAATGTTAAATATTCTAGTCACTTTTCGCATCAGCTACCGAAATTATACAAATTTTAAATAATACAAATTAGCATAAGCAAAACATACATACATATGTATGTATGTATGTATGTATTTGTATTTGTGCTGTTGTACAGTTGCATTTGTAACTTAATGTTGTCATCGAGCTCGCATTTAATTATAACAAACATCATATTAATTAGCAGCTCAACAAAAGATGCAACTGCAATTGGCGGCCACTGCAAATGCATTTCCTGCCAGTGTGTGTGATCAGCGTTGTTTGCCAGCCCACGCACCACTGTGCAGCGCGCTCACTTGCTCACTCACCCACATGCACTCACTCCACACACACACACGTACATACATACATATATATGTATGCAAGCGCTTGTATAATTAGCACTCACTCAATGCGCTGCAACTGCAACCCATTCCCTCTCGCTCTCTCTCTCGCTCTCTTCGTAATTTACATTTGATTGTGCGTGAGTGATAATTACCAGCAAATTACCAAACGCACTTAGCAACAACAAAACCAATGGCAGGGAGAGCCTATAGCAATTTACCGTTTATTCAGCGCTAACAACAACAATAACAACAACAAAGGCAGCGCGTGCTCAATTGACATTTATGTTGTTGCTTTTTTTCTTCTTCGTTAACTATCCTATTGGATTTCGTTGTTGCTGCAATTATTTTGATTGACTCTGTTTTGTTTGTGTGTGTGTGTGTGTGTGTGTGAATAAAATTACAACAAAAACAATAGCAAGAAAATCCGGCTTGTGTGCATTGAAATTTGTTTGTAATTAGAATACTATTCGGAGTGGTTGAGCTTCTAAGAATTTTAATGAAACTAGCAACAACAAAAAAAACACTGTCTGTTTCTTTCACATGAACACAATTTGCACACACTGTGTCACACACACACACACACACACACTGATAACGTTGGAAACAATTGCCCCGAGTCTGGCAACACTTGGCGCAATCGCCGATGTCGTTGTTGCACAAAAAAAAATATAAATAAACAGTAACAATGAAAAATATATTTAAGAGAAAAACAAGGAAGGATTATCTTCGGCGTGCCGAAGATTTTATACTCTTTTCGAACCTATAGGCATTTTTCACTCTGCCAACTGCACCACTGAAATTTCATAAGCTGTACAAAATCGTTTTGTCTCGTAACATTTTTTTTTTGTTCTAAGAATATTTAATTTATTGCCAGTTGTATAGCAGCTATAAGATATAGTGATCCGATCCAGCAAAGTTTCATCGCGATAGATTAAAAAACATGGGATATATGGCCAAAACCGACTTCGAGTTGTATGGCAGCTATAAGATATAGTGATCCGATCCAGCCGGCTCCAACCAATGTGATGTCTCTTTGAATAATAAGTATCAGTGCAAAGTTTGATCGTGTTAGCTCAAAAACTGAGGGACTAGTTTGCATACATACAGACTGACAGACAGACAGACGGACATAGCTAGATCAATTTGTATTGTCACTCTAAGCATACTGGCAGTAACTTTTGAGGGTCTCCGACGCTTCCTTCTATGCGTTACAAACTTAATATACTATTTTCTTCGAAAAAGAGTATAAAAAACAGCGCAGCTTACGTTACAAGATACTCTGTTTCTTTCAGTGGAATATTGGGCAAATCAAATTTTAAGTTGGATTACTGGAAAGTAATTCGATTTGTCCATTTAAAAATAAAGCTGTCATTTGAAGTAAATAAGAAAATTTAAATTTTTTTGAAAAGTCTCTGTTTTTTATTAGCTTTAACATTAAATTTGCAAAATTCTTAAAAATTTCAAAATAAAATCCATTTTATTTGAATATTATAATTATAAAATTAAAGTTTGTATGTTTTAAAAGGTAATAAATACATTTAGAAACTATTTATGCTGATTTTCGTAGGCTTTATAAAAATGCATAAACATTTTGTTTTTTAAATTAAAAAAATAAATTGCAGCAAATATGCCCGCTTTTGTTATTTGAAGCAGCGCATGCAAAAATATAATAATAAATATATAACCATAAAAAGCATTCACGCTTTTTATTTACACCTGGAGGCAAAGGGAAATCAGTGGGTTAAAAGAAGGAAATCTAAAACTTGCAAATACGCGTGTGTCAATTGTTTATATATATTTATTGTTTATATATATACGTTTTTTTTCTTTCACTCACAAATTGAGTTTGTAGCTTGTGGCCAAATGATTTAATTAGTTTTATTATGCGCTGCACGTTTTTCTAGTTTTGTTTTTCTTCTTCCTATTCTTATTCTCATTGTGGTCGTTGGAACCCCTTTTATGGCAGGACAACTGCGTTGCTTATGGTGCGGTGCAAGTTTCTTAGCTACACTGAACGAAAGATTCCAAGTAGAATAACAATTGTGAAGAAACCAAATCACAAACAATCTATAATTATAAAATATATAATAAATGTGTAGTCGAACATTAGCTTTATTTATATTCATATGCTCATAAACTAGTATCTAATTTAAAGGCAGTCAGATTGATATCTTTAAATTCTTAGCTACACTGAACGAAAGATTCCAAGTAGAATAACAATTGTGGAGAAACAAAATCACAAACAATCTATAATTAGAAAATATATAATAAATCTTTATCTTTATCTTTATTTATATTCATATGCTCATAAACTATCTAATTTATATAAAAAAGGCAGTCAGATTGATATCTTTAAATTCTACAAGACCGAAAGCCCCAAACTGTAATCTGCTTACAGCCTTGTGGCTGTCTGCTTAAACTTACATATACATTATGTATTTATTTCAAAATGTCTCGCATAATCTTCTGCATCAGATTATTGTTTACATTGCCAACACGAGATCATTAAAGCTTAAAAGCCGCAACTAAGACGACTACACAATCATGTATGTATGTATCTATATGCCCAACTTCAATATCAATCCATCACAAGAGAGACAAAAAACAACTCGAAACTGCCTAAAACCGAGGTAAAACAAGATCAGACAGAGAAAAACAAAAAAAAAAAATACAAACGAGAAACAGAGATTCGAATTATAAACACAAAATGAAAAGAAAAGCATTTGTGCTTTGGTCTTATGTATATGAGCTTTGCTGCTGTTGTTGTTGTTGTTGTTGTAGCGACTATACAACAACAAGAAGAAGAAAAAACACCTCCATGTTCGTGTCCAACAAATGCCCATGGCATCATATGGCCAACAGCAACAACACCAAAGATTGATGAGAAGAAGACGCCTGAGAGAACAGACAGACAGTAGTAAATCAACTAAATAAATGATGCAGTCTTAATGGATAATGCATAGGAGACGGACGGCTATAGCAAATATGGCATCAAGTTTGTAACATGATTTGTGACACATATTCATTATTGGCCGTTAATCCATGAAGTCAGCTTTTTGGTTGTAGATCTGTTGATTTTTCAATTGACTATTATTTACTTGACTACATTTATATATATCATAAACTTTTTTTTTCAAGCTTATACATTTCTGTTGAAATTCGTCGTAGATAAACAACTATAAGTTTATCTACATAAATTTTTTAGGTTTAATATGCCCCACAAGAAGGAAACAAACTCTATTCGATTTTAATATTAAAATGTGAAAATTAATGAAAATCAATAGCAAATATTAAAAAAAAAGATAAAATGAGCTTAATGCCAAAACTAAATTCGATTTTAATGATAAAATGTAAAAATTTGGAAAAATTGGAAAAAATTAATACCAAATATTAGATAAGAAGCTAAAATGAGCTTATTACCACAACGATTTTAATGATAAAATGTAAAAATTAAGGAAAATCAATAGCAAATATTAGATAAGAATATAAAAAGAGCTTAATGCCAAAACTATAGTCGATTTGAATGAACATTTGGAAAAATTCATAGCAAATATGAGCTTAAAATATAAAAGAGTTTAATGCCAGAATAAATTTTTATCAGGGCAATGATTAAAAAATATATTTTTTTATGATATATACGCTTGAAAGAGCTAAAAATTGAAAAATGAAATTGTTATCTGGATTATATATTTTTTAAATATATAAAAGTAATAGAAAAATGAGAAAACAAATGTTCCAATAGAACTTTACTGATCTTTACTGTTCCAGATTTTCATGAGTCCAAAAGCCTTTCTCTCATTTATAGATCGATTTTTGTTTTAATCACACCTAATATTTTATGTTTTATTATTGTTTTGATCTGATTGGGTTTGCCACAATCCTATCATATAATGTTGGACCAACTTTTCAAGTCAAAATAACTTAAATGTTGTATTTTTTCAGTTAGCTTTTTACATTTAAAAATAATTTATGTAATTTAAAAGCTTAATTTTGTTGTCTTGTGTCATTAAATAACAAATACAAATACAAATGTAGTTAGGATATTATAAACTTCGGTGCTGGCTGCTCTCCAATCGTTTGTGCTGTTCCTTAAGTTTTGAGTATCGTTTGTAATGTCTGAGTGCCAAAGGCAGCAAAAATTATTCGGCAACTTGGGGGCCGGAAAGTCTGCAGAGATCCCATCCAGCCTGAATGCAAATCGGCACAAGATTCGAGCACTTTTAAGCATTAGCCGCTGCATTATGAGGCGGATAGCAACAACAAAAGCAACAGCAGCAGCAGCAGCAGTCGACAACAACAAAGAGTCGAAAGCAGCGTCGCGTATACGCAGCTATGTGCATGTGTGTGTGTGTGTGTGTGTGTGTTTTACTACATACCATAGTATAGTATGAGTATGAGTATGAGTATGAGTATGTACTATGTACGTTTAACACCAGTAGCTGTCTGACAGCTTGGCTGTCGACAACGTCGCGACGTCGGCGTCGTCGTCGTTGTTGTTGTTGATATTTTGCTTTTTTTGCTTTACTTTATGCTGGCTTTTTGTTCGATTTTGTTTTTTATTATTTTTTGGTATCTTGTGTGTTTTTGCTGCTTTTATTTTGAAGTTCAAGAATATGAAAAGCAAAACGCGTAAAATGAACTAAACGAGAGAAAAAAGGTAGCCCGTTTATATATGTATGTGTGTATGTATGTGTGTATGTTTGTCTGATGTTGCCAACGCATGCTCTCTGTGTACTTGTCTGTTTATATGCACACACACACACACACACAGAGAGCAGGCACAGGCATGTGTGTGCCTGTTTGTATTTGTGCCAGTGACGCTGTCGGCGATTACATACTTATTTGGTAAGCGCTGCCGCTGCCTCTGTCGCTGCCGCTGCCTCTGCCGCTGCCGCTGCCTCTCGCACTTCTTTTTCTTGGGGCTTTTCTTCTTCGTGCGTTGTCTCATCTTCTTGCTGGCTTTTGTCATTTTGTTTGGATTTGTGCGCTGCACACACACACACACACACACACACACATGTGTGTTTATATGCTTGTGTAAGTTTGAACCGGTTCCACATTGCGTTAGTTGCCGTTTTTTTTTCTCTGCTGCTCCTGTCATTCTGGCTGTTGTTGTTTTTGTAGTACGTGTAACTTGTCGATATGTTTGTTTGTTTGTTTTGTTGTTGTTGTTGCTGTTGCTGCTCAGACTGGGCACAGCATTCTACAAATACTACAGCAACGAGTTGTATTACAACTTCTTATACCACATTTCAAGCCGATGGAGTCTGTTAAAAAGAAAAAACAAAAAAAAGTATATGTATGTGGTTGAGTTTTAAAAGTTAACTTTTTACACTTTTTGGGCTTAACGAAATGCTGGAATATCCCATTGTTAATAGGTTCCAGAAATGAGAAAAGAAAAGAGATTTACCTAGAGAAATAAAGCAGTTTTAGTTTCAGATTTCGATATAAATTTATTGAGTTAATTAAAAGTATACATGTACAAAAGTGTAACGATTTTACATATTTCAAAATGGTTCTCAGAAGTCATTCATCTAGCAAAAATAGATTATAATATATTTTACTAATTCAATATTCCTGTGAAATTCTTAAGCAATAACCAGCTGTATTTCATTACATTACATGGATGAATCAACAATAATTTCAAGCTCTAGAGGTCTTATTTCTGATTCAAGTTAACCGCAATGGAAGTGCTTATTTCGGTTGAATCCATTCATTGCGCCCTTTGGCACTTAGTTTCTCAATCAATTGAATGTAATTCCTTGAATTAAAACTACTATACTGAATCGCACCCATAACGATTAATTGCAAATAAATACTATATTTATTTAAAAAGCAAAGAAACATTCCGGTTTTAGCATCAAACCTATAATTTGCAACAATAAAATAAACACCCGGAACGTGTTGAAATTTATGTTTTAACATTTTTATGGGAGTTTCTCTAAAATTGTTCATAATTTTGTTCAAAATTATCGCGCCAATTCATATGTAAATGTTATAGGCAATCATTAGCATTTAAAGTGCAATCGATGTGTATAATAAAAGCTTAATTCAATGCAACTCTTGTTTTTCTCCCCTACTTGCTGGAGTTTGAGTCCTCAACTCTTTTCAAAACTCAATCGCACAATTTATGGCTGCGACTGACCCTAATCCGCACCTGTATTTCGTTTTGGTCCCCCTAAAGACAACAGCTCCCCACACAACATTAACCGAAACATGCGTTCTCAACAATCTCAGTCAGCGTTTTCGGGATCATTAATTACGTCTGCCTCACTGTCTCTATCCCTGTCTCTGTCTGTCATTCTCTCTATAGCTGTATGTGTATGTGTATGTGCATAGGCAGTCAGAACCGGAATATTCAAGAAGGAAACAAGAAGTTGGCACTCACTAACTGAGAGGACAGGCCTCGGGCCAGTTACGCCCGCTCTCCATTGTCGTTCCTCCACCTCCTCCACCTCCACCTCCTCCTCGTTTCTCGTTCCGCGTTCCCCATCTGTCCGTCTCCCTCACACATTTTCTAATACGATCGCTGCTCGATGCTTCGTATTAGAATTGATGTGTGTTTGTGTGCTTTGTATGTTTGCACAAAGGCTGTTCTTTGTCTGCTGCTTATGCCCCGAGCTCAGAATCCAAACTCGAACTCGAATTCGCCGTCTCCAATTCGAATTCCATTTTCGTTGCCGTCTGTGTTTTTTTATACCCTATACTTAGCGAAATTGCTTCGAAAGAGATATTATAAAGTTGTGACAGGCTAAAAGGATGTCTTTTGGACGGTATAACTTTTATGCATATTATTTTTTGGCATAAACGGCTGACAAAAACTAAATCAAGTTCAATTTTTAGTTTTTACCTGCCACACCGTAAATCTTCGATTTCGATAGCTTATTTTTGCTATATTTTTGAAATTTTGTTTAATATTATTCAGACTAATTAATAATAGTCAAACAAAATTCTCATTAATTTGTCATATAATTTATGTATATTTAAACATTCTATTATTATTCAGAGTAAACAAAATATTAGAAAATTCACCTTAATTTGCAATATTAATCATATTAAAATAATATTTTATTCAGTTTTTGCTGTTAAAAAATCAAATATTTGTATATATTGAAGTATTTTGAATTTTGATGCCAAAAAAAATCTTGGTCGAATAGTAATAATTAATTAATGTATGTGTATAATAATTAAATAATTTTTTAATAATATTTGTACCAAGCTTATTTTCAAAACTAATAGAAATATATGTTTGTGTGTTCAGACACAGGGTATGTGCTAGTTAAGCAATACTGTGACTAGACTACTTCTACTTGTTTTTATCCGCACACATTTTGAGCCACTGTTGCTGCAGCCAGTTGTTGTTGTTGTAGTTGTTGTTGATGCCTCTGTGGCATATATCGCACGCATACATATTTGAGGCATGCGTTATGCCTATTTTTACTCTCCTTTTATTGGCTGCTGACCCGACTACCCCCACAACCCCCCTTATCCCTCCACCGCCTGCTGATCCCCTTTTCCACTATGCTGCGATGAGTAAGCGCGCGCCCTCATTAGCATTGGAGCATTATTCACGACTCTCAAAAGCCCCTACACATAAACGTACATATATAAATATATACATACATATATATTTAGCGATAAGCCCGTGGATACTTGTTTCATTTGAGAGAGAATCGGAATACGACTGTATTTAGTGGATATTTTCAAATTTCAATTCGAGTTTGTGCCACATTTCCTAGAATAACCAAAAATAATCAAAACTTGTTTCAAATGCCGGCTCGAATAAAACTTTCAATGTTTGCCAGCAATATCATAAATTATGGAATTTGGTACTCTTCAAAAACCGGTCTGCAGCTAATATGCTGTAATAAAAATGCACAAACATACAGGAAATCAGTTTCGAGTATCGATATATAATAAAACTAAAACTTTAACTGTTAACTTTATAATTGTGATTTATTATCATTAGGATTGAATATAAATATTTAATATATTAAATGTCAGTTGGAACTATTGTGAAGCGATCCAAATCCAAATTTGAATCCCAACCAGATGTTATTATTATTTATTTCGCATATGTCTTCATAAATACATGTGTATCTAAACTTTATACCCTTTTCTTTTTGCTGCTGTGTACATTTACTTATATGTAAACATACATACGTACGTACATACATACATATATTTTGAAAGAAGACCTAAGTGTTGGGCAAATATTTGTGTGATAAAAGAAATAACACAACTGCTGCTTCAAATGGAATGTGAACTTCAGATGATAAGGCAACAATTTTAAATAAGATCCGCTACATATATGCATATACTCATATTAATACTATGCATACCTGTCTGAATATACATTTTGTCTACCACCTGAGTATAAATCTATTATATTTTTGTTTTGCAATTAAATTAAATAACGAGCCACTTTTTTTTTTGTTAATCGCACTCAAAAGATTAAAGTCTATATGTTTTGTTATTACTTTTTAGTTACAATAAATCGCTGGCGAATTTCTACAGTATAGCTTTATCATCTGTTAAAGTTTTTAATATTGGAGAAAAAACACTTTTCTGTTAAAAAGTCAATTAAAAACTTGATTTATATTTGCTATTTTAAAAGATTAAAGTATATGTATTTATATTTCTTTTTAGTTATAACGAATCGAATTTTTTAATACTATGTTGCCATATAAAACTTAATTTTTGGTAACACTTTTTTGTTTAATTATCAGTAAATAAAAATTTGTCAAGTTTTTTAATTGCAATTTCGAGTTCTTTTTTCATAGGAAAAAATAAAACTACAGCAATACAATTTGTTATTAGTTTGTAAAAATATTAAATATTGCACACAATTAATTATAGTATTAAAAAAAATACAGCTATTAGCTATAGAGAGCAATTTCACAGATAAGTTGATTTTATAGTTAGATTGAAAGGCAGAAAAAAAAGAAGAAAAACACTAAATACAAAATAAAATGTTAAAAGCAGGCAGAACTGTTGACGAGGTAAACACACATACATACATACGTACACATCAATATGTTTATGTACTTCAATAAATACATACATACATATGTACATATAAAATCGAAAAGAAGAGGTGAAAGAAGCGGGCGAAGAAATATATAGAACAACAAAAACAACAACAGTAACAACAATCGAAAGAAAACACGCTGATAAGTCTCATATGTAATTTAAATTTGTATTTAATAATGATAAGCCGGTACACCAATACTCTCAAGAGCCCAATAGGTGTATAGGGTATATATGTAGGTACATAGGGTATGCATATACATATATATATATATATATATATATATATAGATCGTCTGTTTGTATGTGAGCGCGTGTTGTGTTTATATAGAAACGAATTTGAATTGATTTCGATGCTCGTTAGGCACACACTGAAAATCCAGTTAATACTGTCACACTGTCCGTTTGTCATTCTATCAATATATCAATGTTCAATGTTGCTGCGGCTAAAGATACAAATGTATCTACTGCTGTGAACCTTTTCATTTAGTGCATGCGCTAAATATATATACATATTTCAAACAGCACATAGCAACTGCATATGCCCAATCGAAAACCTATTTAACTGTATAGCTATCTATTTGCGTGTGTGTGTGTGTGTGTCCAGTGTAAGTTCAAACAAACCTAACACATGCGATATATTCATTCTTAATGAAAAGCACATCATTCACACATACTGTTTGTGTGTGTGTGTATATACATATATTTATTATTATAGTTTTATCTGCTTTGTAGCGGAATGAATGAAAGGCGCTTGGATCATGAAATTTTATTGTTTTCAGTAGAGCACATTTGTAAGTATTTGGCAAAGCGGTTTTCTTTTTGTATATATACCCTGAACCCATTAAAAATGGGTATAATGAAGTTGTGCAAAAGTATGTGACCAGGCATATGGAAGCATCTTCGACCATTTAAAGTATATATATTCTTAATCAGTATCAACAGCTGATTCGATCTAGCCATGTCCGTCTGTCTGTTCGTCCGTCTGTCTGTATGTATAGCACGCGATTATCAGAGACTATAAGAGCTAGAGACTTCATATTGAGAATATAAGTTCTCGTAGTCCCGGTACAGAATCAAGTTTATTTCATTTTATCGATAACTCGTCCCGTTCAAAAGTTATCGATACATTTGGATTTCAGACCAGAGTTTTTGGGTCATAACTTCAAAGTGATAAGAGCTAGAGTCACGAAATTTGGTATATATAGAATCTCGAATAGCATAGCTCATGTGAAACATATTTGACTTTTTCGATACCGTACTCCCCATTCCCGCCCAAAGTGAAAAACACTCATTTTTCAAGGCATGACCTTGCAATTTGGTTGGATCAGCCCTTTTATAGCCAATTTGGTGTCCTACAAATTTCACAAAGATCGGGTAATAGACACAGAAGTTGTTTAAGATTTACCTTTCCATAGTGTGGGGCCTTGTTTTAACAAATAGTTTTCAAATTTTATATTTAAAGTATATGCAATTTATGTAAATTTTTTCTTAAATTAAAATTCTTAACTTAATTGCAAAAATATATATAATTATTATATTTAAAAGCCAGTTACACCTGAAATAAATTTTAATTAAAGATAACTGTCTATAACTGAATACCAGAAAGCACCTTCGATCATTAGGCATGCACAGACCTTAAAATTTAGCAAACCAAACAGTAACCTCAGTGATTGTGATGGTTACTCTAGTCATTCTCGTTAACTGACTGAACATCAGTTCTGTGCATACAAATCCAAATATATACTATATATATATATATATATATTTAAAGAGCGCTTTAGCGTTTTCCTTGACTATTTTGGCGTCTCGGCCGAGTTGTGCGTGCTTTAAAGCGCCACAGTGCCAAAAAGAAAAAAATAGATTTTATACGGGCTTCTACACGTTTTATACAGGTAAGCAAATATATATATATATATATATATATAGATAGCGATATCTATAGTTGTTACTCACGGCACGTCACAACAAATATAAATAAAATATTAAAATACAAACAGACAGACACGAAACTGAAAACGAAACGAAAACTAAATACAAACGAAGCCAACGATAACTCGAAATTAAGATATGCTTAAAAAGCAAAAGAAACTCGCACATGGTATATTGGGAGGGGGGGGGGGCTTGTTGGCTGATTTGGGTGGGGGTCGGTGGGCGGAAGGGGCGGGGCGGTGGGGCAGGGGAGGGTGGCTAATTCAGTTGAGAGACTCTGCCAGTTGCTTCGTAAACTTGTTGACAACAACTTTGCTCGATTATCGTTGTGTGATTGTCTGCGAGAGTGTGTGCGAGTGTGTGTGTGTGTGTGTGTGCGAGAGTGTGCGTGTGTGTTCCGCAATATGTGTGTGTGGCTGTGTGTGTTTGTTGGGTGCTGTTGAGAATCGGCTGTTACTTTATCTATAAAAGTGCGGTTAATATTTAAGTTTGTGTGTGTGCTTATGTGTATGTGTGTGTGTGTGTACATGTGTGTGTGTGTGTGTGCTATGTATGTATGTATAGACGGTGCGTTTGTCCAGTCATTGGGTGGATTTACTAAGTCATGAATCAAAGAAATTGTTCACTTGCATATTAATATACATATAAACCAATTATTCTCAGAGCTTTTTATTAATATTTAAACAAAAGGATTTAACTCTTATCTCGCTTTTTAGCTCTTAATTTTATATACTAATTTTAGTTAAATTTTTTATCTTTTATAAATTAAGAAAAATACAAACAATTTTAAATTGTTTTTGTTTTTAATCTTGGACCAATTTGTTATTTTTTAGCACCCCCAGAACTTAACCTGACTTTAACTTTATATATTTGTAATTTAAATATTTAAAATAATATCTATAGTTTTTTATAATTTAAATTTAATTTAATAAATGAATCGAACTAAAGTAGTAAGAGCACATTTTTAATTGACAAATTCTGTTCTTTGTTTGTGTAAAAATGTATATCATGAAATTTTTATAAAAGTCTGTTCTCATTAGTTTCTTTATCCAACAATAGGCTTGGAATACAAAATAAATCTTTCGAATTTGTATGATAACTAATTTATAATTAATATTTGACCTGCAAATAGTTCTGACTTATAAAACTTTACTCTAGATCTTTACTATTTATTATTAAATTAAATTTAATGGAATATCATACATAATGCCTACAAATAGAGACAACTTGTGAGATTCGCTCTATTCCAGACATTTTTTTAAAATTAAATACTAACTTACTGAACAGCCCTCGCCAGTATATAATTTGTAGTCAGCAATACTCTTTGCTGATATGGCATTTAAACCATTATTGTTGCTTTTGTTGCCTTGCCATATCATAGTATTATAAATACATATATGGCGTGGGGGCCTGATTAGTCTTAACTCGTCTTTCTGTCTGATTGAACGCTCAGTCAGTCAGTCAGTCAATCAGTCCGTCAGTCAGTCAGTCAGTCGGTCGCTCATTTGTACGCAGCGGTGTCATTCATTTGCCATTCCAAGTGCTATGCACACTCATGACATATTTATATGTACGTACGTATGTATATATAAGAGTGCGAGCTATTGTACTTATAAATAAATACACATATCTATATATATGTATGTATATATATAAAGCCATTATAGTGCCGGCAGTAGTTGTACATGTATATACACAATTTTCACGATAATAATAAGCTTTAAACTGTAGCTGTGGCCAGTTATTCATTAATAAGTTGTTTAGCTGTCAGTTGTTGTACAGTGAGTGCATAAAGTATACACATGTCGACGTGTGCATATATTATAAAAGGCTTCAAATGCAATCAAACGCAACCGCTTTGTAATGCAAACATTTTCTTACGCAGTGACTAAACTATTATAAATTCACTTATGCAAATTGTACATCATTATTGAAATTGCAAATTGTGTGACTGAGTGTGTCTGGGTGTGTCTGTATGTGTGTGTGTGTGTGTGTGTGTGTAGTAAGATTATTATATTGCTAAACTGTTGGCTTGTGACTTGTTCTATATTATTTTCCCCACTTACTCCATACAAGTTTTTAGTATCTCAATATAAATGCAATTAATGGCAATTTGAGTTGACAACTTTTTCAAATGGGCCATGGATACATATTCATTTTATTGATTTCTTTTCCAATATGACAATCAACATAAATCAGGTGTGGCTGTAAAACTATAAATAAATATTTACGCTGATTCACACACAAGATTTATTAAATATATATTTCGAATATACAAATAAATTCTAGAGAGTTAATTTCTTTTTATATTACAAAATTAAATGCTGTTAATGCTTAACAGGCTTGTAGAACTTGTATTCAATTCTTTAACGTGTTTTACGATAACATCTATTTATGTATTTATATTAAGAGCCATGTAATAACATTTATTGAGGTCAACGCAGGAAATAATAATAATAATTGCTTTCTGGCTGCACTTATATTATTAAAAGCGTCAGCAGTAAAGAGTTCAATGAACTTATTCAGTTGTATACACTAATTATAGTTGTTGATTAATCCGTCCGTTAGTTTGCCATTTATAGAAACCGTAATACAAATTATTAGCATTTTTATACGTATTTTATTATATTTTATGATTTCTAACCACTCTTTGAACAATGAGATAATTTATTTAATTATAAGTAATTATTCTAACATAAGGAAGAAGAAACTTTTGAAAAATTGAGCATTGAATAAATAAATAACGGAAATTAAAATATAAATAAATTAATAGAAAATAAGATTAATACATAAACATTAGCATAAAAATAAAACTATTTTGCAAATCAAATATAAACATAAATATACAAAAATAAAATTTGTGCAAGCTTAAATTATTAGAAATTATATTTATTTAGGATTCTAGAATATAAACTTATTGATAAACTTAAATTGGAATGCAGGCAAACTTAAATTTTATTATATTTAAAAAGAAAAGTTTATGGTAAAATAAATTAAAATTCTTTCTAGACCTATAGACATTTTGAACAAATCAAAAATTGCATTTTTGGTATGGAGATGTTAGCTTTTCTTTCTCTTATGATAACATTTATTACATAATCATACGATCTACGCATTTGTTTACTATTTGTCTGCGCTCAGTTTTCCTTTTCGCCTGCTGATTTGAAGTAATCTAGCAATATTAATCAGCAGGTGTGCGGGTCTAGTGTGTTTGTGTGTGTATATATTTGGGTCTCGACTTCGACTTTATGTTGTAGGCTCCCTAGTCACCCAGAGAGAGAGAGAGAGAGAGGAACGCATGAGGCGAACACTAAAATTATCGTGCAATCAACTCGAAACGACTTCATCAATCAAGTAGCCAATAAATCATATAATAAATTACTTTATATCAAGACAAAGTGGTATCAACCCTAACCTATGCACCAATAATAGACACGTTTTTGGTTTTTCTTATTCGGTTTAGAATAATATCAATGGAATCCATAGACAGACACTCGACTAAAACATCAAACGCACTTTCTGTAATGTCAAGCATGAAAACTTTCAGACAGACAAATGAATACTTTAGTTCGAGGTAAGTATGTTAAATACTCACCTTTCACCACTCAAATTCGTGAACTCACCATTTTGCATTGTTTTGAAGTAAACCAATGAAAGTTGACAACAGTTTGTAAAGTATTTTAACTTGTTGAGTGAATCCAATTCTATTTACTTTTTTGATCATTATTGATTTTGAGAATTTGTAAACAAACATAACTTTACTCACCTCATATAGACCGAGGTAGGAAACTGTCGTTACAAAAATGTGACATTCTCACCAAGTCAGCTTATATTATTTATGTTGACTTGTTTCCAGATCAATCGAACTTAACTCGACAAACGTAAAGCTATTTTGTATTGTATAAATTTGTATTTGCCGTATCTTTTATTGCTTGCCCAAATGCTTGGTTTCTCATTTCCTTTCGAGCACTTAGAGCCTCTTGCGATTGTCGGAACATTCCATTGAATGCCTTTGCCATACGGCTTATTACCGCCAAGAGTCGGTAAGGTTTAAACATATAATTAGGGTATGGGCTCAAGTTCCTTAGCATGAACCCGTTAGTTTGCTGCCAGGTGGGGGGACGCACACAATTTACTGCTTCGGGCTACCTGTTAAATCGTAAAGTAAACAATGTGCATTAGGAGAACACCATCAAATTACACACACACACACACACATGGCCCCCACCTGCTGTCCCACTCGAAAAGCAAATAAAGCCTGCCTCCTCCTCCCACTCGAAATGTTTTTTTATACTCTTTTCGAAGAATATACTATATTAAGTTTGTGCTGAAGTTTGTAACGCATAGAAGGAGACGTCGGAGACCCCCAAAAGTTACTGCCAGTATGCTGAGAATGGCAAAACAAAATGATCCAGCCATGTCCGTCTGTCTGTCTGTATGTATGCAAACTAGTCCCTCAGTTTTTGAGCTATCGTGATTAGACTTTGCACATAGACTTATTATTCAAAGGGACAGCACATTGGTCGGAGCCGGCCGGATAGGACCACTATATCTTATAGCTGCCATACAACTTGAAGTCGGTTTTGGTCATAAATCCAATGTTTTTTAAGCTATCGCAATTTAACTTTGCACATATACTTATTATTCAAAGAGACAGCACATTGGTAAGAGAAGGTCGGATCGGACCACTATATCTTATAGCTGCCATACAACTGGCAATGAATTATATATTTCAAAAGAAAAATTTAAATTCTTAGGATACAATACCAAAAGAGTATATAATCTTCGGCACGTCGAAGATAATCGTTTCCCTCTTGTTTTTTCTTCCAAACAGTAGCGACTATACTTTTCCTCCAACTCAGCTTGTGACTTTCAGTTTGTTTTATGTAATGGACACAAAATGCACCTAAATGCTGCATTTGTAGATACTTTTTGAAATACAAAAACTTACGAGGAAATCACCAAAAGTTTTCCACTAGTACTTCGCTGTTGTTGTTATTTATTTTAGTATTATTTAAGCTTAATGGCAAAGAGATATAGATACATACACAAACAGTAGCCAGCAGCACATCGAAAACTTTGGACATTTGTGTATATAGCGACTGGCCATGTGTGCATGCTTTTTGTCCATCTTCTTCTTGCTTTTCTGTTTGTTGTGTATCTATAGTAAACAAATGCGCGTAAAAAACACACACGGCCAGCGAAAAATTGCCTGGCTGGAAAGAAAGAAGCCAACGAACAACAACAACTAAAAATGGGTAAAAAAAAATATTAATGAAACAACAACAAGAAGAAGGCATCGTTAGTGTATGGTGGACCCAAGCGACCCGTTGGCTGTTGTCATACCCTGCACTCGAAACCTGATTAGGGCGTATCAAAAACATCAAAATAATGGCGATTTCTATAAAAGTATAAAAGCTTTTGCGTTTCTTATTTAGAATTATAATAATATATAATACAAGTATAATAATAATATATAATAAAATTATAAAAGCATTTAATAAAATAATCATAACATATAATAATAATATAATAATATATATAATAAAGTATTAATTTATAATAGTATTCTTCTTAAAAGTATAAACAAGTTCTAAACCTAACAAAAATTCTAAAGTTTTGTGTCTGACAGTATAACTAAACTTATGAAAGCAGTAACATAATATCTTATATAATTATGTAACGGCGAAGATGACTTTTAAGATCAGACTCATTACTATTGCAATAAACTAAAGTTACTTATAGTTTTTTAGTTAATTGAAACCATTTATAATACTCAATTCAATTTTCAACAGCGCAGCCTTAAAACATTTCGTTATTTTGCCTCTCCGATTGGCGATAGTACTTCTCATTAATCGATAGTTAGAGTAGAGTTATCGAACTGGTAAATTCATATTGCTCGATGATTAAATTTATGCATAGTTAAACAGAACCTTATAAATAAATAAGATGATAAGCCTATTCAAGGACTAAAAGTTATGTTAAACCATAAGTTTCTTTCAAATGTATACAAATATGTGAACATAATAATTGAGTGAATTAAATTGCAAGATCTTACAGAATAGTTAACGTAAATATATTGAAAGGAAAGATGTTAACTAACAGCTTTAAATGACTTATTCTCCTAAATTACTTAACAATATGTTACTAACAGGGTAACTAACAGTCGAGCATTTTCGTTGCAGCCCCTGCGACTTGTCGCTGTTTTTATTATTTTTTTTTTTTGTTTCCATGGCACGCTGCCCTGTCTTCTTATCTAGATACATGCGCGTCGCCTCTTTTTGCCCGAGGGGGCGTGGTGGCAATGTGGAGAAGCTCTGGACTGGCACTGGGACTGTTCTGTTCTGTTCTGTTGTTGCCATCATCATCATAGTCATCCTCATCATCATCGTTGTCGTTGTCGTTGCCATCGTATGCGTAAAAATTCTTTTGGTAGCGCGCGCGTAAAAACGTAAAAACAAACCTGAAAAGCACAGCAACGAGTTGTAAGAAAGGAATGATATGAGAGTGAGGCGAGGCAACAACAACCAATACACACACACACACACACACGCACACACTTCTTTTCTTAACACTTAAATAAAAATTGTTGTTATTGCCAACAATTGTGCAGAGTAGCTTCAGAAGGAGATCGTCTGGATTTTGTTTTCTAGCAGTTTAGCTTTATGTTTTGTTTTTACTTATTGGATATACACACATGCATTTAGGGCCGGATTTGTTATGAGTCAGATAAACTTAATAGTGAGAAGAAATTTTGCTGCTATAATGTTCTTTTAGAACCAAAAGGAGGCTGTGTGTCGAATAAAAGCTGTGTGGGACTTCATCTGGCATATAAGCGCTCTATATGACAGATAAGTAAATGCAGATGATGATCAATTTGTGGTTAAAATCCATTGGCTTGATCATTTTCGTTCATTTTATGGAATACAAAATTGATTCAAAGAAAATATTCAATTATTGCCATACCAAGTAAGAAAACTGTTAGAAAAGAGAATATTAATTCATTATTCGTTGTTTTTTTGGGCACTGAACCACAAAACCAATACATTATTTTTTTGTCATATTAGCATATACAAATATGCATAAATACCAGAAATATCAAGACCTAAAAATGTAAAACTAATATGTTTGAAATGCAAGCATCTTTAATTTCAAATGAATCTCAAATGGATTTCATAAAGGTTATAACTTTGATAGAAGAATATATTGCAACATGATTAGGGTCGGAAATTGTTTTAAAGCGAGTGAGTGAACATCATATTAAATCAGTGTTGTATATGGTTAAAAATTACTTTTATGCAATTTAACCAACACTTTATTATAGAATCTGATATATTCAATTGTTAAACTTATAAAATAGTTATTTAAGGCTTTCAGCTCGTGTAATTATGATTTTTGTAACTATTATCAATATTTAAATTGGTATATTTGAACATATTTCTTTATTATTTTAGACATAAGATATCAGCTAAAATATTAAACAAATAATCAATTTCTCAGACGATTGCAAATGAAACACATTTGCAAGATTGGTAACAAAGACATACGTCAAACATATGATAACAAATAATAAATATTCTCAGCATCGAACTGCGAAAGAAAGAAGCGTACGTGCAAATATAATTATATAAATGAAGACTGATGTATACAATATATACGCATATATATATATAACAACACGTTTTGTTCATTTTTAATTCATGAAACTTATTTCGAGCTAGCAGACTGCCCAGCCAAAAATAAAATACCAGATGCAAAACGTTAAACAAAATATACGTACTATATAGATATATGTATGTACATACATATAAATGTCTATATAAATACATATTAATACGCGTTGCGTTGTGCCAGTCGTATATAAGTATGTAGTGCATATATATATATATATATATATATATATTTGTTTTGGGATAGCCAAAACACACACGCTCAATGGCTATATGTATGCATCTGTGTCTATCTATAAATTTGCCAAATAAAACAACAAGCAAATGCATTTTATCTGCAATAATTTTTCGATTCTTTTTCACCCAATCGATGTTTTATATATTTACATATACATATATACATGTACACATTTATCGTATATTTATACGCCAAACAAATAATCGTCGAAAAAGAAAAAGAAAACGAAAAAAGCTTTTCGATAAGAAGCGAAACCGAAAAATACTCGATACGCGAAATAGTCGTGTGATTTTTCATTCATGCGCTAATCGTTGCACACACACACTTACGCATTTCAATATCTTTTCATATGTCTGTGTGTATATGCATGTATAAGTACTTATGTGCTAGCACAATGTACATATACATATGTACATGCATCCCACAATCTGTTTACATACTTTGCCTTCTTTTGACGTCTGTTTTTTTTTTGGGGTACGCTCCACACGCGTCAACACTCACGGCCTGGCCCCCAAGCCCCCAAGACGTACTAACCACCCACCTGGGTACCACATATACATCCATACATACATACATGTATACGTTTATTTTTCTCTTCAACATTTTAATGCTGCGTAAATAATGCGAACCAATTGCCGAGACCGCGTGCTATGCCAAATTAAGGCAAGACGATAAAAAGAAAATAAATAAATTAATACATAAATATTTTCATTATTTTTTCGCTGGAATTCCTTTTTTGTTATGCCCATTAAAATGGGCAAAAGGGGTATAATGTAAAAGTCTGCAACAGGCATTAGGAACCATATAAAGTATAAATATTTGTATACCCTCTGTCTGTCTGTATGAACCGCGAATATCAGAGACCATAAGAGCTAAAGACTTTATATTTAGAATATAAGTTATCGTAGTCCCGGGATAGATCAAGTTTGTTTAAATTTATCGATAACTCGTCCGGTTCAAAAGTGATCGGTCGATCGATAATTTGAAAGTTATAGCAGATGCATCAAATTTGGTATGTTTAATCTCGCGTTGCAAAAGTATTTGACTTTTTGAATACCATCCGCCCAGGAGTGCAAAACACACATTTTTGAAAGTATGAAAGTGTGGTAAAGAATCAAGCTAACTGCTTAAATTGCTTGCACTGCTTGCAGAATGTGTGTGTTTGTACTGATAAGTACGAATGCATGTTATGACAGGGTATCTGCTAGTCCAGCACTCCCGACTAACGCACTCTTACTTGTTTGTTATGTATGAGAACAAATATGTATGTTCATATACCGGAAAAAATGCCTTTGAGCGCGAATTTTGTGGTGTTCTCTACAAAATCTGATGATTCGGTTTAGCTTATATGTTTCTAATCAAATTTGATATTATTTAATAAAGTCGTCAGTGTCTTGCAATAGTAAAATAGCACTTCGTTAATATTTTTAGTACTAAAAGCAAACATACGGTGCTTATTTATATATTTGTGCAGCTTAATTGCTTACTTTTCCTTCTTTTTTTTTATTAGCCAATTAACCCACTGAAATGCAATTTGTAAACTTTTGATATGAAATGTTGTATATTTTGTTTAATGCATTTTGGTGTAATGAAATTTTAATGTTTTGTTTGCATTTCATTTGCGTGTTGCTTCGATTTTAATTCAACTTTTTTGTTTCCTTTCACTTGAACAAATTGTTCGCACACATAATAAAATATTGGTTTTGGCAAGACGAAAAGGGGCTTTGGAAGGGGGAGGGGGGAGTGAGTAATAAATTGTTCCCCCATTGTTGGCGCCACTCAATTAGGCTACAGCAACAACAAGTGGAGGCAACTACAACAACAACAACAACAACAATAACTACAACAAATATGAGAAGGCGTCGTTTTGTCGCCATCAGTCAAAGTTCATGTTTGATTTACATGTTTATCTGTGAGTGTGAATGTGTGCATAAATTATATACAGACTAATTATATGTATCCACAAATACATATGTACATATAACTATACAGAATTTCATGTCAAAATAAAAAAAAAAACTCTTTGTTGCTGTTTGTGTTTGTGTCTTTTTACCAACTTGAGTTGTGTGAAAAAAAAAATACAGGCAAAAAATACAATAAAAATGTATTCGTATAAAAATCAACATAGTCTGTAATTATAAGCTGCAAAAGTTATTTCGCACATTTCTTGGAAATGCCTTAAAAGGTATTTTGCGGTTTGTTTTGATTGCCTGCTTAAGAAATTATTGCCGCCAGACTGTCACCAAACAAAATACAAAAAAACAAGAAGAGAAGCAATTTGGGTTTGTGGATTTCTTTTAGTGATCAATATTCAGAAATGCCTTGGAATTAAACGCTAATGAGGTTTTATAAGGTTTATTACATTATAATACTTACAACTATTTATTGGAATTATTTTCTCAAGCATTTGCATTTATTTACAATCCACAAATTGCTAATTTATATATTTCTTACTTATTTTTCAGGTAGGTGTCCTTAAATATTTAACTGGTCAAATTGCTTGCTTTGAAAAAGGTTTGTAAAGCTAACTGTAAACGATTTATATATGGTAAACAATTAAAGAAAATGTAATGATGCTTATTTTCAATATTTATATATATATATTTCAATGGCAAATTATTGTTGAAATTTAGCAATATTTCTTCTCATGTGTTCAGCAAATTTCAGAAGATTTGGCTTTGCTTAAATTTCAAATATAATTTACATAAGGCAACATCAATAGCATAGGCATATATAAATTTAAATAGTATTATAACATCCACAACAAATATGTATGTATGTATGTAATTTGTTTTTAGCAACAACAAATTGTAAGCAAGTCGTGTTAATCGATTTTTAAAGTCGCAAATATTGTTTGCTGATGATTAAACTTTTTCAAGTCAAGAAAAAAGTGCAAAAAAAAAGTAAAAAATGCTTACTAATCAATTATTTGTCTAGAATATAGACCTAAGTTCACTTTATATAAGCAGGGCATTTATATATGTATCTGTATATTATATTTATAGAATGCTCTAGTCGTGAGTTTGGGTCTGACAGATTTTCTATGAAGTACTCTTAATCTGATCAAAGCTCATTCCGCAAACATTTTTACAATATTTCTTGCACACTTTTTTTTTATTGTTGAAATATTTGTATACCCTTTTTACATGTTTATGTTGGGATGAAGAGTATGATGATTTGTACTATAGTTATGTGAACTGTGGCTCATTATGTGGGCACGTTCCTTGTCTGGCTGCCAAGTGCAACCTTGATTTTCTGTCGACTCTTTTGTTTTTTTTGCTTTTCGGTCATAATTGCTTCTTTTTTTCGTTTTTCACATGCATCAACAATATTTTGTATTATTTTTTGTTTTTTCTTCTTTGGCATGCGCATTTTTTAACCAGCTTAATCAGTTACAAAAGCATTGTGCTTGGGTTTCGTGATTGCACTTTTAATTTACTACGTTGTAGTATGTGCACATGTATATATATACACATATATTTATATATATATATATGTTTGCATATAAACCGGCCGGCCCACGCATTCACATGAACCGCTAACCAGACCCAAGAGCTGGAAACCCAAACCCAAAACCGAGCCCAAGCCAAAGTCAACCTACACACAATATTGTTACTTTGACACGACTCGACTAACACAATATGGTGGGTATATATATAGTATATAGTATACCATATCGCTGGGGGTGCCATGGAATTAAATTCAATAAAATTAATTAATGCATTTCTTAAGTCTTGAGCGTAGGCAACGGAGAGGAGGAATAGTAGTAGAAGCTCTTATTTATCACTTATGTATGCTTAAATATATAAAATTAAGAGTGTTTTGGGTTTTTCGTTTTATTGTTTTAGATCGGCGGATCAGATCTTAAGAAGGGCCACAACTTTCTTAACTAATACGTAATATTTATTTCTTTAGAGACAGTCGATACAGAAAATTAAATTAAAATATAAATAATATTTTAAATATTGAAATTGAAATCATAAAGTTAAAGTTACGTTAAATTCTGTGTGTATTAATAAATTAAAATTATTCAGACATTTGCTTCAAGACCAGAAAATTCCAATCAAAACAAGCTAACAATTAAAAGTAATATTATTTTAAATCAAATGTGAGTATATCAAACTAAAAGCGAGAGAAAGAGTAAAGAAAAAGCAAAAAAACAACTAGTTATTGTTAACACAACACTTTTAGTTCTATATCTTTTTTCTGGAACCATTTTGATTGCCAAGACTTGTAAATTGTTTCGAAGTCCCAAGGCAATCTGCGAATTACTTAGTTTAGCAATATATCAAAACAAACCATCAAAACAACATTGATTTCCATTCGAATTAAACTTTTTATATGCCAAATAAGATGTCACTGGATTTTCCATTCAAAATTATTAAAATTAAGCATTGAAAATATCAAATAAAAAAATGTACCACATTTTCCACGCATTTTGCAACACTGTGCTTCTTACAATTTGTATGTATGTAAATTGTGGATTTTCTTTGTATAAATCTCTAAAACACTATTGCCTCAGCTATAGCATTCGATATCAAGCCTATCCAATCAGTTAAATCTTTTCAGCATCTCTGTCGTATCGTATCAACCCACTCAAATTAAAATATCCACAGATTGTGAAATCGACACAACATTTGAATGTCTGGGTCTTTATCTAATAGCCTGACCAACTAACTGACTGACTCACCCACTACACTTGGGAAACAAGTTTTCACCTCTGCTGAGATGTCACAAAGGTCTTTTGAGTAATCGAAACTTGGCGTGACTCAAAACACATTCAACAGCCGATAATTATAAATGATGTTGGCTTGTTTTTTTGTTCGTTTTTTTTTGTGTAAGTGTCTAAATCTGCTAATAGCAAACCTCTGACCTTTTTCGACCCTTTTACCTTTGGTCCTGTGTGCCATTTGACATTATCCTGTTTACTCTGACAACTGCTCAAAGTCATAAAAAGAGCAAGCTGAATATTTAATTTAGATATATATATATGTGCCTTCGCTTATTTGTTTAGGCCTTTTTCGGTGGTTACATAAAAGGTATCTGAGGGAACTAAAAAACACAGGTCCTGCTTAAATATATAATCTTTATTATATACTTGACTAGGTATATAATTCCATCAATGTTGGGAGAAAAAATTGTCTGGATTAAAAGAGTTCTCATCTTGTGAGTAAACTTATAATCACCAATAGACTGTCATTAAATTTAAAAAAAAAAAACTAAAAATAGTTAATATTTATAATTTTGATGAATTATTACTTGTATCGTAACAAAATATGAATACAAAATGCAAAAAATATATAGAATAGTTTTAAACAAAAGGATAACACATTCTTTACTTTTCTTTTTTCTAATGTAGTTCATCAATAGTAGCATATAAATTTATTTATGTTTTGGAGGTTTTATTAAAGAAGAAAAAACTTAAGCTATGACCAATCTAATCTAATTGTGTATTGACGTATATTTTTACTACCTATAGTAACAGGGGCTTAAAAGGCTTATCTTGCTCATCATCTCTACCTAAATCCTAACAATCCTAACACACTTTTAACAAATAATTTTAATATGTTTCCCGTTTCCAAAAACTCTAAAAAATTGTTTGTAAATTGAATGCTTTATTTACATTTCTTTCCTTTGTGAATCATTGCACTAAAACTAGGGTATCTCCACATGTTCATACTAAATGTTATGCTAATCATGTTGTGTGTTTAAAAGTTGTTTATGCCAAAAACACAAAATGGTTTAGTTTTTTTTTCTTTTTTATTTTTGCTGACTTACTTATTATATTTTCTAGCTCACCTCTTTTTTGTACTCATCATTAGCAGCGAACACTTTTTGTTTTAGTGCGTCGTGCTTCCATCTGAAATTTGAGATAAGCCACAATCAATTAGTGACTGTATAAACAGCAACACCACTTTAGTGGGTGGTGTATAGGGGTGGTGCGGGGTGGGGGTGGTGCACCCATTGCTCACATCTCACTCCATTGTTGTGGTCAAATAAATACAATCCCCAACGTTTGATCAACATTTATTTGTCTATATGTTTTTCTTGTCGTTTTCGCACAGCTTTACGAGATTCTTCCATAGATCAAACCAACTAAAAAATATGTATGTATATATATATATATATATATATGGAAAAACAGACAAAACGCTTACGCATTTGCTAAGTGGTGTCAAATATTTACATGATATTATATTTCGATTTTCTATTTATCTTTACACATTGTGACTTTTGAGCGGCAGTTTTATGTGGTTTTCCTTTCCAGCTGGCTTTGCATAAAGTACTCGACTCGTTCAATTCACACCTCACATATCGCTCGCATATCCAAATAAAACAGAGTCCAGAGAGAGGAGAGAGAGAGAGAGAGAGAGAGAGATAAGAGAGATGCCTGCACATTTTTAGCATTACTGTTATAATTAATGTCAATGGATTTGTATACCCTGAAACCATTAAAAACGGGTATAAAGGGAATAATGGTTTTGTGCGAAAGTATGTAACAGGCATCTCCGATTATATAGAGTATATATATTCTTGATCAGTATCAACAGCCGAGTCGATCTAGCCATGTCCGTCTGTATGACCACGCGGATATCAGAGACTATACGAGCTAGAGACTTATTTGGAACATAAGTTCTCGTAGTCCCGGGACAGATCAAGTTTGTTTCCATTTATCGATAACTCGACCCGTTTAAAAGTTATCGATAAATTTCGATTTCAGACTAGAGTTTTTTGGCCATAACTTGTAAGTTATAAGAGGTAAAGGCACCAAATTTGGAAAGTATAGTCTCGAATAGCATTCACTTGTAGCAAATGTTTAACTTTTTGAATACCTCCCAATTCCCCAAAGGTGAAAAACACTAATTTTTCAAGGTATGACCTTGCAATTTGGTTTGATCGCCAATTTCATAGCCAATTTGATGTCCTGAAAATTTCACAAAGACCGGGTAATAAACAGAGAAGTTATTTCAGATTTACCTATCCATAGTGTGGGGCCTTGTAAAGAAGTTAGCCTGCTTAAACTGCTTGCAGCATGTGTGTGTTTGTATGGATGCGCATTGATAGGTAAGTAAGGACTGGGCTCAGGGTATCTCCTAGTCGGGGACTCCCGACTAGAGCACTATTACAAATTGAAATAGATAAACTCGACATATTCTACATGAGTATAAAACAATTGTATCTATTACTTTTATTTCTAATTTCTAAAATGAAATATTTGATTTTAAAGTTAAGTCAAGTGTGCCAAATTATATGGCACCTCTACTTAATCTTTAATATCTTGTGCATATAAGCTTTGCCACTTGCTGACCTACTTTGGGGCAGCCACAACTTGAGTCGCCTCCCTGATTAAGTTATGCCACTGACCATTCCACAAAATTGTATATTATTTATGCACACAATATACAAATGAAGCTCATTATGATTAATTCGATTCTGGAGCCATCGCGTGTGGTATTTTTAGCCAATATCAATTGCCATTACTCTCTATCTATATATATCTCTCTCTCTCCCTCTATCTGTGACAGTCAAGTATTGCGGTAACTTTGTTAGCAAGCAGGACTTTCTGGACAGGACGATGCAAGCTCATCAAATGCGTACTTGAATCGAATCCAAGTTCTTATGTCCACAGGGTATTTACGTAGGGCAGTGGGTCTTTTAATTTTCACACTCAAATTGAGACGTCTCAATTACAATTTACTTCAGTTACAATTCGATTGAAAGCTGTCAAAAGAGTAGCATACTCCCACTAAAGTAGTTTATGACTTAAGTTTATTTTCTAAAAAAACTCTTCTGCTAATTAGATGCTCAATACAAATTTGATCTAGTATGAATTGTATTTGAAATGTAGTAGTATAATAAGGATTATCATACTATATCTAAAGACATTTTATTTGGTGTTTATACTACATAACCTATATCGTTTATATATACTTGATTGATATTCTAATCATCTTTCATTGTTTATTTTTCTAAATTGATAAATTTCAGTTGTTTTGTGCTGATTCGTTTTGGATATCTCATGGTCGAGTCATGTATTATGTAATCGGAACCCCCTTACACTTTACACACTGTGTAAATATACTTGTATCATATTTTTATACCCTGAACCCATTAAAAATGGGTAAAAGGGTATTATGGGTTTGTGCAAATGTATGTAACAGGCATAAGGAAGCATCTCCGACCATATAAAGTATATATATTATTGATCAGTATCAATAGCCGAGTCGATCTGGCCATGTCCGTCTGTCTGTCCGTCTGTCCGTCTGTCCGTCTGTCTGTCTGTATGAACACACAGATATCAGAGACTACAAGAGCTAGAGACTTCATATTTGGAACATAAGTTCTCCTAATCCCGGGACAGATCAAGTTTATTAAAATTTATCGATAGCTCGTCCCGTTCAAAAGTTATCGATAAATTTCGATTTTAGACCAGCGTTTTTTGGATATAACTTACAAGTTATAAGAGCTAGAGGCCCCTAATTTGACATGTATAATCTCGAATAGCATACACATGAACAAATTTTTCACTTTTTGGATACCACCCCCCAAACCCCCCAAAAGTTAAAAAAACGCATTTTTGAAGGTACGACCTTGCAATTTGGTTTGGTCACACATATTATTGACAATTGTTTGCCCCAAAAATTTCAATAAGATCGGACGATAAACACAGAAGTTATTTAAGATTTAACTTTCCATTGTGTGGGGCTCAGTGAAAAAGCAAGCTAACTGCTTAAACCGCTTGCACAGCTTGCAGTATGTGTGTGTCTCTATGTAGGCAAGTATGAATGGATGTCAGAACTGGGTTCAGGGTATCTCCTAGTCGGGCAGTCCCGACTAGAGCACTCTTACTTGTTATACCCTGAACCCATTAAAAATGGGTAAAAAGGGTATTATGGTTTTGTGCAAAAGTATGTAACAGGCATAAGGAAGCATCTCCGACCATATAAAGTATATATATTCTTGATCAGTATCAACAGTCGAGTCGATTTAGCCATATCCGTCTGTCTGTCTGTCCGTCCGTCCGTCCGTCCGTCCGTCCGTCCGTCCGTCCGTCCGTCTGTCTGTATGAACACGCGGATATCAGAGACTACAAGAGCTAGAGACTTCATATTTGGAACATAAGTTCTCCTAATCCCGGGACAGATCAAGTTTATTTCATTTTATCGATAACTCGTACCGTTTAAAAGTTATCGATAAATTTCGATTTCAGACTTGCGTTTTTGGGACATAACTTCAAAGTTATAAAAGCTAGAGGCCCCAAATTTGGCATGTATAATCTCGAATAACATACACATGTAACAAATATTTCACTTTTTGGATACCACCCCCCAAACCCCCAAAAAGTTCAAAAAACCCATTTTTGAAGGTACGACCTTGCAATTTGGTTTGGTCACACATATTATTGACAATTGTTTGCCCCAAAAATTTCAATAAGATCGGACAATAAACATAGAAGTTATTTAAGATTTAACTTTCCATTGTGTGGGGCTCAGCGAAAAGCAAGCTAACTGCTTAAACCGCTTGCACTGCTTATACTGCAGCATGTGTGTGCTTAGATTAGTATGAATGATTGTAAGGACTGGGTTCAGGGTATCTCGTAGTCGGGCACTCCCGACTAAAGCACTCCTACTTGTTTTCTTTTATGCTATGTGCAAATCAATTGGGGTCCAGTTATGCTAACAGAGTGCAAAGTAGTTCACACAGTTCACAGTTCATTCTACCCCAATGCCTTTGACACTTGTGGTGGGTGCGTTGGGAACCCTAATCATTGGGAATGGCAACTTTGAGCCGAGTATACCCCCCAAAGCATGATGCTGTGTAAGCGTTTTATGCTCTGTTACTTAAGAGCGAAATTCTAAAGATATCTTTTCCTTCTCCTTGCGCCCTTTGTTCGTGTCTTAGTTATTCTTGTCGATTGAAATGCTTTTTTTGCCTTCCCCTCTGTTGCATTTCAAAGCTACCCCAACAACAATTTTGTTATGTACATATAAAGTTTGACTTTTTTTTTTGTATGTATATAGGCCTCATAAAATGTTTCATATGAGAGAGAGAGAGGATTGTACATGTGTGTGTTGTGTGTGTGGGTTGCGTTTGATGTTGCGGTAAGTTCTTCGAGGGTTTCACGCTTTTTAGTCGGCTGCGGGGGGTTTGATTTATATTTAAGGCTATTGCGCATTTATATTTTTTGTCAAAGGCGAGCCCGAATATAAATACCTGATAAATTAGGTATTGAGGTCTCTTATGGCCAGTCGATAATGTTCCTTCACTTTAAGCTGCCATGTATACATTATACAGATAACAGAACAATCAAATAACCTACCAATAAAATGTAAGCTTTCATAACCTTAGCAAACAAAAAAAAAGTTTTAAAAAAATACTTTTTCTCTTATTTGTCTATCAATAACTAAACAGTGCAATCGACTTATCTATGTTAACTTTTCTGTACCTTCCAGACGTGCCCTTAACTTTATTCCTCTTGATCTAAACCGTTGTACTACTAACTATTCCTTGCATAAATCCTTTAGACTCCTTTAAACTCCGGTTTATACTCTTTTCGAAGAAAATAGTACATTAAGTTTGTGCTGAAGTTTGTAACGCATAGAAGGAAGCGTCGGAGACCCCCAAAAGTTACTGCCAGTATGCTTAGAAAAACAAAACAAATTGATCTAGCTATGTCCGTCTGTCTGTCTGTCTGTATGTATGTATGCAAACTAGTCCCTCAGTTTTTGAACTATCGCGATGAAACTTTACACAGATGCTTGTTATTCAAATGTACAGCTCATTGGTCGGAACCGGCCGGATCGGACCACTATATCTTATAGCTGCCATACAACCCGAAGTCGGTTTTGTCCATAAATCCGATGTTTTCAAACTAATTGCTTTTATTTTCCATCTACACTTGAACAGCCTTATAACTCATCAATGCTTAAAATTTGAAATAAATTGAGCTATAAATATCGAACAATTTATAAAACAAATTCAAACAATCTCAAAGCGTCCCCTAATTCTTTATTTACTTCTAGTATTTTGCCCAAAGTTGTATCGGGAACTTAAGCATCGTATTGTAATTTTAACAGAGCTGGAAAACGTATAAAATGGAGTCAAAAATAAAAAAACAATCACAAATTAATTAATTAAAAATAATTTTCTTTCACTTACTAATATTTAGATTCCTTCCTTAAGTTCCATAAGCTGTAACATTTAGTTACTAAGTTCCTAAATATGGGTTTTAACATCACAAAATTGACTTCTTGAACAATCTAAATTTCCAGGAATAAATTTGACCAAAGAACGAAAACAAAATATATCTTAGTACATGATTTTCTCAAATTGTAAACCAAATGGAACAAATTTATGACCATTTTCCACTTCCATTGATTCCATTATGTTGCCTAACAAACAATTTTCAAAGCGCCAACTTTTATCATTTTACAGTTTAGCTTTCTGGCCAACTGCACATAATTTGAAAGTTTTTCGTGGCAACTTTTATATGGGGCCTCATTAGCATTGTTAGTCAAAGTTGATAGTAAAGTTTAACCGTGACTCAATGTGGGGGCGATTTGTTGCGGGCTTTATTGATTTTTTATTGAGCTTAAATTGAAACATATACAGACAGACATATGTATGTATGTATGTATGTATGCTTATGCATATGAACGGTGGGCGGCTTTGAAAACTTTATAGGCTGTTCCTCAATTTAATAAGTCAATCCAATTATGAACTATTTCTATAGGGCCAATGGGAAAGCTCTTAAGTCAGGCAGCTGTCAAGTTGCCCACCCGTTGACAGGACCCGAGGGAGTATTGGGGCTTGGAGTCCTGCACCATCCTGTTTCAAATTTGTTTGTCTAATTTGCTGAACACAAAAAATCAATAATATGCAAATGCTCATCATGGACATCTGGGATGTGCCCAAAATCAAGTTGAGCATTGTGCGAGATTGTAAAAACAGACAACAAGGTCAAATAATAAAGCATATTTAAGGAATTTAACAAAACATATGCTAACATACGAAAGCTAAAACGTTTGAGATGTGCATTAAGAAATTATTCTAATTCCGCGAAAATTGGATACAAAATGTGTTTTTATTTATATACATACATACATACATAATAATCAATTTGAGACAGTTTTACATCGGGAACCATTTGATTTTAAATCTCTACAATTTTTATAGTAGTTGCAGCAATGTATACAAATATTTGAATTTCTCTGCCTTCAAAAAGGGCTAATTTATAGATAAATTTGAGTTAGTTAACTTTGACTTGGAGAACTTTTTGTCTGCAATATTAAGCACAGAGCACCTTAAAAAAGGAAATAAAATAAAATAGTTAAATTCAATTTATCAATTCAAAAATTCTTTAGTGCTAGCAACAATTTAAAAAAAAATCGAATAAAAAACCAATAACAATGGCTTTTTGCTTGCTTTTTTTAACACCATATCTCACTCTCACTCTCTCTCTCTCTCTCTCTCTCTCTGTCTCTGTCTCTTTCCCATCAGGTGTATTAGTACTAAAATCCCGACATTCTTTGCACTTTGCATTTGAATTGCGCTCTTAGCTTTCAATTAATTTGCTCAATAAATACGCCGAGCATGTTCGTTTAGTCATTCATATGGCATCATTTATCTATTCGCGTGGCCCATTTCCATACACTGGAAAATATTAGAAAATAAAACAATAAACACAAATATAAAATAAATACCCGCATGCAGCACATTCACATTCGTTTAACAATGAAATCAAATTAAGAAATTTGCATTCAGAGCTCAATCAAATGCAATTTGCATGTCGCAAGAAACAAGAAATGCAAAAAACGCATTTTTGTTTTCGTTTGTTTGTTAACTAAGCTCACCAAATGTGTGTTTTTGTATATCATAAATGTTAAATGGCTGCGCATTGCATAAGTTCTGTTCAAATACAACTCTGCCTGCCAGACCAGGGCTGCCAACATCATTTAGTTTTTGCGGATAGCTCCACCCTCGTTATAAGTACATTGCTCTCAAACTAACTAGCTATAATTTGTCAAAGGTAAATTGCTGAATATTCCACAAAAAATTCTCAAGTGGCAGCAGCTTGTTAAATTCATTTTGTTGTCGTCGATTCGATTGCAATTAAAATTGGGAAAAGCAAATTAAATTCGTTTCGTATTGGGTTATTAGAAATCTAACTTGTTTTTGGAGAAACCTGAAAACTAATGTTTTAATATTTTTAAAGATATATTTGTTGTTTGCTAAGTACTACATGCATTATTTATTTCATTTTATTTTTAATTATAACTATAACAGCAAATAGTAAACTTAATTTGCGAGCGAATCAAATATTCTAATATGAATATATGCCAAGTGAATACTTTGAATAATTAACAATTAATTTCGAATGAATTTCTAAAAATGTACTGATTTGAAGAACATATAAAGTCATCAAGTCCGCTACTCATTTAAGGAACTTATGAATTCAAATATTATTTAGTAATTTGCAGCAGTTGCTAATACCCTAAACTTGACTAGCTAAAAGATTTACATATTTAAATATGAAATTGCAAACCCTTGGCTAGATAACAAAACAAAACTGTAATAAATGAAATAATTTGTATTTCAAGCAAGCGGCATTCAAACTTTGAAATTTGTTTTTAAACAGGAGCTTAAGCTAACAAAAGATTTAAACACGTTTTCTCTCAACGAGATTAGGAGTACGCTTTTCACTATGCTATATTTATTACTTATTGTTTGCTGTCTCCCGGGGCCAATGGAAAATTAATCCGAGTTGTGTCCTATTTCAAATCAATTTCATCAGCAGCAGCAAGGCAGCAAAGCAGAGACAATAACAACCGCAACTTTGACGTTTTCTGCATTTCATTGCATTGTTGTTGCTGCTTACAAATAAAATTTATTTTTGCCTTTCTCACACTCACGCTGTGCTTGCTATAAGCTCAGCTCTCCTCTCCGCTCCTCTCCTCTCCGCTCTTCTTCAGTTTTGTGCTTTGTGGGCTCAGCCGTGGTGTAATTACTAAAGGTGGAGTAAACTACAGTGTGGTGAATCTATTCAGCTGCCTAGCTTGCCAGTCGTTTCCTGAACGTCGTTGAAGCAGGTCGACATGCGGATGAATTTTTTTGTTTTCAGAAATGTTTGATTGTATGCGTGAATGTATTTGTGCTTGTATGTGTTCTACAAGCGTTAATGCACGCATTCATAAGCACATATACACACATACACAAGCATACCAAACGGCAGGCAACTGCTGGCAGCTCGCTCGTAAAAAAAACGAAGCAACGACAGCTTCGTGAAATTGGCGTGGCAGCTCGTAAAATAGTTTACTCCACCTTTAGTAATTACACCATGGGCTCAGCTATTGACAACGGTAACGGCAACTCTCGCGACGTCGACGCCCGCAGCGCTGCAGCAGCGACAGCGGCAGAGGCAGCGGCAGCGGCAGCATCCAGAAGCCCAAGCAAAGGCTCAACTCTGTTTATTCTTGTCGAGCGCATTTTGTTTTGTTTATTTTTATACTTTTTCGCTTAACTCTTTCGCATTTTCTCTTTCAACTCATCGCTGTCATCATCGTCGGGCATATTGCATTGAAATTTGCAACACATTCCACTTTGTTGTTGGGCTCTTTGGCTTTGGGCTTTGGGCTTTGGCTACCGTTTGACGTTTCAGTTGGGGCAAATGAAATGATTTAATGCAAATTTTATGCGCCATCTTTTTGCATAGCAACGTGCTTTTGTTGTTGCTGTCTTTACTCTAAATATGTATGCATGTGCATATATCGTCATCATCAACATACATAGAATATATGTATGTATGTATGTATGTACTATGTATGTATCTACGCCATTCACTTCGTCACCGATTTTTGCATTCTGTTCATTGCTCATATTTAATAATAATAATCTCACTATTGGAGGAGATGCTTAAAACTTAAATACTGAATTATTTCTTATAGATGCCAAACCATGATCGAAATTGCTTCTGGATCGAAAAGGCATGTCTTCTATGGACTATCTAGGCTTTATTATACTCTTTTCGAAGAAAATAGTATATTAAGTTTGTGCTGAAGTTTGTAACGCATAGAAGGAAGCGTCAGAGACCCCGAAAAGTTACCTTCAGTATGCTTAGAATGACAAAACAAATTGATCTAGCCATGTCCGTCTGTCTGTCTGTCTGTATGTAAGCAAACTAGTCCCTCAGTTTTTGAGCTATATTGATTAGACTTTGCACATAGACTTATTATTCAAAGGGACAGCACATTAGTCGGAACCGGCCGGTTCGGACCACTATATCTTATAGCTGACATACAACTGGAAGCCCGTTTTGGTCATAAATCCCATGTTTTCAAAGCTATCGCCTTCAATTTCCTTGTACACTTGAACATCCTTATTACTCATAAATGTTGAAAATTTCAAATCGATTGAGTTATAATTAGCAAAGATATGCGTCATTGAATATTTCGGTGGTGCAGTTGGCAAAGTGAAAATTGCCTAAAGGTTCGAAAAGAGTATACAATCTTCGGCACGCCGAAGATAATCCTTCCGCACTTATTTTGGCTTGTTTTTCATAGAAAATCGAATATTCGAACTTGCTTAAATGCAGATCTAGTATAGATCACAAGTCATTATCAAAACTGCCTTGGGAACGAAAAATCTGATCATTTTTGACAAAGTTATGGTAGTTTTGAATCATTGCAAGGAATTTCCTGGGACTTGAAAGACTTAATTGGCTTGTAATGTAGAATTTTTATTGAGATATTTTGCTGTTATATTGAAGACGTCACACACATGCTTGATCCCATTACACACACATACATACACATATCAAATTGTGTGCTTCGAATAGCTACATATGTATGTATGTGTGTATATAAAGTTCGCTGATCCATAGCCAAGTTGCAGCTATTCAAGTGTGATAATTCAAGTGCTGTTTGAATGTTTATGTACCAAGTGCCACTCTGCCAGCAATTAACTGGAAACAAGGAATACGATGGGATGGGAGGGGGATAGAGGGGGTTGGAGACAATGAGTTTTTCGCTTCTTTTCGCGCTAGGACAAAAATTTTAATTAGTGTGTGCGCGCTTGCATTTGAGCAACATCAGCGCAAATTAATCGAAATGCATTAAAGCCAATTAGAGCAACGAACGGCAGCAGCAGCAAAAGCAATGAAGAAGCAACAATGCGAGTGAACAACACTCAAGGCGTATTATCTAGAAGAAGCAGGCGCCATAGCAACGATGCCATTTGCTGTTGTTGTTCGCTTTTTATTTGTTATTGTAGTTGTAATCAAGATGCTGCGATTATGTTGGTCGACGTTAAAGATTCCTCATTAGCAGAGTCGAAGCTGTGCTGGGAAAGAAAAAATACGCAGTTTAGTTGAATATTACGAAATAGCCTTTTTCCACTAGCATATGTAAATACATACATACATACATACATATGTATGTGTTGCAGTGCAAATGGGCTTTAAATTCTGTTCACATGGTATCTTAAAGCCGCGCTCTCTCTCTCTTGTTGTGTCATTTTTGTTTTTTCACTTTGTCATCTCATCTCTGGGCATTGCAATCAGAAAACGCGAGCAGCACACCTAATCCCATCACCAGCAGCCGCGATTCCTGTCCCCATGTCCACCTCCAACTCCCCCCTCCACTTCTTCAACCCTTGCCTGTTCTCTAGAATTCGTACGTTTCCATGCAAACCATATTCCTTGTCGTCGATTTTTGCTCAGCATTACATTCTTTTTTCGCGTTGCCAGGCAGTAGGCAGGCAACAAACCCACACACAGACACCGTAACTCGCACACACACACACACACATACAGTTGTGCTCACTCTCTTAGTGCACTCGTCTTTACAACTCAACAGCATCGCAACAGCACGACAGACGACGCTGCACTGCGACCCCCAATCTGCTCGCCCAAAGTGCGCGCCCCCGCTCTCGTCATCAGTCTTTTCATTCTTCTATACTGCGCTGTTGTTGTTTTTTTTGCTTTTTTTCAATAGTGCTTCCCGCACTTGGCAACAACAACTACAACATAAGCTCAGACACAGCGCATACGAATAATTTACGCCATGCGATGGCAAAAAGCTAAAAATGAGTAAAGCCTGCTACAGCAGCAGCAGCAGCAAGAACAACAAAAATGCAACGAGCTGACCCACACTGGTGGCTTAGAAAAACTGTATGCATGGTATTAATATGATCTTAGTTATGCGCAATTTACGTCAAATTCAAAGGTTTTCAATTAATCATTCGAAAATTTAGCAACAATGTGTGCTTTACTTTAATACATTTTTTTTAAATATTTGCTAGTTTTAGGGGGAAAAAACTATGTTTGCTCATTCTTATGACCGCCACTGTGTTACACGCGCCAATGTTACATCTTCTTTGCTCTCTCTATGCCTCTGTCGCGAATTGCATTCATGCGTGCGCGTGTGTGTGTGTGTGTGGCTCTCGTATGGGACGAACAACGCACGACTTGTTTGCATTTACTCTACGCAAATGAGCGGCGTCGCTGTTGTCGCTTTTCTGTTTTCAAGGGTGGGGTGCGATGCGCTGCAATGCAATGCAATGCTGTGCTGTGCTGTGATGAAGTGTGGGTCGGCGGCACCCGCAGAAGATTCCCCCTTCCTGCCCTGCCGCTATACAAAATGTGTTTGCGCACAACTCACTCTCACTTGATGATGCGGCGCTGCATTTTTTCATTTTGCTATGCCTTGAATGACTAAGAGTTTTGTTGCGGTTCTTGCTATTATGGCTATGGCGAATGGTAGGACTTTTCACGAGTTGGCAACTACATCAAAAATAAATGGAGAAAAAAAAAATCAGCACAAAATCACAGCACATAAATTCGCATGCTAACTGAGCGCGCGCTCTCTCTCTCGCTCTCTCTTGCTCCCGCCTTTGCTATTGTCTGCCCCCACTCTCGGCTAGTGCTGCTGCTGCTGTTGTTGTTGTTGTTGTTGGTTTTGCTGCTGTCAACGAGTGGGGTTACTGACTTTGCAGCAGCCAAGCACTGGCAGACTGCTACCGTTGCTTTGTATACGTACGTGTGTGTGTGTGTGTGTGTGTGTGTAGGTGCGTGCGGGCAGCGCCGTTAGCAGTGATTGCAATGCAAGTGAGCGAGCGAGTGAGACTGCAAGGGACGATAGCAGCAGCGTCTGCAGTTTTGGGCTTTGCTTCGTATTCTTCTTTGCGCAGCCTCTTCCTTCTTCTGTCTAAGTGCAGAGTGCATTTTACACTTTTGCTTCCTTTGCTTCGCTTTCGTTTTGATTTGGCGCCAAAACACAATGCGAAACCAACTACCGCTAAGGTTCAAAGAACTCTCTAGTCTAATTACGACGCATACGGTCATATCATAACAAATTCATACGACAGACAATACTATGAAATGCGTATACATACATGCAAGCATATATGTATGTATGTATGTACATTATGTGTTAGTTTTTCTCCTGCATTGCTTTGCTTAGAATTTATCATGACTGCATTGAGATCAATCTCACATTGCAAACGGGCTTGAGTGAATTTAAGCATCATAAAACTGAATATGCCAATAAATAGCAATAGCAACAACAATAACAACAACAACAACACAACTACAGCATGGGAAGCATGCCAAATGCAGTTGCGAACCACATAATAATGACCAAGAGCAATAACAAGCAATGGCAACTGCAAACAAGTATGCTCCGATTGGCATTGGTAGACTAAAACATACCCTGCACTTGGATTATATCTCATACGTTGTGATGGTAAACTTATCTAAAATTTAAACTCAACTTATGAACACCAGTTTTATCAAGGCGGTAACTACAATAATCAGATAACTGTAAAATTGGCCTGTAGTCATGAAAATGTAAACGGCCCACACCCATTCATATAAATTATAGTAGTGGCTAGAAAACAACTATGTAATCGTCAATTAAATATGTTTGTAAATAAAGCTTGCGTTTATAATAATAACTTAATAATTATAGACTTTAGATTATTAATATAAAATGATAACAATCAATATAATGACAATAGCTTAAAAATCAGTAGACATAAAGAGATTAACAGATAAAACACAGTTTCTCTTTTGGGCCAAGACTAAGAAAGCCGTGCCCACTTTTCTGGATGCCAGTGTATATGAATGCTGAGAGGCAAAGCGCAAACAGATTGGCAGAAAGGCGTTAGAGTGTTGTGTGTGGACAGTGGGGGTCAGACCAAACAGCCAGCCTGGGCATACGGTAGATTTTCTTAAGCAGAGTAAACTCAACCACCCACCTGTGTTTCCCCTTCTATTATATTTAATATAACTGAGCCCTCATGCATAGAAAATATGCAGATATTGCTGTTCTTTGCATAAAAGCTGAATAAATATGCGCATACGCTTATCGTTCCGTTTGACCAGCAAATCAGGAGAGTCTTCTCTTCTATACAGTTTGTCCTGGTAAAAAAAATAAAATAAAACGGACGAGAGCGAGAGAGAGAGAGAGAGAACGTAAAATCGCAGTTGCAGATTGAAAATCTCTCCTAGCAACCAAAGTAAATGCAATGCCACAGTAATGAAAAGAAAAGACGTGAAATAGCAAATACAAATATAAATACAAATATATATGTATGTATGTATGTATGTATGAAGCAATCATTGCACTTGGTCTGCTCACAGCAGCAACAACAACAACATCAGCTTTATTCCTGTTGCTATGGTGCTTGATATCCCGTTTTTTTCTTTCTATTTTTGAAAAGTACCTTGCTGTTACCGTGTGGCCCACAATGGGCGTGGCAGTCATTTCCCGCAATTACGCCTACACACAACGAGGCGACATAGACCCAGAAAGCGACAGAGAGTGAGCTACAGACACACAGAGAGAGAGAGAGAGAGCGAGACAGAGAGAGAGAGAGAGAGAGAGTGAGCGACTGAGCTGATGTTTTGTGTGAAATGAATGATAAGCCGAATTGCAATGGTTACTCACGATACAGCACACAAACACATTCATCTACACTCATACACACTCACGCAAGCTAAACGGGATATACGCGACCCGCCTGGGAGTATGCTATAGTTTTTTTGTGCAACCGCACTGTTGGCCTATAGCAACTCTGATTGAATTGTGTGGTGGGTGTGGTTGGAAGGCCTTTGCTGAAGCATAATGCGTTTATTATGACCCAAAGTTGTTGAATTTACCTTACAAATGTCCAGTTTTTTGAATACCTTCAATGCTGGGAATATAAACTTAAAAGTATATTTGTTTGCCTATTATATAAAGAAAAATATACATTTTTAAAGAGTTCCTAATAGTTAAAATTAGCATAATAATACAAACTTCCAATTCTTTTGTATATCTCGACAAAATACTGTCGACAATAAACCTTAACGAGTACAATCTATTGAAAGATCTTAACCAGTTCAGTTTATAAATCTATCGACATGGGAATATTCGACAATTAGAGAAAACTTATATATATTCTGTCAAAGATGTAGTTATTGTATGCATTTTTTGTTTTCCAAAATCTTTTCATCCAATACTCATACTCTCAATCAACATTTCTCAATAACAAAATACGACTTATCGAAGATATTCAGCAAGGTAATCAGACTAAGTACAGAGTATCTATCAGTGGTATCATACTTCAGACAATCTTCTTCATACTTGTTCATTTTAATAACTTGCGTAGTTAGCAGTTCGTTTTATGTCATTCTTAAATAATTAGTTTCTTATCAGCTTCGTTGTCTTGTTATCTGTAATCCAATTTAAACCGAATTGTCAGTCAATAAGCAGTCCTACGCTTCTTCTTGGTAACTAGGCGACATAATAAACGCGTAGACTCGGAATATCAGACGGACAGTAAGGTAAGGGTGTGTGGTAAGGGACTGAGTCAAAGTCGAGGCTACAACAGCGATGCACAGTGGTACTTTTGACTGAAATGCTGGATAAACATTTGAGAAAATCTCGATGTCAGCTTAAACAAAGTAAATAATCTTGTATTTGAAGGTGCTTTGGTATAGCTATAATTTGTGGAAATTGTCGTAAATGGCCCACTGTGCGTAGCGTTGACTTCGACGTCTAAATGTCTGGCGCATTGTGAAAGCCCTTCGTACAGGGTTGCCAGATGTGTTTGCACTTTGTATGCAACTGTACTGACTTGTTTTGCATGTGTGTGTGTGTGTGTTGGGCATTGGTGGGTGACTCTATGGCATAAAATGTTTCAAGTATCATTTATACGAGTGCTTTATTTGTACTCTTTGCTAAAAACGCCTCCAACCAGACAGGATCCCAGAGTCCAAGTCGCGCCTGCCCGACGGCTGTGCAAATTAAAATGTTTCCGTTGTCGGCGTCGCACACAGACAGACATAACAAGTTATGTATGTATGCATATATAATATACATATATCTATGTATATGTGTATAGTGTTGTGTATTTTCGATTCGAGATTGAATTTTACTGGCGCGGCAAACGAGAGGCGCCGCATTGGCCCGAACTCATAGCGCCAGGATGTCAGAATTGTCAGAATCAGGATGCGAATTGCGCCAACTATGAGATGACATTTTGGTCATTTTAAATGGTTTTCTCCCGTTGTTGTTGTTATTATTGTCAGTTTTGATTAATGTCATTTTCTTTCTGTTTTTTACACTTGCAGGCGGCAATGCCAAATGATGTTGCTGATGTTGCGGGCGACATCGTTGCACAACAACAACACCAACTAGAACATCAATAGCAATAAGGCGACCAACACTAGCCAACATTCGAAAAGAGCAACAGCAGGAGCGAAGACAACAAATAAGCCACACACATGTTGCTGCTACAATTGGAACGACCACAAAGAGGAGAGCAACAGCAACTAAGATGCTCAGCGCTGCCAATGCAAGACCCGCAGCAACAGCAACAGCAACACACAGTGGAGCAGCAGTTGCCGCAATTGCCGCTGGCGAAACCTATGTCATAACAAATAAACACCTCCATCAGCAGCAGCAGCAACAGCAGCAGCAGCAGCAACATTTTGTTGTTGCCGCCAATACAATGGTTATACCAGCAACAGCAGCCGCCGGTATACCAACAGCAACAACAACAGCAACAGCAGCTGCAACAAGCGCAGCAGCAGCAGCAGTTGAGACAGCACAGCCACAGCAGCAACATCAACAGCCGCAACACCAACAGCAGCAGCAGCAACATGTCTTGTTTCAGCCCCAATTACAATTACAAACAGCAGCAACACCTCAGCAGCCATCGCAGCCGCGCCAGCATCCCAAGAAGCGCAAATTTGATCCAGCTGAGCTGGACAAAGTCGAACAACAGCAGCAGCAACAGCAGCAGCAGCAGCACTTACAGCAGCAGCAGCCGCACACGTTGTACAAACAACAGAAACCCGCCGATACGAATGGCAATAGCGATGCGCTTGCCAATGGCAATATTGCTGCCGTGCAGCAAAGTGCATTAGCATTGCGCAGCATGATTGTCAGTCCAGGTGCAGGCGCCGGCAACAGCAACAGCAACGATATCAGGCAGCAGCAGCAGCAGCAGCAACGTATTATAATCGCATCGCCGCTGCAACATGCAAACAGTACTTACAAACAACATATTGCCGGCAGCAGTAGCAGCAGCAGCAGCGGCAACAGCAACAATAGCAACATCAACAGTCATGCAGCAGCAATCAATCATTCGCGCACACACACGCCCGTCTACTATCAACAGCAGCAGCAGCAGCAACCACGTTTTAGCTTTAACTCACAACACAATCAGCAACATGTACAGGAACAACAGCAGCAGCAACAACAGCAGCAGCAGCAGCAACAGCAGCAGCAGCAGCAGCAACAACACGAGCCTGTTGCTCTACTCGATCTCAGCGAATGGACTAATACGCGTGTCCTGGCCAAAGTCGGCAAGTGCTATGCCCCCGGCAAAATACAGCTAGTGCAGGAGACCACGCCCACATCCAATGCGCCCCACTCAATACTCGTGAAATTCGATGCCGCCGAATTCGGACAGCAACTGTACCAGGATGTGCTGCAACAGGGACGCTACAATGTGATACTTGATGCCAGTCCACCCATGGCTGATGTAAATAGACCCCCCGCCCCCGCCCCTCCCACAAATGTGAAAGCCTTTCTTCTCACACTTACCATACCCTCCTTTGCAGATCACGCTGGAGGCACGCGTTTGTGTGCGCCAAAGTCTCGAGGCACGCACCGTCGACTGTGTCTACGTGGAGGGCATCATTTTGGACATCAACCAGGGCACCAAGCAATATACCGTGCAGCTGGCCAACGATGAGTTGGTAAGTACAACGAGGAACACCTTTTAGAGCGAGAAGTATACAATTGTGGCAACCGAGATCGAATCCCGCTGATAAGAAGCTTTTTGGCAGCATATAAACATAAATTATTAGGCTCTGCTGCTTCTTTGCCTGCTAGAATACCTAATTATACAAAAACAATTAAGAGTGATGCTTACTTATCACATATGTATATACAAACATTCATATACTTCAAGCAGTGCAAGCAGTATAGCTTGCTTCTTCAATCAAGCAGTTAGCTTGCTTCTTTACTGAGCCCCACACTATGGAAAGTTAAATCTGAAACAACTTCTGTGTTTATTATCCGATCTTATTGAAATGCCAAGTTTGGGGCCTCTAGCTCTTATAACTTTTAAGTTATGGCCCAAAAACTCTGGTCTGAAATCGAAATTTATCGATAACTTTTGAACGGAACGAGTTATTGATAAAATGAAACAAACTTGATCTGGCTTGCGACTACGAGAACTTATATTCCAAATATGAAGTCTCTAGCTCTTATAGTATCTGATAACCGCGTGTTCATACAGACAGACGGACAGACAGACAGACAGACGGACAGACAGACAGACGGACAGACAGACAGACGGACGTGGCTAAATCGACTCGGCTGTTGATACTGATCAATAATATATATACTTTATATGGTCGGAGATGTTTCCTTATGCCTGTTGCATACTTTTGCACATACTTTCCATTTTTAATGGATAAACCTTGTAATGTAACAGAAACTTTCCAAGTTTGACTTGAAATCACATAATTAAACTAATTTGCAGAGCTTCTGGTAAATTTTGGAATTCACACGTTTAGTACGATAGTTCAATAGTTTATTTTAACAGAAAGTCTTAGGTTTCTGTTTTACCCATAATTTAAATAAAGCATACTTTTGTGCTGCCTCAGGTTGGAATAAAATATAATGAAAGATGGTCTAGGAAATTGAAAATCTTGTATGAAATTCTCAATTTGGTGTCTGAAACGGAACAATGAGCATTTTATTAATTGCTGTTTCAAAGTTTCAATACTTGAACTTACTTACAACTTGAATTTATTTCGTAAAAAATGTATATCAAATATTAATTTATGTAAAACTAGATTGAGTTGCCACCAAAGGTTGCAGAAAACTTCTTGAAATAAAATATACATATTTATACCCTGAACCCATTAAAAATGGGTAAAAAGGGTATTATGGTTTTGTGCAAATGTATGTAACAGGCATAAGGAAGCATCTCCGACCATATAAAGTATATATATTATTGATCAGTATCAATAGCCGAGTCGATCTGGCCATGTCCGTCTGTCTGTCCGTCTGTCCGTCTGTCTGTCTGTCCGTCCGTCTGTATGAACACGCGGATATCAGAGACTACAAGAGCTAGAAACTTCATATTTGGAATATAAGTTCTCCTAATCCCGGGACAGATCAAGTTTATTAAAATTTATCGATAGCTCGTCCCGTTCAAAAGTTATCGATAAATTTCGATTTCATACCAGCGTTTTTTGGATATAACTTACAAGTTATAAGAGCTAGAGGCCCCTAATTTGACATGTATAATCTCGAATAGCATACACATGTAACAAATATTTCACTTTTTGGATACCAGCCCCCAAACCCCCCAAAAGTAAAAAAACCCATTTTTGAAGGTACGACCTTGCAATTTGGTTTGGTAACACATATTATCGACAATTGCTTGCCCCAAAAATTTCAATATGATCGGACAATAAACACAGAAGTTATTTAAGATTTAAATTTCCATTGTGTGGGGCTCAGCGAAAGAGCAAGCTAACTGCTTAAACCGCTTGCACTGTTTGTACTGCTTGTACTGCAGCATGTGTGAGTTTAGAGTAGTACGAATGATTGTAAGGACTGGGTTCAGGGTATCTCCTAGTCGGGCACTCCCGACTAGAGCACTCTTACTTGTTTTAATAATAATAATATTAATCTCATTTAAATTTGCCATTGCAGTCCAACATAAAAGTTGTGCGTCGTGCAGATTTGCGTCTGCTGCTGCCGCCCTGGTGGGATGAGCTGAACGAGCTGACGCCAACGGCAACAACACCAGCTGGCAGTGGCAGCAATGGCAATGGCAATGGCAATGGCAACGCCAAACGCAAGTCGGATCCACCAGCTGCAGGTGGGGCTTCGAATGTTTACCCCAAGGCGTTTGTGGCCACGCGCTACGATGGCAAACTGCCGACGAGCAGCCAGCCAGGCGGTCAGCAACAGCAGAAACATGAGTATTATCGAGCGGCTGCCACGTCGCCGTTCCAGGGTGGTGTTGTGCCACCGCCGCCGCCATCGCTGGCGCATGCGGAGCAGCAGCAGCAACAGCAGCAGCAGCAGGCCAATGGTCTGCCGGACATTGTGATCTCGCCGGGCAGTAACGGGCAGCAGCACCATCATCAATTGAAAATGCACGTGCCATCGCCAGCGCAGCAGCAACAGCAGCAGCAACAACAGCAGCAGCAGCAACGCGGCTACGACGACTACGACTCCGATGATGAGCTGAAGCGAGTCGGCATCGACTACTCGCCCGCCGCTGGCGATGTGGATGCCGAGAAGATGAGCGCTTGCAGCAAGCGCAGCAGCATGCAGAGCCGCGGCAGCACGTCCAGCTTACTTGATCAGAGGCTGACACCCCGATCTCATCCAGCAACTCCAAGGTAAGTCGGACAGCGCCAAATTCTGGCCATGTCCGTCCGTCCGTCTGTATGTATGCAAACTAGTCCCTCAGTTGTTGAGCTAACGCGTTGAAACTTGGCACATAGACTCGTTATACAAAGAGATAGCACATTGGTCGAAATCGGCCGAATCGGACTACCTTATCTTATAGCTGCCATACAACTGGAATGTATGTATGCAAACTAGTAGCTTAGTTATTGAGCTATTGCGATAAAACTTGTTACAGAGACTTATTATTCCGAGGGTTAGCACATTTGTTGGAACCGTCTGGATTGGACTACTATATCTTATAGCTGCCATACAACTGAAAGTCTGTAAAGTTTCGATTAGGTCATAAGCTAGCGAATATATGCGTCATAAGCTAGTAAAATCTGTCCAATGATTCGAAAAGAGTATAAAAATCGTCAGCACGCCTAAAATAAGCCTTCTTCCCTTGTTTGTATCCTTTTATTGGTAATTTAGCTGTGCAAAATTGTCAGATTTGCCATATGAAAACATATAAAAATGTTGTTAGTTAGTTTTTGAGAAGAGAATTGGTGTATTGATATGCATGTTTCAATATACATACAAATATAGCGGTCGAAAGGCTTTTATATGTTTACTCTAAATTTTTCAACTTATATTCTAAAATTTGTTGAGACAATTAAAGTTTATTATTATATAAATAAATTTTAAGAGTTTATTTATTTTTTCTGTATTCAAACAGGGTTATAAAGGTAGCAAAAGTATAGAATACTTCAGCTGAACAACCTGAACTTAGGAACATAAATGATTTCGTGACTGTTAAAGAAATTATAGAAATCAGATCAAATTCAAGTGAAATTATGTTTAATACAGAATTAATTTAGAAGTAATTACTAGCCATTTCCGATCATTAAATGTAAGCTCTTTATGGGCATTAAATCTTTCTGAGCTCTCTCTCTCTCTCTTATGGCTTTTGTAGTGCGGGAACTACAAAAGCTGCAATCGTTCTCGTTTTAGCTCAAGTATTTTGAGCATGACTCAAAAGTCAATCCATTAATTATAATTATTTATATGTATGTACATATTTATGTGTGCGCTCGTATATATGTATATATGTTTGCATGTATATTAAGGAAAGCATTTTCGTTGACAGATCTCAGGCAACGACGCCGCATCGCTTCAAGAAGGGCGACATTGTGGAATCGGAATCCGGAGTGCGCAAGAAGTACAATGGCAAGCAATGGCGACGTCTCTGCATGCTGTGCATGAAAGAATCTCAGCGGCGCGGCTTTTGTTCCCGGCATTTGAATCAGAAGGGCAACAATGCGCTGCCCTCATCAACGGGGCCGGGTCGTTTTCTCAGGTGCCTATAAAAATAAAAGCGCTCTCTCGCACTCACTATCTCTCTTTATCTTTATCTCATCTCTAACGTGACTGTCTCTCTCTCTCTATCTTTTACTCACTCTCTTAGTGACAGCCGCTCGAGCAGCAAGACACAGAACGATGAGGACACCTCACGCGATTCGGAAACATCGCCCAACTATCGGGTCACGGGTCGCTATGATCAGGAAGAGACCGATGTGGCCGCCATGTTAGGTACGTTACAAACTCACACCTCTTGACTTATGACACCGCATCGATATCGCTAACGCTGCCGCAGTCGACGTCGCCGTCGACGTCGCCGCTGCTGTCGATCATAAAAGCAACAAATTTCTGGTTTTCAAAAACATTTATTCATAGTTTAGTCGCATTCATTTTCAAGGCTGGCTTTCCCAGCGAGTCCTCCGCTGCGCTGTTCTCAATGTGCCCAAATGAGCGCCAGCTTTAACTGTTAATCTATCTTTGTTCACGCAATTACCCACACAGTTACAGGCCGTGCAGAGAGCAGCCTCTCAACTGGATATCTAGGCGGTTCGGCCCTTTTTTCCACGGCGCTTCTTGAAATATGCGTTTCGTTTAGGGCATGCGTGACTCATGAATGAGCTACACTCAAACGGATGCATCACTTCTTTTAAGTTGGTCAAGATCTAACAACTACTTGAAGCATTTCAGACAGAGCTAAATAAACAATATTTGGTCTAAAAAGTTGCATATTCTATCAAATCTTGTGAAACCATTGTATGAATCATTATTCCTTGATATAATCCCAAATCGAAAAGAAGGGCCAAAATATTGCAAAATAATGTGCTTAATATTCGTAAAAGTTTTACTAAAATCCAGATTATACCAAATAAAACTTTAATATTTGTTTATTTACCTTCTTAAGCCTTAGAACCTAAACTGTATGCATTTTTATACTCTGATACCGAAGGTACTCATAGTATATTGGTTTTGTCGAATGTCCGTCAGGCCGTCCGTCTGTCCGTCTGTCTGTCTGGATGAACGCGCGTATTTCCGAAACGATATTAGATAGACTCTTGAAATCTTTTGCGTTATGATTATAGCTATCTGCTTCAGATCAAGTTTATTCCAAATTTATGCCACGCCCACTGGGAGGCTGGCAAATCGATAACATGTCGATACACCTCAAATCACAAATCGATTAAACGTGAATAACTCCCACAATTTTGAAGCTAGAGTAATCAAATTTGGTAGGTATATTGCTGGTGACCTCCCGAAAAAATTGGATCCTAGGTTAATCGGCCACGCCCATTATTACGCCCACCAGCCCCCCTCCAAAATTAATTTGAAATGCTTATATCTCCCGCAGTTTTAGAGCTAAAGTCACCATATTTGGAATATATATTACTGGTGACGTCCTCTACAGATTACAGAAACAAAATTTCGACCACGCCCACTCCCGCCCCCGTAATCGCGAAAATCGATATACATGAATGCACAATTCGATAACACGTGTATATTTCCCGCAATTTTGAAGCTAGAGTCCCAAAATTTGGAATTTAGACTAGGGCTGACCAGCCCAAAAGATTGCGTCCTGGATTTTCCGGCCACGCCCACTAGAACGCCCCCAGCCACCCCGCCCCCACGAAACACGGAAGCCTATATCTCGCACAGTTTAAGAGCTAGGGCCACCAAAATTGGAGGATAGACTTATTGTCAGCCCCCCCAAAGATCGGCAAAAAATTTTGGGGCCCCGCCCCCTCCCGCCCCCAAAAATCGCGAAAATTTATATCTTCCACAGTTTTAGAGCTAGAGTCACCAAAATTGGAGGATAGACTTATTGTCAGCCCCCCTAAAGATCGGCAAAAAATTTTGGGGCCCCGCCCCCTCCCGCCCCCAAAAATCGCGAAAATTTATATCTTCCACAGTTTTAGAGCTAGAGTCACCAAAATTGGAGGATAGACTTATTGTCAGCCCCCCTAAAGATCGGCAAAAAATTTTGGGGCCCCGCCCCCTCCCGCCCCCAAAAATCGCGAAAATTTATATCTTCCACAGTTTCAGAGCTAGAGTCATTAAACTTGGAAGATATAATTCTGGTCAGCCCCTCTAAATATCGGTAAAAAAAATTTGGGGCCACGCCCCCTCCCGCCCCCAAAAATCGCGAAAATGTATATCTTCCACAGTTTTAGAGCTAGAGTCAAGAAATTTGTAAAATAGACTTCTTGTCACTCCCTCTAAAGATCGGCCAAATTTTTTGGGGCCACGCCCCTTCCCGCCCCCAAAAATCGCGAAAGCTTATATCTTCCACAGTTTTAGAGCTAGAGTCACCAAAATTGGTAGATAGACTTCTGGTCACCCCCTCTTAAGATCGACCATGCCCCTCCAGTTCCCAAAAACTTGGAATGCCGATTTCGGGTCACCCAAACACCAGCAAAAATTTTCTGTTCACTTGCTTTCAGCTGTTCTTAAAATGGTATCAGAGTATTACGCAGTCGGCTCCGCCCGACTGCAACGTTCTCACTTGTTCAAATATAGATTGCTCGTGGTAGAAAAATATCCATGATATTTGTGTGTTTTATCGACTATACTTCACTAGTTCTGATATAATTATAATATAAATGTCATTAAATCAAAATGACCGTCTAAAAAGTAGCCTTACTTTGTCTCTTCAATTTCATGTGTAGCGCATTTAAGCGATCGATACAGCTTAGCCTTTCACATTGGTTCGAATGCATTTCCAATTCTTTATAAAAATGCTTATCATAAAGTTTTATTGTGGCTGCGCCGCTGCTGACCGTTTCTCTCGCACACACACACACACACACACACAGACACGCACAGCTCTCTGGACAAAGGTCGTCGGTTTTGTTAAGGTGTTCTCGGGGCCGTTGTGGATGAGGGGTGCTATTGTTCAACGTGTGCGTGCAACAGCAACAAGAATAATAACAACAACAACAACGTTAGCTGGCCACTTGAAAGTGTGACCGCAGCGTGACTTACACGCAAACGCAGACGCAGCGACGTCAACGTTAACGTCGGCAGCGCAGCATACGCATTCCAATGCACCTGCAGGCAGCCGATCGATGTAGCGATGCGTCGACGTCAACGCCGACGTCAACGTCGACGCCGCCACTTGAAACGAACAATGCAGCGCAGCCGAAACAAAAGCGCGCTGCGTGCGAAGCGCAACAGATTCTTCTTTTCTTGTTATTTGCCCTGCCTTTGATTCGTTTTTACCTAAACAAAAATGCACTTGAGAGAGCGCACTCACAAACACAGACACAGAGAGACGCAGGCACTCAGGCACTCACACACACACACACAGACAGCTCGCTGCACCCACACTGCCAAGCAGTTACAGACACAACAGGTAAACAAACATGGCGAGAGCGTGCGAGCGAGCGAGCGAGCGAGAGCGAACGCAAGAGAGTGAGCGCAACTGATGATTGTGAGAGAGAGCGGCGCTCAGTTTATGCTGTCGCTGGCCGCTCACTTGAATTGCTGGCCGTTCTTTTGACGTCGTCGTCGCATTTTATGTTGAAAACTGTCAAAGGCAAGGCAAGAAGACAGACCGAACAGAACAGAACGGAACGCAGCGCAAAAGCAAAAAAAAGAACGAAGAAAAAAGTGAATACCGATGCGAATGCAGCAGACAAAACGAATGTGACAACGACGACAAAAAGTTTTCTCGAGCAAATTAAATACGAAAATATGTGCCGAAAGTGATGCCAATCAAAAAAACCTCTTCTTAAATAAAGAGGGGGCAGACCGCAGCAGCAGCAGCCCACAGCAGCAGCGACAGCGACATGAACGCGTTCCAGGACTTTGAGCTGGGCGCTAAATTGTATTTACAGTGCTTATGTAATGATTTTGAAAACGATAACAATTGTGTACATTTGATGCAAATAGCTAACTCCCTCTGCCCGCCAACGCCACTCACACACACTGTCTCCTTCTCTCTTTTCCCACTGCAGTGTCACTGAGCAGCTCGCGCTCTGCGACGCCATCGTATACATCACCCGTGAATCATGTCGGCGCCTCGCCGCTGAACGCCATCGCCCACTCGCCGGTCAATCATAGGCAGAACTTTTTCACGCCCATTGCGAATCAAGCGCAGCAGCAGCAGCAACATGTGACTGCTGTGGCAGCAGCAGCAGCAGCAGCAGTGCCAACACCCAGTCCAGTGTTGTACAACACAAACAACAACAGCAACAACAGCAGCAGCAACAACAACAATGGCTGGGAGAGCAGTCAAGCTGTGCAGCAACAGCAGCAGCAGCAGCAGCAACAACAGGCGCCGCCACCGCCGCAAACGGCGGCCGTTTCGCTCGTGATGCATGCACCGCCGCCACAACAACAACAGCAACAACAACCACCTGCCGCTCATCTCAATACGCTGCCAGCGCCTCCAGCGCCGCCCAGCAGCAACAGTCTGGGGCATGCAACCAGCGTCATACGCATCTCAAGCAGCCAACAGCAGCAGCAGCAACAACAACAACAACAACACGTTGTAGCCACAGCTGGCCATCAAACCTTTCATCCCGTTATTGTGAATGCGGCCCAACAGTCGCAGATTCATGCGCAGAATTCATTGCCGGTTTCCGTTGGCCAACAGCAGCAGCAGCAGCAGCATCCTCTGCCACCCACTTCGGTTTCATTTCATCCGCATCCGCCAACCACGCCCACATCCGTAACAGTGGCGATGCCAACAGCACAGGACAAGGCATTGCCAAAAAACGGTAAGTGCCACACAAAACTTGTTGACTAGCATTAAATGAATGAGCCCAAAATTATGCTCGGATACAAGTGAAACGGAAATGTCAATTCGAATACTCGAATACAAGCGAAAATCGGCAATGTGAATGTGCTTAGGATCGATGAGTAAAGAAGTTTACGAAGCTTATACATGCAATTCTAGTCAACTTTACAAGTTTGAAGATAAATATTTCAAAAGAAGTTAACTTTTTGCACACAAATGCTTGCAAAAACAAGCACAAACATCAAAATTAACCTTAACGAGCTGCAGAGTAACAAAAATAGCACAACTTATACATTATTTGCGCCATTTGTTTTGCATTCCATGCGAACTATAAAAATACAACATATATTTTAGTTAAAATTAGGTCTTAAAACTATACTCAAGGTAAAGGAACAAGCAGACTATGCAAAATCATAATTTTTCTTCTGTTGCCATGTTTGGTGCTGTTTAGATTAAGCTCACATTATGAAGAAGTGTTTAAACTCTCTCTCTCTCTCTCTCTCTCTCTCTCTGTTGTTTAGGCTACAATGCGGCTAGCTATTCGTGGCAAAAGCTACTGCCGCAGATGCCGGCCATGACCAAAGCACCTCCAGCGACAGCGGCGACGACGACAACCACAAACAGCAATTACAGCGTGGCCATGATGCACCATCAGCAGCACTCGCAGCAGCAGCACTCGCAGCAGCAGCAACAGTTGTCGCAGTCGCAGCAAGTGCCAACAGCAGCACAGCAGCAGGAGCAACAACAGCAACAGCAGCAACAGCAGCCGCTGCTCAATCACAACAATAATCATTTGATTGTGCCCGCACCGCTGTCATCGCCCGGCAAGCCGCTCAACTGTTCCATGAACGATGCAAAGGCAGCGGCGGCAGCAGCACAAGCAGCGGCCGCGGCAGCAGCAGCAGCAGCAGCAGCAACATCCTCGTCGAGTGCTGCGGATGAGGCAGACGAGCCCGACGACCAGCTGGACGACGATGTGTTCGAGCCGACGCCCTGTGCGCCAATCATATCGACCATGTCGAATGGCAAGAAGGCGGCGACGGCAGCAATGCGACTGGCCACCTACAGCAACAGTAGCAGCAGTAGCAACAGCAACATACGCAAACTGGAGGAGTGCCATGATGCCAGCGATGGTGCTGGCGGTGCACCAGTCACCTCGGCGGCCAAGCGACGCAGTCAGTCGCTGAGTGCGCTGCAGCAGCAGCAACAGCAGCAGCAGCAACAGCAGCAGCAGCAACAACAGCAGCAGCAACAACAGCAGCAGCAGCAGGCGGCGCCAGCGGCTGGCAAGAAGATACGCCGACCGATGAACGCTTTCATGATCTTCTCGAAGAAGCATCGCAAGGTGGTGCACAAGAAGCATCCCAATCAGGACAATCGCACGGTCAGCAAGATTCTCGGCGAGTGGTGGTACGCCCTGAAGCCGGAGGAGAAGGCGCAGTATCACGATTTGGCCAAATCGGTCAAGGATGCGCACTTTCATCTGTATCCGGATTGGAAATGGTGCTCCAAGGATCGCCGCAAGTCATCCACGTCGGGCAAAGCCGGCCCGGCTCAGCCCGGCTCCGCGAATGCCGTCAGCGATGGCAAGCAGCGTCTTGTCTCCGTGGACGGCTCCGATTCGCTGGAGGAGGACATGTGCCCCTCGACGCCCGGTGGCAGTGGCAGCAGCGGCGCCCTAGCGGCCGAGCTGCAAGGCGACATCATCCCACTGACCATTGACACCTACAACATTCCGTGCGATGAGACGCCCACCACGATTGTTGGCCATGCCCCGGTTCAGGTCCAGGGTCAGGGGCAGGGGCAGGGCCACTGCAAGGGTAAGCTGCTCAAGAACGAGCTGCCCTCCGATGAGGATGAGCAAATGCTTGTCGTCGAGGATGAGCAGCAGCCACCGAAAAAACTGGATCTGCAGTGTCGCGAACGCGTCAACGACTTGGACATGGATGACGCACCCTACGACTATCGCAAGCAGCAGCAGCAACATCCCCAGACGGACACGGAACAGGTAAATAGACATTTCACCAAATACCTTCCACATTTATGATTATATTGAATGCTTGTATGCTCACACTCGATACAGCGTCTCCAGGAGGATCATGCGAGCCTGTGCAATGGCCAAGCGATGTCGGCGCCGGCGTCAAGTGGGGAGCGCGAGATTACGCTGAAGCCAAAGGCGATCAAGGCTCATCCCGGGCTGGAGAGCACCATGTTGCAGTATCCGCAGATGCCCATGTACACGCACTACACTAGTCCCAAGAATCCAATCGGTGTAACACCATTCCAACCCACAGGCGAGCAAGCACAAATCCCCATTAGTTAGTCTTGCAGCAGTTGCTCATTGTTGTATTTGGTTTTTGTGTGTGTCTTTCGTACAGGCGGCGCCTTCAAATCGATGCCCATCAGTCCCAAGGGCAGCAGCTCCTCCGGTTGCAAGGCGGATGAGCAGCAGCAGCAGCAGCAGCAGCAGCACATCAAGCAGGAGGACATTAAACAGGAGCCGCCATCGCCATATAAACTGAATAATGGCGGCAACGCTGGAGCGTCCACTGGTGGCGTCATAAGTGCGCCGACTCCCAGCAGTGCCGTTGGGGCCATCTTCAATTTCAATGTGCCAATTGCGACGGCTCTTAGCCAGAAGCAATATCACTATCCCATGCCCCACACCCTCTGCAGTCCGACAGATGTGAGAGGTGAGTTTTGCAGTCGGCCGTAGTCGAAACTCTTAGCGATTTCTTATTTTATATTTATACTTTGTTTTTGTATTTTTTTTCCATTGAATATATACTTTTGTATTTTACTTTGTTGTAGCCCTTATGTTGTTGTTTTTGCTTCCGTGTTTTTTTTGTTCATTCTTTTTAAATGATCAAAACAAATTGGCATTATTTGTACTATGATTTGTTGCGTATGATTTGATAATTACTGTATGTGTACATATTTTACGGTATACCAAAGACAAAATTCAACCAAAGCGCCCAACCCTCGCCTCGCCCCCATTTGCATCTGGCATAACTGACGCTCATCTGAGAAGTTTACTTTTCTGTTTTGTTTTTAACGATGGCTTTATGCATAACATTTTTCTCTCTATTTCTCCAAACGCTCGCATATTCCACACAATCTCTCCATTCCCATTCACACACACACACACACGCATACACACATGCAATCGCTCAACTCGCGCCATCTATCGAACTTCCTCTCTCTTTGTCTGTGTCTGATGCACACACACACACACACCTTTCATCATAAAACCCCGCAAAAGCCAAAGAACTCGGACCAAAACAAAAACAAGACAATGTCACTGCCAGCAGAGATCTAGCAACGGACGCTAACGAAACAGGCGATGAAGGAGACTGCGCTGAGGAGGATGACATCGACGAAGAAGACGACGACGATGACGACGACGACGACGATGATGATGACGAGCAGTTTATGGCGGAGCTGGCCAGTGTGACCACAGATTTCGATGACATTGCGCAGTATACGATTGCCAAGCCAGTCACGCCCATGCCCATGGCCACGCCTACACCAACGCCCACAGTTGTTCCGCTAAAGCGCAAACAGTTCACCATAGTGCGTTCACTCACCCCACTGCAGCCGGCAAAGTCACCACACCAGCAGCTGAAGCATCTGCATCAGCGACGCGTCGAAACGCCGCCCACAGTCATAACGCGCGTGCCGACGCCGACGCCAACGCTGACGCCAGCGGCAACGGCAATGCTGACGGCGACGGCGACGTCGACGTCGACGATCATAGCGACGACGGCGGCGTCGCTGCCGCGCAATCATTTTACCATTATACGCACACAACCACAGCACAACACACCGCCGCCATTGTTTTTCAAAAGCTCAAAAGCTCAGACATTAACATCATCAAATGCAACAGCAAGTGCAGCGACAATAGCTGCATTTGCAAACACAAACACCAACACCAACACACACACAGCAACTACAACAACAACATCAACCATTCACAGTAACGAGCAACTTATTCAATTTTCCAATAATTTCAACAACGCTGCTGCAAAAAAACATACAAACACCAACCCACCACCAACAACGACAACAACAACAACAACATCTACTTCAACAACGTCCATAATACGCAAATTGTTGACACTGCAAGATGCCAGCAAGGCGACAGGACGCGCGGCCATTTTGTATGACGCTTTAGTGTTGGACACGCTGCACGGCAACGAGGACGATGACGACGACGAGAACAGCGACAGCAACAACAATGCGAATGGGGCGCAACAACAGCAGAGCGAAGCGTCCGCAACAACAACAATAACAAGTGCAGTGCAGCAGCAGCAACAACAGCAGCAGCCAGCAACAATGTTGCTCATCACCGATATGAACAGCTACAATCAGCAACATGTTGCCGCCGCGTCCACAGCGGGTGCCACATTGCGTCCATTGTCCTTCATTAGCATCAATGCTTGCAACAAGATCACGTTGCCGGCCAATACACGCATTCTGACCACAACGGCCACCACGACCACGCCCACGCTGACCGTACTAACCAAGATGGCGCCCGCAACAAATCATAGCACTAATAATAAAGCCAATGAACTAACCATAACAGCCACTGTCGACAGCGGCAACAATAACAACCACAACAACAGCAACACCAAAAGCAACAACAACAATAAAAGCAACAGCATTATTAATAGTGATGCAACCACAATTCTTATGATCAACTCAAACTCATCCGCAGCCCATCAGGCCTGTGTGCCCAACTCACCGGCGGCCGTCAGTTTGGGGCATGCGTCAAGCATTGCCACGCCCCCCGCCTCGGCGCCAGCGCAAATACTCGGCTCAGGGGGTCCAGCGCCACAACAGAAAATGTTCTTTGCCATGGGACATCCGGTAAGTGCAACAAACAACAAACAACAGCAAACAGTTGCAATAACAATAAACAATCCTATATTTGCTAATTGCAGTACCCACTGCTGCCGCCGCCGCATCAGCAGAGCACGCCCACCCTGGAGCACCTGCAGCTGGATGCATTTGGGTCCGCCTACCTCTTCAAGAAGCACAACGGTGGTCTGGGTGTGCAGGGAGCACCGGTGCCGCCAATGCCGCCGGTTGGTGCCCAGACGCAGATGCGTCTGCATAACTATGGGCCCAGCACTCACGCCGGTGTCCACGAACAGCCGCCGGCCAGTTCACCCTCGTACAAGTCGATGCCCTCGACGCCCAAGTCGGCCACATACCATCTGAGTGCAGCGAGCGATTCGTCGGGCAAGCGCAGCTGTGAGGCTGCAGAAGAGGCTGACGTCGATGTTGATGTGGACACCGATGGTCAGCAGTTTGTGTTGGCGCCGACGCCGGCGCAACTGGGCTGTGCACCGCTGCAGCGGCGCAAGAACTTATGTGAGTAGTATTAGCTAAAGAGAACAATAACTTTATACCGAACCCTATAAGATCAGCTTGTTATGAATATATATATGATCTATGATTGCAGCTCAAAGTAAATCGGACAACTTGGTCAACAGCACGGGTGGCTATGGCTCGAGCAATGGTCAGCAGCAGCAGCAGCACATTGGACGCAAGCTGCACTCGCCCACAATGATGGAGGTGGCTGCCTCGTCGCCCATCATTGGTCATGTGAACAGCAGCAGCCTCAGCTCGGCGCTGCCCACGCCCACCTCATCGACGACCACGCCCAACAGCGACGAGCAGCAACCGCTGACGCCGACCATTGTCAGCAGCAGCAACAGCCACAGCAACAACAACAGCCACAGCAACAACAACAGCCACAACAACAACAACAACAACATGTGTATTCAGGCTTCCAAGTCGCCGCTGAGATGCGTGCCCGCCTCGGCGCCCGCCGTCGTCAACCACAAGAAGAAGAGCGATGAAATTAACAAGTAAACTAACGCAACGATCAACAAGTAACTGTACCCTTATCCTAAATCGTATCGACATTATTGCAGCGTGCTCAAGCAAGTGGACTTTGAGAAGAAATACAAGGCGCTGCCGCAGTTCAAGCCGGAGGATTGCCAATCACCCAGCGCCATTGCTGTGCCGTCGCCGCCACGCGTCTATGGCACCAATTATCGCAAAAAGAATGCAGTGCAGCCGCCCGTGCAAAAGCTGAGTATGTTTAGCTATTTGTAAGCCCAACAGTTCCAATGCTAATTCAAATCCTTTGCAATTTCGCCATTCAAGTGTGCGAGGATGATTCGATTGATGAGCCAGCTTCGGCGCCGCCAACGACAACGCAGCGTTTCTTTGGCGCCGACTTTAACAACGATCTGAGAGGTAAACCCATTAGCCCACTTAGTTGTCACAGCGCTTCAGGAACTAATCTTCAATTTGCTGCAGAACTTGAGACGGCGGATCAACCGGGCCGATCGCCGCGCACTCCCAAAACGCCGTTGCAGAGCGCCCGCTCCGATGTTAGCGAGAAGGGACACCGCAAAGTTCTCGAAACGCGTCGCAATTTAGTCATGCAGCTGTTCAACGAGCACGGCGTCTTCCCATCCGCCCAGGCCACCATTGCCTTCCAGGTAAGTACGCCCAAAAGAAAAGCTAATACTCAAACTAAATCCTTCCACGATCGATCCACAGACCAAACACATTGATGTCTTTCCGCGCAAACAAGATCTGCAGCTAAAGATACGCGAGGTGCGCCAGAAGGCCATGGGCCATCCGCCCTTCACACCACACTCGGCCGGTCCCAACACGCCATCCGACTCCAACTCCTCGTCGGCCACGCTGAGCGCCACTTTGAATGCTCAAACGGTCACTGGAGCAGCGTCAGGTAATTACAACAACTGCTGCACCTCAAGCAGCCTTAAGCTCAACGAATCCAGCTATGATTTACAGCGTATTTTCAATAATTCAAAAGTTATTATCTTGCTTTTTGTATATAAAGTAACTGTTTGATTCCCGGCTTCCAAGCATATGAATATCATATATTTATAATTTACTGAGGATTTGATAATATTACATTAAATGTAACTTTAAATATAGTATTCAAATAGATTAATAGAACATTCCCAGCTTTCAAGCACATGGATATCATATATTTATAATTTACTGAGGATTTTATAATATTACATTAAATGTAACTTTAAATATAGTATTCAAATAGATTAATAGAACATTCCCAGCTTCCAAGCATATGAATATCATATATTTATAATTTATTGAGGATTTTATAATATTACATTAAATGTAACTTTAAATATAGTATTCAAATAGATTAATAGAACAAAAATCTTTAAAATGGCATAGAAAAGGGAAAAGCGCTTACATTCTAAAAGTATTTAAGATCACAGATAAGCAAAACATGACGGAGAGTTCAAAAATTGCTGAAGTTTATGAAAGACAATGTATCAATTATATCGGTTTTCACAACACTACTCAAAATTTGCAAAACACAAATCTCTCTTTTTACCATATGTATCAAAGTAAATCAAAAGAGTCCCCAGTTAATTATGTATGTGTAAAATCAAAGTTTTCTTTTATTGAAAAGGCTTTTGTTACCCCTCCTTTGTTGTATATGATTTTTCCATTTACCTTATCCATTTTTAATTTGTTTTCTTTTTCTATTGTGAAAACATTGTACAGATGTTTTTCCGTATTACTATACGACAGGTATGCACCAGCAGCATCAGCAGCAACTCGCAGAGCAACAACAACAACAACAGCAGCAGCAGCAGTGTCTGCAACAGGTGAATCATCTAATCAAACCAAACGACAATGATAACAAGTACAAGTGAGGCAAAGGAGTAGGCCGACGCTTAGAAGGATTACAGGATCAGGAGGTGAACGAAATGGCTTAGCTGCGAGTGACAAATTACTTAAAATTAGTAAACGAAATAAGGAAAACAGAAAATAATTGCAGCAACGCACACACAAACAAACAATTCACACACACACACACACACTCACATAGATAGCGCGCATCTATGAGATGCATGTGAGAGAAACAACAAGAGAAATAGTTTATATTGAAACAAAGAAGAAAATAATCGAAGGAGTGCAAAAAACAAAAACAAAAAACAAAAAAGAATAAACATGTTTAATTACAATAGGCGTATATACTACAAGCGTAACAGAGACAGAGAGATAGTAGAGAAAACAAGAGAGAGAGAGAGTGAAAGAGTAGAAATGTATTTATTAAGCAGCTTAATAAATGCAAAATTGATGGAGTTACCAGGTGGAAGATAGAAGTATTTGAAGCACATATGAAGTACATACATTATGGAAACATTGTATAATGGCTTAGTTAATAATTTGCAGGAAAACAAACAAACAAACAAACAAGCAAACAGCAACAGCAAACAACTACAACCACAATAAGCATGCAAACACAATGAATACCATTAACAAAACAAAAAACAAAAAACAGAAATAATAATAGCTTTAAGGTCTAAATTTAACTTAAATTGCACATTAATTTTGAAGTGTATTTAGCACAAGTTAAACGCAAAGAATTGTATAAAACAAAGTAAAGCAAAACAAAACAAATCGATAACGATAACGCAACTTGTAAGCTATATGGAGAAATTGTAGTTGTATTTGTACTATACATATAAATTTAGTCATAACGGTTTTCAAATGAAACAAAACCGCACGTCAAAATGCTTTTAAATTGTCGGCTTTTTTTCTTTCTTTTTTTTGGAACCAAAATCGAAAAGAGGAAAAAATTTTAAATTGTATGTACATTATTCTACTATTATTCTGGCCTATTTTTTTATACTGTTGTCTATTTAATTTGAATAAACAAATTTAATTTATATAATTAATTAGTTTAGTTAAGACCGTTGTTTCTATCTTCTTTTAACTTGTATACAGCAAATAAATCTTGAAGAACAACCACAACAACTATATAAATTCAAAAAACAAATGCAAACTCAATAAGAATATCGAAAAGAATTGCAATCGAAACAGAAAGAAAAAAATTGATAAAACATAAAACTGTCTTCCACTGTTGCTGCAATATTTTAATTATACATGTTTTAATTGTTTTTATTATTATGATTATTATTATTATTATTATACAAGGCATATTTTACAATTAGTTCTCTGTGTAGTTTTCGCTTATTTAATATTATTTTATAAATAGAGTGTGTGACTGCGTTTAATTTTAAATATTCTTTTGGCTTTCAACAATAATCATAATATTACTAGTTTGTAATAGTAGTTCTTAAACAAGCTTTAAACAAATTTCAATACATTGAGCAATAATTCAATGGCCTGCAATAATGCCAGAAACGTTGTATTAGTATGTGTGTTAAACTTAAAGTGTTGTGTCTGTTACTGTCACAATAATTTCCAATCATTGTTGCCTGCTCCTTTTTTTGTGTTTAGTTCAGTTCAGTTCAGTTGGCCATAGCTACAGTGCGAGCTAATAATATCCGCTCTAGCATGATAATAAGAATACATTTAATTAGAGCTATGAAATTATAGTTATTATATATTACGTATTACAAATTGCAATAATGTTAAACATTGTTTAACTGATGTTTTTTCCATTAGTTATTTTAAATGACAGCCAACTCACACCGACACACAAATACACACTCACACACACACACACGCACTTTTTATTTGTGTAATAGTTAGTTATTAAAACAAATTGATTACAACTTTTTGAAGCCGCACTTACTTATAATTTACAAAATAGTTTCTTTTAGCTTTTATGTTTTTTAATGCATAGAGTTGAAAACAAAATTTTATATAATAAAAACAAAGTACATTTTAGCGTGTTAATGTTTATAAAAAGAATAAAACAAAGTTTATAAGCAAATCAAACGTGTGAAATTATTATAGTAATGCATATTGGTAAACAACAAAAAAAAAACAAACAATAACAACTAACAAACACTAATGCTTCTTACGTTTTTGTTGCTGAAAATCAGGTAAATCAAATACAGATAAACATCTTCTATTGAAATTTTCCAAATAACATAAGCAACTGCTAGACAGGAACTCAGATAGCGAATTTGTGCCAATGACTAAACAAAACAAAAAAAAAAACAAACTTTAAATTTAATACGTAAAATACAATTTAGTCTAATAGCCCCACACAAAATAACGGATAATCCAATCAATATACAAAAACTCTGTCGGCATTGAAATTAGTCAATTAAGATAAGTGCAAGCCGCAAATATTTTTGGCAAATCGCAACAAAGAAGAAGAAGAAATAAAGAATACAACAGTAATTTATAATCCTGCGAACTTGTACAATACAAAACACAAAGTATACAAGGACGAGACAACAACTTTTGGCAACAAACAATTTCGACCTAACAAAATTTTTTACAATGCAAACAAAATGGAAAAAGATCTACAAACAAAAAAAAACAACAAACAAACTCTCTCACACACACACACAAAGACACCCTCAAACCAAAAATGGCGTTTCGGATACAAAATTCTAAAATTCAGGTATAAAAACAAATAGTGTTGTAAAATGTTACATTTTTTGAAAACAAGATGAAATATTTAGCTATTTATAAAAAAATAAAGAAAAATATATAAAAAAAAAAACAACAACAACAAACAGAAACAAGTGAGTAAATTTAACAAAAGCTTGTGTAAAATTTACAACGTGCTTTTAGTAAATATTATAGAGAGCACATTTGGAAATGTATAAACCGTATGTATGTATTATATATTTTTTCAAAAAACAAACAAAAAAACTGTATTTTAAAATGCTTTTAACTACACTCGTAACTAACACACACAAAATTGCAAGGAAAATCCAATTCAGTTGTGAACAATTTTCACAGTTTCAAAACCACAGCAAAATTGTAACAAAATAACTGGAGACAAGGTGTTTTTTATAGTTTTTAACCTGGAAATATATATATATATATATATATACTTAAGTAGTTTGGGGTTACAACAATTTTAACAAATGAAAACAAACAAAAAAAAGTAATTCTACATAGAGCTAAACTAAAAAGAAAATGAAACAATTTGATGAAATTTCTAGTGGCAATCCTTTAAATAAAATACAACATGATAATAGTGAAAAATACCAAAAAAAAAAAAACGTTACACAATGTTGTTTGCGATTTGTTTGGTTAATTGTTAAACAAATATACTTAACAACAACCACAAAAATAAGTGCATATTTAAATGTGCTTATAATAAGTGAATCGATTGCACAATTCTAAAGTTAAAAAAAAAAAACATTTGAGTTAAATGCATGTAGTGAAATTACCAAATGAATTAATCGATTAGCATTATTTAATTTGCCAACGACCTGAACGCTTTGTAAAAATTGACATACTTCCAAAAACTTATTTGTGAACCTAATTACTAAGTTAACTAAGTTAAGTTATTGTGAACGTATTTTTAAGCGAACAGAACAAATTACAAATATTGCATACATACATATACATTATACATATATATATATTATATATACACACATATACATTAGCATACATTCAATGATTTAATATTGAATATTTAATACAGAGATAGTTGTGTGCCGACCGTTTTGCATATTTTTCAGAAAGAGGCTTTCAGAAACGCATTCGCAACAAGAATATTTCATGTACAACTCTCTATTTGCTGCAGGATATTTGCATTTGCATTGCATTTTATGGAAACGGCTGCCAGTCATTAGATGCACGGCCTAGCCACCAACGTGAAATTGATTAATTAACGGCTCACACACACACACACACACACAAACACACATACAAAACACAGCCATATACATATATAAATTATAAAGAATTTATTGAATAAAATGACAAACATGCATTCACAACAAAAAATATAAAAAACCTATGCTATGCTTAGCAACTTTTGAGATTCGCTTTCGCATCGCCAACACAATTCTCTATATCTGCACAGCAGATTCGGGTGCAATCTCCGGTGCAGTCTCTACCAGCGGCACAGGCAGCTCCACCTGCTCAGAAGCCTCGACTATGCCGCGAGCCGAGCCAACAATGCTCACATCCGCACAGTTCACGAACGTCTCCTGGGCACCACAGCCGATGGCGCCGCTGCCATCCTCGCAGACGCCCCAATTGTTGCCCGCCGTATAGGTCCAGCGGAGCACGCAATGCTTGCAGCTGAGTCCTAGCGGCAGTCGCAGGCTCATATCGTAGCTGCCCGTACTGGATCCAAAGTAGTACTTGAGGCTGCCATCGGCAAACTGCAGCTGGTATTTGGCAAAGCAGCTCTCCGACTCGCTGCCAAACTCATCGAGGCTGCACAGCTGGAAGCTGAAGTGTCCCTTATGATTGGCTGTGATCAGCACATTGATCTCCGCCGAGCTGACTCCTGTGTAGCTCTTTACTATGACACCCTTGCCATATTTGCCGCCAAGCTCATTGGGTCTCGGGCTACTCAGACTATAATCATCACCGCACAAGCCGCACTTGCCACCATTTTCAGTTTGTTTCTGCAGATATTAGGGATTACATATAGCAACAATCCAAGTGATGAGGAACACTCCGACACTCCTCAACATACCCATAATCCGCCGCAATAAAGGGCATTATCGTCGTAGTTCGTGGGCGCCGAGGAATCGTAGCGCCAGCGCGAGGATCGACCGACAGGACTCAGCATCATGCCATGGCCATCGATGTGGCTCACAAGCTGCAGGCTTACCAACATGCTAATACTGATCAGGCTGAGGTATTTCATTTTGTTTAGGTCTTGTTTGGGTCTGTGCCTTGGATGGACTAGGTCTTATATAGCTCAACATTTTGGGTCTTATCGGTTCACATCGCTGGATACATAGGAAGTTTTCTGATTTTTGGAAACGTTATCAGCCACCAAAGCGATTGCATACAAATAAGTCGATTCTTATCAGTCTTCTATCATATAATTTAATAATACTGTTGCCGAAATTTTGAAGAATCGCAATTTCACATTGTTTATTGATCAAAACAATGATGACAAATACTTACTAAACAATTTTGAGTCATTAAAGTATAAAAGAAATTGGGGTTACAGTGGTTACTCGAAATTAAAATGGTTACTAAAAATTAATCTGTAGATCTAAGATCCGAAATATCTTCTATTTTCTTTCTTGGCTTAAGTTCCAAATATTGTAGTTTTTAGTTATGAATTTATAATTTTTGCGTGTAGTTTCTTGCTTTCTATTATTTGAGTGTGTACTGTATATTCGCGATAGTATAATAACATTTTACTGGCCAATAAGAGCCCATGCGAAAATATTTTGCAGCCTTGGATACAACTTTGTTTTTACTACAGCCAAAAAAGAATAGAAGGTCTTTGGTTCAAGGAAAGTTAAAAAAAAGTTCATAAGATAAGAGTAAAACAATCCATAACTTTTATTCGTGTTTTAGAACAGCACTTGTTGTTAATTGCCAGTAATTTTTTAAACATAATTTCATAAGGTTTACTAGATTTACTGTAGAAGCTGCTTATTAACTGACCTTTCCAATATATACAAATACAAATACAAAAATAATACTTTTTAAAAGAAAATAAAAATTAGAGTGAACTAAATGCAACTTGCACTGCAAGAAATTATTTTATATCTGCATAAGTCTTATATGCATACGTAACGAAACCAATATTGTTCAAAATTTCAAAACAGTGAATATTATGTCAAAATATTGTTAGTCATTGACTAACCAGTATTTGGCTTGTGTCTAGGATAAACAATGAAAGCAGTGCCTTTGTAAGCAGTTGAAATGCAGCACATAAAAAGGCATAATAGCTGGAGCGAAACCCGGCTAATATTCAATGTATTTGAATATCTGATCTAATTTTTATTTTATTTTTATGTTGTAACCTTGTGCCATGTTATATATATATGTATATATATTATATAATATATATATGTATATTAATTATAAACTGCCAGTTAAATGCTCTCGTTTTTATTAGGTATTTGGCGTTGAATCAGTACAAAATGTTCAGGAATATTTGCTTCACAATTAAACTTCCACAGACTCAATCTCCTCAGGCACAACTGGCTTGTCAGCAGCAGCGCCTGCCATCTCCTTCACCATGTTGCGGCCCCAGTAGACGCTGACATCGGCGCAGTTCTTGAAGGTCTCCTGGGGACCACAGCCCAGGGCGCCAGTGCCATTGTCGCAGAAGCCCCAGTTGTTGCCTGGGCGAACGCAAAACACATTTTATAGCAGCTCAAACAATTAAAAACGTTAACATTCTTGACTTACCGCCCACGTAGGTCCAGCGGAGCACACAGTGCTGGCAGGTGACACCCTGAGGCAGCATAACTGTCACATCGAACTCGTCCCTCTGGGTGCCAATGTACAGCTTGTCGCTGCCATCGGGGAAGCGCAGACGATTCTCATTGAAGCAGGCCTCCGACTCGCCGCCAAATCTGTCCAAGTTGCACAGATGGAACTGGAAGTAGCCCAAGTGATTCGCGCTGAGCTTGACGCCAACCTTAATCGCATTTGAGGCCATATAGCTCTTCGTGATGACACCTATGCCGCCAAATTGGCCACCAATCTCATTGGGACGTGGCTGGGGAACCAAGAAGTTGTCGCCGCATAATCCGCACTGACCACCATTGTTCTGCATGGTCTGCAAAGGATTAAAGAAGGAAAACAAGTCAGAACGTTTGAGTCAAAAATAAACAGACTTTCGCGAAATTGAATGCATTTTTAAGGAACAAGGAACCAATTAGTGAAGGGAACTCTACATTTTATTCCAATTTAATAACAAACGCGTTGGAAAAAACTAAAATAAAGTGAAATTTAGGATTGTATACTTTATAAACCAGATAGAAAAAACACATCGCCTTTGTGAGCCTTTAAAAAACAAACTGCTGTTAAATCAACTATGAATTAACATTTTAAACTGAAGATGGACGAAAATATTAAAACTTCAATCAAGTACATTTTCGCATAGATCATTGAAAATTAGTTTGAAGCATAAATGCATTTTTTAAACAATTGTTAGCACTTTTATCTATTATTATTGCTAGATGTTATTGAGCAGATGTTTATTATATTTTCTGTACTCCCAGCTTTTGGTTGTCGAATATCGAAAACAAAGCATATTATGCTGATATTTTTTCATTTTAGTCTAATACGAGACTCCTTTTTTTTGTTGTGCAAAATGTTGTTATTTTAAAACGTATGTTTAACTAAAACTAGCAAATGGACAATCAATTACCAAATGGACATTGATATATAAATTTGAATTTCTTGTAATATTATATTTGGAATTAACTGTCATCCTCTTACCATCAAGCCGCCGCAGTAGAGCTCATGGTCGTTGTAGTTCTGGGGTGCTGAGCCATCGTAGCGCCAGCGCGAGGAGCGACTGGGAGGATTCAGCATCATGCCGTGAGCATTGATCTGGTGGAGGCCAACGGCCAGAAGGAGGACGACACTGAGCAGGTAGTTCATGTTGTTTGCAATTTCACTTTCACTATGCCTGCCATGGAGCGGGCACAGGCCTTATATTTCCCAGGCCCACGCATTATCTGGATCTGGATCCCGATTATCGGGCTAAAGAGTTTTACGACGGCTCTTCAGCTGCCACCGAATGTTATCAATTTGAGGGTAACACGCAGCTTTGTACGAAAATAAACAATGATATTCATTTGCTTATTGGCAGTAGGAGTGCTACCACTGCAAGTCCAAGTCCGCACAGACCCTGGATAACCATCTCTAATTGGCGCAGTAAAAGATCTCATAAAACGTCAGCCACTTGTCAGAATGCAAAGAATTTTAAGCACGCAAAACAAAATAAAGTTTATATTGAATACGTAAAATACAAGTTAGTCTAATGGACCTAAAAATAAAACCCCATCAACTAACAGATAATCCAATAAATATACAAAAACTCGGTCGGCAATGAAATTAGTCAATTAAGATAAGTGCAAGCCGAAATATTTTTGGCAATGGCCACAAAGAAGAAGAAATAAAGAATACAACAGTAATTTATAATCCTGCGAACTTGTACAATACATAACAAAAAGTATACAAGGACGAGACAACAACTTTTGGCAACAAACAATTTCGAACTAACAAAATTAGTTATAATGCAAACCAAAAAGAAAAAAAACTACAAACAAAAAAAACAAACAAACTCACACACACAAAAATTCTAAAACTCAGGTATAACAACAAATAGTGTTGTAAAATGTTACATTTTTCACAACAAGATAAAATATTTAGCTATTTATAAAAATAAAAAAAATCAATAGCCTTTAAAAAAATAAAAAACAACAAACAGAAACAAGTACATATTTTGCCTAATGAAAATTAGATTGAACTGAATGCAGCTTGCACTGCAAGAAATAATTTTATATTTATATAAGTCTTATTTGCATACGTGACGAAACAAATATTGTTCAAAATTTCAAAACAGTGAATATTATATCAAAATATTAGTCATTGACTAACCCGTATTTGGTTTGTGTCTAGGATAAACAGTGCATTTGTAAGCAGTTGAAATGCAGCACATAAAAAGGCATAATAACTGGAGCGAAAACCGTCTAATATTCAATGTATTTGAATATCTGATCTAATTTTTATGTTATGTTATTTTTATGTTGTAACCTTGTGACATGTTATATATACATGTATATATATTATATAATATATAATTATTAATTATAAACTGCCAGTTAAATGCTCTCGTTTTTATTAGATATTTGGCGTTGAATCAGTACAAAATGTTCAGGAATATTTGCTTCACAATTAAACTTCCACAGACTCAATCTCCTCAGGCACAACTGGCTTGTCAGCAGCAGCACCTGCCATCTCCTTCACCATGTTGCGGCCCCAGTAGACGCTGACATCGGCGCAGTTCTTGAAGGTCTCCTGGGGACCACAGCCCATGGCGCCGGTGCCATTGTCGCAGTAGCCCCAGTTGTTGCCTAGGCAAACACAAAAAACATTGTATAGCAGCTCAAAACGTTAACATTCTTGACTTACCGCCCACGTAGGTCCAGCGGAGCACACAGTGCTGGCAGGTGACACCCTGAGGCAGCATAACTGTCACATCGAACTCGTCCCTCTGGGTGCCAATGTACAGCTTGTCGCTGCCATCGGGGAAGCGCAGACGATTCTCATTGAAGCAGGCCTCCGACTCGCCGCCAAATCTGTCCAAGTTGCACAGATGGAACTGGAAGTAGCCCAAGTGATTCGCGCTGAGCTTGACGCCAACCTTAATCGCATTTGAGGCCGCATAGCTCTTCGTGATGACACCACTGCCGCCAAATTGGCCACCAATCTCATTGGCACGTGGCTGGCGATCCGAGAAGTTGTCGCCGCACAATCCGCACTGGCCACCATTGTTGGTCATGGTCTACAAAGGATTATGGAAGATAAATAAGTCAGAACGTTGCAGTGGAATGAATTTGAAGGACCAAGGAATAACAAACCAGTTGACATAACCATAAAGTGAAAGATAGGATTGTATACTTTATAAAGCCGAAAAAAACACATCGCCTTTGTGGGCGTTTAAAAAAAAACTGCTATGAAGATGGATCATGCTGATATTTTTTATATCAGTCTAATACGAAAATCCTTTTTTCTGGTCCAAAATGTTTTAATTTGAAAATGTATGTTTAACAAACTAACAAATGGACAATCAAATACCAAATATACATTGATATATCAATTTGAATTTCTTGTAATTCACTCACATTCAAGCCGCCGCAGAATAGCTCCATGTCGTTGTAGTTCTGGGGTGCTGAGCCATCGTAGCGCCAGCGCGAGGAGCGACTGGGAGGATTCAGCATCATGCCGTGAGCATTGATCTGGTGGAGGCCAACGGCCAGAAGGAGGACGACACTGAGCAGGTAGTTCATGTTGTTTGCAATTTCACTTTCACTATGCCTGCCATGGAGCGGGCACAGGCCTTATATTTCCCAGGCCCACGCATTATCTGGATCTGGATCCCGATTATCGGGCTAAAGAGTTTTACGACGGCTCTTCAGCTGCCACCGAATGTTATCAAGTTGAGGGTAACACGCAGCTTTGTACGAAAATAAACAATTATATTCATTTGCTTATTGGCAGTAGGAGTTCTACCACTGCAAGTCCAAATCCGCACAGACCCGGATAACCATCTCTAAGTGGCACAGTAAAAGATCTCATATAAACGTCAGCCACATGTCAGAATGCAAAGAATTTTAAGCACACAAAAAAAAGAACTTTAAATTGAATACGTAAAATACAAGTTAGTCTAATGGACCTAAAAATAAAGCCCCATAAACTAACGGATAATCCAATCAATATACAAAAACTCGGTCGGCATTGAAATTAGTCAATTAAGATAAGTGCAAGCCGCAAATATTTTTGGCAAATCGCAACAAAGAAGAAGAAGAAAATGAACTTGTACAATACAAAACAAAATGTATACAAGGATGAGACAACAACTTTTGGCAACAAACAATTACGACCTAACAACATTTTTTACAATACAAACCAAAAAGAACAAGTAAGAGTGCTCTAGCTTGGAGCGCCCGACTAGGAGATACCCTGAACCCAGTCCTTACATTAATTCATACTAATCTATCAGTGTGCATACATAGAAACACACACATGCTGCAGTGCAAGAGGTTTAAGCAGTTAGCTTGCTTTCTCTCTGAGCCCCACACAATGGAAAGTTAAATCTTAAGTATCTTCCGCGTTTTTTGTCCGATCTTATTATTTTGTGGGCATACAATTGGTAATTAAATGTGTGACCAATCCAAATTGCAAGGTACCTTCAAAAATGTGTGTTTTTTTAACTTTTGGGGAAATATTTGTTACATGTTCAATTTGGGGCCTTTTACTATGTCCGCTGATGTAGAAATTGTTGCTGTTAAAGTAATATTCCCATCAAAGCCTCTTTTTTTAATTGCTCCTTTATCCATCCTTCTTCTAATATTCAAGTTTATATGCGACATATATCTTATATCAGAGAAGTTTCTACCCATGTGCGTAATAATGACCTTTTTGTGGTTTCAGGCGATTTTAATCTGCCAAATATCATATGGTCATTTTGCAGCAGCACAAATTATCTTATTCCATCAGCTCAGCTTGTTTTTTTTATGGCATGCTTGATCATTCGTAGTTTCAGATCTATTCAATTCATAACCAATTGAATATAATACTTGATCTCGTTTTTATCAACGACTGTCTCAGTGCGTCTGTGTCTAGGTTACTTCCAGTAATAGTTCCTAAAGATTCTCACCATCCCACTATATAAATATCTCTCTTATTTTCAAAGGCTTCCGCCTTACCTTCACCAACCTCAAATGAGCCAATATATGGTTTTCGTAACTGGAACTACACCCTACTAATTAGCTTATTTATTTAACTGATTGGTCTTTTTTAGTCAATGATGATAGATTTAGCTATTAATAGATTTTACGAATGCATATATGCGCTCTTTGGCGTTTATATTCCTAAATACGTTCGATCATCTGGTTTAAAAAAATCACGCCAATACTTTCTAACTGAAAAAAAAAAATTAAATGTTATAAAAAATTTAAGAAGTCTCTAATAAGAAGAAGGCTCTAATATCGACTTGTCTAAATATTCTGTAGCCAAGTCAAACTTTTATCTTCTAAACTCTCAATGCTACGAGAAAGGACAGGACTCAGCATCATGCCATGGCCATCGATGTGGCTCACAAGCTGCAGGCTTACCAACATGCTAATACTGATCAGGTTGAGGTATTTCATTTTGTTAAGGTCTTGTTTGGGTCTGTGCCTTAGATGGACTAGGTCTTATATAGCTCAAAATTTTGGGTCTTATCGGCTCACATCGCTTGATACATAAGGAAGTTTTCCGATTTTTGGAAATGTTATCAGCCGTCAAAGCAATTGCATACAAATGATACGATTCTTATCAGTCTTCTATCATATGATTGAAGAATCGCAATATCACATTGTTTATTGATGAAAACAACGATGACATATACTTACTAAACAATATTGAGTCATTAACATATAATAGAAATTGGGGTTACAGTGGTTACTCGAAATTAAAATGGAATTCCTCTGTAGATCTAAAATCGTGAATATCTTATATTTTCTTTCTTGGACAAGAATTCGTTATATTCCAAATATTGTAGACTTAAGTTATGAATCTATCATTTTTGCAATAAGTTACACATTTTCAAACATACTAGTTTCTTGCTTTCTGCTTTTTGAGTGCCCACTGTATATTCTAGAAGTATAGTAACATTTTACTGTCCAATCAAAACCCATGCGAAAATATTTTGCAGCCTTGGATACAGCTTTGTGTTTGGTACAGCTAAAAATGAAAAGAAGGTCTTTGTTTTCATAAGTTTACCTGTACCTTTAATAGATTTACTGTAGAAGCTGCTTATCAAAATATTGTTAGTCATTGACTAGCCCGTATTTGGTTTGTGTCTAAGCAATGGATAACCAATGAAAGCAGTGGTAAGCAGTTGAAATGCAGCACATAAAAAGGCATAATAACTGGAGCGAAACCCGGCTAACATTCAAAGTATTTGAAAATCGGATCTTATTTTTATGTTATGTTATTTTTATGTTGTAACCTTCTGGCATATTATATATATATATTATATATAATATATATTTCTTGTCATTCAATTATAAACTGCCAGTTAAATGATCTCGTTTTTATTAGATATTTGGCGTTGAATCAGTACAAAATGTTCAGGAATATTTGCTTCACAATTAAACCTCAATCTCCTCTGGCACAACTGGCTTGTCAGCAGCGCCGCCTGCCATCTCCTTCACCATGTTGCGGCCCCAGTACACGCCGACATCGGCGCAGTTCTTGAAGGTCTCCTGGGGACCACAGCCCAGGGCGCCGGTGCCATTGTCGCAGTAGCCCCAGTTGTTGCCTAGGCGAACACAAAAAACATGTTAGAGCAGCTCAAAACGTTAACATTCTTGACTTACCGCCCACGTAGGTCCAGCGGAGCACACAGTGCTGGCAGGTGAGGCCCTGAGGCAGCATTACTGTCACATCGAACTCGCCGTTCTGGGTGCCAATGTACAGCTTGTCGCTGCCATCGGGGAAGCGCAGACGATTCTCATTGAAGCAGGCCTCCGACTCGCCGCCAAATCTGTCCAAGTTGCACAGATTGAACTCGAAGTGGCCCAAGTGATTCGTGGTGAGCTTGACGCCAACCTTAATCGCATTTGAGGCCGCATAGCTCTTCGTGATGACACCTCTGCCGCCAAATTGGCCACCAATCTCATTGGGACGTGGCTGGGGAGCCAAGAAGTTGTCGCCGCACAGACCGCACTGGCCACCATTGTTGTGCATGGTCTGCAAAGGATTAAAGATGGAAAACAAGTCAGAACGTTTGAGTCGAAAATGAAGAGACTTTCGCGAGACTCCTTTGAATTTCTGTACTCCCAGTTTTAGGTTGACGAATCTCGAACACTAAGCAAATCATGCTGATATTTTTTCATATCAGTCTAATACGAGACTCCTGTTTTTTGTTGTTCACTTACAAATGGACAATCAAATGCCAAATTTACATTGATATATCAATTTGAAATTCTTGTAATATAATCTTCTGAATTAACTGTCATCCACTCACATTCAAGCCGCCGCAGAAGAGCTCGTTGTCGTTGTAGTTCTGGGGTGCTGAGCCATCGTAGCGCCAGCGCGAGGAGCGACTGGGAGGATTCAGCATCATGCCGTGAGCATTGATCTGGTGGAGGCCAACGGCCAGAAGGAGGACGACACTGAGCAGGTAGTTCATGTTGTTTGCAATTTCACTTTCACTATGCCTGCCATGGAGCGGGCACTGGCCTTATATTTCCCAGGCCCACGCATTATCTGGATCCCGACTATCGGACTAAAGAGTTTTACGACGGCTCTTCAGCTGCCACCGAATGTTATCAATTTGAGGGCAACACGCAGCTTTGTACGAAAATAAACAATTATATTCATTTGCTTATTGGCAGTAGGAGTTCTACCACTGCAAGTCCAAATCCGCACAGAACCCGGATAACCATCTCTAAGTGGCACAGTAAAAGATCTCATAAAAACGTCAGCCACATGTCAGAATGCAAAGAATTTTAAGCATACTTATAGTACTTGTATATACATCAACATGGCAGGAGTTCACTAGATGTAGCTAGTGGCTTATCACATGTGTATAATCAACTTGCACCTACATCTGTTTGTTTACTCATATATGCTTATCTACATTATCAATTATCTGATTTAAAGCATTACCCGTGCTGATAATCTCAGCCACATAATTAATGGTAGACCTCGATTAAAAAACTGAATGAAACAAAGCCTTGAACCACATGAAAAAGTCATTATGATAACTGATAGCAGTTGCTAAAAATAATCAATCATTTGATCGATTCAAAAATTACATTTTCAGAAAGGTAATCAAGCATCAAAAAAATATAGAATTTTAGTTAAGCAAGAACATATGTATAATCCATATATGATTCGGTTTCTCCTGTTTTGGAGTATAAAAACCTATATATATATTCATATATATATTTATAATCAAATTGTAAATCTTCGACAAAGCAAAAGGTTTATTGTTATATTTATTGTTTGTTTTGTTTATATCTACATATTTTTCTATTTTCCCTTTTCTTTTCTGATTATACGTTTAATTTACTTCTTCATTTTTCTTTATTCTCTCTCTATCTCGCTCTTCATTTTATAAAATATATAATTCTTAATATTATATGCTAACTTTAAATTAATGTATTTTTTTCTCTTTTCTATATTAACAAATTGCGAATCATTTTTTATTGTGTTTTGGTTTGATTAGGTTTTTTCCTTGCAACATATATTGGACAAATGTTTTATTCTTTGTTAATATCCCCAAAACTTAACGTAATTTTAACTTTATATCTTTAATTTGATATTTTAAATTTAATTTAAATGTTTTATGTACATTTAAATGTTTTATAATTATTTATTTAAATTCTTGTGTATTGATTGTCAATAGTCGACAATAAATAAATAAATATAGCAAGTGAATGAATAAATACGACATAATTCTCAAATGTTTTGTTATTCAGTGCAATGCAATACAATGTTCTAAAAATAAGAACTCCAAAGCTAGAGTTTAAATAAGCAAAGGCAATAATATAATTTTACTATCTTAGATTGGGTTTGTATACTATTATGTTTTTACCTGTCTTTAGCCATCATACATATTAAAGGTAAAAACAATTTGTCATACGTAAGTTTCGTTGATTCGTCCATTTCCATTTTAATCTGTGTTGAAATGTTTTAAGAATTCGTCATGCCATCAAATGAGCAAATTAACATTTCGTCATCATTCATCATTCATTCACGAACAGACATAGACAAATATTTGGGAATCCCCAAACTGTAAACTTTACAATGTTATTCGATTCGTCAATAAATATGAGTATGAGCATGTTTCTATACCCTGTAACTAATCATATATGCGTATCTCGCACACAATTGGTATATTTATTTACTTAAGCGATGGAAAAAGTAAACAGAAAAGCTCTTCAAGTGGCAGCTGCTCTTGTTTACACTTATATGTAAGCATATTATAATACGATTGTGGGACAGGGCATTTCAATTGTCGATCACTTCTAAATACCGCAATATTTTGTGTTTATTCTAGCTTTGGCTTTCCAGCCTCAGTTTTAGTTCGCTTTTCGGTCTGTGCGAGTGCTGATCAAGGTTCTCAGCAAGAGAGCATAAAAATGCGCAATCTGGAGCAACATCTGCAGTCAACTAGCGTAAGTTTTATAAATATCAAGAATAGTCGGAAACTATATACGAATCACTATGGAAAGCTGCGCGATAAGCTTTATGCCGCACTGAAGGAAGATCAACCACTGGGTAAATGGATATGTGGACACAAGCTACAAGGTAAGTGAATGTAGATACAACAACATGGGCATGTTTCTATTATTATTATTATTATTATTATGTGAAAATGGTTTGGAAGTTGTTTGAATGGAATTTCCCACATTGCAGTGACCAATAATACATTGATTACTTCCATATCTTTCTTAAAATAGGCAGTTATGCTGATAACTTGAAAGTGACTAAGGCCGATGAGTTCGATTTGGACATACATCTGAAATTTCCCGAGAATGACAGGATTATTGTGACGAAGGATCATAGGAAGCCTGGCAATGTTATATTGGACATGACGGAGGTGTTAAATGTTCTGCATAATCAAAATCACAATAAAGTAACATTCACGAATTTGAAAACGTTAGTTACGGCCAGGAATTTACTTCTAGAGGATAAACTGCAGGATTTGATCAATGGGTCTGTGACACGTGCATTGAATAAGATGGGAAACGAAATTGAAGTCGATGGGAAGATGACGAAACTGGTCTATAAGAGATGTGGCCCGGCACACACGATATTTATTAATGGAGGTGATTTGAAATACTCGGTGGATTTTGTGCCCGCCATCAGGCTGAATAAGAAGCAAAATGTGTTGGTTCGAGAAAAACTCAAGTACTTCCAGAATATTCCTTATTGGAGTGCGATTCCGAAACCCTTAAAGCCGTTCGAGCCCAACAATATCTCATTTAGGGCATCATACTTTGAGGCCGAATATGCTATGCTGAAGGATAAATATAAGCTAAAGGACGTTATCAAATTTATGAAGAAATTTCGCGATTCAAAACAAAATATCAGCACTTTAAAGAGCTATTATATCAAGACCTTATTGCTATGGCAAATCGATGCCAGACCACACACTTATTGGAAAACCAAGCAACTAAACGAGATATTGATCGATGTGAGTAAAAGTAAAAGTAAAATAAAAATATTAATATTTATTTATGTATTACTCTGTTTAGATGTTCAGAGAGTTGACAGAGTGTTTGGCAACGACTGGCAAACATGGTAAGCTTTTATTTTTCTGGGACCCGAACCTGGATTTATTCGCAACATTCACACAAAATAAACGAAACGATATGCTCAATTGTGTAACTGCTGAGATAAATACGCTTAGTCGAGCCGCTGGCAATTTAACGGATGACATCAGTCAATATGTAACATATTCCTTCAGTATGAAGAATAACATTTACAGCTTAAACTCTAAATGCTAACATTGTAATTTTCATGCAGGCAGTCGAGAGGAACGGTGCGTTAATCACGAACAGCACCCCAAGCGAGCAATCAAATCGAATACCAAACAAGACGTCATCAAGGATACCCTAGCGGAAATATCCAATCCAGCCGCAGTCGATAAAAAACAGGAGTAGTCCGGTTCTTTCAGTCGTGACTGCAACTTGTTATGATCGGACAATAAGCATAGAAGTTATTAATTAAGAATATTTAAGAAACCATGTATATATATTATGGGGCTACATGGTATCCTCTAGCTAGGCACTTTCGACTAGAGCACTCTTGTTAATTTACTATTTATATTTAATTTAAGGAATCTTATGTGTAACAAGTGGGTAAGGATTATCTTTGGCGTGCCGAAGATCTTATACTCTTTTCAAGTCTATGGATAGATTCCACTAGCATACTGGAGGTAGCTTTTGGGGATTTTCGACGCTTCCTTCTATACACATATGCACAAAATAGCTATATTATTTTCTTCGTCATAAGTATAATAAAACAATTTTGGCTTTAAAAGTAATTTTTGGTACACTTAAATTGCCCTTTGAAGACTTTGAGCTGCCAGAACTAAACCGATCTTTAGGCTTGAGACCAATTTGTTAATGGTTTTTCCTCTAAATTTATTCTACATTTAAGTTTTGTTAAATTTTAAAATTTTAATTTTTGCTTGCTACTTAATTCCGTATACGTATATTTAATAATAATTTTATATCTTCGCAATTTAGGACTCAATCGTTTTGAAATTTTAAACATTGATGAGTTATAAGGATGTTAAAATATGCAAGGACATTGATGGCGATAGCTTTAAAAACATGGAATATACGGCCAAACCCGATTTCGAGTTGTATGGCAGCTATATGATATAGGGTCCGATCTGGCCAGATCTGACCAATGCTCTGTCCCTTTGAATAATAAGTCCCTGCACAAAATTTCATCGGGAAAGCTCAAAAACTGTGGAAGTAGTTTCCATACATACTGCCAGGCAGACGGACATTTTCCAATTTGTTTTGTCATCCTAAGCATACTGGAGGTAACTTTTAAGAATCTCCGACGCTTTCTTTTATGCATTACATCATTCAGCACAAAATTAATATACTATTTCCTTCGAAAAGAGTATAAACATGTCTATCTAGTGTCTCCAAAATGTGCATAGTCTTTAATATCGCTCAAGAAGTTAATACATTTCTGTCAATGCATTTCGACGGATTGAAAGTAATACTTTTTGTAGACATTATACCAGTGATGACAAACGCTGTTAATCGATAACAAGTAAACACGAATGGCACTACTTTACTACTACTGTCAATAGAGATGATACAGTAAAATCCGTTTTTTTAACTGCTAGAAGATAATTAAATTATTTATTATAAATAGCCACCCATCGAGGATAATAATTGTTACCTGGTGAATATGACGGAAAAAAGATTTGAATTGGCAACATGGTAGAAAACCACTCAACGACAAATGGCAAAGCTACAGTATCACTCCAAAAGGCAACGTCCACAAGCCTAAAACACGTGCACGTGAAATCACACATAAACGTTAAAAATAAAATGGCCGACGCTAGAAAAGTTCAAAAGGAACTCAGCAATACAGACAAGAACGAACCATGCGAAGGCATAATAACTCAAAATACACTTACACCAACACAGGGCTTGCGCACTCACACCAACACAGGGCCGAAGCGCGCGCGACTCGTTTGGCCCATGGTGTAATTACTAAAGGTGGAGTAAACTATTTTACGAGCTGCCACGCCAATTTCACGAAGCTGTCGTTGCTTCGTTTTTTTTTACGAGCGAGCTGCCAGCAGTTGCCTGCCGTTTGGTATGCTTGTGTATGTGTGTATATGTGCTTATGAATGCGTGCATTAACGCTTGTAGAACACATACAAGCACAAATACATTCACGCATACAATCAAACATTTCTGAAAACAAAAAAAATTCATCCGCATGTCGACCTGCTTCAACGACGTTCAGGAAACGACTAGCAAGCTAGGCAGCTGAATAGATTCACCACACTGTAGTTTACTCCACCTTTAGTAATTGCACCATGGTTTGGCCATTTGAGCGAAAGATCAACGAAGTCGCCAAACACACACAATTGAGAGACGACGATGGCACGCGACAGGCAAATAAAGAACATGTGCGTTAGAGGAGGACAGCAGCATTTTTAGTGCAGCAATGGCGGCATAGCAGTTCGTACATTTTAAGCGTATGTACATGTGAAGCCCGCAGTCCGAAACTAGAATTCTTTCAGTTGGTGGATTCAACAAGCGCAGTGAAGAGGTCATTTCGGAGCATAAATTCAATGGTAAGTTAACAAGCAGCCGATTTGTTTTTTCTTGCACATGCATGCATATATATGTATGTACATACATCATATGTGTGCATGTAATTAGCAACGCATTTCTCCAGCAAGAAGCCAGCCTTTGCGTTCGTTCGTTAATGCTAACGGTTATTATGCGCTAGCCAGCTCGGCGCCGCTCTGCGAAGAATTCAGCGAGCCCAGGAAAATGAGTGACTGAAAGAGAGCAAGATAATGCCAAATGCAATACGTTCGTCAATCAACCCACGCTGTTTGAACTTACATATGTAATTTCAAAGATCTATGTACATATAAATTTATGTACATATGTACATACAAACTGTTTAAACGTCCTGGCGCAAAATGTACATACATATGTACATATGTATGTTCAAACTACAAATGTATGTATGTATGTATGTATAACAAAATCAAGCGTCGCGACAAAACGCCGTTATTTTGCTTGTGCATTGCTTTCGTGTGTCTCTTTTCGTCTGTATTTTCGTCTCTGCCGTCTCAAAACGGTGCAGACTCAAAGCGCAGTCACATGTATTTCGCTGCTATAATTTGCAATATAAAGTTTAGACTTGCATATATGTAAGGTTGACAATGTTCTTTATATTTTGACACTCTTTACAAACAGATGACAGATCTGGAAGATATGGACGAGCGGATCGTGGCAGAGATTGCAATAAATGGACACCCTTTTGTCGCTACCCTGGATACGGGATCGACACGAAGCCTCATCAGCGTGCCGATAGCCAAACGCCTCAAAACGAGTGAGAATCGACGAAAGGTTATCGTTGCTATGATCTTGGCCGATGGGTCGAAAATAGTCGCCTCAAGGGCATTGGCTGTGGATGTACAGCTGGGACAGACCCGGGTGAATATGGAAATGCTGGTGCTGCCCCATGTGGTAGACGACATTATATTGGGACTGGATTTTCTGCGCGAGTCAAATGCGCTGCTGCAAATCGGCGATACGTTTATCTCGTTGGGCGATTCGACCGCAGCCGATGATCCCATGGCGCAAGATGAGGACGGAACAACAACCAAGGAAGATGTTTGCATCTACTTGTCGCCGGTAAGGAGAACTGCCAGCATTTGCGAATCACCTCCAAGTGAAGCATTGGTGATCAAAGACGAGTTGCTAGCGTCCACTGAAAGTGCTGACATCGGCGGTTCGCCGGCAAAGGCCTCGCTGCTGAACGAGGCATCTGGTCTCGATATCGGAGATGTGGAGCTCAAACCAGGCGTAGACTGGGTGGATGCGCCCACGGAGTGGAATGTAAATACGCCTAATCGACGTCTTCCACCGAATCTAATCTGAATCATCCTCTTCTTTGCCAAATCAGGTAACCGTCAACTTGATGATGGAGCCCAGTTTCACATCCTTATCTACCCCAAAGGATGAGTAATCGTTCGTTTCCAAGGTCAAAAAGGGGAGTTGACACCGCCGATCGCAACCATTAATCAGATCAAATAATTTTTTGTTCTATAATAAAAACCAGTTTCTTCTCTAAACTATTAACGAATTCACATCAATAAACAAAATCAGTTGTATGCGAATAACAGTTTATATCGTATTTTTTTTATATTACCTAATCTTTAGCACCCTAAGATAATATTTCTTTATGTTTGAAATACTTAGCTTGGTGTTAAACGTTATTTTTCGTTAACATGTTGCGAGTTTTACTACTACTTGAATTGCTAGGAAACATTGTCGAGCAAGTACTATAATTTTAATAATATACTTAGACGCATCTACACGGGGAATCGTAAGAAATCCATTTGCTGCCTAACAAAGCAAACTTTAATGAACAAAACATAAATTTCATAAAATCAGTTCAATTAAATCCAAACATTCAATTAATTTGTTGTATAATCGCGCATTGAATATATAATTTACCATTCCCGCCGCAAAGTTCATTCAGATCAAATATACCATTCGTATATGTTGAAAAACCACAAAAAGAACAAATTTGTTTCCGTAAATTTGTAACTCCAAATGTTTTTATTTTGAATTTCGACGCATTTTGCTTGCAACTACAAAGGAACAGAAGAAAACATTCCAAAAGCTCAAGAATGTACTTATAAAATTAAAAAAAAATCTGGTATCATCAGTGAAATATGTGAATGCATGTGTTAATGTAGTTTGTGGGTTTGCTTGTGTGTGTGTGTGTGTGTGTGTACGTTTGGGTGCCGAGTCTTAAAAAAAAAGAGTTGTAGCATCTTCACTTCTTCAGCGCCTGCACAAAGTTGCCCAGATCGTATTCCTCCTCATACTGATGTTCGGACCAGAGCTCCGGCAAGTTCTCAATGATTGTATTCATGGACATGCCGCCACTGCCAGCGGCTGTTGCTGCTGCTCCACTGTTGCCAGCCTTATTGTTGCCGCCATTGAACAGATCGAAGATCTGCGAGGTGCCCATGGTCTGGAGCGAGGCATTATCGGCACTCACCACCGTGTTGGCGGTGAGTATCTTAAACTTTTGCAGGCTCATGATCTTCTCTTCGAGCGAGTTGCGTGTGATCAAGCGATACACGTTGACCACCTTCTTCTGCCCAATGCGATGCGCACGATCCATGGCCTGCAGATCCTTCATCGGATTCCAGTCGTGCTCCACAAAGATGACTGCGTCGGCGCCGGTCAGATTCAGGCCCAATCCGCCAACCTGCATAACAAAAATAAAGCATTAATTTCAAAAACAAACTATAACCGGTAAGGTGATTACCAAGGTGGTCAGCAGCAGCACATCGATGCTGGGATCACTGTTGAAGTTGTTCACAATATCCTGGCGCAAGGAGGCTGGCACGCTGCCGTCCAGACGCAGATACGAAACGCTGGGTAAATGTTTGCGCAACAGATCGTGCTCCACAATGTCCAGCATGGCCTTCAGCTGACAGAAGATGAGCGCCCGATGCTGGCTAACAGACTCCGTTTGCACACCAATGCCGCAGTCCAAAAGCAATTGCCTGCGAAATAAGAAGTGAAGCGTTAATGGCTATCAAAATATGTACATACAAAATGGTTACTCACTTTAAGGCCGGTAGCTTGGCCGAGTGCTCGATATCATCGAGGGTGCTATTGCTGAGTGCCAGCTGAGCGGCGACATTGCTGAGGTCATCGCCGGCCTGGCGCAGCACTAGCTTGGGATGGTTGCACACGTTCTGCAGATAGCGCAGGGCCTGGAATATGTGCGTCTTGGTGCCGAGATTCTCCGTATCGTCCAACTTATCCAAACAGTCTTTCAAGTGTTTATTGCTAAAGTCTTCGTAGAGGCGCAGCTGCAGGGGGCTCAGTTCACACAGCAGGTCCTGTGTGATTTTCGGCGGCAGATCCGTGAGCACATCCTCCTTGACGCGCCGCAGCAGGAATGGCAGCACCTGGCGATGCAACGCCTCCATGGCCAGCACACCCGCCTCCTGATCTTTCGGCGAGCTCTTGCCGTCGCGCGATGCCAAAATGGGGCGCGAATAGCGTTGAATGAACTGCTTCTCCGTGCCCAGAAAGCCGGGCATTAGAAAATCAAACAGCGACCACAACTCCAGCACATTGTTCTGTATGGGCGTGCCGGAGAGGATCAATCTGTGATTGGCCTTCAGCTGCTTAATGGCCTTCGAGCTCTTCGTTTTGCCGTTCTTGATGATGTGCCCCTCGTCCAGGACACAGTAGTTGAAGTGTATGCCACTGAAGTAGTCGATGTCCTTGCGTATGGTGTCATACGAAGCAACCACTAGGTTGCAGGTGGTGCCAATTTGGCTGCGCAGCTTCTCGCGTCCAACGGGAAAGCCAAAATAGTGCAAGGGACGCAGCACCGATGACTGAGCCAGGAACTTCTCCACCTCGTACACCCAGTGGCCGGTGAGGGTGGGCGGACATATGACCAGGCTGGGCAATTGCGCCATTTTGGCCTCTTGCCGCTGCACATGATCGCCGGCCAGGATGCAGATGGTCTGCAGTGTCTTGCCCAGACCCATGTCGTCGCAGAGTATGCCGTGCAGATTGTACTTGTTGAGGAACGACAGCCAATTGATGCCCGCCTGCTGATAGCCGCGCAGCTCGACGCTCAGCGCCACCGGCACCCGGTAGTCCGGTATGGTCTTGGGCGCAAACAGATAGTCAAGGAACTCGCGATCGCGCGTCTTGCGCTCCTGCAGCGGCTCGCTCTTGAGCTTGGCCGTCCCCTTGGCACTGCCGCTGTCCAACGGCATCAGTTGGATGAGCGTGGCAAACGAGTGGGTGGCCAGTAGGCGCACTGACTCGTCCGCATCGCTCATGGCGCCCAGGAGCGGGACCACCAGCAACACAATATATGGCACAATACGTATTTGCAGGCGATTCACCACACGCTCAATCGCCTCCACGGCTCCTTGTCGCTCAATCGGTCGCTCAATCTTGAGCAGCAGCGCCAGCAGCTCGGCTACCACAAACTGCATTGTGCGGCACGCATCAATCTCGGCCAGAGCGGCAATGCAACGCGCTGCCATGTGACGCAGCACCTTCAGCGGATGCCGCACCACAAAGCCCAGATGTGGCAGCAGCGCGAAGAGCTGGTCGTGCAGCGCCTCGTGCAGATGCGGCGCCGCCGTCTCGATCAGCTGCATCGAACTGATCAGCTCATTGCATGCCGCCAGCTCTGGCAACGTGCTGGCCAGCCTGTGTGCATCCGTGCTGGCCACAAACTGCTCTAGCTTGCCAAACATCAGCTGCTGGAAGATGGGCACCTTGTCCACCAGTTGCTCCTCGAAAGCGCTGCACAGTTTAGCAATAGCGCTGGCGGCACCCAAGCGCTGAATGTGACACTGGCGCGCCTCCGCCTCTTTGGCCTGCTGGCTGCTGATCTGAACGCTGGCCGCAGCGGCCGCTGCAGCTGCCAATAGTTCACTAGCCGGCGGTCGGCCAGGTCCGCGCGGCGTTGCCGTCAGCGGCGTGGTTCCTGCACGTGCACCGGCGCTGTTGTTGCTACTGCTGTTGGGCGCATTGGTCGCCGCCTGCTGCTGCTTGAGTGTCAGAATGCCGTAGTAGTCGCAGAGGTCGTTGTCAATGACACTGGCACTGGGACGCGTCTGCAGCAGCGTATGAGCAGGCATCAGCTGCGGAGAATAAATATAGATATATGTAGCTTAGAATGATCCAGTTGATTTAGAACAGTTGAACACTTACCAGCTTGGGCGTGTGATTCGTGTCACTGCGCAGCAGGGTGCACAGATTGTTCAAGATCTTGCTATTGGGACTAGGATTTCTATCACAGACTTGCTGCATGAGATGCACTAGAAAGTCGGCGGACAGCTGCTGCAGTGGCACGCACTGCTCCCGCTTGATCGACTCCATCAGTGGCTTGACAACCGGATTCAGTTTGTCGGGCAGGCAGTGCAGGGCACAGATGGCGCCAGCCAACGCCGCCTGGGCGCTAACATGGTAGGCGCCTTGTTCACTGGTCGTCTGCTGATATGAGGCCTGCAGGCTGCGTCTGCGCTCCAGTAGCGTGTCCAGCACCTTGGGCTTGAGCGCATAGCTGCGCAGATTGTCGCTCAGCGTGGTTGCGACCGCCTCGATCTGGTCGAGAGTGAGAATCTTGGCATTGTTGAAGTCATTGATGGGTATCTTGTTCTGCTTAAGTGTCGCTATAAAGTCCTGCGCCTCCTGCAGCAGTCGCGTCAGCGACATGGCCACCTCATCATAGTAGAAATACTCGGACACACACTGATGCAGCTTCTCCTGCAGATTGGGCGGCCCCGGCCGCACAGGCTCATCATCCAGCGCCCAGAAGGCAATGATCAGACCGCACACAATACGCTGCACTGCCGAATGGGCATTCAAATGGCCCAACAGCACTTTCGTATAACAATCCGTGGGACTCTCCACCTGAGGCGTATAGAGCACGCCCGGTGCCGGCTGCACCAGGTAGTGCGAGAGTGCGCCCAGGGCGCGCGACGCCTGGATGCGGGCACGCACAAAGTTCGCTTCGCGCATCTCCAGCGGCGTCGCTTCGCTGCCGCCCAAATACAACTTCTGCATGGCATTCGTGTGGGCCAAGGCGACGCCGCCCAAGTCATCACCAATGCGCAGCGGACGACGGCGCGAGCTGGCTGCTGCTGCATTGCTTGCATCATTGCTTCCGCCGGCAACGGCCCGGATGAGCACGCCAGGATCGAAGGCCAGACGTGGCGGCTGCATGGCCATTATATGGCTATTATATCAAGACCTTATTGCTATGGCAAATCGATGCCAGACCAGACACTTATTGGAAAACCAAGCAACTAAACGAGATATTGATCGATGTGAGTAAAAGTAAAAGTAAAATAAAAATATTAATATTTATTTATGTATTACTCTGTTTAGATGTTCAGAGAGTTGATAGAGTGTTTGGCAACGACTGGCAAACATGGTAAGCTTTTATTTTTCTGGGACCCGAATCTGGATTTATTCGCAGCATTCACACAAAATCAACGAAACGATATGCTCAATTGTGTAACTGCTGAGATAAATACGCTTAGTCGAGCCGCTGGCAATTTAACGGATGACATCAGTCAATATGTAACATATTCCTTCAGTATGAAGAATAACATTTACAGCTTAAACTCTAAATGCTAACATTGTAATTTTCATGCAGGCAGTCGAGAGGAACGGTGCGTTAATTACGAACAGCACCCCAAGCGAGCAATCAAATCGAATCCCAAACAAGACGTCATCAAGGATACCCTAGCGGAAATATCCAATCCAGCCGCAGTCGATAAAAAACAGGAGTAGTCCGGTTCTTTCAGTCGTGACTGCAACTTGTTATGATCGGACAATAAGCATAGAAGTTATTAATTAAGAATATTTAAGTAACCATGTATATATATTATGGGGCTACATGGTATCTAGCTAGGCACTTTCGACTAGAGCACTCTTGTTAATTTACTATTTATATTTAATTTAAGGAATCTTATGTATAACAAGTGGGTAAGGATTATCTTTGGCGTGCCGAAGATCTTATACTCTTTTCAAGTCTATGGATAGCTTCCACTAGCATACTGGAGGTAGCTTTTGGGGATTTTCGACGCTTCCTTCTATACACATATGCACAAAATAGCTATATTATTTTCTTCGTCATAAGTATAATAAAACCATTTTGGCTTTAAAAGTAATTTTTGGTACCCTTAAATTGCCCTTTGAAGACTTTGAGCTGCCAGAACTAAACCGATCTTTAGGCTTGAGACCAATTTGTTAATGGTTTTTCCTCAAAATTTATTCTACATTTAAGTTTTGTTAAATTTTGAAATTTTAATTTTTGCTTGCTACTTAATTCCGTATACGTATATTTAATAAAAATTTTATATCTTCGCAATTTAGGACTCAATCGTTTTGAAATTTTAAATAAAATTTAATACATTTCTGTCAATGCATTTCGACGGATTGAAAGTAATACTTTTTGTAGACATTATACCAGTGATGACAAACGCTGTTAATCGATATTAAGTAAACACGAATGGCACTACTTTACTACTACTGTCAATAAAGATGATAAAGTAAAATCCGTTTTTTTAACTGCTAGATGATAATTAAATTATTTACTATAAATAACCAGCCATCGAGGATAATAATTGTTACCTGGTGAATATGACGGAAAACAGATTTGAATTGGCAACATGGTAGAAAACCACTCAACGACAAATGGCAGAGCTACAGTATCACTCCAAAAGGCAACGTCCACAAGCCTAAAGCACGTGCACGTGAAATCACACATAAACGTTAAAAATAAAATGGCCGACGCTAGAAAAGTTCAAAAGGAACTCAGCAATACAGACAAGAACGAACCATGCGAAGGCATAATAACTCAAAATACACTTACACCAACACAGGGCTTGCGCACTCACACCAACACAGGGCCGAAGCGCGCGCGACTCGTTTGGCCATTTGAGCGAAAGATCAACGAAGTCGCCAAACACACACAATTGAGAGACGACGATGGCACGCGACAGGCAAATAAAGAACATGTGCGTTAGAGGAAGACAGCAGCATTTTTAGTGCAGCAATGGCGGCATAGCAGTTCGTACATTTTAAGCGTATGTACATGTGAAGCCCGCAGTCCGAAGCTAGAATTCTTTCAGTTGGTGGATTCAACAAGCGCAGTGAAGAGGTCATTTCGGAGCATAAATTCAATGGTAAGTTAACAAGCAGCCGATTTGTTTTTTCTTGCACATGCATGCATATATATGTATGTACATACATCATATGTGTGCATGTAATTAGCAACGCATTTCTCCAGCAAGAAGCCAGCCTTTGCGTTCGTTCGTTAATGCTAACGGTTATTATGCGCTAGCCAGCTCGGCGCCGCTCTGCGAAGAATTCAGCGAGCCCAGGAAAATGAGTGACTGAAAGAGAGCAAGATAATGCCAAATGCAATACGTTCGTCAATCAACCCACGCTGTTTGAACTTACATATGTAATTTCAAAGATCTATGTACATATAAATTTATGTACATATGTACATACAAACTGTTTAAACGTCCTGGCGCAAAATGTACATACATATGTACATATGTATGTTCAAACTACAAATGTATGTATGTATGTATGTATAACAAAATCAAGCGTCGCGACAAAACGCCGTTATTTTGCTTGTGCATTGCTTTCGTGTGTCTCTTTTCGTCTGTATTTTCGTCTCTGCCGTCTCAAAACGGTGCAGACTCAAAGCGCAGTCACATGTATTTCGCTGCTATAATTTGCAATATAAAGTTTAGACTTGCATATATGTAAGGTTGACAATGTTCTTTATATTTTGACACTCTTTACAAACAGATGACAGATCTGGAAGATATGGACGAGCGGATCGTGGCAGAGATTGCAATAAATGGACACCCTTTTGTCGCTACCCTGGATACGGGATCGACACGAAGCCTCATCAGCGTGCCGATAGCCAAACGCCTCAAAACGAGTGAGAATCGACGAAAGGTTATCGTTGCTATGATCTTGGCCGATGGGTCGAAAATAGTCGCCTCAAGGGCATTGGCTGTGGATGTACAGCTGGGACAGACCCGGGTGAATATGGAAATGCTGGTGCTGCCCCATGTGGTAGACGACATTATATTGGGACTGGATTTTCTGCGCGAGTCAAATGCGCTGCTGCAAATCGGCGATACGTTTATCTCGTTGGGCGATTCGACCGCAGCCGATGATCCCATGGCGCAAGATGAGGACGGAACAACAACCAAGGAAGATGTTTGCATCTACTTGTCGCCGGTAACGAGAACTGCCACCATTTGCGAATCACCTCCAAGTGAAGCATTGGTGATCAAAGACGAGTTGCTAGCGTCCACTGAAAGTGCTGACATCGGCGGTTCGCCGGCAAAGGCCTCGCTGCTGAACGAGGCATCTGGTCTCGATATCGGAGATGTGGAGCTCAAACCAGGCGTAGACTGGGTGGATGCGCCCACGGAGTGGAATGTAAATACGCCTAATCGACGTCTTCCACCGAATCTAATCTGAATCATCCTCTTCTTTGCCAAATCAGGTAACCGTCAACTTGATGATGGAGCCCAGTTTCACATCCTTATCTACCCCAAAGGATGAGTAATCGTTCGTTTCCAAGGTCAAAAAGGGGAGTTGACACCGCCGATCGCAACCATTAATCAGATCAAATAATTTTTTGTTCTATAATAAAAACCAGTTTCTTCTCTAAACTATTAACGAATTCACATCAATAAACAAAATCAGTTGTATGCGAATAACAGTTTATATCGTATTTTTTTTATATTACCTAATCTTTAGCACCCTAAGATAATATTTCTTTATGTTTGAAATACTTAGCTTGGTGTTAAACGTTATTTTTCGTTAACATGTTGCGAGTTTTACTACTACTTGAATTGCTAGGAAACATTGTCGAGCAAGTACTATAATTTTAATAATATACTTAGACGCATCTACACGGGGAATCGTAAGAAATCCATTTGCTGCCTAACAAAGCAAACTTTAATGAACAAAACATAAATTTCATAAAATCAGTTCAATTAAATCCAAACATTCAATTAATTTGTTGTATAATCGCGCATTGAATATATAATTTACCATTCCCGCCGCAAAGTTCATTCAGATCAAATATACCATTCGTATATGTTGAAAAACCACAAAAAGAACAAATTTGTTTCCGTAAATTTGTAACTCCAAATGTTTTTATTTTGAATTTCGACGCATTTTGCTTGCAACTACAAAGGAACAGAAGAAAACATTCCAAAAGCTCAAGAATGTACTTATAAAATTAAAAAAAAATCTGGTATCATCAGTGAAATATGTGAATGCATGTGTTAATGTAGTTTGTGGGTTTGCTTGTGTGTGTGTGTGTGTGTGTGTGTACGTTTGGGTGCCGAGTCTTAAAAAAAAAGAGTTGTAGCATCTTCACTTCTTCAGCGCCTGCACAAAGTTGCCCAGATCGTATTCCTCCTCATACTGATGTTCGGACCAGAGCTCCGGCAAGTTCTCAATGATTGTATTCATGGACATGCCGCCACTGCCAGCGGCTGTTGCTGCTGCTCCACTGTTGCCAGCCTTATTGTTGCCGCCATTGAACAGATCGAAGATCTGCGAGGTGCCCATGGTCTGGAGCGAGGCATTATCGGCACTCACCACCGTGTTGGCGGTGAGTATCTTAAACTTTTGCAGGCTCATGATCTTCTCTTCGAGCGAGTTGCGTGTGATCAAGCGATACACGTTGACCACCTTCTTCTGCCCAATGCGATGCGCACGATCCATGGCCTGCAGATCCTTCATCGGATTCCAGTCGTGCTCCACAAAGATGACTGTGTCGGCGCCGGTCAGATTCAGGCCCAATCCGCCAACCTGCATAACAAAAATAAAGCATTAATTTCAAAAACAAACTATAACCGGTAAGGTGATTGATTACCAAGGTGGTCAGCAGCAGCACATCGATGCTGGGATCACTGTTGAAGTTGTTCACAATATCCTGGCGCAAGGAGGCTGGCACGCTGCCGTCCAGACGCAGATACGAAACGCTGGGTAAATGTTTGCGCAACAGATCGTGCTCCACAATGTCCAGCATGGCCTTCAGCTGACAGAAGATGAGCGCCCGATGCTGGCTAACAGACTCCGTTTGCACACCAATGCCGCAGTCCAAAAGCAATTGCCTGCGAAAAAAGAAGTGAAGCGTTAATGGCTATCAAAATATGTACATACAAAATGGTTACTCACTTTAAGGCCGGTAGCTTGGCCGAGTGCTCGATATCATCGAGGGTGCTATTGCTGAGTGCCAGCTGAGCGGCGACATTGCTGAGGTCATCGCCGGCCTGGCGCAGCACTAGCTTGGGATGGTTGCACACGTTCTGCAGATAGCGCAGGGCCTGGAATATGTGCGTCTTGGTGCCGAGATTCTCCGTATCGTCCAACTTATCCAAACAGTCTTTCAAGTGTTTATTGCTAAAGTCTTCGTAGAGGCGCAGCTGCAGGGGGCTCAGTTCACACAGCAGGTCCTGTGTGATTTTCGGCGGCAGATCCGTGAGCACATCCTCCTTGACGCGCCGCAGCAGGAATGGCAGCACCTGGCGATGCAACGCCTCCATGGCCAGCACACCCGCCTCCTGATCTTTCGGCGAGCTCTTGCCGTCGCGCGATGCCAAAATGGGGCGCGAATAGCGTTGAATGAACTGCTTCTCCGTGCCCAGAAAGCCGGGCATTAGAAAATCAAACAGCGACCACAACTCCAGCACATTGTTCTGTATGGGCGTGCCGGAGAGGATCAATCTGTGATTGGCCTTCAGCTGCTTAATGGCCTTCGAGCTCTTCGTTTTGCCGTTCTTGATGATGTGCCCCTCGTCCAGGACACAGTAGTTGAAGTGTATGCCACTGAAGTAGTCGATGTCCTTGCGTATGGTGTCATACGAAGCAACCACTAGGTTGCAGGTGGTGCCAATTTGGCTGCGCAGCTTCTCGCGTCCAACGGGAAAGCCAAAATAGTGCAAGGGACGCAGCACCGATGACTGAGCCAGGAACTTCTCCACCTCGTACACCCAGTGGCCGGTGAGGGTGGGCGGACATATGACCAGGCTGGGCAATTGCGCCATTTTGGCCTCTTGCCGCTGCACATGATCGCCGGCCAGGATGCAGATGGTCTGCAGTGTCTTGCCCAGACCCATGTCGTCGCAGAGTATGCCGTGCAGATTGTACTTGTTGAGGAACGACAGCCAATTGATGCCCGCCTGCTGATAGCCGCGCAGCTCGACGCTCAGCGCCACCGGCACCCGGTAGTCCGGTATGGTCTTGGGCGCAAACAGATAGTCAAGGAACTCGCGATCGCGCGTCTTGCGCTCCTGCAGCGGCTCGCTCTTGAGCTTGGCCGTCCCCTTGGCACTGCCGCTGTCCAACGGCATCAGTTGGATGAGCGTGGCAAACGAGTGGGTGGCCAGTAGGCGCACTGACTCGTCCGCATCGCTCATGGCGCCCAGGAGCGGGACCACCAGCAACACAATATATGGCACAATACGTATTTGCAGGCGATTCACCACACGCTCAATCGCCTCCACGGCTCCTTGTCGCTCAATCGGTCGCTCAATCTTGAGCAGCAGCGCCAGCAGCTCGGCTACCACAAACTGCATTGTGCGGCACGCATCAATCTCGGCCAGAGCGGCAATGCAACGCGCTGCCATGTGACGCAGCACCTTCAGCGGATGCCGCACCACAAAGCCCAGATGTGGCAGCAGCGCGAAGAGCTGGTCGTGCAGCGCCTCGTGCAGATGCGGCGCCGCCGTCTCGATCAGCTGCATCGAACTGATCAGCTCATTGCATGCCGCCAGCTCTGGCAACGTGCTGGCCAGCCTGTGTGCATCCGTGCTGGCCACAAACTGCTCTAGCTTGCCAAACATCAGCTGCTGGAAGATGGGCACCTTGTCCACCAGTTGCTCCTCGAAAGCGCTGCACAGTTTAGCAATAGCGCTGGCGGCACCCAAGCGCTGAATGTGACACTGGCGCGCCTCCGCCTCTTTGGCCTGCTGGCTGCTGATCTGAACGCTGGCCGCAGCGGCCGCTGCAGCTGCCAATAGTTCACTAGCCGGCGGTCGGCCAGGTCCGCGCGGCGTTGCCGTCAGCGGCGTGGTTCCTGCACGTGCACCGGCGCTGTTGTTGCTACTGCTGTTGGGCGCATTGGTCGCCGCCTGCTGCTGCTTGAGTGTCAGAATGCCGTAGTAGTCGCAGAGGTCGTTGTCAATGACACTGGCACTGGGACGCGTCTGCAGCAGCGTATGAGCAGGCATCAGCTGCGGAGAATAAATATAGATATATGTAGCTTAGAATGATCCAGTTGATTTAGAACAGTTGAACACTTACCAGCTTGGGCGTGTGATTCGTGTCACTGCGCAGCAGGGTGCACAGATTGTTCAAGATCTTGCTATTGGGACTAGGATTTCTATCACAGACTTGCTGCATGAGATGCACTAGAAAGTCGGCGGACAGCTGCTGCAGTGGCACGCACTGCTCCCGCTTGATCGACTCCATCAGTGGCTTGACAACCGGATTCAGTTTGTCGGGCAGGCAGTGCAGGGCACAGATGGCGCCAGCCAACGCCGCCTGGGCGCTAACATGGTAGGCGCCTTGTTCACTGGTCGTCTGCTGATATGAGGCCTGCAGGCTGCGTCTGCGCTCCAGTAGCGTGTCCAGCACCTTGGGCTTGAGCGCATAGCTGCGCAGATTGTCGCTCAGCGTGGTTGCGACCGCCTCGATCTGGTCGAGAGTGAGAATCTTGGCATTGTTGAAGTCATTGATGGGTATCTTGTTCTGCTTAAGGGTCGCTATAAAGTCCTGCGCCTCCTGCAGCAGTCGCGTCAGCGACATGGCCACCTCATCATAGTAGAAATACTCGGACACACACTGATGCAGCTTCTCCTGCAGATTGGGCGGCCCCGGCCGCACAGGCTCATCATCCAGCGCCCAGAAGGCAATGATCAGACCGCACACAATACGCTGCACTGCCGAATGGGCATTCAAATGGCCCAACAGCACTTTCGTATAACAATCCGTGGGACTCTCCACCTGAGGCGTATAGAGCACGCCCGGTGCCGGCTGCACCAGGTAGTGTGAGAGTGCGCCCAGGGCGCGCGACGCCTGGATGCGGGCACGCACAAAGTTCGCTTCGCGCATCTCCAGCGGCGTCGCTTCGCTGCCGCCCAAATACAACTTCTGCATGGCGTTCGTGTGGGCCAAGGCGACGCCGCCCAAGTCATCACCAATGCGCAGCGGACGACGGCGCGAGCTGGCTGCTGCTGCATTGCTTGCATCATTGCTTCCGCCGGCAACGGCTCGGATGAGCACGCCTGGATCGAAGGCCAGACGCGGCGGCTGCATGGCCAGACATATCCAGGACGACACAAAGGGGCAGGCGGCGTGCAGCAGTGCACCCAAGTCGGCGTGCCGGATGAGATTGGACCAGACGCGATGCGCCAGTGCCTGGATGTCCGCCTGCGGCTCGACCAGCATGCGCTGGTAGATGTGACGCAGCGCCTGCTGCAGCAGCTGCCAGTTCCAGTCGTCGACGCCAAAGTTGAGCTTCAGTGTTTTCACAGTGTCGGCTTCTGTTTTCGGCTCCAATTTGAGCTGGGCGACATCGCCACCGCTCGTCAGCGTGATCAGCGTCTTCAGCGTGGAGCGACGCACCGAGCTAGTGCTGTGCGACAGGAAGGGAAAGAGGCGTGGCACCAGCATGGCCATTGGCTCCATTTGTATCCAGCTGGCCGCCTGTGGCAGGCACAATATGGCCGCCAGCAAGCCCATGAAGCTATTGCACGCCGAGGTCAGTTCGTCCTGGTCGAGCAGCAGGTCCCACAGCATTTTGACAATCGATGACACCTGCGTGGCAGTCAACAGCTTGGGCAGCCACATGGCAACGGGTATTAGAGTCGCCGCCGCCACGGCGCCCACATCATCGACGGCATCGAGCAGCCCCAGCAATATGTCCGATATGGATTGGGGCAGGTAAATGGTCAGCAGTTCCTCGCGCACTACGAACACATACTTCAGGCCGAGAAGTCCGCCATGACGCACTTCCCATTCGTTCTTGTGCCGTATCAGCTTCAGCAGTATGTCCACGATGCGATGCACCTTGGGCTCGTCGATGGCCTGCACAAGCGTACCCAGCACTTGGGCGCAGGTCTCGCGCACCGGCGCCACCACCTGATCGGATACAAAATCACCGAATCGATCCAGGCAGAGCACACAGAGCAGCCGCAGCGCTGCATCCTCCAGCCAGCGACCGTGCGCCTCGTCCATTTGCTCACTAGTCTGCTGGACGCACTTGCCCGCTCCCTTGCCGTGCAGATTGATGAGCTGGCGCAGCGCTGTGGCCGCTCCGTGACGCACCTCCCATTTGGCGTGAAAGAGATCGATGAAGAGGCGCGCACAAAAGTTCTCCAGCGGCCACGAGACAGCATCGACCCACATGCCGGTCGCATCGGGCACAGCGGCTGTAATCAGTGAGAAATATGTAATTAAAGCGTTAATTAAAGAATGCCCTAATCAACTTCAGCTGCCTGGGGTGTGTCTAAAATAATCGAAAGCGATCCCACAAGGAAATCTTACTATTCCTGATCTAATCATGTAATCTAATCTCAACATTTTCGCTACTCAATTAAAAGACTTCACAATTAAAATATAATTTCATCAAGTGACTAGATAATATTTTTGTCTAAGGGGAAGCAGACGTTTTAAATGCAATAACATCCGATGATTTTGAAATCAAATGCTTTGCGGGAATATGACATCATAAAAAAACTAAATACACATGTGAGTCGGAATCATGTTTATAGAATAGGGAATTTACAACACATTTCACTCGCAAACAAAGAAGAACATCTGCCTACAATTAGTTACAGCTTTGTTATAAATTATTTGTTTTAATAATGATGAGTAATGAAGACAAAGAGCTTTCATTACAATTCATCTACTTTAAACAAAACGTTAGCAAATTGTAGTCTGAAACTCACTAACAGAATTGAACAATTCAGGGTCGCAAATGAACTTTGAGAGTATTATAATTTGTTCTATGGCAATCATAGTTAAACGTCATCGATATACAAACTAAATGACTGCAGTTATCAAGAAACGCCAGCCTAAGGAATGATTTACATTTTAAATGCTCAATTACATATTTGCAACCAAAATGTCAAGGTTATACAAATAATACATATAAGAGACTGAGTTGAGTCTAAAACTAAATCACTTAATCTAATCATCAAAGATCCGCAGATGACAAAAGCAACACTGTGCGTCACTTGAGCTTTAATGGCAAGTGAATATCTCTGTTTTAAAGCCCACGCACCATTTAAGCTGAAGAAAATCTCGTGTCTGTCGTTTGCCTTCAGTTTCTTCTTCTCTGGCTCATCGGCTGTGCTGGTGCTGGTGCCGTTGCCATTGCCATTGCTGTTGTTATTGATGTTGTTATTGTTGCTGCAGCTGCTGCTGCTGTTGCTGCTGTTACTGCCAGCGCCGATGCCGGCTGTTGAGTTGCGACGACTGCAGGTGGGCGTTACTGTGGAGGCGGCTGTGGAGCTGCCTTGACGTGCTTTGCGCTTGGCGCGATTCATTTCGCGACAGCTGAGCCGTTGGCCAGCAGCACTGGCGGCACCTGCTCCTCCCCCATTGGCCGATTTCATGTTCAGTATGTGCTCGACGGGCATCTTCTCAGCATTGACATTGTAGCTGCTGCCAGTGCGCGCCAGAGCCACATCCTCGTCGGTGATCATATCCGTCAGATTGACGCCCAGCTTGGCGGCAGTGGTGAGGCCCAGCTTGTCGTTGAGCAGCGCGCGCTGGCGACTCAGCCGAGCGGTGACACTCTGATCCTCCTCGCCACCGCCGCTGGCGGGCTGCTCCTCCTGCACATCGAACTCATTGCCCTCGGAGCCGATCAGACGGGCGCCCTTCTGCAAAATCTGCTGCAGATCGAACTCATCGAAGCTAAGCAAACGCTCGTTGCACAGCGTTGTTGTTGTCGACGAGGAGGCATTCGATTGGCAGCTGTTGTTGTCCTCCTCGGTGGCATCGCTAGCCGTGCGCTCCTTCTTCAAGTTGATGATGCCCAACTGTTGCAGCTCCGGCTGCCATGGCGGCACCTGCTTCAGTATCGCCTCCACCGACTGCGCGGCGGCAATGCGCGTCTCCCAAGATGCACTGTGCAGATAGCCCACGAGCCGATTGAGCAGCGCATGCAGTTCATGCGGATATAGCTTTTGCACCTCGCCAATCTGCTTGGCGGCAGCATGGCGCGTAGCTGCCGTCGAGCCCGACTCCAGTAGTATGAAGAGGCGGTCGAGTCTGCAATCGGAAATGAGAAATAGTTCAATTCCATATGAAAGGTATTGTGGAGCAGCGCTCTACTTACCGGGATGTCATTCTTTAGTTGAGATTTGTGATACGTTTCAAATGATTGGGCAATTGTACTCAAGAGTGGTCTAATTACTAGAAGTATCTAATCTGCAAATTAAAAGGATATATTTAACGGAGTCAGTAACGCACTTATTGTTATATTCTGATATGCTAGACATTAAGGTAAGTAGATATAATACATTATCGACGCAGCTGTATTACCCATTATACAGTTTGCCTGAATTATACGCAATTGGATTAATAAATCCTAAACACATACTTAGTTCATACTTCAAAGTGCTCGTAGCACACTATTTACCATATTTCTCACAATTCATGACGTTTCTTGTCACATTTGCATTTGCAATTAAAATTTTAACTCACGTTAGGCTTTCAAATTTAACTTTTGAATCTTTTTTATTATTTTTTTATAACAATTAAGAGATGAGAACCTCCTCTCAAGCCATGAGACCGAGCGAAACTGTAACGAGAGGTATGTAACTAAAACAGCAACCTTAAATATTTAATCTAATGAAAGTAGATATAACGAGTTGTATATATAATTTTATAATCTGTAGAATGACGGGAATATATTTTTGGGGAAAGTAAGAATATAATGATGACTCTGCATTATTTTCAATGCCAGCACATCAATTTTCATATTAAGAAGTCATTTTTGAATAGTGAGCATTTAGTAAGCAATTTTTTCTTTGATTGCATTGTGTTGGATTTGGATCCACAGAAAATAGCAATCAACCATTCGCGAAGGACGCTCAATTGCAACAATTTGAAATGCAAATCTAATATAGAGCACAAACTATGATCAAATTGGATCAGTTTTGACAAAGTATGGGAGTTTATGATGTTTTTAAGGCATTTATAGAGACTAGGTATTAAAAATTCGAAATTGCTTCTAAAGCACATGTATGAGCGTCAAATAAAAGCTAGTGGAATCTGTCCAAAGTTGCGAGAAGAGTATAAAATCTTCGGTGCGCTCAAGATAATCTATCCCCACTTGTATTTTTGTTTTGTCTCATCGTATTAAAAAAAGAAAAATTCCTACAAACAACCTCTTAAAACTGGACCAGTTAGGAACCCTTTGACTTCAATAAACGACCCGGCAACAGACAAGCAACAAAAAAATAACAAGAAACATCAAACAAGAAACTTGTGTGATGCGAGCTAAGCAAAACTGTTTGTTTCTTTGCATTTATTTCTCTTTCTTTTTTGTATAAGGAAGCTTAAGCGCTTTGCCAACCTTGAATATTAATCAAGTATTTATATAACTACATACATATGTACATACACATATCAGAGTATGTGTTCGTTGTTTGCTGTGTCTTTTAGTTTTTGTTGTTGCTGTCTATTTGATGATAGCAAGCGCGTTGAAAACGAAACACATTACGACTTTTTGGTCGCATTCGGTCTTTTTTTTTGTTTTGTCTTTTGTTTTTGGGTCGAGCTTGTGAAACACGCATCGAGTGAATAAACAAATAAGCGACAGCTAGAAGTCGATTAGGGGAGTGGACATATAGATTACTTGCTGCACAAACTCGTACACTAAATGAAATATTTATTGGGAATTGGATTTGAGTGTTAATGAAATTGTAACCATAATGGCTGGCATATAGCCAGACTGTGTGGAATTAGAATTACATATATTACATATGTATGTATACAAATTGATGTAGCAGAACTAACGCAGTCTTTTAAGGTACTCGCATTGCATTACGTAATACAGCTCTGTATAACTGGAAGTTTTGAGACCAGTCATATATCGATAGTTGACTATTTAAATAAATAAGTTGGTTTAATTTCAAGCATAAAATATGCTATTCTGCATTATAATCATACAAATATATGCACATATATATATATATATATATACATATTTGTATAGCGTAATTTCCGTTCCTAATCTTAGCAGCCACAAACAACAGAAAACAACAATATATATTATATAACTCATGCATGTCTAAAAAAAAAAGTATATAATGACAAGAAGCTGAGAATAGAACCAGATACGTATTTGTATTAATATTTTTATTTCTTGGACTATTCAAATGAATTGTGCGAGTAGCTTTACGTTCTAATTCAACTATAATTTGAAGCCAGTATATATTTGTTTAATATCTTTGCAATTTCACTAATAAAGACACTGGACGCTATTAACATTAGAGTACAAAAGTGAAACAATTAATATGCATGTGAGTTTTATTGAGAAGGATACATTTTTAGCAGTAATTCTTGAATGCTACGTGAATTTATGAGTATTTTTAGATTTCATATTGCAAAACAAATGTAGAAACTACGTGAAAAAGTCCATTATTTTGCAAATCAACTATTCGAACAAAGGAAAACAAACTCATATATAAATTAAGAATGGAATGTTTATCAATTACAAACATAAAGCACATTGTACATATCAACGATTTTATATAGTATGTACATATATATACCTATAAACATTTTGGAGCGGCTTTCATTCTCTTTACTGATCTTTTAAGTAATTTCTTTGTACATTCAGAAAGCACCATGTAAGATAAGCAATGATAGTTTCGGGCAAAGAACTTTAATAATAAGATAATCTACTCACATAAATAAGATCATAGCGCAACATAGAGAGGTTCACTAACCCCAAGAAATATACTGAACATATTATAAAAAATAAAAACGTCACATATGTACATACATATATGTATGCAATTCAATTGATTGACAATCAACATGCAGTAATTGAGCTTTATCCAGCGAAATATCAATGCAATAAAATCGCCAGATTACATATAGAGATAATGGTCGTCGTTAAAGTTAATAATGAAAACATTTGTATGACATGCCTTGTTTGATCATGAATTGACAGCTATAAGCAAAAAATATTCGCCGATAAAGCAACGAAAAACAAGTGAGGAAGGATTATCTTCGGCGTACCGAAGATTTTATATTCTTTTCGAACCTTTAGGCAATTTTCACTCTGCCAACTGCACCACCGAAATATTTAATGACGCATATATATGCTAATTATAACTCAATCGATTTGAAATTTTAAACATCAATGAGTTGTAAGGATGTTCAAGTGTACAAGGATATTTAAAGCGATAGCTTTGAAAAGATCGAATATATGGCCAAAACCGACTTCCAGTTGTATGGCAGCAATAAGATATATTGGTCCGATCCGGCCGGTTCCGACTAATGTGCTGTCCCTTTGAATAATAAGTCTCTGTGCAAAGTTTAATCACGAAAGCTTAAAAACTGAGGGACTAGTTTTCATACATACAGACAGACAGACAAACGGACATGGCCAATTAGTTTTGTCATCCTAAGCATACTGAAGGTAACTTTTGGGAATCTCCGACGCTTCCTTCTATGCGTTACAAACTTCAGCACAAACTTAATATACTATTTTCTTCGAAAAGAGTATAAAAAACACAATGATACTGTATTTACCACATTTTACGAATTCTTTAAAAGACATCTTGATTTAGACTATTTGTTGTAACGATATAATATTCAGAATATTAACTGTTTTTACGGTTCGCCTACAAAATTTGCAAGCATTTCATTGATATTGATTTGGCTGGGATTTTTGTTTTGCTTTTTTATTAAGACTAGCCAGCAATTTGGTTGGGAAAATTCTCATTATCAATAATGGACAAATAATGAATGATAAGCAAAACTCACACACACACTACTATATACTAAAGCGTATAAAAAGCGTTTATTATTAGGATCTCATATCCCAAGGTATTTTAATGAGTCAACAGCCTGAAATCTAGATTATTTTAGATACCTAAACACAAAATACAAAAGGCAACAATTCATTGATTAACAAGTAAGAGTGCTCTAGTCGGGAGTGCCCGACTACGAGATACCCTGAACCCAGTCCTTACAATCATTCGTACTACTCTAAACTCACACATGCTGCAGTACAAGCAGTACAAGCAGTGCCAGCGGTTTAAGCAGTTAGCTTGCTCTTTCGCTGAGCCCCACACAATGGAAAGTTAAATCTTAAATAACTTCTGTGTTTATTGTCCGATCATATTGAAATTTTTGGGGCAACCAATTGTCGATAATATGTGTTACCAAACCAAATTGCAAGGTCGTACCTTCAAAAATGGGTTTTTTTAACTTTTGGGGGGTTTGGGGGGTGGTATCCAAAAAGTGAAATATTTGTTACATGTGTATGCTATTCGAGATTATACATGTCAAATTAGGGGCCTCTAGCTCTTATAACTTGTAAGTTATATCCAAAAAACGCTGGTCTGAAATCGAAATTTATCGATAACTTTTGAACGGGACGAGCTATCGATAAATTTTAATAAACTTGATCTGTCCCGGGACTATGGCAACTTATATTCCAAATATGAAGTCTCTAGCTCTTATAGTCTCTGATATCTGCGTGTTCATACAGACGGACAGACAGACAGACAGACAGACGGACAGACGGACAGACAGACGGACATGGCTAGATCGACTCGGCTGTTGATACTGATCAATAATATATATACTTTATATGGTCGGAGATGCTTCCTTATGCCTGTTACATACATTTGCACAAAACCATTATACCCTTTTTACCCATTTTTAATGGGTTCAGGGTATAAAAATAAAAATGGCAAGCACATGCTTGATAACTATCTTGGCGAGAGTGGAGCAAATTTATGGCTGAGTTTCATTTCTAATGATTACAAATATGTTCGTTTTATCGGCTCTTGGGAATTTGTATTTGATGTTAAAACCGGCATAAGCCTGGTGAAGATCTGAAGGCACTGATCGATTCTATCGCTACATAAAAATAAAATCATTTTTCAAAATTTAACCGAAATGTTATCGATTATCACCAATTGGATTAATTAAATATGTGCTGATTGAGACAATGAGGTCCATGTTTCTGAATATTAATATTTGTCAGAGCTAAAACGCAAAATCCTTTGGATATTATATTCTAAAAGCTAGTCTAGTCATAAGCAAATACAGAAAATACTTGTTAAATGCTTATACTACAATATTATTATAAATATCTAATGTTTTCTAAGTCATATACATTCGAATCCATTTTTAAACAATATTTTGTGCACAGAGTTCACGAATTGAAGTTCAGGGTTTGCTAAATGCTGAAAACCTGTTCAATTCTTAGATACAAATGTATTCAGATAGACATAGTGTCGATAAAGCCAAGTTACCAAAAGTAATGTGCTTGATTTCATGTTGAGGAATTTTGCACAAATGGAAACAGAAATGTGTTTGAATATTAAACACTTCAATATTTGCATACGCACAATGGCAGCAGCATTTAGCAAATATTGTAACAGCTGCTGTTGCATATTTCATTGCACATTGCGCGTAAAAACACGAAGACAAAACAAGTGGGGAAGGATTATCTTCGGCGTGCCGAAGATTTTATACTCTTTTCGCGAACCTATGGGCAATTTTCACTCTGCCAACTGCACCACTGAAATTTCATAAGCTGTACAAAATCGTTTTGTCGCGTAACATTCATTTTTTTTGTTCTAAGAATATTTAATTTATTGCCAGTTGTATAGCAGCTATAAGATATAGTGATCCGATCCGGCCGGCTCCAACCAATGTGATGTCTCTTTGAATAATAAGTATCTATGCAAAGTTTCATCGCGATAGATTAAAAAACATGGGATATATGGCCAAAACCGACTTCGAGTTGTATGGCAGCTATAAGATATAGTATTCCGATCCGGCCAGCTCCGACCAATGTGCTGTCCCCTGGAATAATAAGTGTCTGTGCAAAGTTTTATCGCGATAGCTCAAAAACTGAGGGACTAGTTTGCATACATACAGACAGACAGACAGACAGACAGACAGACAGACAGACAGACAGACAGACGGACATGGCTAGATCAATTTGTATTGTCATTCTAAGCATACTGGCAGTAATTCTGGGGTTTGGCCCGACGCTTCCTTCTATGCGTTACAAACTTCAGGACAAACTTAATATACTATTTTCTTCGAAAAGAGTATAACAAGTGGAGAAGGATTATCTTCGGCGTGCCGAAGATTAAATACTCTTTTCGAACCTTAAAGCAATTTTTACTATTTTTCCGTGACTGCTTATTTAATTCGCAGATATTAATGTCGCATACATATACCCCTACATATAAAATAAAATATATAAAGGTATTCATGTAAACAGGGACGTTTCACTATCCGTAGCTCGTGGACGCGTCCCTTAGCATTCATAAGTGCTACCGAATTGAACAATATACAAGTTTCAGTTTTTCCAAAAAGTGAAAACTACATTACATAATATACATACCAAATTTTGTGCCTGTTGCTCTTATACCTTTCAAGGCTGCTGTCGGAAATTGAATTGTCATAAAACTTAATCTGAACATACGAGAGCTTATATTCAGAATTTGAGATCCATATTTTTTTTCGCGTGGCATTGGTTTTTGCCAATGAATTTAAATTTTTCTTTTGAATTATTCTATTAAAGCATCTTTATGTATGGAAAAAAAAAATTAGAAACAATTTAGGAAATTGAAAATAAATGAATTTGACTACAGCTATTATATATTTGAAAAGAAGAATAAGAAAAAATGAAAATAAATGACCAGTCGCCCGCTGGTTTCGAACCCAGGACCTCTCGCTCACCAGTTCGCAACTTTACCCCTTACGCCACAAGCCGTTTTGATGATCGCTGACAAAATCCCTTGAAGAGCAGACTGTCAAAAGCTTTCTTGTTTTGCTTTGTACTGCTTACACCAAGCAGTTTTAAGAATTGCTAACAAACTCGATTTATACTGATCTTTTGTTTTTTCGCGTGGCATTGTTTTTGTTCTGAGCCATTGAAAGCAAATGAATTTGATTACAGTTATTATATATTTGAAAAGAAGAATAAGAAAAAATGAAAATAAATGACCAGTCGCCCGCTGGTTTCGAACCCAGGACCCCTCTCGCTCACCAGTTCGCAACTTTACCCCTTACGCCACAAGCCGTTTTGATGATCGCTGACAAAATCCCTTGAAGAGCAGACTGTCAAAAGCTTTCTTGTTTTGCTTTGTACTGCTTACACCAAGCAGTTTTAAGAATCGCTAACAAACTCGATTTATACTGAGCTTTTGTTTTTTCGCGTGGCATTGTTTTTGTTCTAAGCCATTGAAAGCAAATGAATTTGATTACAGTTATTATATATTTGAAAAGAAGAATAAGAAAAATGAAAATAAATGACCAGTCGCCCGCTGGTTTCGAACCCAGGACCTCTCGCTCACCAGTTCGCAACTTTACCCACTACGCCACTAGCCGTTTTGATGATCGCTGACAAAATTGCTTGAAGAGCAGACTATCAAAAGCTTTCTTGCGCTTGACTTTGTTTGCTCAGACTATCAAAAGCTTTCTTGTGCTTGACTTTGTTTGCTCATATGCACCTGTTTTTTCAAAATATTTAATGACGCCATATCTTCGCTGTTTATGACTCAATCGATTTGCGATTTTACCCATTGATGAGTTATAAGGATGTTCAAGTGTACAAGGAAATTTAAGGCAATTGCTTTGAAAACATCGGATTTATGGCCAAAACCGACTTTGAGGTGTATGGCAGCTATAAGATATAGTGGTCCGATCCGGCCGGCTCCGACCAATGTGCTGTCCCCTTGAATAATAAGTGTCTGTGCAAAGTTGCATCGCGATAGCTCAAAAACTGAGGGACTAGTTTGCATACATACAGACAGACAGACAGACAGACAGACAGACAGACAGACAGACAGACAGACAGACAGACAGACGGACATGGCTAGATCAATTTGTTTTGTTTTTATAAGCATATTGGCAGTAACTTTTGGGGTCTCAGACGCTTCCTTCTATGCGTTACAAACTTCAGGACAAACTTAATATACTATTTTCTTCGAAAAGAGTATAATTATGGGCTATTATTGAAACGGTATGTATATACATATATGTACATACATATGATCCATCTTGACTGTATGCACTAAGAATAAAATGGTGCAAGAACAAGTTTGTGGAATAAATCTAAAGAGCACATAAGACGATTCGATTTTGTTTGCCACAATACAGTTAATAGTTAATAAATTGATCTTTGCTTTAGATTCTAAAAGGAATCAACTTATAAGGCTATTCAGAGACGCTTCAAAGATTAAAATACACTGTTACCGTGCTTTAATAGTCTGTGCTATTTTTTGTTATTTACCAAAACTTGGGAATAACAATTTTTACATTTTTGCTAACTTTAGATTAGTCAAGGCACTTTGGAACTGATTTGGCTAATAAATATTTTGCATGATGAATCCAAGGAAAGTATTGTTTATTATTTACTACATTGCAAGAGATTATTTTTGTATTAAAAGTCTCACTTACTTCGATTCACTTTGAGAGTTCAACAGACAAAACTGCACTGTACCCGGAAAATGGAAAATGTATCTACACATATGCATGTATATAACAAGCAGAAGCAACCCCATCCCACCTGTAAAGGATATGCATAGATACATGCATTATGTGTCTACATCAAGAGATGATATATTGTACATGATTTGTCTGCGCGTCATTTTGGGAAACCATAAAATCTCTGACTGCCTATACAGAGTAACTAAAACACTGATTTCGTTTACACTTGTTTGAAATGTTCTCTTTTGATAGGCATAATCGATAATGTGAACTATAATATCGACAGCTACATGCATATATCGAATGTATGTATGTAATATATTAAATATTCATGACAAACAACTGCGAATGAATAAAATGGTGAAAATATCGCTAAATACAAATAAATATGTATGTTTGTGTATGTGTGTGTGTGTGTGTGTGTGTACAAATGTATTTTATATGTATATTAAACTAGTTCAAGTGCCCTACGTAGTACATGTGAATAAAAGGAGAGAGAAAAAGCTGGGCAGCAGCGACTGCTGCCGCCGCTGCCGTCGCTGGGTCGTCGTCAACGTGGACAACGCATGTCGACTGAGAGCAGCGACTGCGGCAGCGGCAGCGACTGCGAACACAAGCGAAGACACTTGAACGTTAGGCAAAAGCAACAAACCTCGGTAGTCAATATAAACGCTTTGCGCCGTTATTTCGTCAATTGGCTTCGCAGCCCAAAAAGTAAGTGAATGCGGGAGGGAGCGAGAGCGCAAGCACTACACAGTGCCAGATACAAATAACAAAAAGGCCGAAAAACAAATAAAACTGCAAAATGAAATACACAAAAACGAAAAGCGAAATGTGGTTGAGGAGACTAAAAATATAATGATGGGGGCATTTCAAGTGCTGCCAAGAATTAAATAAACACAACACAACTCCACACCGAAATCAAACACAAAAAGCCAAAATAATTATGCTAAAGAATGAAAGGACCATTGTCTATTGTCTTCTATATCTAGACACATGCATGCAAATGTAAATAGGCCCACGACATACATACATACATACATGTATGTGTCACACACACACACACACACACACAGACACACACTCAAATGTGTGCTCATATAATTTCATAAATGTAAGCTTATCACAGCACAGCATGCCCCGTTGCCCCGCCACCTTCCGCAGAGGCAGAGGCAGCACAATCGCTCTCACGCACACATTGAAAACTGCAACGGAAGAAAGACTGCGTCAAGGAGAACAGCGCTGTCGGCGCAGCGATAAGCAGACGAGGGTTGCGTCTCCACAGAACACTCAATACTAATGTAATTAGTTGAAGCACACACACACGCACACGTACACACACACGCGCACACACACACACACAATACACGGCACTTACCTTTGGCAAATGTTACGTTTCGGCTGGTGCTGTCGCAGCGTGCTGAGCTAGCAAACTCTGCTCTGCTTACTGCAGCATACCTATGGCGGCGACGTCGTCGTCGTCGTCGTCAACGTCGGCGTCGACGTCTGCTGATGCTGCGGCAGCGCTGCGACGACTGCTTGCTGTCAGTTCAACTCATGCGCGCTGCTTTAGTTGATGCATTTTTCTCCACTTTTCACCGCCAGCTAATGATTTATGTAAAAAAAATTGCCTATTTAATGTTTTGTTTATTGCTATAGATTGTACAGTTCACTTGAGCAAGCGCGTGTTTGTATGTGTGTTGGGCTCTGCGGCAGCGCTGCTTGGCTACGCGTTCACTTATTTTTTTTCTTTCCTTTTTTTTGCAAGCGTCACAAAATTGTTCTTATTCACTCGCACGAGAAGCCAATTCGTTCCATTGATTTTTCACGCACACTCGCACACACACCGGTGTAGGCGTGTAGACCGCAGCGTATTTGATTTTGTGTTGCAAATGTCGTTTGGCAGCACGGTAAATGTTTTAATTTAACATTTGGTTTGACACAGACACACATGCACTCGTTACGCTCGATGTTCTCAGATTTTCGGATATTAACATTACCAGGGAAAGCCATGTTCGCGGCGTTCAAGTCACATTTATACTGTGCGGTGCTCGACGGGCGCATGAAATAAAATTCAAATAGGGTTGTCACCGATCAGTTGATGATTGCTTTTACCCAGCCATGCAATAAGAAACCTAATTCAATATCACTAGACAATAAACAGATTTTATGTCACATCATAGAATATAGTATAAAGTCGTCGAAATCAGGAAAAGTATTTCTTTTTGCATTACAATTGGCAAACGTGAGAGCTTAGGAACAGCGACAACACTACTTAGATTTAGAGATGGAATTTTTCGTTGGGAACTAGTAGATGTGAACTGAATATATGATCAGGCAAACCCTAAGCTTTTTGAATATAAAGTATTCAAAGCATTATCTGAAGAGTGTGTAAAATGCATAGAAATAATATGATATGTTAATTATGAATACAATTAACGTAATTATGTTAAACTTCCAAGTTTATGATTTGTTCTTGGAACTAAGCCCACCACCAGTTTGAGTCGGTGACTGTGACTGCTTGGCATCGGTCATATTTTATATCGATTATCTAAGCAGAAGTACTCAAATGGTATCGATACTCCGCCACCCTAATTGTGTGCGTCTATTGCGGCTGCAGCATTTTCAATATTCGTTTTCGCCGTGAAACTGTGCACCAAGTCAAATAAAAACATAAAAAGTGTTGCACAATGAACACACTCGGTCCCAAAGAGGACGGAAGTCCCAACATTGACTTTTTTCAATCGCCAGAGACGCTGCAAGGTTTCGAGTCCATACGACAATGGCTACAAAAGAATTGTAAAAAGGTGAGTACAAAACGCCAGCGCCGCCACCGTCAGCGAAAACAAAAATGGCGCTTCGCTCAAATGGAAAACATACGACAATAAACGTGCCTTTTTATTGCAGTACTTGGCGCACAGCTCGGAGCCGATAACAAAGGAATCACTTGCACAGTTGCTAATACTATTTCTGCAATATGTGGAGGCGAAATTTGGCAAAAATTCGGCTGAACCGCCGGCGACGAGAATTCCGGTAATGTGTGTGTGTGTGCGTGTGTGTAGGGGGAACAGGGTGTTTTGGGAGTGCAGAATGTTTTGTATGTACATGCGCGATAGAGATGTGTTAATGCCAGCTACAATTTTGATGTAAGCACGAAAGTGGAAAATATAATCACGAAAATTAAATAGTTTTGTTTTTCAAGATGGAATAGTATCATATATAAGAAATAAAATATTTGTTTAGAAAAGTGTTACGTTACGTATTAATTCCAATTCCTCATTGCAGATGCGCTGTTTTCTGGATTTCAAAAACGGTGGCGGTCTCTGCATAATTTTCTCCACCATGTTTCGCTTTCGGGCCGAGCAACGTGGGAAAAAATTTGACTTTTCCATTGGTAAAAATCCCTCTCGTAAAGATCCAAACATTCAGCTGCTGATCGAGATCGACCAGGCGCTCGTCGAGGCTGATCTGTATCGCATACCATACATCTACATCAGGCCAGAGATTGAGAAGAGCTTTGAGGCGCGTCTGCGTGAGATTCTTGACAATCGACGGGTGGAGATTGTTACCGACGAGGAGGATGCCACACATATTGTCTATCCCATCGTAGATCCACATCCCGATGAGTACGCTCGCCCGATTTTCAAGCGTGGCAACCATGTCATGCTCCACTGGTACTACTTTCCCGAGTCCTATGACTCGTGGACACTAAACAGCTTCGATTTGCCGGAAAATATACCAGAGAATCCGGAATCGCCGGCCGAACGTTGGCGGGTGTCTGCCTCCTGGATTCTGGACCTAAAGCAGTATAACGAGTGGATGGCCGAGGAGGATTACGAGGTGGATGAGATGGGTAAAAAGAAGACGCACAAACAGCGCATGTCTATCGACGATATCATGTCCTTTGGCGATGACAAGAAGAAGCCCAGCACCAGCAGTGGAACCGGCAAACAGAAGCGCCGTCGCTCGCCTTCGCCCACCACTTCCACGTCCACATCGAAGCCGGGCAAGCGAAAGCGCTCCCCCGCCGTCATACACAAGAAGTCGCGCAACGACGACGACGATGAGGATCTCACCAGGGATCTTGACGATCCGCCGGCTGAGCCCAACATCCAGGAAGTAAACAAGGCGACGCATTCAGCGCTGCAATCGACAGCCAGCCCAGCTCCAGGTGGCAAATCCCGTGGTGACAACGATATGATGCCCATCAAAGGTGAGTTATCTGGTAGCCCCAAAACCCACTAGTGTCTAGCTCTATATTTGTTTTTATGCACCATTAGGAGGCACCATGACCGATCTGGATGACGAGATGACCGGCGGCAGTGCCGCCCAAGCGCTGTCCACCGGTGACGGTGACAATTCGCAGACGGGAAAGACGAGCGACAACAGCAATACGCAGGAATTTTCATCGTCGGCTAAGGAGGACATGGAGGACAATGTGACCGAGCAGACGCACCACATCATTGTGCCCTCATATTCGGCCTGGTTCGACTACAACTCCATTCATGTCATCGAAAAGCGCGCCATGCCAGAGTTCTTCAACAGCAAGAACAAATCGAAGACACCAGAGATTTACATGGCCTATCGCAACTTTATGATTGACACTTACAGGTGCGTTCGACTTTAAACCCTGTCTATAGCCCATAATAATGCAACAAGGATAGAAGAATATGTACAAACTATACAAACCTGCAATTCTCAAGCAATGTTTACTCTTTGATTGCAGGTTAAATCCCACTGAGTACTTGACCAGCACCGCCTGTCGTCGCAATTTGGCTGGCGATGTGTGCGCCATAATGCGCGTGCACGCCTTCCTGGAGCAGTGGGGCCTGATTAACTATCAGATCGATGCCGATTTGCGTCCCACGCCCATGGGCCCGCCGCCCACCTCTCACTTTCACATACTATCGGACACGCCATCAGGTTTGCAGGCGATTAATCCGCAAAAGACGCAGCAGCCGTCGGCGGCAAAAACACTGCTCGATTTGGATAAGAAACCGCTGGGCAAGGAAGGTGGTGCCGTGGAGTGCGATAAGGCTGCCGGCGGCTTGACCATCAAGACGGAGACACTGGAGAACGGCGCTCCTAGCGGTTTAGCCTCTGGAGTGAGTCAGTTTGGCCTAAAGCTCGATCAGTATGCCAAGAAGCCGGCAGCCATGAGAAATCGTACAGCGGCGAGCATGTCGCGCGAATGGACCGATCAGGAGACGCTGCTGCTGCTCGAGGGTCTCGAGATGCACAAGGATGATTGGAACAAGGTGTGCGAGCATGTTGGCACTCGCACGCAGGACGAGTGCATTCTGCACTTTTTGCGTCTGCCCATCGAGGATCCGTATCTCGAGGATGATGGCGGATTCCTGGGACCGCTCGGCTGCCAGCCGATTCCATTTAGCAAATCGGGCAATCCCATAATGTCCACTGTTGCATTTCTGGCATCGGTCGTGGATCCTCGTGTCGCAGCTGCTGCTGCCAAGGCCGCCATGGAGGAGTTTGCCGCTATTAAGGTAAGTTGATCAGAGCTAAACCAGCACTTAACTGAGTAATGAGCAATTGTGTCTGGCAGGATGAGGTGCCTGCCACTATTATGGATAACCACATGAAGAACGTGGAGAAGGCCTCAGCCGGAGGCAAATTCAATCCCAATTTCGGGTTGGCCAACAGCGGCATTGCAGGCACTGGCAACGACAAGGACGATGACGAATCAAAGGAGGGCAACAGCAGCAGCTCCACAGCTGCGGTCAATGATGAGGAAATGAAGGATATTAGCAAGAAAGACGGTAAGTGGAATCAGTTATATATATATACCCGCTCCAACCTATTCATACCATTGTAAAATTAATAATTGACATTTTGATAACTGTTGACTGATTTTCCGCTTTTAAATATTCCATCCAAGAGTCTCAATGTAAAATTAAACGCATACAAATCTTTGATCATTAGCATATATGTATGTAGATATCTTGATCAGGTATCAACAGTTAAAAAACCAAGAACAAAAACTTTATTCTCTACGCATGATGTTTTATTATTAAGTGCAAACTTTTAAGCACCTTAAGTAGATATATGTAAAGTTGTATTACAAAGGTATGAAATATGTGTGTGTCGGCATGCCGAAGAATCTTTTGGTTTTCCTTCTAATATATATTTTGAGTTTTCATTAACATTTCTTTTATTTACAAAATTTTGCAATCATGATGTGAATTCGGCCCATTTTGTGTTGCGTTATTGCGTTTGTTACAAACACAAGCCACAGACGACGCCAAGTCCAAAGACAAAACGAAATCGGATAAGCCAAACACAAACACCACTTCAGACTCAAGTTCCACATCAACAACATTAACAACAACAACAACATCAACAACAACAACAACAGCTGTCACAACAGCCACAAGCAACACGCCCACCACCAATAACACAGATAAAAAACCTAAAGATTTGTTGTCGTCGTCGTTGGCCGGCGGCGACAAAGCCAACAAAACCGACAAAACGAGCAACGCCTCAAACAAATCGGCTTCCAACTCCTCACCCACAGAGCCCAGCAGCAACAGCGATGTGGAGATCCGAACGGAGGACAACAGCGGCGACGGCGAGACCAAGGATGGCAGCAACGATGCCAGCAGCGGCAGTGGGCCAACCAAGGATGCGGCAGCCTTTAGCGAGAATAATATGCAGACGGCAGCAGCCGCAGCTCTGGCCTCGGCAGCTGTTAAGGCAAAACATTTGGCAGCGCTGGAGGAGCGCAAGATCAAGTCACTGGTCGCGCTGCTGGTGGAGACACAGATGAAGAAGCTCGAGATTAAACTGCGCCACTTTGAGGAGCTGGAAGCGACCATGGAACGTGAACGCGAGGGTCTCGAATACCAGCGGCAGCAGCTGATCACCGAGCGTCAGCAGTTCCATCTCGAGCAGCTGAAGGCAGCCGAGTTTCGAGCGCGGCAACAGGCGCATCATCGCCTGCAGCAGGAGCTGCAGCAGCAGGGGCAGGCGGGCGGCGCTCTCGCTCCCGCTCCGGGTGCCATGATATTGCCGCCGCAACAGGCACAACAGCAGCAGCAGCCACTGCCACCGCCGCCGCCGCATCATCACCAGCAGCAGCAGCAACAGCCGTTGCCACAGCAACCGCAGCCACTGCAACATCAGCCGCAACCGCTGGCAGCGCCCTCGGCGCAGCATCAACCGTTGCCGCCGCATATAGCTGCAGTCGCACCAGCCAACGGTGCACCATTTGCAGCGCCGCCAGTTGTTCCGCCCGTGGCTGCAGCGCCGCCGGCAATAGCAGGCGAGCTGCCTGCACCTGTGACGCCAGCTCAGGCACCGACGCCGATGGGTGAGTGAATAACTTGCCCAATATCAAATATAGTATGGCATTAACATTTCTTTTCATTTGCCTTTTAGATACTACACCGCCAGCTATTGCGCCGCCTGCTGTCGAAGTCGCCAGCGTGGCAGCAGTTGCGCCCAGTGCTGCGCCTGCTCCAAGCATTCCAGCGGCAAGCGTTGCTGCTGCTGCAAATCCTCCTCCTTCATCTTAAGTAAAGACTTTAGTTCTAAGTTGCACACTCTCAGCATGTATTGTATACTCCTTTTCTCTCCTGTCACCCGATTGTCTGCTCCCGCTTTGGAATCCCCCATTCATGAGTGTACTTATGTATTTTTGTTGTAGTCCTCTGGTGGCGCCGGCTCATTTGTGTCTGACTGGGCGTCCTTTCAATTCCCTAAGTTTTGAACCGAGTTTCAAATCCAAAACCGCATTAAAATAAAGTCTATTCATATGTATGAAATCGCTCACTGATTTTAGATCGAATATTATATTTTGTAAGATTTATTTCCATACTTGCGTAATTTCAGTTTTCAGCCATTTAATATTCATATAATGGCAAATTCAATAATTGTAACTTAACATAGCAAAGTCTATACACTAAACCAGTACAACAGTCCGTTCCTCTACTGGAAGGTTGTGCGTCGTCGGAGTATATTCGGGCGATTATCGCTCGGCAATTTGCCCAGCTCATCATTGGAGCGTGCACGCTTCAGATTCTGTCGCGTCGCCGTCTCAGTGATAATCTTGGCCTTACAATCGCGCGCCACGCAAATGCGTGGCTCGTCAACGGGCCAGAGATACACATTTGTGTTGTGGCCGTTGCTCCGGATGCGCTGGTTGCTGCTGATGTCCTGCAGGACGCGTGCCCCGCAATTCTCGCAGACCAGGACACGCGCATAGTCGGCCATGCGTTGCACATACACCTGATTGTAGAAGCGAATGATGTCTGTGGTCGGCTGACCCTCGCCACGGTGCACGGCCCGATAGACGGCTCTTTGGGCGTGCGGCTGACGGCGATAGTGCTGAATGATGTCGCTGAAGCTGATGCGCAGATCCGCCTGCCGCACGCACAGGTAGACGGCGCATATGAGCAGCTGGTCGAGGTGGCGCTGCCGCAGCAGCTCATCGCCGTGCACAATGATCGAGTGCTCGACAATGTGCCAGATCTGTGAGTAGCGGTCCAGCAGCGACAGGCAGCGGCAGAGGTAGGTCAGACGCTTGCTGGCAAGATGGTAGAACTTACGCAGGCAAATGCTAACCGAGCCGGCGGCAGCGGCAGCGGCAGATCTGGCATTCTCCTGGCCCAGGCTCAATTGCACGTCCTGGCAGAGGGGCAGCCCTGATCGCGCATGAAAGCGCCACAGCTGCGAGTTGCGTTGCCAGATGAGCGAGGCCAGGCACTCGGCCTCCACCTCGTGCAGGTGCTTGATGAGATCGCGTGTGAGCAGGCCGCTCTCGTGGCGCACAACCAGCTCGATGATCTTCTGAAATTCGAAGGCGTCGAGGCCCAAGCATCGGAGTAGCCAGGGAAACGCCAGTGGCGTCTCAAAAATATGCAGCACCAGCTGCAAGCCACAGGCAATCAGCATCACATTAAAACTGTGCTGCAGCCGCATCAGCAGCTGGCCGATCTTTATGGTTGGCCGGCGACGCAGTTCGGCGGCCATGATGCGATCGAGGAGTTCGTAGTAGAGGCCGCGGACCAGACTGAAGCGGCACTCGACCGACTCCTGATTGAGATGTGTAGCGGTTTCGAACTGGCGGCACATATCATGCAACGACTTATCCAGCTGATTGGCTTGGTTTTTGCCCAGGGCGCTTCTGATGTAGGCGGGCAGCACTTGCGGCAGATTGTCCGCCAGCAGCTTGGATAAATTGTCGCGCTGGACGACGCTCGCCAGCTGAGAGATTAGTTTGTTACTGGGCGAGTTTGTGCTCTTCGGTTGATCCGTTGCCCGTAGTTTATTTTGCGCATTTTCTATGGCCGTGTGCTGCAACAGCAACCGCTCATCAATCTCACTGATATCGGACACGTGTATCGCATAGCTGCGGTTCAGCGAGGCCAAGTTAACCTCCAGGATGCCATCCTTGATCAGATCGCGCATGACGCGATCGTTGCCCAGGAGCCGCTGGTCCATAAACAACGCCATCACGCCCTTGTGAAAGAAGGCGTTCTTCATTAAGAGCGCCCCCTTTGACGGCAGCTCCGGTATCAGCTCACAGATGGCATCCATAGCGCTGTACTTCTGCAGTCGATCGATGTCGAAGTCACAGCTGCACCAGCGCACGGGCACGCCTTTGAACTCCGTGTTAATTATGTCCGATGTGAGCACCTCGAGCGCATTCACATAGACCAGCTCCAGGGCGCAGACCAGCAACTGGCAGCCATTGATCAGGCTGGTGGTCGCAAACGAGGGCAGCTCGTTGCGCACCACTAGAAACAGCAGCCAGCCGAAGTCGTAGATCATTTGGTAGTGGGCGCGACTCTCCGATGAGTCGGGCAGCACGTACAGCTGCCTGAAGATTCGCTTGTAGTAGTGCAGCAGGAGCAGCGTGATGGCAAGACGACGCTCCAGATCGCTTATCTCCTGCTGAAAGACCTGGGAGTTCTGGGCCAGCCAATTCCAGTGCTCCATTCGCTTGAGAAACTTGCGTATGTTCATGTTGAAGCTGCGCAGCAGTTTGGTCAGCGATATGTTCCAGCTGTTACAGCGTGCCTTCTTCTCCCACGCCTCCTGGTCGTCGGACCGACCGTTCTTTGCCTCTTGGCGTATGTCCTTCATTTTGGTCTGTTGCAGCTCGCTGTAAATGGCGCAGCACAGCCAATCGTCCGCCTCATTGGACAGCACTCCGTCTACGTTCAGTTTTTCAAATGTTGTTATAGTTCGTTGATATATATCCGGCTCAATTTGCAATTTCTGACAATTGGCCACAAAGCGCTCAAGAATCATGCCCTTGTCCTCGTCTGTCATCTTCTTCGTGCTGCGAAAACAAATAGATGAGAACGTGGCACTGGCTGAGCGCTCGCTTTTAACACAATTTGTTTACCTTTATATTCAAATAGTTCTCCAAATATATTAATTTATATCAATTTCGGCGCGAATATCAAAAAGAGACGCAGCGCGCTAAACACGAGTCGGTCACACTGTTTCCTGTGATGCCGCCTGGAGACAGATTATGTGTGACCAAATGACATAAGGTTTTCAGTATGCGCGGGATGTACTCAAAGGAACTAATCTAAAATATCTGTAAAATGTACTTGTTTTCTTATTCCCATTTGTATCACTGTAAAGTACTGTAATCGAGCAGATAAGACGTTCAAATTCAAGAGCTACTTACAGTTTGAATTGTTCAAATATTCTTTTTTTTTACTAACTGTTTCTGTACATCATTAAATTACATAGCATTTTATTTAAAATACCCTTTTTGTGGATTGACTTTAATTTATTGATTCGCTTAAACGGCTATTATAATGAAAGTTTTCACAATTTATTTCCTTCAGTTAATAAACTTATTAGTTAGTGTGTCCACACTTTTAAAAAAGAAGCCTAGTGAGCCAAAAACAGTGTATCCATGCTAATTTAATCAATTCGGTTGAGGTTTTGTAATTTTTACGTCAAAATATACCGATAAAATGCTGCAAACAAATCGTGTCTTACAAAAGGAACAATCTGCTTTATATGCCATAGAAAGAAAGCTAGTCAAAGTGCTGCCACAGGTGCAGGAAGCTTTGAATTCACTTAAGGTGGGAGAACTCATGCGATTGCGAACAACTGCTACTAACACACATTTTGTTTTAAAGGTGGAAGAGCTTCATTTAAAGTCGCAGTCAGTACAACAAGCGATGTCCACACAAATAGTTGCATCGAATTCACAAGCAAATGGTGTGAGTGAAACCCCCGCCCAAAGTATGGCCAAAACAAACGAGCAAATAAATCGACAAGAAATTGACTTGGGATTAATCGGGAAAAAGCTGGAATCGTGTGATGTCGAAACTGATTCTGATTGAACCAAATGTCAGCTGTTAAACTGATTTTATTGTTACAAATTTAGCTAATATAAAAGATTTCGAAAAGCACAAAAGCGTTATGTATTACAATTTAATTAATAAATGAGTAAATGTCTCTGTTATTGTAATGCCGGTGAAATCACCCGAAAGTCGAAGTAAACTAAACTACTAAAGCTATGTATGCATATGTTACATTTATTGACCGCCTTACGCATCTTGTGCGTCAGATGATTCAGCCGAGCTTTCGCGTTTTTTCTTCTTTTTGGGCTCGTTGGCACTATCGCTGCTTTTGCCGCTGGAACTGGAGGCATCGCTGTCGCTGCCACTGGAACCGGACTCCGAGCTATCATCGTCGGTACTGGAACTATCCGAATCGCCGCTGCTGCTCGAATCAGAATCAGACGAATCCGAACTGCTGTTCGAGCTATCCGATGAGCTTGATGATGAGGAGCTATTGCTTCGTTTCTTTTTACGCTTGACGCGCTTCTCACTATCAAGTCGCACCTCGGCACCGGCAGAAAGCGTTTCATTTGCTGGCATAGATTCAGCAGCATTTGCGCACTTCTCGGCCAAATGTTTGCTCAGTTGCTTTGTGCGCGAACTGCGGTGCACATATTTACGTTTCTCCTTGCACTCATAGCTCCAGTGTCCCAAATTCAGACACTTTTGACAGCGTACGCCATTTGGAAAAGCAGCCGCTATCTTTGCCGTGCTGCGAAATAACAAATGGTTACTTTTGTTAGATTATTTTCGGCTTGTTACTTACCGCTGCTTTTGTGCCAGCTTGCGCGCTGCCAGCCCGACCAACGTCATCCTTAAGTAATAGTCCCTGAGTCGAAGCTTGGAGCCTATTTTGACGCCGACTGTTTAGCTCTCGCTTTACTAATATATGAAATGGCAGACGTAAAAAGGTTTTTTGTTTTGTTGTCACAGCCAGTGTGGCCGCAGCGGAGAAGATTCAAAATAACGTGCATGCGGAACGATTTACTGTACTCGATTAATGCAATGTTTATAGCAAAAACATTTCGTTACGTAAACAAATTGATATCTTTTAAGTATGCATTATTGCTGCAAAATACTTAAGATTAGAATGCAATACAATTTGGCAAACTCTTGTTTATAAAATAGTATCCACAAAAATGGCCGCAGCAAAATCGGGTTGTCACCTGAACAGTGTGACCTCAGAAGTAAAGCCGTAAAATACCGATAATGCGAAAATGTCGAATTCGATGACGAAGACGATAACATTGCAAATATTAATTATTTGCAAATAAACAATCTTTTGTATGATTGCAGTCGTGCATTATTACTAAATAACGCATGTTCTAGCAGTTCTTACTAAATCGTATTTCGTGTATGTCAAAAGAGGGACAGACAAACAGATATTGTTTTGGCTGAGATTACAGCAACACTAAACAAAATAATAACAATTCCATTTTTGGTGACTAAGGGGCGAAAGCTGAAGTCCAAAGATAATTGCAGAGACAGGTGCAGGTAATATGAGGTGTCTTTTAATTGCCAAACCAAAGTAAAACATATGTAAATCCTTCAGCAGTTCTCGATAATGACAGAATCGAATCCAAGCAGCGCGGCGATAGCTGTGGTGGGAGCAGCAGCTGGTGCTCGTTTTATGCCGCCCGAGGAGCTGGCCATGCACTCGCTCACCAAACAACTGTACAAATCGAGGCTATTTCGTGGAGTATATCTGGAGCGCTGCTTTGTCGAACAGATTGGTGGCTATCGCGATGTGATTGCCCTGCAGCGCAGCGAACGCGAGCTGGAGAAGCAATTGCTGGGAACAACGGCCCAATTGCAGTTGTTCTATCAGCGCTTTGTGCCCAACATGTGGGTTGGCATTACCAAGGGAAGCGTGGGCAGCTATAAACACAACCCGGACGCGGCACAGCTGGACACGTGCGTATGGACGGAACTGAGTGATTTGGCCTTTGGGGAATACTGGTTCAGCATCAAGACACTTCGGTTTCGAAATCAGGAGGTGCAGGTTAAGCTGAAGATGGTACGCGCCGTTGAGGCAGACCAGTTGCCGAAGCCACGACTTTCTGCTAACCAACAGAGACAGAGAAGTAGTCCTAGCCGAGCGATAACCACCGACGATGCATCCGAAGAGGCTGTCGCAACTTCTCCAGACATCGTCAGTGTGGAGCCGCTGTCGCAAATCGGTCTCGGCGACTTTCTGGCTGTGCTGCAGCAGTGGCGTCAATCGGTCTTAACGACAATCTACGAATTTCTAGCCAACGACGTGAATAAGCGCAATATAATGGGCACGATTCGGTTTCTGGGTTTGCTCATCTTTTCCATATTGAGCGGCGCCGTTGTCGCCCTGCGTTTCCTGGGCATCTTTGCCGTGCGTTTTCTCTTCGAGGTCAGTCGATTTACGCACACCGCCACACCCATCGTCTTCAAGCTGATTGAGTTTTTGAACAAGATTGTTGGAGCCTTTTTCATTCTGCTCACAATGATTTGGAAGGATTTGGTGGTAAATCGTGGCGGCTCGCCGCCCAGACAACCAATACAAGCAAGCAATCGTCTCAAGAGTCTAACCTACGAAAGGTCAGAGCCGCATCGACGTAGTGTGCGCTATGAATAGTCAAATTATCGTAGTCCCAAATGGATTTTAAATTTATTTATGCTGTCCAAATTGTTAAGTAAAGTTACACTTGCATTTAGTAACTTGAGTTGGGATCGGGGCATTGTCATCTCTGTTTAAATTGTGTTACTAGCGTTAAAATAAGTCCAGCACTCAATCCTTAAGATTTCGTTGATGTTTGTACCGCAAACATCTTTCAAATGAAATTTTTAATCTTTAAGATAAGAAATTATTGAGCAGACGTTTAGCATTTAAGCAATCGCATGTTTATTAATAATAAAATGTGTATTGTTTTCCAAATTAATTAATTCAAATTGTATAGTCTAATGTCTAGTGAATATGTAAACGTTTTGTGAATAAAGTTGTTAAATATATATAAATGTATGTGTATATCAAATTTTGCTTTAATTTTAATCCCAAACACAAATGGGCAGTATCTATAAATTAGCTGGAATCCTTTGGAAGTTATGTATATAATTAGTTAATTTTTTTATTATCTCTTATACAAACCTTCCGTATCTGATAGTACCTGCAAACAGAGTTCAGTTTTGAAATGAATGTAGATACTGGTATGTTTTTGTTTAGTTTTAATAGTTATACACTTTCATTTTATTACTTGATGTTATTCTCATTAAATGTTTGTCATATATATATTTATGTATCTATATATGTAGACTAGTATAATTTGTCGGTTTGTCACTAAATGTTACACAAATGATCTTCTTGTTGTTTTGGTTTCCAAACTTTTGCATGGGGTTTTTGTGTACTGGTACTCCTTTAGTATGCGCTATAAATATTACTTGACTTTCAATTTGCTATGGCATTTAATGGGTGTTTTGTTGCTGTTTGTCAAATTTCATTTAACGTCAACTTCTCGGTCTAAATGTTATAATTCATAATTTTCAGCTTTATTATTAGTCAACTAAATTATATATTTGAGTGATACATATACTTTAATTAGTACATATAAATACATATGTATGTATATTGTATTGTTTTTGTTTTTTATTAGTTTTAATTTCTTTTATTATTATTACATTGCGATGTTATATTTATGGAAATTACTGTGTGTGTGTATTATTATTTTCGTATGCAAATGCTTCAACGAACTTTGCTCGTAACCGTTAATTAACGTTTTGTTTAATAATAAGCATGTAAATTGTATGCAGACAATAATATATGTGTTTGAATGCTTGGATCTTATTTGAGTTTGATATACTGTAAAACATGTTGCCAACATTACATTATTTGTCATTCCTTGTTTATATTATAGCATATTTCGTTTTTGTTTATTTATTTATGCACTAGTCGCTTCCATAATGTCGCCAACTTGTTAAGAAACGAACAAATTAAATACAAATTTAAAATATGTTCAGTTTAACACGTGTTAGTTATTGTAAATACTTTCCATTTTTTGTTAAAAAGTAAAATGTACAATTTACAATGTCATAACGTTTCATTAATTGTTTACCTTCAAGTATCGATATTATTTGCCATTGCTAAAAGACAATTAGACATTTATAGCATATTTCAATAAACATGTCTTTGCCTGCTGAAAATAATTTGCTTTTTTAACAATTAGTTAGACATTTAGAGCAAAAACATTGATAATATAGATTGTTTGTTTTTTTTTTTTTGGTTTTAAGTTTTTTTTTTGTTTGCTTTCTTTTTAGTTTATGCATAAAAATTTGTCTAGTGAAATATATATGTAAATATATATATTTTCAAGGTTTTGAACTGCTCATTGTTTATAATTGCGATTTTGTTATTTGTATTCTTTTTGTTAATTGCCTTTTCCATTTAAATTTCTTAAAGGTGTTGCTCTGATTTAATTACTGATGTTTCTTTTGGCATTTGTATTAAGAGGAATACGTGTATGTATTTTTTTTGGTGAATAGATTGCAAAATCAGCATGATTTAATCAAAAAACTATTATTTCTTATGATATTATGTTTATCGACTGTGTCTCTGCTACTAATACCATTCGCAATTCAAAACAAACTTCAAGAATAAGTTATATAGGTCAAACATATTTAATTTCAAATAACACAAATTATTTTTGCTCTGAACTAAGTTTATTTTGCACAGTTTTTCATTTATTTACTGTAGTTGAAAAAAATAAATGATATTTTTTGAACGAAGAAATCCAATTTTGTTTTAATATTCATTTTATTTGTATTTTCAATTATTTTTTATATTAGTATTTTTACATAGTACATAGTGTATATATATATATGTATATATATATATATTTGTATGTATGTGTATATATATTATATATCTATATATATTTATAATAATAATTTTTTACACATTAAATTCAAATGCATTAATTTATCTGTATCTGTATATATATATGTATATGTATATATATATATATACATATATGTATATATACATATATATATATATATATATATAATTTATTTATAAATATAAATAACAAAATGTTTCCCTTTTGAAGCTTTGTTTATGTACCACTTTTATATTGAGTTTTTCTTTTAATTTATATAGTTAAATACGATTTAAACGCTGTTGCTTTTATTTATAGTTTAACCAGTTTCTTGTTTAGCTTGAAATTTGTGTATGTATTTATATGTTATTTATATAGTTAACTGCTTTTGCCATTTTTCGTGTGCTGAACAATTGGCGAAAGTTCCCGTTACGCTGAACGAGTTGTCACCCCGTCACTTCACTTCATCTGAATGTGACAAAACCAAAAAAAGAAGAGGAGAATTCGTCGCATCGGTTTGGATTGGATTGATTGAATTTAGCCAAAAAGGTTGAATCAATACGTAAAGTACTTGGGCTTAGTGTCTTATATCATCTTTTAAGGTAACTGAATAAAATTGTTTGCTTTTGCATTTGCATTTGCTTTGCACTGCCAATGGCCAGTTCTCAACCAACTTTTCCAATAGGATCCGAGGCAAACTCTATTTACATATACGATAGTCTTACGCCAAAGCTAGAGGAGCGTAAAGAATGCCTCGTCTCATAGATAGCCCAACATGGTGCGTTTTAGGCACTTCAAAGTTCTGTTGATGCGGCAATTAGTTGGTTGCGGATTGGGTACGGATTTCATAACACAACAGTGAGAGTAATTCAAAATGTAAGTAAGTAGTAGTAGTAGTAAAAAGAAACAAGGAGTAGAAAGGAATGGAAAGAAACGGTAAGTTATAAACTTAGAACCAACTTAGAAGAAACTACGATATAAGCTCTTAATTACTTTAAATCATCGGTATCCTCAATTAAATCAGCATACTCCTCCCAATCGTTGTTAGTCGAACGTGTGCGCAAATTGGATATTGCCGGTGCCTCCTCCTCACCCTCACCCTCACCCTCGTCCTCATCTCTATCCGGTTTTCTGCGAGCGCTGCCAGTGCCGCCTTCGTCGACAACCTCGTAGTCCTTGAGTTCAGCTTCCAGGTCCTTTTCCCATTGTTCCTCTGAGAAAGATGTATCAAACTGACGATTACTATGTGTGTGGCTTACACGAACTTATAGACAGGTTATGGGTTATACTTCAAATATATAGCATACTTATGGCATACATTGTGGCATATCATGTTAAATATAGTTGTAGTTGTATTATTATTGAGTATTTAAGTGTCTAGCAAGCATTGAAGTTATTGTAATTTAGTGACCACCCAAGCAAGTACACGGTTGGTTCATTCTTTCTTCTTTTACCTTCGTAACTAATCGCGCGGCATATAACTAAGGCATAGGTTTTCACAGACTGTTATTCGTTTTGGTATTCGCACCGTAACTGAAAAGTAATCGTCTACAAAAGGTGGAAATTTCTTTTAATATGGTAATCAGGCAAATGCAAGTACATTTTAGAATAGCTATTCATTATGTTTACCGAAACCTGACTAATTAAACAATAGCGTGCAAAAACCCACGCACCAAGAAAGTGTAAATAGTATATATAATATAAGAGAAGTAGTCCTCTGCCATGACTTGCTTGTTGTCCTAACACCAAATCAAGTGCCACAGATGACACCGAATATTGTATATATTTAAATATATAGTATATGTTTACATTTGTAGGTAAATATTATGCTTAATAATATGAAATAAAAATGTTGTGTGTATTTACAGCATTTATTCAACAACGAAATGAAAAGCAAGCTAAGTCTTTTGCTATATTTAATAGAAAATTTTACTTATACAAAGCACGCCAAATATATGAAACTAACTAGAAGCTATTTAAAATTTGCAATAATTAGTGAACAAAATTAATAACTCAAAATTCTGTACAACAATTGAAATAGAAAATGTTTTTTTTTGTTACGTGTACAGACTGACTTACATTGTTAGGGAGTAGGGATTTGTAAATTTCTTTCTATCGATTTTGTGTGGTGAGTTGGTTCTATTACAAATTCGAGGACAAATTAATTCAGATTGTTTACAATATATGCTGTTGTTGTGTGCATTTAAAAAGCTTTAAAATCTTCAGTTGGCAACTAATTGCTTTTCCAATTTGTACAGTTCTTGAAGAGTTTTTTTCATTATCAATTTCGAAAAAATATGTTTGCAAAGTTGTTTTTTAAGGTGTGGTCTTATATATATAAAAAACATGATATAAAACAAATTTTATGCCTGCAAACTAAACAGCAACTACATATATAAAATCTAGTTTTATATTATTTTTGAAAAGGAAAAAAAATGGAACTAAACTTAATACGAATACCAACAAACATAGACAACAGACAACATTATAATACTTATATTGACACATTGACAACAGCGATAATAAATAAAATTGAAATTTGTGGCAACTATTTTGCTCAACACAATTTGTATGCAATGGAAAATCAACAACGGAACATTAAAAAATTTAATGGTTTTTTTTTAAAATAATTTTTTTATAAAAGTGAAAATTTGTTTTTGTTGTTAACCAACAATTTCTAACTTACCACACAAAATTTGGTTTCAGTTTTTAAGTAACATTTTTGTTTTCGTTTGTTTTCTTTTTTCGTTTCGGTTTATATAAATAATGCGTTTGCTTAAATTTTTTGTCAAGTGAATATTTTATATATGTATATAATTTGGTTTGTTGCATTTGGTTTTTTTTTGTATATCGCTTAACATTTTGTTTTAGTTGGTTTTCTGTCATGTGGGCAATTTTTTGCTTGCGTTTGGGTTTGTTTGTTTTTTTTTTTTATATTTTGTTAGTTTTTGAATTTAGCGTTTATCCATTCAATCTTCTGCAAGATGATTTGAGAATAAATTAAGAAATACATGAAGAAAAATAAATGTTTGTTAAATGTTTCAATATAATTCATATTGTGTCTAATACTAAGAATTTTGCATAGCATTTCGATTTTCTGCTTTTAATTTAAAGTGTTTTGTGTTGGAGGTGGTTTGTGTCATAGAGGAAAACGCATTTGTTTGGGTTTTTAAATATATTGTTTTGTTTTTAAATTGGGCCGAAATAGTTGGAGATACAAAACGTACTATGAAAGAATGTGTAAAAACTATAAGTTACAAACTTGGAAATTCATAAATATCAAAATTTTATATAGCGAATTATCGAAATTAAATGGAATTGCAATTGAATAAAAAAAGCACGAGATTGCAAAGAGTAAGTATTTGATCAATAATAGGGAATTTGTATCATTTTGGTCATACTCAACTTGTTTGAAATTGATTTGTGGCTAGTTAATATTTGATCTTGGTAGTTGTTATAGTTCATAGATACTTAAGTGGAAATTATTGGATTTTATTTTAATATTTTGTATGCTAGTTAGAAAAGAATGGCAACAATAGATTAGACTAGACTTTAGTTGTCTCATTTGTTATTGTATATTTTGTATTGATCTTTATATAATTTATAATACTTTATTATCCATAAGTTGCCATAGGTTTTGTATATACTTTTATGTGTGTGTGTTTTTTTTTATGGGGTTGTTGTTGCTTTCATTTCAATTGATATTATTTTTGTTTTTAATAATTAAATGCCAGAGCTTTGGTTTGTTGTTAGTATTTCGACAATAAAGAATTAAAGATTTGACAAAAATGTAATTTACATAAAAGAAAGAAACAGAGCAGAGGAGAAAAAAGAGAATTGTTTGGTTTTTACACTTTGTTTTGTACACACATTTTTTTTGTTAAGAGTTTTCATTTAAAATAGATATAATTACTTGTATTTTTGTTTAGATTGAACAAATTAATATTGACATTAAGTATTTAATCAAAGATTGTTTATGAATGGTAAGAAATTTGAAATGAAAATTTGTATAGCCAAACTGTTGAAATGTGGCAAAGGGCAAAACAGAAAATGTTCTAAAACTGATACGGATGGTAAATATTACTGTTGATTAGCTTGTGATAAAGACACAATGAGGCATGTTATGTTCTAGCAAAAAACTAAATTAATTCTTTCAATGGGACATTCAGGACTCAAAGTTGCTACGGACTCACAAGTTCCAGCACGTATATTCGAATGGAATACCATATGGAAGTACAATATTACAAATTGCATAACTGATTAATTACTCTTATATATATATATATGTTGGTTTGGTGCCATTAGAGAATTAGTATCTGTGCATTGCGCAATCTACTGGCCTACAACATTTTTGTATTATCTTTGAGCCTATTTGTTTTTCATACGGAACCTTAAAATTTGTCTATTTATAAATGTAATAAATGAAAATGCCACGATATGAAAATCAAGCGATTCTATACTTATAATGCATGTATGTATGTGTAAATGTTTGTATGTGTATGTGTTTGGTTAGATGCAGCAGCAGTGAAATTTGTAGAGCCTTTTGAAATAGGAAAGGCAAATTTCAAGGACAGTGCATGGGACCAAAAATGTATGTACAAAATGTGGAACTTAATAAGCAAAATAAACTTAATACCAAGATTGCCTTATTATGCCCTCTACTTCGATCAAGAATTTCGGTTGAAGAAATTACGATTTAAATTGATCAATTTAAACACTCAAAGTAGTACTTAAATTCATGATAAATTTAAGTACTAAATAAATCTCTTAAATTGACAAATTTAAGTACTCAAAATAATACTAAAATTTATGATAAATTTAAGTACTAAAATTCATTGCTCTCTTAAATTTATCAATTTAAATACTCACAATATTACTAAAGTTCATGATAAATTTAAGTACTAAATAAATAGTACTAAAATTATTTTCTCTCTTGAATAGATAAATTAAAGTACTCAAAATAATACTAAAATTTATGATAAATTTAAGTGCTAAAATTCTTTTCTCTCTTAAATTTATCAATTTAAGTACTCAAAATATTACTAAAACTCATGATAAATTTAAGTACTAAATAAATAGTACTTAAATTCTCAGCTCTCTTAAATTGATCAATTTAAGAACTCAAAATATTACAAAAAATTCAAAATAAATTTAAGTATTAAATAAATAGTACTCAAATTCTCTTCTGTAGTAAAGGGCATAGTTGATGGGGTGCAAATATAAATAAATTTGCAAATCTTAATAAATTCCAAGCAAGAACTCGTTGCTCTTAAATTATTGAAGAAAAATAAAATCAAATTTCTTAACTTAATAAATACCAAAAACATATTTGTAATCAACTTATCAAAATCATAACGAAGTTTGCAAGCTAAGACCTCTTACCATCGGTGCTGGCAAGCGCCTGTTGGGTCATACTATCAATGCCCAGCTTGCGCATGCCATCTTTGATTTCGGCCAAATCGGTATCATTGGACGTTTGGAATTCGTCCGAAACGAACTCGGACTCGGAGATTTTTTGGGTCAAGTTTTTCTTGTCGCTGGCCTTAAGCACTTCGGCGGCCTTAATCTCAATGACAGGCTTGGGTTGGTCGAAAACAGCAACATTAGCGCTGCTGCTGCTGCTCCTGCTGGGGAGTCAGCGATTTGTGCACTCTTCGTGGCGCTGGTATTTTTATCAATATTTTCTTTATCTGGCAGTTGTTTAGCTGCTTTTACGCAATTCAATTCATCACAGTTGAGTTTGATAGGTTTTTGTATAATTTTTTTTTAGAAATTTGTTTTGTAATTTTGTGTAGTAAATAACCAAAAAGCATGAAAAGAAAAATTAAAGAAAGATACAAAAATATACAAATAAAGAAGGTATTTTCAGGTAACAGGAATTTTTTTTTTAAAAAATAAACAGAAGGCCTAGTGAGAAGTGAGCGGTGTTTGAAGGGGCGAATAGAGGAATTGATTTGATTTCAAGAGCTGAACACGCGACGAGGTGAAAAGTGAAAATGGCAATCGAAACTAAAATTATAATCCAATCTTTGGCACAGGCGACAGAAGCCAATGCAGTCGAAGGACAATCACAAATTAATACAAAATCAAACTGAATTCAACTCAATTCAACTGAAGATAGAATAGAATCTTAAGGTTCAGAGCATACTATAAGGCGGTGTAGTACAGACGCTAGCCGAAAGTTAGAACGAGAGAACTAAAAACTTGGAGGCGTGTCCCAAAGTAGAACTAGTTGAATAAAATTATAAGAGAACAGGCGCGTGTGTGAAAAGAAAGATTACGAAATCAATAATGAAAACTTAGACTTAGAGAGACAGAGAGATAGACAGAGAGACGTTAATAGAGTTTGATAGAGAGTTAAGTTAAAGAGCGAGTGTGGTTTTTTTCATGTGAAAGATAGAGAGCGAGTAAGTTCATAGAGAAAGATACTGAAGAGTCAAGCGCAAGAAAATCATAAACTTGGACTCGTTGGCCACAATTTGTTGAGCGCCGGCGCTCATTTGTGGTCTTTGCTTGGGTCTCTGGTTGTGATAGCTGATGGGCAATTAACTACAACAAACTTACCGTCTTCACCGCTGGAAGCCTGGCCAACACCATCGGCGCCCAAAGTGCCCAGCTCGGCGGCCTGAATGATCAGCGAGACGCGATAGAAATAATTCCGCCAGAAGTTCTCCTCAGTGATGCTGCAAGATATTGATATCAATTCAATTCATCTGAATAACTGCATCCATCTTTGCGGCTACTCACATCTTGGGCACCAATTCGAAGCGCATCGTTTCGAGCGCCTTGTCCTCGGCCATAATGGCTATGGCAGTGGGATATGCGGAGTCATAGCTAAACTCAAAGTCCACGCCGGCTGGCGGAGCGCGCACAAAGTTGCGACGATCCTGTGACAAGCCCAAGATTTCCTCCTTGATCTTTGACTCATTGGCATGTCCGATCCAGGGGGCAGCTCCATTGCCGGAGCCACCTTGGCCCTTGATGAAGGCCTCCTGCTCCTTGTTGAACGAATCGAGAATAGTCTAAGCAGCATAAAGCACACAAATAAGTTATTCAAGTGATATATATGTATGTATAGAAGAATTGCTCACATTATCCTTGACTGTTTCCTTGATCTTGCTGCCAGCCTTGCTGATGGCCGATGATAAGAATGAGCCAAAGTGTTTGGCCTGTTGGGTTACTTTTGTGGTAACTGTCGAATCAATGAATGGGTTGTTCGGTTAGTAAGGGCATTGATAGATTTGCAGTGTAATTCAAAGGTGCTTGCAACTACTAAACTAACGCAGTCAACAAAATATCGCTACGCTACAAAGTAAACAGTTTTTAGTGGGTTTTGTCAGAGCTAACAGCTATGGTGAGGGAAGATTTGTAAATATTGAGTGAGTGGTTTAAGTGGGGGGAGCATAATGACTACAGGTAGTATCGTTAGCTGGTTAGTAACCTGTCACCGCTTTCTATCATTTTACTCTCAGTTTTTGAGCAAATTTTTTTGGCAAATTGCAATTGAAGTTATCATTTTTTTTTTAGTTCGACATTTCTTTGACATTTGTAATGTTGTTTTTGTTACCAATCTAAACTGTGACACGTACTTTTCACTTCATCGCCCTTACCCTGTCCGATTTGACCCTCATCGCCAGTGGGCGTGCCGCCGCCCGATGCTGGATGCGAATCAGCGCCCTCTGTAGCGCTGTAATTAGAAATTGCGTCAGCGTGCAACATAGAGAAAGAGAGAGAGAGAGAGCAGAAAGAAAGAAAGAGAGAGAGAGAGAGAGAGAGAGGAAGAAAATAAGCTTATGTCACTTTTTGGGTTCGTGAATTTTGGGGGTACATTTATATAATCAAATACATATTGGATATCTGGTGTGGATATTGCATTTGAACGCAACATGCAGCATGCGACATTAAATTGAACAATAATCCCTTTGGACACATTCCAATAAAAGATATATTGACTTTAAGTGCATGCATTTTAACTGGGAGTCCCTAGATTGTGTGTAATCATAGACTAAATTAATAACTTTACAGCAACAGGACTTTTGCACGGAATTGTAATTGAGTTTTAAATATACCATTTATAATAAAACAGGTGGGGAAGGATTATCTTCGGCGTGCCGCAGATCTTATACTCTTTTCGAACCACCGAAATATATCATGACGCATATCTTTGCTAATTAAAAGTCAATCGATTTGAAATTTAAAACATTGATGAGTTATAAAGATGTTCAAGTGTACAAGGAATTTTAAGGCGTTAGCTTTGAAAAGATAGGATATATGGCCAAAACCGACTTCCAGTTGTATGGCAGCTATAAGATATAGTGGTCCGATCAGGCCGGTTCGGAACAATGTGCTGTCCGTTTGAATAATAAGTGTCTGTGCAAAGTTTTATCACGATAGTTCAAAAACTGAGGGAGTAGTTTGCATACATACAGACAGACAGACAGACGAACATGGCTAGATCAATTTGTTTTGTCATTCTAAGCATTACTGGCAGTAACTTTTGGGGGTCTCCGACGCTTCCTTCTATGCGTTACACACTTCAGCACAAACTTAATATACTATTTTCTTCGAAAAGAGTATAAATATCCTTGGAAATTCTTTCCTTTCGTATTTTAAAGATATTATTGCATTATAACTTATTAACTTGGTCTATGATTTTCAGGTATTTTTTTATTGATTTTTATTTGTTTATGCAGTCACATTAACGTTTATGTATATTTACACGTTTTCATAGCTTTGCTATTGGCTTTAATATTTAAATTATTTATGATGTTTGTGATGGTAAATGCGTTGTTAGTAGTTAGGTCATATGAATGTTGAATGAGTGATGCACTTAAAACGAACGGAGGAAAATTATATGAAATGCATAAAACGGAAAGCAAGAGGTCAAGAGAGAACACACTAAGACATGCACTAATAATCGTATCATCAGTTTATAGGAAATTCGCTGTATTCTTTCTTGAGTTTTTTTCCCAGCAACAAGGAGTCAGAAAGAACTCTAGTAGAGCGCATATTTAGAAGGAGCTGTCAGAAAGAGCTGAAGAGTATGATATAGTCGCTACATACACAAAATAGTTATAAAGTAAAACATAAAATTCACTGACACAGGATGAAGCTACACAACAACACTGAGAAATTATGGGCGTGAAAAGAAAAACAAAAACACAAACAATAACAAAAAAACATTGTGAACTAATCCCAAATGAAATGATAACAACTAGTAACAACAATTAGTTTTTGGTTTTATCTACTGCGTAGCCACATAATAGTTCCAGATTTGTGTGGGTTTTAGCTTAAATCCTTCAGGTTGTTTGATGGGCCGCTCAATAATGATGGAATCGGATACTTGAACATATATATATATCAAAGTCAAACAAAATGTTGTTTCTGTACTAAATGCTATATTATTATATATTATACGCGTTGCGAAAAGAAAATGTGAAATGAATCAAAGTGTGAAATCAACCGATGATGGTAAATGTTGTATGTTTTAATCGATTATGAGCTTTATGAAATGGGTTATTTATGCTTTTGCTGCTTATATATCAATTTTAGAGTATCCAAAATTGTGTCCATTTACAAAATGGCAAAATTTATGATAACATTTCGCTAATATACAGAGAAACTTACCTTTAATATTAAATTAAGTTAAACTTTTTCGTTTACGCACTTTGCAAAGGGACAAAATTCTGTTTGATAACCAATTGTTTATCGCTTGGGCAATAATCCTTATTTATATACATACAAAAACGTTTTTAGAGTTATATGTGATTGGTATTGCAGTATTTGTTTGTACAGTTTTTAAAAAGCTTTTTGTTTTTTAAGGCAAAGTTAATAAAAGGTGAAACTTGAGTGAGCACAAGATTGTGTAAAGATTAAAACAGAATATGTACTGTAAATATCAGTTATGTGAATATTTTGGATTTGTTTCAACTAAATATTAGAGGAATTGTGAATATTTAAAGCAAACTAAATGGCAAGAGTCATTGGATATATTTAAGGAAACTTGTGTTTAAAATATATTTATATATATATATATATATGCAGTATATTTAGTAGTATATTTGTGTGTAAAGGTGTATAATAAAATTTTGTATTTTGTTCAAAATTCAAAAGAAGTCGTGTAACTAAAAAAAAGGACGAACAATAGCCGCCAAGTGAATGAACGTTGGAGGCAGCCCAACATAAAACAAAGGGGCGCCTCAATTGTTATAAGAAAGTTTACAAAAACTTGATATGAAACCAAAATCAGAAGAAGAAAACAAAGTGAAACTATGAGCAGTAATAACTCAAATACAAACGCGCTTTCATATGATATTCATTTTCACTGCCACTGTTTATATCGTATATAATTCCGTCATTCTTAAGCAAGGGCCCATACCTAATATACCTCGACTTGTCGTCATCATCGCCACCACTCACAGCCCCCACAGTGCTGGCATCTGCAGCACCCTCGACGCCCTCGGCTCCCTCGGCCGTGCCGCTCTTGCGCAGTCCCGGAATCGATGGTATCGACGGCATCGCTGGCATCGATGGCATCGATGGCATTGCCATGGCCGGCATCGAAGGCATCGACGCATTGCCCAGCCAGCCCTTAGCGCTGCCCAGCCAGCCGCTGTAAAAGAAGAGTGGAAGAAACAGTTAGTGTTGATACAGTCTACCACATCCATATCCTTGTGCATTGCGCAATAATCCGAATGCCTAACTGACAGACTGACAATCAATCTTTGCCCTAATTTGACAATGTTCATTGCTTGGCTGCTTGCCTGCTCACGAGCAGTCCTGATTATAACTAAGCATCTATACATATAATGTATTATGTCAAACAATGAGCAGCCGCGTCAACTTGACAAACGCTCACAAACGCCCACTTCACATAAGCACATACTTGTCTACAGGCTGTTGCAGCCTTCAAATAACTCTCAATAAGAACGCCAAATATATTGTAAGAAATGTATTTTATGTGAGAATCGTTTAAAAGGCAATACACATTCAAAAAATACCAATTCTACTCTCAAATGTGTCTTTTAATATTAAAGTATTTCTATACAATAGTTTTTGAAAACAATTTGACAGTCACACTGCTTAGTATACTTATAAGTAGGGTACGGCACATATATTGTTTGTTTATTTATTTTTTTCTTCTTTCAGATTATTATTTATTTGAAATCTGTCTATATATATGATCTAGATTTCCTTGACATTTATGTATATTATTGTATAAGAATTGTAAAAATTAATAATAAAAATTAGCCTGGGTCTCGGAAGGGAAGGTCTAGCGGATGGAATCGCTTACATAGATAATAGCATTATAAATAAAATACTCAAGTTTGAAAATAGTTTGCATTTAAATGATTTTAGAGTAATATAGTCAAAATATTGTGGTATAATATGAAAAGTACTTACAAAATTTGTATCAATATATTAAAAGTGATTGTACTAAATTTGAAAAATATGTTTTAACTACAATCAAACAGATCCTGAATTTTGTCAAGTATTGAAAAGAATCCAAACTAATTTGCAAATTATTCCGCACTACTTATGTAAAGCAATATCTGCACTCCACTCAAAGAGAATTCTTTGGCTGACTTTAGAGTGGTCTCTTAATGCTTATAATAAATAATTCAAATATCTCAATATCGATTTCATAGTTTAATTGACACATCTGCTGACAGATTTGTACAACATGTAGGTCACATTCACATGGGAATCGCTCTTATTACACCCTATATATTATATGCTAGTGTGTGTGTGCGAGCGTGTGTGTGTGTGTGCGTTGATAGGTCTGCGATTTATTGAATCAGCCATTTTGGCCGACGCGTCGCTTCCATTGTCATGAATAAACTAAAATGCCAATGACAAGCTCATGTTATACGTGACGTATGCTTAATATGCGCTGCATGAATCCAGGCGGCGTTGAAATACAGCTCAAAAATCACCTAATTACTTCGGCTTTGCTATGAACTTCACTGCATTCAGTTGAATGAACGCTTTGTTAATTCTCTAGCATAATTCTAAAAAACAAAAAAAAACAAAAACTATAAAAATTTAAATCTAATCACAAAATGAATAATACCGAGGACTGCTGTACAATTTGTCTGGGTCGCAAGCATCGCATTGTGAGTACCCCCTGCAAGCACACCTTTTGCAAGAGCTGTCTGAAGAAAGTCTACGCCGTCTGTCCCTCCAAGGCTTGTCCATTGTGTCGGGCTCCTTTCGAGTATTATGTTGTGAGTACTAACATCCTCTTTTCGACTGACAGCAAGTTGTCGGTTATGTAAGGCTCGCAAGTTCGGAAAACTTTCTAATTGGCTACTTGCTGTCCATGTCAAAGTATGTTTCAGTTTGCAACTCTTCTAACTTGATTTCTATGCAGCGTGAACGCGTCTCGGGCATTAAAATTACATTCTTAACTTAGACAAATCCAGCCGAAGTGGTTCAAGCATAATATTTAGTTAGTTAAATTGTGCTGTTTTTGTTAATTTTTTTAAGTTAATTATTTTTATCTTGTTTGGTTTTTCCAATTTGGTTTACAATTTTATAAAAATAAAGTTCGTGTTATGTTTTGAGTCTGTTCACGACACTTTAATGATCAAACAGGCTTTAATTTCTTTGATTTCATAAAAAGTAGTTGCATAGCGCTGCTATTAAGCAGATCAATTTATATATATTTTCCTACAAGAGAAATGTATAAAATAAATAGTTTGTTCTAGTATTCATTAAATGATGGAAATAAATGGCAGAATAAACTAGGGACGGGATGCCTTATGAACTACATTCAGAACTCAAAGTACTTGGTACCAAATGTAGACAAGAACAAGTGGGGAAGGATTATCTTCGGCGTGCCGAAGATTTTATACTCTTTTCGAACCTTTAGGTAATTTTCACTCTGCCAACTGCACCACCGAAATATTTAATGACGCATATCTTTGCTAATTACAACTGAATCTATTTGAAATTTTAAACATTGATGAGTTATGAGGTTGTTCAAGTGTTAAAGGAAATTTAAGGCGATAGCTTTAAAAAGATCGGATATATGGCCAAAACCGACTTCCAGTTGTATGGCAGCTATAAGATAAAGTGGTCCGATCCGGCTGGTTCCGACCAATGTGCTGTCCGATTGAATATTAAGTGTCTGTGCAAAGTTTTATCGCGATAGCTCAAAAACTGAGGGACTAGATCCTATACATACAGACAGACAGACGGACATGGCTAGATCAATTCGTTTTGTCATTCTAAGCATACTGGCAGTAACTTTTGGGGGTCTCCGACGCTTCCTTCTATGCGTTACACACTTCAGCACAAACTTAAAAAACTATTCTCTTCGAAAAGAGTATAATAAATAGTTTGATCTTGTATTCAATAAATGATGGAGTTAGCTGGAGAATAAACTATAGGAGGGATATCTTATTAGCTACATTTAGAACTCTAAGTAGTAGATAAGCAACAATTTGAATGGAATGCAAAAAATATTGGGAGCAAAGTGCCTGATTAAATATTAGTATATTGCATTTGTATAATGTGACAGGACTCTGTTTGTTTGGCTTACGCATGTAAGCGGCAATGTAGTCCTCATATGCTGCAAAGCCTTCAAGGTTCATGGCAAGTGAGCGACAATAATAATATATATAACAACAACACAATCGTTGCGATTCGATTGTGGGAAAAAAACATGCAATGCCAGGACGAACATATTAAAGAATGCTTGCTCTCGAATCGACTCGAATGGCATACTGCCACGCCCACCGCCCACCGCTGCCCCTGTGTGGGTCCATGCATGCAAAATGATGATGCATGGCACACGTTAGGAGTAGCAGCAGCAGCAGCAGCAGCAGCAGCGATGGGTAAAGGAAAGGAATTGAAATGAAAAACTGACAAGCAAAGGATTTTTCGCAGCCCAGACTGTCGTGCCATTTGTATTATTATGCTCTATTGGCGCATTGACATGGCAAGGCCAAAGCCGAAGCCAAAGCCGGGGCTGTATTGTCATAATGGCTGCACACACAATGCCGAAGACTACGTGGGAATACGCATACAAATGGCGACGGACAGCTGCAGCTCAGTGGAGCGGCAAGGACGGAATTCATTCGGACAAAAAGTGGCCATAAATTGACGCAAGTAAATTTGATTTGATTGCAATATTTATTGAATTACCCTTTGTATGGCCAGGATGGGCTGTGCAGCGCTGATGGCTTACAGAACATTTAATTATTAAGTGGATATGCGAAGCATATTAATGTGTACGTATATATGTACATATATGTATATAACGCATACGCCGCGTTGCGCTCAATTAGCCAGCTGAGTTCATTTTGCACTTGGTGGTTCGCAGTGAGCATTTCAAGGCTTTGCAACTTTGCAGCTGCCTTTGTTACTTTTGTTTTGCCTTATAACTAACATTAGCATTTCCCCATTTCATCCAGGCCAAATGGTTGCTGGCTCGTGCTTTTGATGTGATTTATGCGTTTTGGGGGAGCGACGCTTTTACGCAATTTTGTTCGCCTGACAGGCAGCAACAGTGTTTATTTATGGGCCGCCCAGGACTATTCAGCATATCCGCATTATACTGGCCAGAGTCTGATAAGTGGCATACTTAAAGACATCCCCCAAACCCCAACCAACCCGAGCTGAGTTGCACTTAAAGCTGAGCAGCGCCAGCCGGCGAAACAAAACTCAAGTAGATAAAAGTGGCCACAGGCTGACAGTGAATGGAAATTGCCTCTACAAGATAATAATACTTGTTTCGTACTTTAAAATTACAAATTGGCAATAATTTGTTAATTTATGTGCGTCGATTTTAAATGTATTAGCTGCTACAATATAAGTACAAGTAAACGAACAAGTTCAAAATGATTTTTCTTACGCCTTGCTGGAATTTGTTGTGTGGTTGCGGTGGCTGCAACCTTGTTAAATTCCCGCAGGGCAATATTGTCTGAGAAATATCTCACGCATTTTCTGCGGCACAATTCAAATCGACATGCTTGTTCTGTACGTTCATTTTTCTCTCGAATTGCAGACAAAAAGTTTTAATTATAAAAGTTTTGGCTGCCGCGTTGTTCTGGGAAAACATAGAAAACAAGCAAGCAGAAAATTAAGACATGCCGCTGGAGTAAAAATTCAAACCAATTCACACACACACGCATATGTATATACACACGCACACACACACACACACACGCATATGTATGTACACACACACAAACGTACATATATGTCTTGACTTGGCATTTAGACAATAATGTCAAATGAGTTTATTTTAGCTTTAAACTATGGAAAGAAAATCTTGGAGAAAATATACTATACTATGGCTTTAATTTCATTGGCCCTATTCTTTATGAATTCACCACAGCATTTTGCAGCTCACTCCTGTAATTAAAGCGTCCTCAATCGACCAAGTAAACAATGCAAGTAGAGAAAAAACAAGAAATTATTGCCATTTTGCATTATTCATGACAGACAAAAGAAACGGGCGACATCTGCGCAATGCATCTCGATGCAGCTGCTCATCTCAACCCATTCCTGTATTCCAAACAATTTGGGTCTCCAAAACAAAAAGGTTGTTTAATTAAATGAAGGACATTGCATATGCAAAAATATCAACGACATTATAAAGGACAATCTGGCTGTCTGTCTGTTGGTATGCCAAAGTAGTCTCTCAGTTTTTGATCGTATCGTATGAAATTTTGGCATAATGACTTATTATTTAAAGGGACAGCAGATTTGTCGGTACTGTATCTTATAGCTGTAATATATTTGGAAATCGGTTTTAGCCATATTTCGCATGCATTTCTAGAGACTGGGTAGCCTGATATTGGCTTCTGTTTTTATAGTAAGTCCAAAATTCGAAATTCCTTCATCCACCAACCATTATCAAAACTGCCTCGGGAACAAAAATCTGATCAGTTTTGATAAAGTTACGGCAGTTTTAGATGTTTGAAAGGTATCTAAACCTTATTTTGACTTCGAAGTCGCTTCAAACTTTAATGCAGAACTATAATAGATGCCAAATCATGATCAAAACTGAATCGGGAACAAAAATTTGATTAGTTTTGACAAAGTTATTTAAGTTTTAGGTGCTTGAAAGGCATTTCCAGGAACTTGGAAGCCTTTTACTGGCTTGGTTTCCATAGAAAATACAAAATTCTAAAATTACTAACAATTTGAATGCACAATTGCTATAGATGTCAAAACATATTAACAATGTGTTGATATCTAACCAAGTTTGATTTGCATTTAAAACAAATGTAAATTTGTTTATTTTTGATGACTCTGAAATCATAACAAAGACCAAGCCAAGAGTGGCAAGAAAAGTCAAATGAGCAAAAACACACACACGAAAAACACATAACGAATCGCACTTATGCAAATTGAAGTGAGGACAGCGAACAAAGTCAGCGCCAGCTGCAAAATGCAACTGCAGTGCGGAGAATTTCAAATTGCAAATGTGGCAAATCGTGGAGGATATGTCAATGGGAAAAACTCCCCTGTTGCGATTCGCCCTGTGGCAGTCCCTTGTGTCCACTGATGCGCAAATTGCATTGCAAGCCAACGCAGTTTAGATGGCTTTTCTTTTTGCAGACGATCTGCCTGATTGCTTATCGCCATTTTATGGCTTCTCGCTGGCAAAAAAAAAACAAATGGCAGTGTGGGTGAAGTTTATTTCAGTGGTTGTAAGCGCTATTTTTAATTGAGTCTGTGTCGAGTGTCACGCTCGCGAGCTTGTGCTTTAATTGGATTGCATTGGCGAACTGAGATTCGACGCGCAGAGCTCTCATTTCAAAGGCACCATTTTAAATTACAGACAGAGCCGCAGCTAAAGAGCAACAGCCAATCTCTAGCAAGACGCCCGTTGCTACGTTAAGCCTCTGATGGATCCACGTTCACAAACAAACAAACCCATCCACCCACATACACGCACACACATATACACACACATGCACAGTCGCCCGACATATTTAAGATAATGCTAAGGGAAATTTATTGCATTTGCGCAGCAAAATAACGCTAAATGCGTATAAAAAGCTAAATAATATCCAGCAGGTATGAAGCTGAGAGCTCAGCGGGTATCTGGGCAAGAGGGTAGCAGCAAAAGTATAAAGTGTAAAGTTTTTTTCTTCTGAATTACACAGATAAGTATAAAAAGATATGCTAGTAAAAAAAAAAAAAACAAGTGGGAAAGGGTTATCTTCTGCGTGCCGAAGATTTCATACTCTTTTCCAACCCTTAGACAATTTTTTGGCTCCGATCAATGTGATGTATGTTTGAATAATAAGCATCTGTGCAAAGTTGTATCGCGATAGCTTTAAAAACATGGGATATATGGCCAAAACCGACTTCGAGTTTTATGGTAGCTATAAGATATAGTCATCCGATCCGGCCGACTCCAACCAATGTGATGTCTCTTTGAATAATAAGTATCAGTGCAAAGTTTCATCGCAATAGATTTAAAAACATGGGATATATGGCCAAAACCGACTTCGAGTTGTATGGCAGCTAAAAGATATAGTGGTCCGATCCGGCCGGCTCCGACCAATGTGCTGTCCCCTGGAATATTAAGTGCCTGTGCAAAGTTTTATCGCGATAGCTCAAAAACTGAGGGACTAGTTTGCATACAGACAGACGAACATGGCTAGATCAGTTTGTTTTGTCATTCTAAGCATACTGGCAGTAACTTTTGGGGTCTTCGACGCTTCCTTCTATGCGTTACAAGCTTCAGCACAAACTTAATAAAAAGAGTATAAAAATCCTTCCCACAAAAGAACACTTTTTACAACTTTTTCCCCTGTATACTCATTTTCTTGTTGTACTTTTTCTAGCCTAAGTTGGACAAACATTTGGAGCTGCCCACGTATGTCATGTGCACGTGGCAAAGGCGCAACAGCCAGCTAAAGAAATGAAAAAGAATGGCAAAATCCACATTTGACAAATTACCATCAGGCAGGTAAACAGCAAGTTAGGAGACAGCTGAGGGGTGGCGAATAAATATGGCGAAGATCCTTCGTAAAAGGGGCCACCCTCAAAGTAAACACATTGCGTAAAAGGACGCTGTGCATGTATGTACATACATACATACATGCATATATCTATTATTATGACTATTAATAAAATATGAACGGCACATTTAACGCCTCTACTCCATAAGCAAGAATTGTGCTTTCGGCTCGTCAAATGACATTTGACTTTTCGGGTTTGCTGATTTTTGCTCACTTTCATTTCAGTCTTTTCTTATGATTTTCTTTTATGTCAGCACTTATTTTCTCGCTTTAATCATTTTCCTTTTAATTTTGATATTTCAATTTATTTTTATGCGAGTGTGCTGTGACTTATTTTCAATTATTTTATTTTTATGTGCAGCCGCCGTTAGGTATTCAATAAAATATACTTTGAAAGGAAAAAGAGTAGCTGTTAGGCTCATGAGTATTTATACAGCATGACCTTTATGTAAAGAATCAACTGGAAATTAGAATTGACAATTGATATTTTAATTGATAAATGATTTGGAGGCAAATAATAAGCAATAAAATAGTAAGTACAAGAAGCATATTTAAGGGAAATGAAAAAATGAACATATATGTTCTTTCTAGAAGGCGATAACTTTGAAAAAATCGGATTTATGGGCAATTATGGCAGCTATAATATATAGTGGTCCGATCCAGCCGATTTCGACCAATGTGCTGTCTCTTTGAACAATAATTCTCTTTGCAAAGTTTCACCGCAATAGCTCAAAAACTGAGGGTCTAGTTTGCATACATACAGACAGACAGACAGCCTTGTCGTTCTAAGCATACTGGAGGTAACTTTTGGGGGTATCCGACGCTTTCTTCAAGCACTAAACACTTCACTAAAGAGTATAAGCATATTCAAAGATAAGTTTGAAGTCATTGAAATTAAATGATATTAAATACTTCAAAATATTAAATACTTAAAAATGCGCTTAAACCTATTTAGATACTAAAGCTACTTGAATTGCTCGCAGCATAAAAATGCAAACAAGTTTTCTGACACGTCTAAACAACTTAATGGCCCCCTATTAGCCCTGGTACATTAAGGAAGCACAGCTTCATAATGCTCTATGCTATATATATATATGAATACTAGTTAAACGCATCTTAGCTAGGTCGCCGAGTCAGGTACATGCCATTTAGTTTGTAGCCCAAGGCGCTCATCTAATCATTCAGCAACTGTTAAGCTTTTTATGGTTGAAAATCCACAACATAACTGTTAACGATGCTGCCACCTGGCCACGGGGATATACATATAATTGAAGATTGAAGTGTGCAAGCTCAGCTCCCTGGACTCATTCAAGTATTTAGGTGTCGCTGCCGACCCACAATCCACTTAATGTGATTGCTTTACGGGCGACGACTCGCCACATTTCTCAAACGAGCATAAAAATATCCTGTGTCAGGATAACGGTGTGCATGTGTGCTCCACGGAAACAAACGCAAAATATAATTATCCAAAAGGGGGGCGGGGCAAAAGGGGGGGGCGGGGGTTTGGCGCATGAAAAACTAAAATTTGCACAAATGTCTAAAAATATCAAAAGCAAGCACTGCAAATGTTGCGTGTTAGTGACAGGCGAGAGAAAGGCCCTGAGAGGTCCTTTGGTTGCCAGCGCCTGTGCTTAACTAATGTGCCTGTGTGTGTGTGTGTGTGTGTGTGCCATAATGCCTTAAAACTTTTGACATTTACCGAAGCACGCACACACACTAAACACACACACACACATACGAGTTGTAAATGTAATGCGGCCTCGTCTGGTGTATTTAATTTTGTTTTGATCTCTCTACAATGTAATGATGTGCCATGGACTAAGCACATACTTATACACACACTCGCACACACACACACACACACACACACTCGCATACAGCGACAAATAAATCGCATTAACGGCAGTTGATACCTTTTCTGATTTGTGCGTGTATTTGTATAATATGTCAAGAGCGCCGAAAGCAAGTTTATTGCCTTGTCCATTCAAATGCGCATAAATAACTAAAGCAAAATATTGTATGGCTTTGAACAGCCAACGACGCGCCAATACTCTATCAAAATGAAGGACATATACGTCCATTTTAGGCTTGAAATACAGCAGATACTTTAGATACAGCATATATAGACAAATGTAAATGTGTTATGAAAAGTTTTCATTAGTTTTAGAACACACTCATTTGAATATTATACTTTCTATAAATGTAATAAAATATTATAATTTATGCTACATTTTTAAAGTTTACTTTAAGACATTGAAAGGCAAGACCTTGTTGGAATATCCCTTACAAAATACCATTATTGATTATTGAGTATTTATACAAGCACATAGTTTGGTCATACTTGAAGTGTTTCGTTCTCTTTTATCTTGTTCTTGAAACCGTGTAGATGTGGTGTTGGTGTTGTGATTTGAAAAGAAGCTCAATTAATTAAATATAGAGCCAAATCAATTTCACAATATTAGAATCTCAGTTTTCAACAGACCTTTTCACAAATGTTATTTTTAAGCCGCATTTATTGTAACAATCGGAGTGTGCGCAAATATAAAGTACTCATAAAAAAAATACATATTTCATACATTATTATGTATTCGTAAGAGCCAACATAAAGGAAAATATTCCATTTTTTTCCACATCTTCACTCATAATAAATAATAACTATGTTGGTTGCAAATATTTGGGACTTGTCATTGTTATTATGTGTGTACAATGTGTGTAAGTGTATGCGGAGCGATGACAAATCTTTGCATGATAAACAATCAGGACTACGTTTGTTGCCATGGCAGCGCACTCAATCAAATGCAGGGCAGGATGTGAAAAAGGATGTGTCCGGACGACGCACGCACGTAAAGCACAAAAAAGGTGCAAAATCTCGAGGATTTTATGCGCATTAATTAACGGCCAGCCAGGACAAAAGGCGAACCCAAAGGTGGCACTCCAACCGAAATGCAAATGAAATATTTACCATGATATTTAAGCTGATTGAGATGAATTATCTTGAAATGAAGAGTCGATGAATGAGCGCTGCCCGAAAAAAGCAGGCAATGGTAATTTAATGCTCAATGAAGAGAACAGCTGCGGCCTGAATGCTGTAATCACTTGTGCTGCTATTTTTGAAACGGCTGACTCTGTGCCCTGAGCCTGCCAGCATATAATTACCGAGTCCCAAGTCCTTGACATTCGCGCGCACATTACACAACGCCCAAAGGGGACAGCGCCCAAAGTGTCATTACAAAATCTTGTTGCATGCAGGACGCCGCCAGGCGAGCGATTAACTTGCGCAACTTTTCACATGTGTGTGTGTAGAAGAGTGGCAGTTACACTTGCGAGCACTTGGGCGCAATTAAAGTTTGCAAATGCCAACGGGACGCGAGTCCCACAGCAGCAGAAGTAGCTTTTATTTGACTTTTTCTACAATTATAGCGCCGAGTGTCCTTTTCTGCCTTTGCCATTTGGCGGTTTAAGCGCCTGCCTGAGGGCGTGGCCGCTATTTATGTTTAATGTGCTGATGACTTTACGATTCCAGCCGGCAAGTGCAAAGTTGCGGCTTGAATGAAGTGCTGCTTAACCAATATGATGGCGAAAATATTTATGAATTTATATATAATGAATTTATATATAATTTATGAAATCGCAAAATCAAATGGGCTGTGTCACGTTTCAAACGCTATAATGATCTGAATATAATCGAAATACATATAAAAATAAATAATTTAAATATAATATTTATAATAGCTTTGCTACATTTGTTAATAAAATTATAAATAAATATATGATTTATTAAAAAAAATTTAAAACTTACGTGGCCTCGTTGACTAATGAATCTACCAGTGAAGCTGATCTGGGAATGCTAAAATAAAATATGTTAAAAGAAATTAAGTAAATAATAAGGTAAAGTCAAATAAATTAAAAAATATATGTGTTTCAAAAAACGAAATTGATCAAGAAAAGTAAAAATGTATGAAAATAATACTCATTAGCATTAGCAATAAATATGTTTCTTATTTTCCAGCACTCGTCTATGCATATTAGTCAAATTCTTTAGAAGACCTGCTCCATTAACATATTAAGTTAATCCTTGCATACTAATAGTACAACCATTTGAATTGAAGTTAAATAGAACTTACAACAGCATACATATATTCAAATACCTTATCCCTGCTGGATTTACACTTTAACCTTCAAGTTAAGTCTATCAACGTTTCAAGTTTGGCACACATAGTTACCTGCAAAGAAAAGTGAAAGTTTTGAATTAATGAAGATTTATATCGCAAGCGATGGAAATGTTAAGAAATTAATTACACATTTTACGCTGAGCGGGCAGAGCAATTGGGGACCAAGAAAGGATTACCTAATGACCGTACCGCCCTGGCCATCTGAATGAAAGCCTTTTAATTAAGTCCGGAGATATGATTACAAAAGCGAAATGCTGTTAAACGGCGCCTCAACATGAACGCTAGTAAAACGCAACTTGATTGTTTCTGCACACTAGTGAGCAGTGGGAAGTGGGAAGTGAGAAGTTCAAAGTTCACACGCAACCCAAAGGCAATCGACGAGGGACCGACATCGGCATCGGCATCGGCATCGGGTCCAAGTGCCAATAAGCCCAAGTAATGCCAATGCCACAAAAGTGGGTAAGACATAAATCTTCTCAAGCTGCCAGCTGACATAAATCAAAATTAATGCGAGACTGAAAGGAAATATTATTATGCTCTTAAATTGTGTGGGTCGGTCGTTAATTTACGAGCAGTGCAACAAATTTAGCAGCAAGGACACCTCGTCATCGTATCGTTTTTGCTCTATTTGTACAATCAATTCACAGGAATAACAGAATCAAATCAAAGTAAAACGCACACACACACACACACACTCTCAGCCAATGCAAAGGGCGAAAAAGGACGAACAAAAGTTGCAGTCGAGCTGGAAATTGAAATGTAAATCGTGCTGACCTTGGCCCAATGCATGCGCCAGTGTTGATGTCTGTTGCCCGAGTCCTTTGTCCTGTGATAAAGCACTGAAACAAAACACGAACGGCAGCCATCAAAGGGCAAGCAACAACTACAACTACAACAACAACAACAACGAGAGCTAGGCAAATTAAATTCTATGTTGACACAAGGATTGTACAACTAGCGAAAAAAAATGTTCAAGGACTTTCACAATTTATGCAAAATGATGCTAGAACAAAACACTAGAAATTTCTATTTAATTAAACTCGACTCCCTATCCCTATCCAAGCTCAACCTCAATCCCAACCTCAAGCGCTAACGAAGGACGACGTCGCATTTCAACTTGTTGAAGCCGCAGCAACTTTCGCAACCTAACGTGCTGTACTTTATAATGCTAATTGAGTATACGCAGTGTGTACAGCTGGCTTAGGTTTGAGTTTGTCGTTGCTGGCGAGCTGCCATTTCATTGCCATCGACTTGTGGATACTACACAACATATGGCAGTGACATCACTGATGTACTAATGATGATTGCCTTGGTTTGATGAGTGGCTTGGCCATATGAAAATTGTTAAGCGTGAAGCACAATAAATACAATCAGCAAAATAAATACTAAACTTTAAGTACACATTGAACAAGGAGTATTTGTGCACAAGTTTGCTAACACTACTCAATCATAATAAATCCGTCATCTATTTGATTCCAACAGCTTACATGATGTATTTTAATTAATTCTTTCAATCTGAAAATATGTTTTTGATATTCAGCTAACAGTCTATGGCATACTCTAGGATATCGAATCTGCTATGGCATACCCTACAATATCGAGTCTGCTGTATGCAACTCACTTGACCTCTGAGGGACCTGTATTATCTTAATTGATTTGCAAGTCGCAAAAAGTGGGCACGTAGTAGGTTCTCTGCGCATATTTCATTACTTAACTACAAAGCGGATGCTAAAGCAATTTTCAATTAACTGCTGAGTGGCAGACATCACAACTCATCCAGCATTACAAAGAAGAGCACGGCGCTATGGATAATCGATGTAGGTGTGCTGTGGCTGGAATCAGTAAAACATCTCAATTGGGTGATGCAATTTCTGAAATAATGCAATCCGATTGACTTGGTTTTCTTCTAATCAAGTATTTAATTAAGAAATATTTTTGCATTGGCATGCTGGCGATTTAATAAGGTTGTCAGTTGGACTCTTTTGTAAAATGCAGTCGCCAATTGTACAAATAGTTGTAATTAAAAGAATTTAACAAAGGTTTATGAAACAGTAGCAAATAATGAAATGAATTTCTTGGTATTTTCAAAAATCTAATTATATTTAACGTCAGACTTAAGATACATTTTAAATCTTTTATCAATTGTTAATATGTCATTTGAATAACGTCTCAAAATTCATTTAATATATTATATACATAAATATTAAAAGTTTTCTTATTTCTTTTGAACTTTAATATTTTTTCAAATTTTAATCTTAATTTCTTCATGCAATTAGAGATTTATAGAGAGCTGCATAAGCGTTCAGTATGTGCTTTGTGTTTATACCCTGAACCCATTAAAAATGGGTAAAAAGGGTATTATGGTTTTGTGCAAAAGTTTGTAACAGGCATAAGGAAGCATCTCCGACCATATAAAGTATATATATTCTTGATCAGTATCAATAGCCGAGTCGATTTAGCCATGTCCGTCTGTCTGTCTGTCCGTCCGTCCGTCTGTCTGTATGAACACGCGGATATCAGAGACTACAAGAGCTAGAGACTTCATATTTCGAATATAAGTTCTCCTAATCCCGGGACAGATCAAGTTTATTTCATTTTATCGATAACTCGTACCGTTTAAAAGTTATCGATAAATTTCGATTTCAGACTTGTGTTTTTGGAACATAACTTCAAAGTTATAAAAGCTAGAAGCCCCAAATTTGGCATGTATACTCTCGAATAGCATACACATGTAACAAATATTTCACTTTTTGGATACCACCCCCCAAACCTCCCAAAAGTTCAAAAAACGCAGTTTTGAAGGTACGACCTTGCAATTTGGTTTGGTCACATATATTATTGACAATTGTTTGACCCAAAAATTTCAATAAGATCAGACAATAAACATAGAAGTTATTTAAGATTTAACTTTCCATTGTGTGGGGCTCAGCGAAAAAGCAAGCTAACTGCTTAAACCGCTTGCACTGCTTGTACTGCTTATACTGCAGCATGTGTGTGCTTAGATTAGTATGAATGATTGTAAGGACTGGGTTCAGGGTATCTTGTAGTCGGGCACTTCCGACTAGAGCACTCTTACTTGTTTTATTTTCCTTATGAGTCAACATTTTAGGCCGTCCCCGGGCATGCATAACGCAAGGAGAAGGCCAAAACAAAAAAAGGGAGACACCAGGCACTTTGTTTGGCAACACTAATGGCACCCTTGTCCCTCATAAGATGTAGCTCGAAGCGGAAATTGTATTGGCCATAAAATGTTTGGTGACTTTTGCGGCTCAGACAGCGCACATATGGAGTCATGTAGTTCCTGCTGATTTGGCTCTGTGTGCGTCCTTTCGCTAGCTGGGAGCTGTGACAGCTATTTTTAGATTACGTCAAAGGTCGTGTCAGATCTCGTTTGGGAGATGCCGCAAGAACTTTGGGCCAGCATGAAAATTTAATAAGTTTGTTGAAAATATCGACAAAGGTTTGCAGTTTACTTGATTGCCTGTCAAGTGCAGCAAACTTAGCCAGTCCAAAGAAGAGTTTGCCACTAATAATTCAAGCGCTTGTCAGCCAAGTAGTTTTAGTTTGTGCGCACTTGAGCACAGGTAACTAGCCTCTGGTGATTTACCAAGCAAACACATTTAAACTTTGGCTAATGCCTGAAGTTAAATCATGCAGGCTGAAAGGCATATGTAATTTGAGTATATTGTGCAATATTTGAAAGTAACCTATCAGTGTACATACATACAAACACGCACATGCTGCAAGCAGTACAAGCAGTGCAAGCAGTTAGCTTGCTTCTTCACTGCGCCCCACACTTATTATTTTAAATTTTTGGGGGGATTGGGCGGTAGTATCCAAAAAGTATAGTATTTGTTACATGTGTAAGCTATTCGAGATTATACATACTAAATTTGGGGCCTCTAGCTCTTATAACTTTTAAGTTATGGCTTAAAAACGCTGGTCTGCAATCGAAGTTGATCGATAACTTTTGAACGGGGAAAGTTATCGATAAAATTAAATAAACTGTCCCGGGACTACAGACAGACAGCTGGATGGACGGACAGACAGACGGACATGGCTAGATCGACTTGGCTGTTGATACTGATCAAGAATATATGAACTTTATATGGTCGGAGAAGCTTACTTTGCCTGTTACATACTTTTGCACAACTTCATTATACAATTTTTACCTATTTTGAATGGGGTCATCCACGATTATTATAGCTTAAAACTGTTAAGCTTCTTGAGCTCGGGTAAAACTTGATTATCATCAAGCAAAAGCAAAAGGATATAGAGGATGGATAAGCAGGCGGTGATTAAAAGTTATGCGAACCACATCGCAAAAGGTCAACAAAATATTGAGAGCACAACAATTAGATTATAGCAAAGCAGCAAAGTAAAAAATAGTAAAGTAAATAGTTGCGATCTAAAGGCAACATTGAAATGTTAGCTGCCAACCCGAATTGCGATGCAGACAACCGAAATTGCGTTGCCGGCCAGGACGAAACGGAGAAGGCTCATAGAACATAGCCACAAGGTGTTTTCCTGGTATTTTCGCTGCCTGTTGTTGACAGAATTAATTGCGCACGTTAGCGACGAGAACGAGCAGCAGAAAATTAAATTGCAAAACAACGCCCCGACAGCAGCAGCAGCAGCAGCAATAACAGGAGCAACTGTTCCTTGAATGTGCTCCTTGGGGCCGCAGGCACCTAAAACTGGAATTGAGTTAGGCGCTGTTTTTCATCCGAACATAAACACATTTGCAATACCAATGGACGTTGCGCAGTTCTGGCCACACACTTATTGCATTATATCCACAGACAAGAGCTGTTTCTCCAACAATTACGCATACGCCGGGTATGCGTCGCATCCAGACATTGTATAATATTAACACAATTAGTACATTATGTAAGCTGTGCGTTTTTCAGCATTTGATTTCATTTAAACTAAACAAAATGTGTTTTTGGGAACTTGTTTAGTTAAATTCTTGATTGAAATAAATTTGAATGGTAGCCCCTTTTCCACAGTTCATGATTTGTTATGATTTAAATCCCAGCCATGTTAAGTCGCATGTGAAAAGTATTTGCTTGCCTCTTTTGAAAGCTGCCAAAAATAAATGACCAATGCTTGCTTATGCTTTGGGCTGTGAGTTAGTTGTACACTCGGGATGACCTTTTTATGCCTACATCGCACATAGACCTACACACACACACATGAGCAGCAGTGACTGAGTTTTAAAAGCAGTCAGCAGCCATTAACGTTATTCAAATAGAAACAGGAGCAGGACCCAAAAGCCAAACCCAAGCCCAAAGCTACAACCCTCGAAATCAGCCCGGACCCGTGAATAATAATTTGAAAATTTTAGTGAGTGCTCGCTTATCAAACGCATTTCGGCATTTTATAAAGCGAGCGAGTTTTATGGTAATTTTTAAGTATTCCGTTTGGCTGGCTGCTCACAGATGAGGGTAAATGCGACATCCTTTTGCTGTATTTTTCGCTAAAGCCACTTTTATAACAATGACTAGCATTTGTTTTGAAGGCATTACTATGCCAAGCGGAACTGTGAACACAATAGATACGCGAAATTAGTCACAATTTTCTTGATAGATAGAATTTACATATCGCTTGGTGTTAATATAGAGCATTATGTATGCAACTGATAAAAACCATAACAATTTATGAAGTGGAACATAGAAACATGAAGATAAACATGCATAAATGCATATCAAAAGTTGCGAAATTGAAAATCTTTTAGTAGTGAACGACAAGATAATTCACAGTCTATCGATAATTATCGATTGATGCACTATAATCAACACTAATGAATTTAATATGCTGAGCTTGTTTTTATACACTAGTTATTTTATTAGTTGCCATTCACGTTATTAGTTTCTATCCTGTTATTAGTTTCTATTCCATTGCAATTTGTTTAACTGTATTATTTATTATACTTTCTGTAATACACATCTAAAGCATACACATTCGTAAGCTGGCTATTGTATAAACTTTACTTCATTTGTTATTCAAAGCGTTATATTTGATATTCTGATAAGTTTTAAGTGATGAATTGAAGAATACTGAAAGTGTGGCAACAAGCTAAGCATGCTTTAAAATAATATTTAATTGTATTTGTGTGCTAAAAGCTTATCTTGCCGAACTTATTTGATAAGCTTCTACAGCATCTTAGCTGGCAACGTTAATAAAACGTCGCACTTGTCGCACAGAAGAGCAGAAAATGAAACACGTAGCCGTCGCACTTTTACGATACGGCGCAATTTGCTACTTTGTATCATTTTGGCAGCCAGAGATATAACACTTTTTATGTGTGTGCGTTCATTGTCTTAACACCCACCCACACACACACACACACACACACATATATACGCACACACAGCTTGTTGGAGTCGCCCCATTTTTTCACTTTCACATCATTTGTTGGCATTACTTTGGCTGCCACTTCCGCCGTGCGTTTATATTTATGACTTGATTCGCTTCTCGTTGTATCTTCTGAGCTGCCAACTATATACATACATAAATACATATGTACATATGTATGTAGATGTATATGAAAAGCGTAAGTTTTGCCAGTTCTTCCGTTTCCTGTGCTCCTCGCTACTTCCGTGCACTTTGGCCTTTGTGCCGCTTACTCATTTATCTTTATTCTGTCTGACACAGGAACAGCGGTATAGTATGTTAGCATATGTTTTCCCAGCATCGTCCATATGCTCCGACCTATCTAATTTCGTTTAGCATTTACGATCAAATCGCTTGAAACTGTTTGCATATACAACACGTAGTTATTCAAACACTAACACTGAGTGACTATTTGTTGACAATTTTAAATAATAAGTAAGTTAAAGGAGGAAATGTTGAATGTAGAGAAATTGAATGTTTTTATCTAAGAAAATATTATTTTGTTATATGCCTAATTATTTTTTTTTAAAAAGGAGAAACATTTCAAATTGCAACAAATTTCACTGCAAAAACTGATTTTTATAGCAACAAAACTATTATCACAGGTAATAGTATTGGAAAAGAAACAATTTTTAATTATTAAAAATGCCAGTGCTTCATGCGCATTCAAAGTAATTTCCTTTTAGTTGTTTGGTCTGGTTTTATTCAGTGTGTGTAAGGGTATCTATTAGTAAAGTAAAGTTGGTAATAAAGGTAAATAGCTTTCTCATATTTTGTTGCCTGTGCCATAAGAACAGCTGCCAAAAGCTGGCAAAACGATTTTCAGCTTGTTGTTTGATTTTACTATTGCGGCATAATTGACCGACAATTCGCTTTGGTCAGCTAAACAATAAAAACTAGGCCAACGGCAGTCAAAATCTAACTGAACTGAAGTTGTGTCCATAAAAATGAACAACTTCAAATTGATGGTATGAGCAGTATTGAATGCAGAAATACATAGTTTCAATGCAGAGCTCACAAATTTACTGTTTTGGGTTCAGGGTTCTTTGGTAAATTGGTTTTAAATGTTGCTTAACAAATGCAATTGTATGTGACTTTTAATTCGTTTATATTCGAAGTCTTTTTTATGTATTGTTATGCAGACAATAATTTAATTTAATATAATGTATGCATTTCAATATATTGCGTATAAAAAATGTATATATATATATATTCATTTTGGGCTTTAAGCTTCCTTTTCCAATTAAATGTAATATTTTTGAACTTAAAAAAAATGACATATTTCAGTGCGATGAATCAACATTAAAAGGCCATAATGCTTTTAAAATATCAGTTACAAAAATGTTGTAATATTTTAAGTTAAATTTAAGTTGCACAAACAATAATAAGTCATTTACAATTATGTGAAAAAATAAACAAAGTGAAAAGGTTCCAGTATTCGTATAATCAGGGGGGGAACAAATAGTATGGTGGCCGAATTCGCATTCATTATTTATGCAGCATACTTTCGGGCGTCCACAGGCTGCATTGGCTATTAAGTGTGAATTATTGGTAGGCGACGCACAAATGAAATAAAAACCCAAATTGCGCACACATTTTCTGCTCTCCACTTGACATACAAATAATGTCGTCGTCACCGCGTTAATTTGCCTGAAATGGCAAATGCCGGACCCGTCGTTAGAGCCCACGCCGATAGCGGTTGCGTTGTCCAGTGTCCAGTGTCCTGCCCGCTCTGCATGGCATACAATTTTAATATCGTCCTTAAATTTAAATAGCCTCAAGTTGTCGGTGGCCTTTGCGTTTGATTTGGCAGCACAAACATTTTATTTTTATTCTTTGCCAACTGTCTTTCTGGGACAACGATAAATTCCCAGCCTTGCCACTGCCACTGCCTCTGCTCTATTTATTTATTTATATTTATTTTGAGGCCGTCGCTTTGATTTGATTGCGCTCGTCCTGCCGTGTGCTTCGGCGGACACTGTTGCCCCAGGTAGCAAAAAGGTAGAGCACTCGTATCGTATCGTACTCCTACGCTTGCTTTGCATACAAACGACTTGCGCAAAAATGTAGGCTATGAAAAGTGCATGCTAAACCTTGAAGTCGTTGACAGATTAAAATGTCTGTACTCTATATGTACATATATATATATAGCCAACCACAAGCAAATGCTTAGTAGCGACATATGAAGGCATTAACTATTTCATGCAGGTTGGAAAACAGCTTTACTTATTTGATTTTTTTTTAAGTATTGTGTATCTTAAGCTCGATATATCGATAATTCGATATGTTCGATAATTTATCGTTCTGCTATTGATATATAGCACTTCATAAGATAGAAAGTAACGAGTTGAAAAAAAAACCAAGTAAAAATAAATACAATAATATAAAATACATATACAAAACAATACAAATACAAAGAAAATATGTATGTATATATTTTGGTGACTAGGTAAATATAACGCAATTGGCATCCAGCAATATTTATACCAACTTTTCAATTTCAGATAAAAAGTGTGCGTGGGTATTTGATTGGCAATTGGATATTGGTAAGCGATCCAAACCAATTTCAAATCACATCAAATGCAAATATTTGCGAGTTTTACATTCATTGTGAGCCAAAATAAACAGGTATTTTCCTTTTTTTTTTTGCGAGGCTATCGAAATTTAACCTGGACACGCATATATATATACATATGCATATAGATGCTATGTATGTGCCTAAATTAATAGAAGGCAGTGACAAAGGGAATTCGAAATGCATAGCGCGACTTAAGGCTGGCTATTCGTCCTGCTTATTTGCGAAGCAATTTGAGCGCAAGTTGTGTTTTCATTCTTTTTGGCATAATTTAGAAATACGCAGTGGCAGTAACAACAAATGCAAGGGCATTCACATAAATACACAAACATACAAATACACACACACACACATATACACACACACACACATACGTACAGACAGAGACATACGCAGTCACAGAGAGCAACTGCAAATAGTGTAAATGTCCTTGAAAGCGCGCAAATGGCAAAGCCAACAACGTTGGCCCTGGCGACGCACATACAGGTGAAGGCTTTGCAGGACGACAATCGGGGCCAACATACTATCGTTCCCAAATCCTTCTTGCCTTCAGTTCACACATGCTTTTCAGCGCATTTCGAATATTATAAATATGCAGAATGCACACTCAATGTGCAATTATTACTTAGTTTCAATTGAAGCTCGCTTTGCTTTTGCTTAAATATTAGATGTGAATTAAAAAGCTTATATGATACGATTTGTAGATTCTACAATGTTTGTCCTAATTAATTTTTATATATATTTAAAAAAATTTAAAAACGAACGAATAGAACACATGGATCCTATAATCTAGTATGGATATTTCTAAGATTTAGCACATAAAACAAGGAATATTAAGGCGATATTTGTTAAGTATACGTGCTGAGGTCGGCGGCTTACATTTGTGTGTCCGCTTAATGAGCCACATTTATGCATGGCAGCCAAAATTAAATAAATTAATTCAACGAAAATTATAGAGATTTAGCGTTGATTGCTGTTTGGGGGGCGTCTGATTTTCGAATGCCTGGCCACGTTTACTGAATGCACAATTATTAAATAGGCTGGCAAAATACGCGTCCTCTGTTCCGTTACACACTCATCGCTGGCTGGTGTGGGTGAATCACATGTGCACATTTCGTTGTTTTGCAGACGCAACAGAGAGCGACCCAGTCTCTCTACCACTCTCTCTCTCTCTGTCTCTCTCTGTTTCGCTGTGTGCGTCTTTCTCTCTATGATATCGATCCGCAAATCGAGCAAAAGTCAACTGGAAACTGGAAAGCAACCACCAGAATCCTGTCATGCTGCTTCTGCCGCTGTGCTCAGTATGGAGCAAATGTCTCTGACATTGGTGACAGCATTTTTTCTTCTCGTCTTTGGCCTGTTCGGTTGCTCGCTTTATTTGTTGGCCAACAAAGTTGAATGGAAACGGAGCGCGCGCGTGGGCAGTGGCATGACTCAACGTTTTGTGGTTATGCATTAGCCACGTACACGTGCAATTTGGATACCCGGATACTCGGATACCCGGATGCCCGCGACACTCGTCCGTCCAACTTGTCAATGTCAGTTGATAGTGAGAGGCGACAGCAGGACATGCTAGTACTAAATGGTACAGGCCAGGAACAGGCACTTCAAAGTCTGGCAGCAGCTGTTGCCAGCTGGCAAAGACTGCTGGCGGAACGTGCCCAGAATTGACCTCCCAGCCAATCCCCCCTTCGCTCAAACACACACACACAATTAAATATTAATGTGGCAAATTAAGTGAAAAATAGCAGTTGAGGGCGGGAGTGGGAAAGGGAGTTTCATTGCCTGTTGGCTTTCGATTGTCTAAAGGATTAGGCAGCAACTTGTGGCATTAACTGGCCTTCAGTTGGGCTTAAGTTGTCTTTTAGTGTGTGTCGAGCAGACAATTTTCGATTCGCATATACGGTTGTAAAATGTTTATGTGCATGAACTATGTTTACAGGGTAAAGTTTCATATGTTGCTTTTACAGTTCCAGTTCGAGTAAGCGAATTTCAGTAATTATAGGATTCGCAATTCATATATGTTAAACAACTTGTTTTTTTACAAAATGAAGAAATTAATTAGGAGATCGAAACCATTATTGAGTATTTCCAAAGATTTCTTCTTGCTTTTCTTTTATATATATTATGCATTAAATATAAATATACTTATGCATGATGTTGAGTAATCTGTATTCTTGTTAACACAACATGAATTGACGATCGCTCCTAAGATAGAATGCTTCAGTTCCTAAGTCATATACAAACGTTTCTAAAAGTTGTAAAACGCAAGTGCTTAATATAACTTATTTGTTTTTTTCTTCGATTCCAATTTTTGCAGTCTAGAAATTATAAATTTTTTTAATGTGACTTAAAGTAAGGAATAAAGTTTGTACTCGAAAAATCTCAACAGAACTATGCCGCACTACTATCATATGGTATCATATGATAACTATCAAGTAATATGTTGGCCTTACCAGATATAGCAGTAAAAAAACCAATATACATATATCCCTTGTATCATTTAATGTGCACAGTCATGTAAATAATTTATTTCTATAAACGGTCGAATTAAAGTGCAAGCTATTTGCCATTTAGAGCCATCCAAATTGTGGGAGCAGGCAATAAATCAACTTTTTTGCGCCACACGAGTTATATTACAAATTTATCAGCTATTCACTTGCAGTTAAGGCAATTATGTTCCGTCACGGAAAGCGAATTGCAATGAAATATGCAGGAGTTGAAGCCAGGCTAAAACCAGGGCAGCCGTCAGGGCTGGCGAAATGGCTACAAGCTTCCAATTGCAAGGTCACATTGGCACGCTATAAGAACTGAACTACACTGGGCTCGTAGCCGGAGACAAAAGAACGAAGCGACACAGAGTTGCCAATGCCAAATGCGCCATAAACAGCTAGCAGATAGCAGATAGCGGGAGTTGGCCTTGAAATGGCAGCGGGCAAAAGATAAACACGCGTTACGCTTATCGTTCATGAAACAGAAAGACGAATGCCATCAGATTCGCTATAGAAATTGTTAAGGAGCAGTCGCGACACAGCACACAGTTGACTCACCTTTTGCCAGCGTCCTCGCCTTCGAGTCCTGCCTCGCCGCCGGCAGCGACAGCAGCAGCATCCTGTTCCGCTGATGTGGCCACCGCCTCCGCTGAAGATGTGGCTGCAGCAGCGCCAGCAGCGGCCGCATCGCCTGTGGGTGCTGGCACATCCTCATCGCCAGCGCCGCCCTTGACGGCGCCCACCAGCGAGGTGAATTGATTTGTTAGACCCGAAAACATGTTTGGCTTTTTATTACTTTATTGTTGTTGCTGTCGAGTCTTTTGTTGTTGCTGTTGTTGTGTGCAGCGCCTGAAAGGATTAGCCTGGCGTCGTCGTCGTCGCGTATACACAAAACGAATGCCACACGAAGACGCAGACGAAGCCGATGCGTCGACGATAGCTCCAAAAGCGGAAACGTGCGCAAAAGGGGGCCGCGATTGTTTTGTGGGGTGTTGTTACAGTTAGTTGCGCTCGCTCTCGCTCTCGCTCTCCCTCTTTCGCTCTCTCGCTTTCTCTCTCTCACACTGTCGCTGACTCTCTGCGTCGTGTTCTGCAAACGTCGCTGCTGCTGCTACTGCTGCTGTGTCTCCTTCCTCCGCTTTACTTTTATTACACTTGGCAGGAATTTTGTAATAGGTTTTTCTTTTTGCCCCAATGTAGTTTCACTTTCAACGTGTTAGTTATGTAAATTCTCTGCGTTTTTTTCCCGTTAATTATGCTAGCACGCTGTAAAATGTATAATAATGATAAAATAACAATACAAATTAATGGCAAGCCGAATGGCACATTCGGCCTAAAGCAAAGAAAATCAATAAATAGGCAAATGAATTGTAATTGTTTAAACTGTCAGAAATAAAATTTGCACTGTTAAATTGTCGCACTAAATCGATATTTTGTTCACGCTTCACGCATCCGACTTGCATACTCTGTAATTATTGTAGAACGTAACGATAGCACTTCAGATAGTTTGTGTTTTTTCTTTGCCCTTTTTTCTGTCCTGTCTGGTAAAACGAGAAAAACTTGAATTTTCGGCTGCCTGTGTCGAAGGTCCTCTGAAAACTGACTGAGCAGCGCAATTTTCTTAGCTCATATACCGTTGTGGGCTGCGTACTTTCTCTCGCCAGAGACAGAGTCAAGAACGCTGATCCGAATGCCACCCACTCTGTGGAAAATCGTCGTCGTCGACGTTGCTGGTGGTTGATTTCAGCGTTTGCTTTGTGCTGGAATTTCGTGTGTATTTTCGCGCATGTGCCAGCTGTTTTGCGTCGTTAGGTTGCCGCAAGTTAAACAAACAATTGACACGTCTGATTGTACACAAATACAAAAATGTATATATTTAATAACAACAATACAGCTGCGTAGCGATAAATGTTTGTTCCGTGTGTGTACTTTTGATAGCTTTTGTATGCCTTCCAGTGCTGCACAGCAACAGCTGTTGGTCGCAGCCAACTTAGCGTTGCCACAAGACAGGGCCGTCACACGTCAAACAGCTGATTTCTATGGCAATATTACAGAAATCGTTGAAATGTGTTGAATGAATATCTATCTATTTGACTATATTTACAGGCAACACAAAAACGTGGCGTTTCTACTTAAGATCTATTTTAATCAATTAAAAGCTAAAGCTAGTTTCGATTGGAGGTAGAAAGCACATAAATTCATCAACGCCGCTGCCTCGCCCTTCTTTGGGGCGCTTCCTCTGCGTCTCCTGGCGTCTCGTCGTTTGGTGGTTTCTGTTGATGCTGCTGTGCTTTAAGCTCGTGATCGAGACGCTCCTTTGCCCGAAAGACCTTGGATTGCAGATAGAAGGAGCCGCCCTTGGCACGATCGTTCACATTGAACAGATGCTCGAAGTTTTTGGTAATGCTTTCTACGTTCTTCGCGTCTTCAATGTTTAGAATTTGCTTCGCCTCCTCCAGCGTCATACCTGTAAACAACCGTGTTAATGCTGCATGCCGGCCATTAGCTATAGACTAGACGCACCTGTACGCAGGTTCGACTCGGCGCTTTGATCCCCCTGCCTGCCGCCACCCGCCCTCTTGGCGGCCTCCTGTGAAGCGGCGATTTCTTGTTTCAGCGCCTTCGCAAAGGCACGTCCTATTGCCTGGCCGCCCAGCACAATTATTTGTGCGATGTACTTTGCCATGAGGGCTACGGTTGCACTTGCTCGTTCGGCACTTGAATTGAATATAATATCGAGTTTACGGCGAATTTACGTGCTTGTCATTATACAACGTATCTAACCTACAAAAACACTCGGCTCGGCAACAGCTGTCTGCATGTTGTCAGGCAGCACTGCGTTCTTTTCGATTGTTGTCAACACGCTGTGGCGGTCAGTCGATATAAAAATACTGTATAATGCTTGAGGCCAATTGGCAATTTCTGCTAAATGTTTCAATTGCGTCATAGTGATGGTTGGGCTGCCGCAATAGTCAAGCAATGGACAGACTATTTGCGTGCATTTAGCACAGACAGCGATATAAATTTCTGCACAGTGATGAGGCAACACTGTATTATATATAGTGTGACCATTTCTTATGCTTATTCAAATTGTTTTTAGTATATCTCTCCCAATACAAAACATACTCGATAAATTATTTGTTCCACAAATTTACATTTACGATAAACACTTCAATTCAAAATTCACAAGCAAAAATGGTCAAGACAAAAAATAAATCATGGGAGGAAGTGTTCAAGCAGCTAGTCATGGACCACTATGCTGACCAGATTAAAGTTGATCGCTTGAACGATCGACTATATAAGTTAATGGTCAAGCACACAGACTTAAAGTTCGACATATCGAGAGCGGGTTCCAAATATTTTGAGAAAATCGAAAAGATGGATAAACTGCGCCAGAAGCTTAGCAAAATATTGCACTCAAAACGTGCATTCCTCAGTCGCAAGCGAATAAAATATCTTATCAAAGTGAAGAAACGCTTGCCCTCCGAGTCGCTCACGGATCGTGTCCGGCTGATGGAACTGTTAGTGCAGATGCCCAAATACGAAGCAACCGACGATCCGCAGGGCAACTGGCTGCGCTATTGGAACAGCAAGGACATTAATCGACTGGCCAGACAAAAGCGATCACTGCGACGCATCAACGAGAAGGTGCTGAGCATTATAAGCGACATTCACGACCTGCAGTCCATTGTCCACTATGTGAAACGCACCCGTACCGCCAAATTGCAGATTAAACCGTTTGTAAAGCGCATCAACTGGTTGGAGCCAACTGCTGAAACCTCTGAAGTGAAGGCCACCATTCAGCTGACGTCCAAAAAGGCCAGGAAACGCAAAGTGCTGGACGTGCGTCCGCCATATATATTACAAAATATGCCCCAATTGATGCCCGACATGTTCAATTACCTGCAAGCATAGTGGATCTTAAGGGGGGTTATATGAAATAATTTATTATGCAAGAATTAGTCTAGAAGGCGCGCTACTTAAATGCTAGCAAATGCTCTAAAGCCTAAGCTAATCCTCTCCAGCTATACTATATACATGCTGCTTAAGTAAGTATTTACAATACAGTGGCCACTCGCTAATTAGAACTTCTAGAAACTGCAGTGAGTTTGTTATTTTTGATTTATCTTTTGTTTAGCTAATATATAAAAGAAATTCTATTCATTTGCATTATTTGAACTTTTGTATGATGTTCCTTAACTTAACCCTTATGTTGGCTTGAGTTTGGAGGAAATCATTTGTAATTATCAAATTTTGTTTGATAAAAATCTAATTTTTGTACATTTAAATATTTTCAATCAAGTTCAGCAGTCTAATTGACGAGTGGCCACTGCAACAGCTAAAACTAATTGCTAACTAACATTTTGTGTGTGTGTGGTTTTTGTTGTTGTTTAGAACATCTTTGCTCATATGGCCTGCCTCTTTGCTTAAACGTTCCAGCTACAGCTAGAGCGACTCCCACAGCTCCAACTCCGGCTCAACAGAAGCCCGGATTGGTATGCTCGATGATGCAGCGCTTGCAGTACTTCTTGACCGCCCGGTAGCCCTCGATGGATATCTGGCAGTCCTGTATGTTCAGCTGCTGCAGGCCGCGACAATAGTACGCAATGCATTGGACGCCACGGTCCGTTATCATATCACAATTGCGCAGGCTGAGCTTCTTCAGATTGGGGCAGCTCTCGGCTAGCGCACGCAGTCCGGCATCGCTCACATCGCACTTGCCAATGTCGAGGGCACGCAGACGGGGGCAGGAGCGGGCCAGGACTGTGATTGAATCATCGCTGACTGCCTCGCAGCCGCGCGCATTCAAATAACGCAGCTTGTAGCAGCGGCGAGCAATGACCTTGAGGCCCGCATCGGAGACCCGCTCGCACTTGGCCACGGACAGATAGCGGAGGGCGGCGCCCAGCTTGGCCAGCTCGTAGAGGCCAAAGTCGGTGATATTGACGCAGTCGGAGACGCTCAGCTCCTTCAGCGAGACACAAAAGCTGGGCACGAATTTCAGACCCGCATCTGTAAGTATTATGCAAATCATGTGTTCAGATACAAATTAACTGTAATATTATTTCGATTTCTAGTTCCTTACCTGTAATTTGTATGCAGCGTCGCAGATACAAATACACCAGCTGTGGACAGTTCTTGACGACTATCTTCAGGCCCATATCATCGATGGCCATGCAATCGGTGAGGTCCAGATATTGCAGCAGCAAACGGCGTGGTGGCTCCATATGAGGATTCGGACTAATGCTGCTCACCTGACTGCAGCCTGTGGGGTTAGCGTAAGAAAACAAGAGATTTATAAAATATATTCCAACAAACAGAGACAAAATGCTTTTATTCAAGATTGCAAGTCTATAAATTTGTTGGAGTTGATTCAATTCTTTAGATTTAACATAAGGCACAATGCATTTTTTTGGACACGTTTTCCACCTTAAAGTCCCATTCCCAATGCCCCAGAGTCTGGTCATAAAATTTAATTGTACAAATTTTAATTTTACTGTTAAAACAAAGCATCAAAGCCTAATTAAAGTTTGTTCATTTGAGAATAGAATGATTCTGTCTAGGAAATCATTTTAAGATTTGTACAGCTTTGTTGACTTTCAATCTTAGATTGTTTTTATATGTTTGTCAGTGCAATTATTGTCTGCTAATACTACTCACCCGTCACATCCAGATGCTGTAGATTGCTGCACTTGGTCAGGGCCTCGACGAGCGCCTGATTGGAGACACCGACACAGGTCTGCAGCTGCAGATGCGTCAGCTCCGGACAGCGACGCGTGAGCAGCTGCAGGCCCTTGTCCGAAAGACGGCAGCCATCGGCCAGCATGACCCGCTCCACCTCCGGACAGGCGCCGTTGCAGCTCTGGCCGCACAGCTGGCGGAAGATCATCTTCAGCGTCTTGTCGCCATTCAGATGCTCGCCGCGCAGCGTGATGCACTTCCAGAGCAGCGGCCGCCAGGCGAGCTGCTCGAAGCGGCGACAGACGCGCGCCACATTGCACAGCTCGCAGCTGTCCAGCCAGCTGAAGATGCGCACAACGGCCTCGTCGGGCAGCCGGTCGAAGTACGGACCACAGCGATACGGGCCCTTGCGATTCCAGGGCGGCGGCCCAATCGCTGTGCCCACAACATTGGTGCCGCTGCGCCTTGGTGTTGTTGCTGGTGTGCTGCTGGCAACGACAACGCTGCTGCTGCTGTTCTTGTTGCTGTTGCTGCTGAGGACGACCGTGCTACTGGGATGGTGGCCGGTGGGCGAGGGCGACACCAGCGTGGCGTAGCCCTGGTCCAGGCTGGGCGAGAAGCGGCCCATGTTGCACAGGCCGTCGGAGAGGCTTTGCACTTTGGTGTGATGATGGTCCAGCTGGAAGGCGTTGGCGGGCGAGTTGGTGCTGCGATTCAGCAAGTAGCGATCCGAACCACTCGTCTCGCTGGGACTGGAGTTGTGCGGATGGTGCAGACGCTCTGTGAGGATTCAAGTCAGCGATTAGCACAAGAAATCATCTTTAAATTGGTAAATTTACCAATCAATAGAATAAAGGGAATTACAGTTTTTCATACGATTAAATTTATATCTAAAAATGTTTATACTCTTTTTGAAGAAAATTGTATATTAAGAGTGTGCTGAAGTTTGTAACGCATAGAAGGAAGCGTCGGAGACCCCCAAAAGTTACTGCCAGTATGCTTAGAATGATAAAACAAATTGATCTAGCCATGTCCGTCTGTATGTATGGGATCTAGTCCCTTAATTTTTGAGCTATCGTGATAAAACTTTGCACAGACTCTTAATATTCAAAGGGAAAGCACATTGGTCGGAGCCGGCCGGATTGGACCACTATACCTTATAGCTGCCATACAACTCGAAGTCGGTTTTGGCTATATATCCGATCTTTCCAAAGCTATCGCCTTAAATTTCCTTGTACACTTCAACATCCTTATAACTCATCAATATTTAGTGCAGTTGGCAGAGTGAAAATTACCTAAAGGTTCGAAAAGAGTATAAAATCTTCGGCACCTTGAATATAATCCTTCCCCACTTGTTTAATATACATTTAAGGTATTTGCATTTCCAATAACCAGCAAAAAAACAATACTCTTAAGTCTGGAACACAGACTTATACTCTTTGTATATTGAAATCTGTATTCAAGTCATTCAAGACGATGTCCTGCCACTCTGTCCTTATCTTGAGAAACAGCTCTAACTTTTGCTGGCTATACAACTATAACTGCTCCATTCGTTCCTGTCTGCTGCTCACCTGGTAGTCGCTCGTTGCCACTGCCGCTGCTGTAGTCCTCCAGGTAGTAGCGTTCGTTTTGGTACTGGCTCGCCTCGGCGCCCAGCGGCAGAGCGCGCAAGGCATTGCCCAGATAGAGTGACTCCATCTTCTTGTCCAGCAGATACTGAGCACTGCTGCCATTGCCCAGCACAGTGGGTACGCTGCAGCGTCCGCCCTGCGCTTGGCCGCGTCGCCTGCCGCTGGCAGCGCCGCCGCCATTGTTGTCGCTGGAGTCCTCCGTGTCGGCACTGTTGCCATGCAGCCAGTCCAGCGTGAGGAAGTTCCGTGGCTGCGGCACCGGTGCCGTCGTCCTAGTCGCCGGTGCCGGCAGCGTCTGCAGCTCCGGCGATTTCTTGGCCTGGGCATGCCGTCCCACCGAGGCGGTCGAGTGGGCGCCATACGTGGACGGCTCATGCCGCGTGTGCCTGCCACGCAGCTCAAACGTGGCCGCCTTCTGCTGCACCATGTGCAGCACAGCTGCCTTTGTCGCCGCTGCCGCCGCCGCCGCCGTCGATGAGGACGTCTGCTGATCGCTGTGCTGCGGCGTGGAGCTGCGGGAGGAGCGTGGATAGAGCTCCCCGCTGGCCACTGTGTCGTTCACATTGCTCAGGCTGAGATTTGGCGACTTGCGCGACATCTTATAGGCCTGCGGATCCAGTGGACTGGAGCTCAGCGGATGCGGATGATGGTAATGCGCCGCTGCCAGCTGATCCCGCACCGCATTGCTGGTCCGTCCCAGCGACGCCAGTGGACACTCCAGATCTGTGGCACGTCTCGTGCTCGTCTTATGTGACATTTTTATGCTGTCGTATTTTCTCTATTGTTTGTTACACAGCTAGCTGCGCTTTTAAGCTAGAAGTCTGCAAAGGCAAAGGCAATTCAAAAGAAACTATTAATTTTAATTATGTGACTTTAATTCGTACTAATCATGATCATTAAGCAACTTCAATGAATATCTTTTGTTGTCTTCCCCATCTCTTATATATATATATATATATATTTGTGGTTTAATCTTAAATAAGTTTCAATTGCTTTATATATTTAAGATGCAGCTTTATTACACAAGCTACAAAGAGAAATTGCCCAATTTAGTTGAATCTGAGTTATCTATAGTATTTTATTGACTGGTTCACAAGCTTAAAGGTCTTAATCAGTTTATCACTTGATTTATCTTATTAGCTTGTATACATTTCTTGTAAGTAAAATTTAATTTTTATCTGGCTTCTCATGGCTTGTAAATATTTATTGCCACTAAACTTGTAGCATTAAATAGTTAAAAAATATTGAATAACCAAGTTATGATTCCTTATTTCCACATACAATTTTGTATAATTTCTTATGTAATTGAATCTAGCATTTGAGAGGGTGAATTTTAAAAACCAGCCAAATATAATTGCAATAATAACAGTCTTCAAGTTCTTGAGGAAATAAACTTAGCAAAACAAACCCACAAATGCCAACTTAGATTTCGTAATTTAATTATGCCATAAAAAAGAAAATTATTTGTATTTCGTGTTGAGTAATGCCGCAAGCGTTAAAAAAAATGTTGTAGAAATTCCAGTGCTGTAAATTTCATGTTAGTTGTGGAGTGTCTCTTTGGATGGGCAATCGCGCAATGGAATTTGGGTCATCGATAGTCATAAAGCAAAGTACAATAAATAAAAGTTTATATAAATTGTCTTTTTGAGCCTGGGCCTAGCAGCAACTCTTTGGCCATGGGAACGAATATTTGCTGTGTGCACCAGCAACGCCAGTGTGGGCAGTTCCAAGTAGGTTTCTTGCGACTCCAGTTGGCAATTATTATTAGAGAGATATTTTCTGTGTGCGTATGTGCCTACATATTTGCAAATTGTTTATTGTTTCTGGGCGCGCCCAGCTTGGAGTGCATTGCTTTTGACCTTTAAGTGAATTCAAAGTTAAATTCTAGCCAAATTTCATTGTGCCCACATGATTAGCTCTATTAAAATACGGCGCCAGTTGTATTTATAGCTGGCAACAAATTCAGTTGGCATTTGTTTTAACAATTTAACAATTAATAAGCAGCACGCCCACGCTTCTACCAATTATTAAGCTGAGCTTTTTTCTTTCGATTTAAATATTTGTTGTCTGTTGTGGTTTTTTTGTTTTGTGGACACACGTATGCTGTCATATTTCCATTGCCATCAACGATTATGGAGCCACAGCCACAGCTTCGGCTCCATCTCCATCTCCATTCATTGGCCACGGCTTAACATATTTATACATCTACTCTTTGCTATTGGCAAGAAACCAGTTTGGAGTGTCTCTTTGAACACTGGCAACTCTAATCATAAGCCAGGCGTGGGCTGTTCTAATGTTAGTCCATAGCCATCTGCAGCTTCGCCTGGCCTGAAAATCGACTGAGCTGTTGCTGCTGTTGTTGTTGTTGTTGTAGGTGTAACCTAAGACCTTAAGAAAATGATGTTGAAAGTAACCCAATTCGGCAAATAGAACAAGGGAACACAACCATAAGCATAGGCAATGCGCCTCTTTAGTCCCGCTCGTCTGTCTATAATATTTGTTTAGAGGCAGCTTTGCATATTTTGCTTACTATCTAAATAGAAAACAATAAATTCATATGAAACTTGTTGCCGTGTGCTGTGCTTAAATCTTCTTTAGCATTGTTGGCGTTTTGGGTTGGGCCGTCACGGTACACACACACACACACACACACACACACACACACACACACACACACACACACACACACACACGCTAGAGATGCGGGAATTGTGATGGGTATTCCATTCGCCTACCTAGACGCTGTTTTGGGCACACTTTGGGGCGCGTAAATCAAATGCTGCTTACAAGTGGCTCGATCTCGCATCTAAGGTGTGTGTGTGTGTGCGTGTGTGTGGCTCTATTTTTATTGTAATCAAATTTGAAATTAATTTTTTCTCCAGCTATGCCATAAATAAACATAATAACAATAATAACACTAGGCCAGGCCAGGCATTCGAAAGGTAACAAGTCCAAATGAAAAAAAAACAACAACAAATAAAACAAAAAATATGTCTTGTCATTTGGCTTATGGCAGCTGATTAATCTTAGCATCTCCGAAATGGACGCCGCCTGTCGCGCCTCAAATGGAATGTCGCTCAACTGGTTCGCAGCAAACGAATCCGAATCCGAATCCGACTCCAAATAAGCAAAGGAAAAGGCCCAGAGGCCTCCACAGCCTCCACTTCACTCCGGCCAGTTAAGTCGATTGGAGAGCTTTTTTTTGGTATTTGCTTGCCATAATTCACAATACTTAGACAATAAATAATTAATAATCAAATCAGCCTCGTGTGGACAAAAGTGTCAAATAGCTCATTGGGCAACACAGCATGCAATTTACATAAATTTACATCGGTAATTTGTCACTTACAGCAATATGCAACATATGTTTACTATGCATTATTCCAGCATTAGGTTTTGAAGGGGCTATCGCTTACACATGTTAAACTTTTCTTTTTTTAGTGCTAAAATATCTGTAAGGTTTGACAGAACGTAAATCAAACGAATCTTTGGGCGGCGATTCGATTTTTATTCGATTTTTCTTATCGAATTTATGTAAATATGTTATGATAGTTAACATAAGTAGTTCTCTTTAATCGAAATATGTGCATAGGATTATAGAAAACAGATATTGAATAAAGATTTTGTAATGATTAAGTTTTGATTAAGTTTAACATCAAAGTATCATATAGAAGCAAAACAAACCCACAGCTTGCATAATTGTTTTTTTCTTTCTACTAATTAAACCTTTAAGGAAATCAATCAAAGTTTTATGTTAAAAATTAACTATTTTTAGGATATGATTTGATTTTCAGTCAAACCTAATGTATACTATATACATATACTAGACAGAGTAAAAGCTTAACTTTTTAAAATAGCTTTAAAGAAATAAAATGTGTTACAAATAACAAAATTGGTACTGGCTTTGAGTCTAAAGACTTAACTATTTATTGTTATATTTTTTTGTTATATCTTCAAGGTTTGCATTTAATTGGAATTCACGAACCATAGATCTTAGTTCGAAAACTTAGTGAGCAGTTTTTCAATAAGCCTTGAGGTTGTCTTAGTTTTAAGTATGGGACAGCTCTGCAGCAAAGCAAGTCTTTGGCTCTATTCAATTAAATCGAATAATTTCTTATATACAAAAGGCCAGCACTTGAGTTGGCTTTTGAGTACTGGTCGTTCGCTGTGTTAGAGCTGTTCACATGCCAAGCCTCGCAGCGGATTGAACAAGTAACGAGCAGATAAAATATGACAACAACAAGTACTAATTATTTAATATGCTTAATGAACAAATGTCACCACGCTGGTGGCCACGGTGGTGCAGCCAACGGAGTGATTCACATTTATGCTGACAACACTGCACAGTGGCTTGAAATTGACAGCTTTTGCAATTCTTAAGTTTTTCATAAGGTGTTGAGTTTTGGCATCAGTTAGCTGATATGCAAAAGTTTGTCAATGGAAATTTCTAAATCAAATTGTAATATATTTTTTAGCTTTACTCAATATTTTGCATTACTCTTTGTTCTTGATTATTTAACGAAAACTTGAAATCAATTTATCTTATTTATTTTCTTTGTTTATTTATTATATCAAATGATGGCTATTAGAAAATTGTTTAAAATATATTTTGAATTAATAATTGAAGTCATATTTGGACATGTGCACCACTGTGCAGTGTATAAAACTAATAACTGCTGTGCTGGCTGTTTGTGTGGTGTTCGCTGTCTGCATATGGCTGAAATCTAACGCTAACATAGAAATTACTTGGCGCCACAAAACAACAACAACAACAACAACCACAACAACAGCAACAACAACATCAGCACACATGCCAATGGAGCCGGGCAACGGGCACCTTTTGGCCTCTATGGCATGGCACGCTGAGCGCCTGGCCCCAGTCTGCCCCGACAATCAACAACGTATGCGAGTGTGTATGTGTGTGTGTGAGAGTGTGAGAGTGGTTGTGTGTGGCTACCGTGTTGCAATTTGCGCTCCGTGGGTTGGCTTTTTGCATAGTGTCAATTTTGATTTAGCAAAATGCTGCAGTTGCCGCTTTGCGGCTGCGAATCCATCGCTCTGTCAGCGCCCCGCCCGATGTTTTCCAGGCAAATAAACTCCTACACACACACACACACACACATATATATATACTCTCATACACTCACACACACACACACAGACACACACACAAGCAGCTGAAGTGGACAGAAAGTGGGTGGCGCTGACAACTTTTTGAGAAACAAGAAATATTTCTTGCAGCCAAAACATAAAATGGGTGCAGCTGCTGAGCCAAGCAGCGAAACGTTGTTGTTTTTATTGTTTTCTTTTAATTTTATTTGTATCTCGCATAAAATGCAATTTGTTTTATTATAAATTTAGCTATATGCCATTTTATTAAATTTGTTATGTTAAATGTTGTTAGATATTCAAAGGATTGGCTGTATGGCAAACTGCAATGGAATATCTTTATCTTAAACATATATTTTGTGAACCATCTATAGCAGAATTGTTTTCATAAATGATTTAAATACTAAATGTTTTGCCCTTTTATCAATATCAAATTTATAAATAAAATTATAAGAACTTCAGTTTTTGAGCTCTAATTGACTCATATTGCTTTGATAATACTGATAACTAACTGAAGAAATCTGCAAGATATATTTTAAGACAGATGCCAGCTTTAAATATTTACATACATATACGAAAATAAATATTTTAAAACTCTATAAAAAAATCGATGTTAGAGTAAAGTTTCTCATCTGTTCATTTTGGTTGACTGAACTCGGTTGAGGCTTTATGTTAATAGGCATATAAAGAATTGAAAGTTGTCGTGATGCTGACACAGTTTATGGCTACAAAGAGTGCAAAAATAAGCTCAAAGCGGTATTTGGAATGTGTGAAACGAGCTAATGAAATATGCATGTGAATTGTTTATGTAGATTGATTTATAGACGACACAACAATTTGCAGATGATTGCTTATGAATGGCTCATTAGAAGAAGGTCTGAGAAAATAGGGATAGAAAGTATGTATCTGCAAATATAATAGACGTAATCTAATCAAGAGCGTGTTGCATGTCACTATTGTTACTATTATTACTATTTTATTGGATATATTTCAGAAGATCATTTGTGCAATTAAAAAATAGTCAACTTTCTCTCACTTTTGTGGTGTGAACAATTAAGATTAGTTATAGCCTACTTTAGACCACCAAATGTGAATATGTCTTTAATGATTCCATACCATATCATCTCAAATTCTGAATTTAAATTTCGATGCGTGCCGGCATATTCATTAAAAATTGCAAAATTTGTTAGAAAAACTAATTAAAGCGACGCTTATATATATATTGAGCCATAAAGTCGAGGCGAATGCCCTTTACATGTGTGTTTGTATGTATGTACATATGTATGCATGTATGTATAAATGCCTAGCAATTTTTGCTTCCCTTTAGCTCTCCATGCGAAACCAATGGATGAAAATTACCTGTCATTAATCAATGGAAAATAGTTACGATTTTCGCTCTCTCTCTCTCTCTCTCTCTCTCTTTCTGTCTCCCTCTTTCTCTGTTTCGTGGTTTGGTTGCGCTGCTCTTTGCTGGAGGAATAATTCAAATTCCAATGCAAAGTCAAAGCAGACGAACCAGTTCGTTGCTTAAGTCTTTTGTTTTATGACCTAAATTTCGAACAAAGCGACAGGCGAAACAGTCAACTGTGCATAAACGCCACTTAACCTAAAATGTAATGTCCAACAAAACAAAATAAATCACAACAAGCCCAAAAAACCGCAGCAGACTTATCGCAAATTACATGCTGTGCGACAGCAACAACAACAACAACAGCAACAGCAACCTCTGTGGACGTGAATGATGGCGCATCTAATCTAAGACAGCGCATAAATCCAGGCCAAACTTAATCCAATAAAAATGTCGACTAAATGCAAAAGCGACAAATGCTTGACGAACGAAGCGACAGCGCTAATTTATTTAAAAGACTTGCCCGACTTCTGCGCGACTAGCTTGCGAAGAATCAGTTAGACAGCGTGGCCTGAAGAGCTGCTTGGCACTCAAATTTTAATTAAGACAAAATATTTGAAATTCTAACGATGACGACAACGAGCTGCTGCAGCAAAACAAGTCAACAATTTGCCGCGCGCAATTTTTCAAATTACATTTCATTAAAGAAAGAAAGCAAGCAAGATGCCTGCCTGCCTGAATGCCTGCCTGCCTGATGAGCAAGTGAAGAGAAAACTGAGAAGAAGAAAAACGAATGTAAAGCACCGTTTTGTCTGATTTCTGCTGCACACACGAACCGAGATTTAGATGCTGAGCGGCATCAGCGACAACAGGTTATCTGTATCTTTGTATCGCTGTATCTGCGGGCTAGCTAGCTGCTAGCTGCTGGATGCTTGATGCTTGATGCTGGATGCTGGATGCTAGATGCCCGCATGCAACAACGCCCGCATAGGGTGACGTTTCGTTGCTTAGAACGCAACTCTTTCCTTCTAATATGCCACACATAAATTGTGCTGTTCAACAAATTAAATTTTAAAGTTCAGGCCGCGCTTGCCCTGCTAGAGCAGAAACAAGAACAACCGCCATGGCAACAACAACAGCAGCAGCAGCAATGGCCAGTAACAACAGCAACAACTATGCCAGTCACTTGGCAACATTGCCAACTAGCAGCGACAACATTCCAGCTACCTTCGCTACCCTCCGTCCGCTCTTTCGGTAGTCATCAAGCCCGTAACTAGCTGCAGCTACAAGTTGCCGTTTCTAATACAAAACTGTCGCTTGTGGCCGTGAGAGCGGCAAAACTGCACTGCAACTCTCTGGCTTCGGACTCTGGCTCTGGCTCCGTCTCTGGCCAATGCAGGCAACAACAACAACAACCACAACAACAACAACAACACAACAAACTAAAAATAATACAAAATACATCGCATTGCATTTTAGTATTGCTTATTGCGCCGTTGCCAGCGCTATGAAATCATATATTGTACATATATAAAAAAGCCATACAACAAAAATTGTAGACAAGAAAGGCAAATCAACAGACGGCCCACAACGAATTGTGCATTACTCTGCAATCTGCTAATTAATTACATTCATTAAAATCCGTTTATTTATTTATAATGAAAATGCAGTGCTTACGTTAACAATTAGCTATGTAAATATTTGTGATATAATCGATTTCAGCTGCTTTTTATTGGCATCGTTTAAAAAGCTATTGAACGATAAATATTCAATAATAATCATAAGCTTATGATATTTTTAATGGTGGCAATTCAAAAGGCTGTCTTGAATTGACTAAGAAGTTATTAAATTATAGACACAATCAAAGTCTATCAATATTAAAGTGATATGATATTTTTTGATGACATTGATACTCTCACATTTTCTATAACTTATTACTTATACGCGCATCATTTATAATATTGATTTCCATTACAGTATTTCGTAATAATTGTTTTTTAAATAAATTTAAGGTCGCCGACTAACAGAACATTAAAATGACAATCTGAATTAAATTACAAAAAATTATATCATTTTATTTCTGCATTATATAATTTTTCAGCGATTCAATTACGGTGTAAAATAAGTAGAAGATTTATAGTGGAATTTTCAATATGTTTCATTAATGGGCAATTTATTAAACTAAAACTACTTTTTGTTTAATGAATTTAACAAATAATAACCATTGTAAACAACGAAAAAGTCATTAAAAATTACTTTTGATTTTTTTCTCGAATCAGTTACAAAAATTTGGACATAAGTTTTTGAGTTGATTTTGTTCTATGATAAAAACATAGTTTATAAATATAAAAAATAAGCATATATATTTTTAATGATTTATTTTGAAATAAACACGTTAATTTTCGTTTGCACATAAATGTTGGATTAATTGAAGCCGACGCGCTATAAAATAACCAGAGATGACGTTTGAAAATAGAATTCGACTATGAAATACAATTGTGAAATACAAGACTTAACGATAGTTTGTCCAGTGAGTACATATCTTACATAATATTCATATTTCAACAACAAATCATATGTTCTTCGAATTTCGCCAACCGGATGACATAGCTATTATGCCCGGCTAAAATATTTAAAATTTGTGTAGGATATCTCATGAAATCGACGCGCGGCTTTTCCATGTCTGTGGCGGCGTCGTTGACGATGTCGTCGGCTGCTTTTGGTTTGAAAGCTTTTTGGCTTTGATTGCCAGTGTAAGGGGAGTAGACAGGGGGCGCGGTGGGGTGGGGAGAGGGGATTGCTTTGATTGAGGCTGCGGGCCATGGCTGACTGGACTGGAATGGCCTGGGCTAAGTTGGCCTGCTGGCCGGCTGGTCGGCTGGCTGGCTGCTGGCTTGTCATTGCAATGCGCATATGTTGACATTTTTTATGAAAATACTTTAAATTGTTGGTAAATGCATAAAATGGCTGCGCCAGGCGGGCAAAACTTTGGCCTATGATATTTTTGTGCAGCGATCAAGTTTGTCGCTTAAGTCTTTTGTTTCACCATGGACAGTTGGAAAGCGAAGCAAATGGCAAGCAGCACTGCTATTGTCGCTATTATTGCTGACGGATACACATTAATGCAATGACGTTGGCAAGGAAAGTGCTTTGCTTAAATGTCATACTGTTATGTCGAAATCTTCGACAGTTATCAAACTAACAATTTATTAACATTTAACCTTTCACAAGACAAAAAACGAGCACATGTTTTCCTTGTTGCTGGCAAAAAAAAAACCAGCATATACCCCCCAGGCACTCACATACAGAGAATTGAAAACATTTGGCACACACATGTGTGCCATAAAACAGCCTATATTCATTTAGATATGTGTGTGCGCTATAAATATGAACAAAGGCATTCACTGAAGACTGCAACTCACTGTACCGATTAGCATGTAATATATGTTTGGTGCTTGCAAATGTGTGTTATAAAAGTAAATAAGATGGCAATAATCATATCCGTTGCCTGGCTGATCAATCTGCCATATTAAATGGCCAGTAATGAGTAACTAACTAGCATTGGTGCCTGCGTTAATGTTTATACATTTTTTTGCGCTCATATCACATGTGTGCTTGTATGTACCAGTTATGAAAGCAAAAACGACAATATCAACATGCAGCAGCATGCAGCATGTTACTTATAATGGGCGTCTATGCAGATCAACCAGTTGCTGCAGCAACAGCAACAGCAACAGCAACAGCAATAGCAACCACTGAGGCTGTCTGACTTCCTTTACGTATAATTTGCATGCAAAATTGCCAGGCAGCCAGAGAGGGTGTAGCTGTATGTGTGTGCGTGTGTGTGAGTGTGTGTGTGCGTGTATGTGTGTCTATATGTGTATCTGCGAGAGTGCGAACGAGTTATGGGCAAAGTGGTGCATATATAGAGACTACAACAGCAACAGAACAAAAGAAAGACAACAAAAAAATATATATAAAAAAAAGAACCACAACAATAAATATTTCTTCGAAGGTGTGATTTTAATGTGACAACTTTGCAACTGGTTTGGGACGGTGCACAGTCTGTGGAAGATGCTGTGGGGAAGATGCGTAATAATTTACCGAGAGCAGCTAAGGCCAGTCTAGGATATCCGTATGGGTGCAATTATATTGCTTTACACTTTTATGAGCATGCATTAAACAAAAAAGAAGAAAACACAGCAAAACTTAAGCATATTTTTGCATTTGCTGAAGCCACACAAAAACAAGGCGAACTGACACACCGAGCGAAAGAGCGAGAGATATGCAGAGAGCGAGCGAGATAGAGAGAGAGCGAAAAACCTGAATTTGAATTGCAATTTAATAAATAGCAGTTGCTACCTTTTTTATACACGTCACTCGTTTAGTTTTCATTTATGCATCGCACATCTTTTCAGTATTTGGCAATTTTTGCGGCTCCATTAAATTCCGTTTTAAATATACATATAGTAGTATGTGTGTATAATTTCCTTTTGCTATTCCATTTCACACAACTTTTCTCTACTTTATTTTTATTGCAAGTCGGGCTTGTATGTGTGCACGTATGCCTTTATATGCATGTGTATGTGTGCGCTGATCTTTCACTGTGGCTCTTTTACTTTGCTTTATGTTATCTTTTTTGCTGCCTTTGCTTTGAGCACAGCACAGCACCACTACACGGACACGCACTCACACTCACACTCACACTCACACACACACGCGCAGGCAGGCAGGCAGGCACGCAACGTAATGCGGCGCCTCAAGATTCAGTTTCATCCGCTACGACACTGGACGGATTACAGCGCACGGCAACAGGTAAATGGCAACTGAGGCCACTGAGTTTTGCCCGTCCCTCTTCGAGCTGCGACTCAGCATGCCGAGTGTGTGTGCGTGTGTGTGCGTGTGTGTGTGTGTGCACACTCATGGTTGAAAGAGAGTGTTCTCTTTAATGCGGCGACTCTTTGTTGGACAGCGTTGCCAGTTATAAATAAAAGACTTAGGCAACAAACTTGCGGTATTTGATATTTTGAAAAAAAATACAACATTGTTGTATTGTACGTATGAAATATGTCATTATTAGTGCACTGACTGCAATTAAGTGAACTTATTTTAAATCGGTGTTTATTCGCCTTTAAGAAATACCTAAAAACGTTGCCGTAGTCATCTAGAAAGTACTTTTATCAGAAAAATTTAACTTAGAGTAGACTAAGATTAAGTTACTTACTTACCTTACCGTTTTTAAATCACTGTAATAACCATGTCATAATGAATTCGTTTTAAGCGTTACCAATTAAATTAGAAATAAATACATTTGGAAACTAAACGCTTCAATCATATTGGGTATTTGCTTGCTTGCTAACACATTAAAAATGTCATCATATGGAAAAATTTAGAAAATTTGAAGTTTCAAGCTGGATTCAGAGTGAAATTCTGACCATTTTTATACTCATTTCGAAGAAAATAGTATATTAAGTTTGTGCTGAAGTTTGTAACGCATAGAAGGAAGCGTCGGAGACCCCCAAAAGTTACTGCCAATATGCGTAGAATGACAAAACAAATCGATCTAGCCATGTCCGTCTGTCTGTCTGTCTGTCTGTCTGTGTGCATGGGATCTAGGCCCTCAGTTTTTGAGCTATCGCGATGAAACTTTGCACATATATTTATCTTTCAAAAAGCAGCACATTGGTCGGAACCAGCCGGATCGGATCACAATATCTTATAGCTGACACACAACTGGAAGTCGGTTTTGGCCATAAATCCCATGTTTTCAAAGCTATCGCCTTCGATTTCCTTGTACACTTGAACATCCTTATTACTCATAAATTTTTAAAATTTCAAATCGATTGAGTTATAATTAGCAAAGATATGCGTCATTAAATATTTCGGTGGTACAGTTGGCAAAGTGAAAATTACCTAAAGGTTCGAAAAGAGTATAAAATTTTCGGCACGCCGAAGATAACACTTCCCCACTTGTTACTAATCTATTTGAGGCTTCAGACAATTTTAAATGATAATTTTACATTTGTCTTAGTTTTTGGCGCTTTCCAAATTTATAATTATTTTTCTTTGCCGGCTGCTTATAAGTTAATAATGTAACTCTACCATTTTTCATGTAGTTGAATTATCTATAATCTTCAGCTTCTGCTGGCTTTTGTGGCTTCTTAAAGGCATCGAACAGTTTAGTCATCATACTAGCTGCTGCCGATTTCACAGTGTTCAGGTGTATAAGCGCATCAGCAGCACTCTCCCCCGCATGTCCAATAGCTTCTACTGTGACGCCCGCCTCGATCAAAGCTTCGTTTAGTCTCATCTTGAGAGCTTCCACATCTATGCCGTTTGCGGTGGACGGTAAGTGTAATAGAAGCACAACTGTAATAAGCCACATTTTACCTTAGCTCTCATACATTGAGATCTAATCAAATAATACGTACAGCAAACGAGCATAAAAGCGAAAAGGTATTTTAGCATGTTTGCTCTACTCCGTGTTCCTTTCGAGACTAATGGTAATTATATTCAATTCATTTATCAAGTTACAGCTCTTAACTGCTGCGTAATGCTGTGATACTGTTAGTTATGGATTATGTAAGCAAAACCTTTACTTCAATGACATTTTCAACCTATATTACTTTCCTCAAGTTAATTTAGTGTAAATCTTGGCGATAAACTGTTCTATCAGCTCTTGCTTTGATAATGTGGATAAAGAGTGTATTCTTTTCGTAAATCCAAATCCAAAGAATTGTTTTATTATCAGAAAATTGCTTTCTTATGTAATTAAAGTGAAAACAGTTCGCAGTCTAGACGATGCGACGTTCAAAGTTGCTAACGATGATATTTAAGTGGTGATTTTAAATAAATTGGTAACTCGCGCTCAGAAAAAAACAGTGTACGTACATATATGTCAACTAAATAGATTACAAATATATAATAGGATCAGAGCAGTAGCTAAATTAAATTTGAATAACACTTGACAAGATACATTTAATGACTAAATGAATTTGCAACTTTCTTAAAAATGTAAACGAATGGCTTGATTTGAAAATAAACTATAACCAAATCAAATTATTGAAAAATAGTGAACAAATATAATTAGGCTTATTCCTTGCCCAAGGTTATTACATTTGAATTACCAATCATTATGTTACACTGTCTAAAAGTATTTGAATTAATTTATGTGTAATATTTTCCATAGCATCTGCTCTCAACTCTCTGAAAATTGCCAAAGCTGCCGCTGCTGTTGCTGCTGCTCCTTTAACTGTTGCCTGGTGAAAATACTGTGCTACTTTTGCCGTGGTCACACGTTTGTGCAGGCCACTCCGATACCGATAGCGAAGTCATTTCACCATAGCATAAATAAATATGCCCACAGGCCAAACTGCCATACTCAAAGAGCAAGACACAAAGAGAATGATTGAGCGGATCAGATGCTCATAAAAGTTGTTATTGTATGCAGTACTAACAACTACAATGGAACGAAAAGAGGCTAAAGAGCGCACTGCAATATGTAAATGCAAATGTGTGCATGTGTGTGTGCGAGAGAGAGAGTGAGAGAGTGAGAGAGAGAGAGAGAGAGAGTTCGATTACAAGCGCCTCTCGCACCGATCGCCTCTTTACCTCTTTTGTTTGCAATGGAATTTCTTTCTTTTCATAAACATGTTTCGAGCGCACATTCGACGCTGCTGCTGCTGTTGCTGTTGCAGTTGTTGTTGTTGTTGCTGTTGTTGTTGTGGGCTTATTACAGCATTTATGAGGCAGGCAGCATTTGTTGAAGGAGCGCGCGCTCAACCGCACACACATAAGCCAAAGTGGCATGAAACAAGTTCAGCCGCTGGTCTCGGCTCTGGCTCTGTCTCTGGCTCTGCCTCCGACTGTGGCTCTGGCTCTGGCTCTGGCAGTGGCTTTGGCTCTGGCTTCTTGAATGACTGCGGCGCAGGAATGCAGTGTTGTAAATAGTTGCTGCAGCGGCGACGTCGACATTGTTGGCTTGGCCGTTGGACGCAGAATCAGAGCAAGTCGCAGCAGCAGATCGCGACAACGATCAGAGCACTGAATACAGAGCCACAGACACAGCCAGAGTCCAAGCTGTAGCCAAAGACTGAGCCATGGCCAAGACAACGGCAGCAGCAGCAGCAGCAGCAGCAACATCGTCAGCAGCAGCAGCAGCAGCAGCAATGAAAATTGCTGAGAGCGCCCCGAGGGCTTCCACTTCCACTTGGACTTGGACTGGGCCTGGGCTGGATCTGACCAGGTCTCGAGTCCGGGCCGTTTGCTGTTTCCAGCAACATTGACCACGATCGATAACACTTACACACAAACATACACACATGAGTGCCTCACATGCTAGTCACTGTTTATGTTTATGAATTGTATTGCAGATATTCACATCGGGTTGGGTGTACGTACGGCATTATGCGTTTATCTTAGAGGGTTTTTTATATGTTCTTTCTTTTGCTAGACCCCGCATTGTGGTCTTGGTAATTAAATCGCAAGAAGCTGATAATGATGCAAGCAAGCGCCCGGGCAACAGCAAAAGGGTTTTCTTCACTCCACACTCACTCACAATTACAGCCCCAAATATGCCCTCTAGGAAATTATTCATGATAACAGAGATTGCATTGATTGATTGTGCGCGCACTGGGCTCGCCTGAGTTGGACTTCGACTTGGTCTTGGACTTGGACTAAGACTGGCCTCAGACTGCGACTCTGTTCGGCTCCGGTTGCCCTCTTGGTAGCTGCCTCTGAGCCTGGGCCTGAGTTATTTGAGCTATTAAATGTCTGTGATTTGCTCATAAGTTACTTGTGTTGCGATCTCTAGATCAATTGTTGGCAGCCCGGGCGCTTCCACATGTGTCTGTCTGTGCCCCTGTGGTTATTGTGTTCACCGCTGACCATATCATGGCATTTATGAAACTCAATTCCACACTAAAACATTCTGAAATTAACTGTTATTAATTTTAAAATCAAGTGATTCAATTTTATTTTTGATTAGTATGATAAGCTACAATATGTATTAAAAATAAATCATAATTGATTTGTATTGCTTCAAATTTTGATGGACTTAAATTGTATAAGGAAAATGAAATCATTTAAAATGCCATTTTGTGCCATTTATCATATTTTTGATTTTGAGTTCTAAAACCAGGATATTTTAAAAGAATACATCAAATGTTTTATTTTTAAAATTATTTAAAGCCTACTAAATGTAAATGTTTCAAGAAAAAATTAAAAAATGTGTTGTTTCAAAGAATAATTTAATAAACATAAATGAGAAACGATATTATTTATTGTAGACTATTGACAGTCGACACAAAAGAACTTATATAAAATTATAAAATATTTAAAAGTACATCAGACATTTAAATAAAATTTAAAATATTAAATTAAAGATATAAAGTTAAAATTACGTTAAGTTCTGGGGATATTAATACCAAATTAAAAAATTTTGCTCCAGCATTTATGGAAAGAATTGGGGAAAACCCAATCAAACCAAAAATTATTAGGAATTTTTTAATAAAGAAAAGAAAAAAAACTGTATTTAAAATTAGTATATAATATTAGGAATTATATTATAAAATGAAGAACTAAACAGAGGGATAGAGATAAAGATAGAGAGAGAATAAAGAAAAATACAAGAGCAAAGCAAAGATATAGTCAGAAAAGAAAAGGGAAAATAGATTTAACTAAACACGGGCAGAGAAGTCCCGTAAATCCTGTATATGTGTTTTAATGTATGTATATATACAACATTTCATCAATGTTTTTTATCAGTTAGCTAACTTACAAAAACACTGAAGTCGAAGTACCCATTTGGAACGTTAACTATCAAAATGTATATACACCATTTGACCTTGTTAGGTATTATTCCGTATTTTCGCTTGCCTCGTTCGCTATCATTCATTAAGCCAGTCATAAACATGGGCATGAACATACATCTAGTTGAAGGCACTAATTTGTGAGCGTTTAGCAACGGAATCGTTGCAAGCTTGTCAATATTTTGATTATACAATATAAAGCAGTCAGCGCCCTGTGTGACTGTCAATGGCAACTCACGAGTATTTATAAACGAATCGCACAAGCCCTAAAAATATGCACTGCTCTTTTTTTTCACTTGATTTCGTTTCGGTGGAGCTAAAACGTTTTTGGCCCCATTTCGTGCGAGTTGAACAACCGAAAGAGGGACTCCGAGGGGGAAGGGGGGGCGTCGCATGTAGGAGGGAGATACAACCAAATATTGGCACAAATGTCGGAGCGTGCTTTCAATACATTGGTGGCGACAAACGTCGACGATTTCAGCTATCGATCAAACAGACGCACTGTGAAATTGCCGAGCAGTGGCGGCGCTAACTCTCAGCTCCTCAGCTCCTCTGCTGTGTTCTGTGGTCCCCTTTGGGGCGACGCCACTGGGCACAATTGCATTCGAAATCGTTGGCAGCCCAAGCAGCAAGCGTTAGCATTATGCTGTGGAATTTCTGGCTGGGCACGTCATGGCACCAAACACATTAAAAGCACACTAAACCATATGCATAAGCACCACCCTCCGTGGGCACCGTTTGGCGTTTGGGGTTGCCTGCCGTCGACCGAGTCTATAAAAGCTTTGACTTGTGAGCGCAGCCGTTTCAGTTAAACTTCAACTCGTTTCAACGTCCTGTCGTCCCGCTATACAGCTACACATATATTCGTCCTGTCGCGTCCGCGTCTTAACCGCATCCTGACGCTTGCTCAAAGAAACAATTAAAGCATAACCGCTGAACGGCAGGAAGTGCATACCACAAGTGCCTTACCCACTTATCCGCGCATGCCACTCAAATTGCAGTAGAAATCGCAACAAAGTTTTTTTGAAGTCTCGCCCCACTCAAGACCTAGTTGTTGCTCCTGTGTCCCCTTCGTACCCCCTATGTTGGCCGCGCCGCTTGTGTAAAATGAAAACTGAAAACTTCCTCAAGTACGGCGCTCCTTTGTACAACTTGAAAAGTACTCGCGCTCACTTGCAGGCCCAACCGCAGACCGTCGGCAACAGCAATCCGGCCAACTTGTCATCGCTGTTGACAAGCGAGAACTTGCGTAATCTGTCGCAAAACCGCGCATCCGGATATTCCGATAGGGAGAGCATCTGCAGCTTGAGCAGCGCGGGCGGCCGGATTAAGAGGCGATCGAGGTAGGAGTTTCCTAACATCTGTACATTCATTCCGATTCTTGGGATAATTTCATATATTTCAAAGAAATGGGGTATTTTTTAACACAACCCTTTAAAAGTATGCAACAAAATGAAAAACACCTATGACTTTATTTTTTTTTTCCAAAAAAATATTAAATATAATACCTAAGTTTTTATCTAAGAAAATAATATGCTCTGAGTATAAAGTATTTAAGAAAAAGGGTTAAAATAATTTGTTTTATTAATTTATCTCTTTAATGTAGACTGCAGAAAAACTAAAAATTTTCCTTATGATAAATAAAAGATTTAGTCATTACAAAACCAAAAAAAATTTTTAAAAAAAATGTATAAATGGTTCTTGAAAAAAAAAATTCGTGGAGAATATAATTTAAATCCGTTACTTTCACCCTCATTTCAGTGATGTAATAAATAATTATATTATATATATATATAATTATAATATAGAGAGAAGCACTATTACAATCGATATTGGTTAGCTTATTTGTTTCCTATTTTGTAGCTATTTCGATTTATAAGGCTGATTAGATTTATAATATCGTTGACCTTAAACTTAAACTTAATTTACAAGTTATTTTTCGCTGTAATATGTGAAATAATATGGATTTTTGAATGTTGCAATTATGTACAACTTTAAAATATGAAGCCAAATATTGATGGCTTCATTCCACCTGTCTTAAACTTATTTATATGCCACAAATTGGAAATTTGAATGACCCATTATCATTAAATTAACCATTAATTAGGAAAATATTAAAGTTGTATGTATCGTATACCGATATACATGAAGGTATAAATACCTCCCTTGCAAAGCTTGGATTTAGCAACCCTTCTTAAACCAAAAGGAAGAGCGACAGCTTCGGCGTATCGAAGATTTAATACTCTTTCATGATCTTCTGTAATGTGATTATAGTTACATTTTATTTTATATTTAGTCAAAGTCTTTAGATTTTATATAATCCTTTAGCAATATTTGCTGAAGTTGTTAATACTTTCTACAAATATTAGTCATTGTTAACTTGCTTGTTTACTTTTTGTGCTTATAATATACTTAACTTGATACATTTATAAATATTTGGGAAATATGATATGATATGTGATAAGGTCAAAACTAAACATTTGGAAATGATCAATGTATGACACATGTCCTGACGAAACAAAGTTACCCTTTGCAGCGATATAAAGTAAACTATGCGAGTCCACTGAACCATGACGCGTGCACACTTGGTCAAAAGCATATACACATATGCATGAGTGTGTGTGTGTGTGTGTGTGTGTGGAGAGTTGGTATACTGAGCAGGGTTAAAGGACTGAACACATTTGTATTTTGGCCAACTTGTTGTCCCGGCAACCATTCCGCAGTCCGTGGCACAAGTGCGGCAAATGTCACCCCAGTAAAAAAGAAGGCAGCCTCAGTTTCTGTCCAACTCGCGCACTATGCGCTTTGCTAGCCATACATTTTTCACTCATAGCAATTGTGTAGGATGTGATCAGCTATGGATGTAAAGTGCTCAACTGTCGCGTTGCTCTGTTCTGTGTAACTTTAGAAATTTCTCGATGAAGTCCTCGAAGGGCATCAGCAAGAAGAGCAAAACCATGGATTATACAAACTATGCGTATAACGAGGCCGTGGGACGCCTGAAGGTAATGCTGGCGGACAACTCCTATGCGGCCACGCCCAAAATGGTCAGCAGTGCGGCGGCCTATTTGCGCAACTTCAACGAGGACTCCGGCGATAATTTCTCGGACAATTTGTCGGTAGGTTTGAGCTGCTGATGAAATGCACTCGATTTGCTCATTAGCTTTTTATGTAGGTCATTGATCGACCCGTCTTCTCGGACATTTCCAAGTATCTGTCGCCCAGCCAGAAGTCGCGCATCAGCGCCTATCGTCCCAAGAAGAGCTACACCTCTGGCTATCTCTCCGCCTCAAAGGAGAATCTAGCCACGAATCCAGCTCTATATGCCAGCAGCGTGCCGGTGGCCAATACTCTGGCCACGGACAGCGTTCAGGCACCAGTCGAGATCTTCAGCTTCATTGAGAAGCAGGAGGATTACATTGAGCAGCTCGAGAAGGAGTCCAAGTACTGTCGCAACGAGCTCTCGAATTTGCTCGGCAAAGTCAAGGACGTGATCAATGAGAACGAACATCTAACGGAGAACGCGCGCAGCGAGCTGGCCGCTCTGGGCAGTGGCACCACCAAGCCAACTGTTCAAACCACCACCACGAGCCCCTCCTCGGACAGCGACGAGCATCTGCTGTATGCCGGCCGCAAGACGCCAACAACGCCTCGCAAGAGCAACCTGAAGGCGCAGTCGCCACGCTACGCCAGTGCACCCAACATTGTCTACGAGGCGCGCATCAGCGAACTGGAGGCAGAGCTGATGCAGGCCAACATCGACCTGAAGCGCGTCCGCACCGAGAACGAGGAGCTCAAGCGCAAGCTGGCCCACACGGATCCGCGCAGCGCAGTCGCCACCTTGGGCAGCGTCAACTGCGAGACTCATCGCAAGCAGCTGGAGCTGCTGCAGCAGGATAAAAGCGCTCTCGAGGACTCTGTGCGCCAGCTGCAGCGCATGCTCGACGAGGCCAAGTCGCTGAATCACAACAGCGCCAATAGCTCCAAGCGCTATATCAGTGATCTGGTCCAAATGGAGCGCTCCCAGGCTGAGGTAAGTTGTAAACAACACAGAAACTAATTGTCTAGAAATGATCTAGCATTTTCTATACTATAGCCTTTAATTCTTTAATTAATTCGACAGTTTTTGGTCAAAACTGTAAGCAAAGCAAAAATTGCCAACGTACTGAGTAAAAGTTAAGAAATCTTGATTCTTGAACTCTTCAGTTTCATTTCTTCAGTTAAGATTCCTGCAGCCTGTCAAAGAAATATTCTAACTGAAATCAGAGAAGACAAACTTTAATGTGTTGCCCCCATATAAATAGTCAAATGGATTTTTTAATGGATTTATACTTCAAGAAAGTTGCAGCATGAATCGCTCTGCAAATTTGTAAGATGTAATTTCTTAGTTTACAACCTTAAAGAATTTTTCGTAGACTCTAATAATCGTAGCATAAAAGTCAGCAGTTTGTGAGTTTGTAAAGATGAACTTTATAAAACACAAACATCGACGTCGTAGAGACGTAGAGTATCTGATACGTGTTAAACACTCATTTGATATATTCGAATAGTATATACTATATTCAACTAAGGACGTCTATACTATTGAGAAATGAATCTATTGACTTCTCTCACAGCTGGAGGTGCGTCACCTTCGGGATGAGCTTGACAGGCAGCACGAGCGAGTGCGGGAGCTCCAGCATGAGATGGCTCGTCGGTTGGCCGATGAGAGAGCGAACGCTGAACGGCGCTATAACAGCCAAGTGGATCAGCTGGGCGGCGATCTGAGCAGTCAGTGGGAGCAGGTGGCCAAGCTGCAGCTGGAGCTGGAGCGCCAGAAGCGCTACGAGACGGATCTGAAGCGTGACGTGACCAATCGGAATTCGCAAATCGAGGAGCTGAAGATGGAGCTGCGTGCGAATCGCACTACTTTCCTGGCGGACATGGCGCAGGTGAATGCGGAGAAGCAATCGCTGGAGCAGGAGATTACCTCGCTGCGTCTGCAGCTGGATCGGGCGGCACGTGAGACGAAAACGGAGGCATCGCGTCTAACGGCGGAGATAAACTCGCTGCGTCAGCGTCTGGATCGTGGGGATGCTGACATACTGCACTCGAAGCGAGAGGTTTTGCGTTTGAATGATGAGATTGCCAATCTGGAGAAGGAGGTATTTGCAAGTGTTTCCAATACGTGCCAATGTGTATGCAATGTATTTCAATTATATTTGCAGCTGGCTTACGGCGAGATGAAGAACGAGATACGACCCACCAAAAAGGATTTGGATAAACGCATTTCAGAGATGCAGGATAAGCACGGTATGTTGCATTGGTATCCTGTGTGTGTTTATTCAGCCATCACCTTAACAGACACATATTCTAGAAAGTTAATCAACTTTTTTCAAGCACCTAATTATTTCTTATCTGGCACTTTCTCTAAACTGTGGTTAAGCTATTGATTTTCATATTGTGTGCGTGCATAGCAAAGCATGGAAAATCCGTTTGAAATTTGAGTATACAGAAACTACTGGTCATGAATCCGATATCCTTTGAGAAATCCACCCAATTCGTCAATAGTTTATCCATGAGTTTGACCTGTAGTGCGTTGCCTTTCCATAATGATATTATATACTCGCACCTCATACGCATCCATCTCTAATAACCCACAACAATTTGTCTGTCTGTCGACTTTTTGTAGCGGAAACGGTAAATGAGCTCGAAGAAATGATAACGTCTCAGAAGCAACTCATGGATAAACTGACGAATGAGTGTAAAACGTTAACCGGCAAATTAGAGGATACAACGTATAAGCACAAGTAATTATTAACAGCATTTCATACAAATTTTCTCATTCTCAATCTCTCCAGCACAAACTGCAATATTTTTGCATTAATCCATAACTTAACTTAGTTGGTCATTAGTGAGTCGACCTTGCAATTGTTTTGCATTTTAAGTGAAGCGAAAAAAGCTCAACAATACTTAAACTATTAATTGCAGTTTAAGTTATCAAAAATATTACCACCCATTAATTACATTGATAAATATAAATTCATGTAGCATATGAAAATTATACACAACGCAATATGAAATTCAACGCCAACCAATAATTATTCAATGCACCTCGTGCAATTGCATATTATTTTAATTTGAGATTCGCTAATCCGTAAACCACAAAGACAACAAACTTCTAATAGAGCTTGACACTGGATTAACACGCTGTACTTTGTACTTCTTCAAACCTCTTTTGTGCTCCCTGCCTGCAAATTGTTAAATGTAGAACCAGTGTGCGATTATGCGATGCCAACAATAACAACAACAGCAGCAGAAGCAGCCACATCAGCAGCAGCACTAAGCGCTCCTTTGGCCATACAAATGACGCCAATAACAACAGCTGCAACAGCAGCAGCAGCAGCAGCAACAACAACAGCGACAACAACAGCAGCAGCAAGCGAAAACGCAAACGCGTACACTTTGCTGCCTGAAATGGAAGTACTCGATGATGTTGCTGATGTTGTTGACAATGGTGATGAGATACTGAAGAACATAATTAAGAGCAATGAGCGTTTGGCCGAGGAGCTGGCCAAAATACCACCATTGCCAAAATTCACAAGCTACAAGAAGCACAGAGCGCACAGCAGCCAAACAGAAACAACAACACCAGCAGCAACAGCAATAACAACAACAACATCAATGGGCACCAAGCCGAAATGTTTTTGCCCCAGTTTTATGCGACACAAGCACGAGCATGAACACGTTTATACGAAGCCAGCAGTGCGACAACGCAGCAGCGAAAGTAGCGCCGCATGCTGCAGCAACATCAACAACAACAGCAGCAACAACAGCAGCAGCTACAGCAGCAACAGTCGCAATCGCAACAGCGGCAAGCAAGCAACAGCAGCGCGTACACAAACCACACACCGCAATAGCATGCATTGTCACGAGCATGAATTCACCCTAGACACACACCACGAACATCACCAGCAACAATATCGCACTGCACCAACAGCGGCAACAACGGCAACAACAGCAGCAGCAGCAACCAGTTGCTGCCATCCTTGCAAAACGGAGCTGTTGCCTTGGCTGCAACAGCATCTGGTTTTGAATCAGACCATTAGCAGTGCCAATAGCTGTCAGCCCCCATGTCAAACGTCGCATTTGACGGTGGACGCTGAGACAACAGCAACAGCAACGGCAACATGCAAAGGTCGCAACAGCAATGCACTGAATGCCAGCATCAAGCCGAAGCTGTACTTTGAGCAACTGTTGCAGCGCGATGGCAGCCACAGGAAGCCACGCCCACCGGTTAAAGTGGATGTCAATGTGCGCCTCGTGCCCAAACAGTCAAAGCCAAAAGTCAGTGCACTGAATGAGACATTCGTGAAAGAGCTGGATGAAGTGGCGCACGCCCTAAACGAGACTTTTGTAAAGGACAACTCACCAGAATTGGCCGAAATTGATGAGCAGCTGGCACAATTCGAGGATGTGGCTGAAGATGACGATGAGCAGGAGCAGGCCACCAAGCTTTGATAATGTTATTATACCAAAAATGAAAACACTATCACAAATAACTATTTAGCGAGCACTACTCCAACTAATCTTAGATTTTCATAAAACCAAAAGAATATCAAACAATTCTAGTTAATTAGGTTAAAAATGCAATATAGTAGTAGATTAATTACGTCAAACATTCAAACTATTTTATTTATATGGCTTACCATAACAAATTTGCCTGCAAACTTTAGTGTGTTAAATATATTCTAAGATATGGTTGCATAAAGGAACCAACATTTTTCCATATCTGACATTTTATGGTACAGATAAAAGTGTTTAGCTGCTTAACTTAATTAAGAAAGCAAGTGATTGGATCAATTCGAATATAATGATCGGTATAATGTAATATATTTTAATTTCATATTTAAATGAGCTTTAATTTGTTAATTTGTTGTAATAATCTTCGCAGTCACGATAAGCAACAGCTACGTGCTACAAACGAACAGCTAATGGCCCGTCTCAGGCAAATTTGGTCAAAATACAAGTCACAATTAGTTCACAATGGCAATAGTGCTAATGAGCTTAGCTCTGAGGAGGCAACAGCTAACGATGATCGCATTTTCTCACCTAAAATGCACACATTAGAGCTTTTACAGGTAATTTTCAATGAAGAATTTGTATTTGACTAACAAGCCTTTTCTCTTCTTCTCTATCTCTCTTTCTCTCTTTCTACACATTTTTTCCCGTTTCTACTGCTACTTTCTGCATATCTTTCGACTGTCGCTATAGAGAGGAAATATCTGCTTTACAATCGAATCTAGAGTATTTGTCTAATCGCATGTTAAGCAATGAAGAGCATATGAGTAAATTAGATACCACACCACATGATTATACTAGCTTAGGCGCCGGCAAAGGTAAATCTTGATCTTAGAGCCGATCCACAGCATACTTATGAACATACATCTACAATATACAAGACCCTTTCATACACTATACAGTACCAAATTTGAGTTTCAACTAAATTCCTTGTGATTTGTATATTATAATACTATTTTAGTTATTTATTTAGTTGAATAATTGAAGAGTTTTTAAAGGTTCAGTCTCTCATAAGTGAAAGATCCTCGGCTCGAATACTAACAGGTATTCGAGTTTTTAAGAAGATTTAATTAAATATTTTAAGTTAATTATATTTTTGCTACAAATTTATCGTTCCCAAAATTAAAATTAATTAAGATACATGTGTTATAATATTTGAGTGTACCAGTTTTGATTTTCATTTTTCATTTCAATTGGAATCAAATTGAAAAACAACATTTTGTTATTGTGTTTCTAATGGCCTTCACCACTACTATCAATAGCGTTTGAGCCGGGCCCAAAGGCAGTGTCAGCGATAGCGGCAAGCGACTCGGCAGCTGTAGCTAGCGCATAGTTAAACAGTCACACATACAGTTAGTTACACAACACCATTCACACTACTAGGTCCTTTGCGTTTGAATTGGCTTGCAACACTAATCAAAATTTCTGTGACTACAGCCGCATACGACTACCAGCCGTCCACATATGGCACAACAATTGAACCCATACAAAGCACCCCACAACTACACAACAGCGCTGACGACGACTACAGCAAGCCGAGCAGCAACTATGGCTACGATGCAACAGCAGCAGTCGCAGCAGCAGCAGCAGCAGCAACAGCAGCTGCCGCAGCCGCAGCAACTGCAGCAGCTATCGACAGCAGCATCAATGGTAACAGCAACACAATTGCTGGCACAGCTGCAGCAGCGCGCAAGAGCAGCATCAGCAATGGCAACGGCGGCAACGGCAGCGGCATCAGCGCCAGCTATGGACTCAACGATAACGATGACGAAAATCTCAAGGACAACCTTGGAATGGGCGAAAAGCAGCAGCAGCAGCAACAGCAGCAGGAGCAGGAGCAACAACGCGAGCGACAGCGCGAACGTGAACGCGAGGAGCGAGATCGGGAGCTACAACAGCTGCGCGAGCAGCGCGAGAAACGAGAACGGGAACGGGAACGCGAGCAGACGGAGCAGCAGCAAGCGCAGCTCAATCGACGCTACAGCAATGCCGAGCCAGAGCAGCAACAGCAACAGCAACCACAGCCACAGCAACCACAGCAACAGCAACCACAACAACAGCAACCAGCGCTTGGCAATGGCAGCGTCGCGAATGCCGGCAGCGCCAACCTGGCCGGATACAACACAGACTACAGTGCCTACGATCAGCAGCAGTATGACGCGAGTGCCTACGATGCCAGCGCCTATGCCCAGCAGCCCTACGATGCGCAGCAGTATGGCTACGATGCCAATGCCGGCTACGACTACAGCGCCGCCGACTACGCCCAGTCCGGATACCAGTATGATGCCGCGCCCGACGCAGCCGCTGCCAACCAGTATCAGTCAACGGCCGGAGCTGCCGCGGACTACAATCGATCGCCACCGTCGACAGCGACGACGCCAGCGCCGGCAATTGCAACGTCCCCAACAACAGCAGCAGCACAGCAGCAGCAGCAGCAGCAACAGTTGCTCCTGGGCCCGTGCCAGCAGCAGCAGCAGCAGCGCGAGCCGCACACAATCGCGCCCGAGCAGCGGAACTGTGGGGCCAGCAGCTGCAGCTGGCGGCGGCAGCAGATCCGCGCTGCCACAACAGTCTGCCGCGCCAGCCGCCGGCAAGAAGTAGCTGGAGTCCCGAGTCCACTGAGCTCACGCCAATTGATCCGCTGCAGTTGGAGTTCGGCATCAGCAGTCCCAGCCTGATGCGCTCCAGCGACGCCTCCCAACTCGACGACGACTTGAGTGAAACATATGTCCTCCATGTGGCGGACTCCGACGCCAGCCTGTCGCCAGCGCACACCACCATTGTCACTGTGCGGCGATCGAGTGCTCCAGCTATGGTGCGACAACAAGCCGAGGATGTCGAGGATGTCGAGCAGCCGCAGGATGAGCATCGAACTGATATTGCCAACGAGACGGTGATCATTGAGCGTGACTCGAGTGCACTGTAGTTGTAGGCACAAGTTTTCCCCAGTTGCTAGTCCAACTTACTCCATTAGGGAGACGACTTCCATCATTATTCTACTCATATGTTTCGGATTGGCTTTTACAAATAAACAATATTTGATATTAACATTTTGTAATTTCATAAATTTCGTATGCAATATAAACTCAAAGGTAATTAAATTCAAATATTCAATCTGTGGTTTTAATCTGCGATGAACGAATATATGTTTATATATCCAGCTGTTGTCAACTTAACAATTTAATACAATAGTTGCTTGCTCCATTCTCGGAAAATTCAGAAAAATATTTTATGTGGATCATCATCGGAATCAACTGAGATAAATAAATATATTTATTTTTATCTTCAACCAAAATAGACTTCATACATGTGCATATTTTTAAAAATAAATTGAATTCTACTCAGTATACCCTGCCAAGAATAAAATGCAGAAAAATGACGCAAGTCAATTGAATTCACGATTGATTATTACTTAGATTTAATGTTTCATTCCTCCCAACTAAATAGTTCGTGACAATGTTAGCGTTATAAATAATTCTTAACTTAATTAATTTGCGCCTGGCAAACATGAATTGCAAATTGCTTTTGATCGGTCCCAATTGCTCTAATCCCTTGTTTTACGTATCTATCTATGTATATATATATGTAGGTAGTTTCAATGTCAAGTGAAATATTAGAGGTCGCAAGACATTTCTGCAAGCAATCAATAAACATAAAAACGTTCAAACTAATAATCAACTAGCAAAGCTGTCAAAACAACTCAACTGAGCCGACTTGGGCTGAAAGCGAGCCTTTGAGTGACAGGACCAGAAATTGACTTTGGCACGCACTTTAGCCGTCACTAGTCCAAAGTTGCTCATAATACCTTGAATACGCAAACACTTAGAAGATGTTAGCCTAAGAATAATATATGCATTGAAACTATGGACGACTATGCACTGCGAAAAACGTTCCCTTGCAATACTCAATGTAAGCAATCTGATGTCTGATGACAGAGGACAGCGCATATAGACATATCATGTATTATCTATAAGCACATAAGATTGACTTAATTGACGACAACACTTAAATGTTCTCTCTCAGTATACTTGGGGTTCACTCGTAATCTTAGTGCAATTCAATATAACTAGAAGCTATGAGTCGCTTGCCCTTCCAATTCCAGACATGCGATACAATGGACATCTTCGCCGTTCCCAGCTGTATTTCGCAGAGATCATTTTCGGCCGTCGCTAAGAAGCAGACCGTAAATAGACTCATCTCCAGCTCTGGCGAAGTGCCCACCAAAAAGCTATTGAACGGCTTCTGTGCTCCATAGAAAGTCATGCGTAACGCCAGCGCCAATTGATTGTGCTGCAAATGAATAGAATTGTGTATTTCCATCATCATAATAATATAACCGATGGTTTCACATACCCTGCCCGTGTCAAAGCGCTTCATCCAGCCCTTGTAGTCCACATGGCCCTGCTGTTCCTGCTCGGCAAAGTATATCCAATTGTGCATACCAAGCACCGTTTGATCCCGAAGCTCCGCCATAAAGACATGCTCAAAACTGGAGCTGCTAACAATACCATTTTTGCGGGCATATGGCGTGAACCACAGGTCCTGAAGTAACTTCAGCTGATCGTCGTAGTCGCTGTTGACGAGACCTTTTAAAAATAAACTCGAATAATTAGTCCATTTTGAAGAAGTCCAGAAATATGTCTTTGCAAACTTTATTTATGGTATCTGGAGCATGATATGTGTTTGGTTTTATGAATAATATTGAAAAACACATGTATATATATATATATGTATACGTATATCAAACATGCTCTAATAATATCTGAGAATAGTCGGACGGACTTGCTTAACATAATTAATTGATCAAGATGATATAATTAAAGAAGTGGGCAAGTTTTATCTTTGGCGTGCCGGAAATTGTATATTCTTTTCAAGTCAATGGATAGATTTCACTAGCTTTGCATACTGGAGGTAACTTTTAGGGATTTTCGACGCTTCCTTCTATGCACCACACACTTTAGCACAAAATGAACAAATTATTTTCTTCGTCATGAGTATAATAACAATAATTTTGGCTTTAAAAGTGATTTTTGGTACCTTAGAATTGACCTTTGAAGACTTTAAGCTGTCGTAAATTTGCCAAAACTGAACCAATTTTGAAGCTCTATTAAATTTTGTAAATTTTGCATAATTAGCTGTAATAACTAAAAAAATCAACTAGTTTGTTAGACTGGTTGAAACTTGTGCTCAAAATACGTATAATCTTTTTAAAAGAATAAAAATGTTGTCAAACGTGCTTAGATCTTGTTTCGGTGAATCTGATTGATGGGCTGCTCACCTTTTTTAGCCAAGAAACGCATTGAGAGTTTCATGACACGTGTGTTCATTATGGCACGCAGAAAGTCCAACTGTTCCTGCTCATGCTCGGGAGTAGTGATGTCCGCAATTTCCACATTCAGATCATAGTTGTTGAACAGGCGCTGGAGGAGCGCCGTTGTCGAGTTGGAATCTCTGGCCAGCAGATCGTTGTGCAGCTCAAACAGACTGGATAAGATTGGATGAGTTGCGCATATGCATGAAAAAGGTAAATACTAGCATGTCCGCTACTTACGGCTGTGGTGCCCTATCATCGTGGGCGCCCGATTTCGTCTTGCCCTGCAGATTCACCTTGAAGAGATACGGACTGGCTGCAGCTTCCTCGGCAAAAAGGGCCTGCGACAGATTGAGGACATCGTCTGGCGTCTGGGGCAGCGGCTTGCTGTGGAAATACTCTGTGCATATGAAGATGCGTCAGGGGTCAGCAGAAAGTTAGTGTGGGCGTGTGTATGTGTGTGGGTGTGTGTGTGTGTCGTGATACGCACCGTAGAAATGCCAGCTCAAAATGCCAATGGTGATCAGCAGTGCGACGATTACAAATCTCTTAACTTTCTGGCATTTGTCGCTGTCACAGTGACTGCTGTTGTTGTTGCTGGCTGGGTTCGATTGCTGCTGTACTATGTCCATTATTATTATCTAATAACATTTGTTTTTTCCACAGCTTTCGTGTTTGTTCTTTGCTTTGCTTTGCTGCTCTGCGCAGATCCGATGTTATCTTGCTGTCTCAACGCACCAGCCACAACTGTCAAAAACGGGCCACTGAGAGAACTTCTTACGCTCCGCTTCAGTTGCGATCTGACTCTCGCGCTGAATATGCCTGAAATGTGGCTGACCTAAGCGCAACCATATCCAAACTCTCTCGCTCTATCTTTCGCTCTCTGTGACATTCAGCGCATTTGGGCTCTCTGGGGAGCATCCATCTGTCAGTTGTGTGTTTTGTTTAGTATTTTGCTCATTCCATTTGCATTTCGCTTCTGTTTGTGCGCCGTGGTTTTTGGCTCGCCTGCACATTGAATATTATTATTTTCAACGAACTAAGGTAATTACAAATAACAAATAACATGTGGTCAGTTAGCCAGGAAACTGGCTACATACTTCATACTTGACTATATTTTTTGTTTCACGCATTTAATAAATGCTATATTGGCCATGTGCTTTGAAATTCCGGCTAGTTCAGTGCAAACAATACATTCAATCACAATAAACATTGCAATGTTTACTTTTGCTTTGGCAATGTTTAGATATACATACATATAGACAGATATATAATTTCTGAATGACTTACGTGTCTGCTGTTCGATAGATATTGAAAATGAAACAAAGTCTGAATTAATCTACATACTATTTGACTGTTTTGGAGAAGTTTCATTAGTATTTAGGTCTCGACTGCTTTATAATGACCGCCAATTTTGGCGTAAACAATTGGCTCCATAACGCAGAGGAAACGTTGCTTGACGAGACAATAGTTTAATGTGCATATAAAAAAATTACATAAAATTTGTCAGTCCCATAATATATTCTTTGCATGTTAATTGAATTAGACGAATAATTAGCAACAATGATGGTCGAAGCTATTTTTTATTATTGTGTCCAATTGTGAATACACTTTGTTGTTATCCAACAGCTTTATTGGGTGTGTACTTGTAATTTGTATATAAAGCAACTAAAGTAATGATATAACAAACCAATTTTTGACTAGTTCTCAAACTTAATCAACTTTTTTACTGTGACTAATTCTGCAAGAGTTGTTCCATACGAATTTCTTGCTATAATTTTCTAAAATCATCCAATGGAACAATTAAATTGTTTTATTGTGACGCTTTTAGATTTGCTCTCCAAGTTGTTTAATTTGGGACCTTTAGAAACCTCAAACAATGGAACATTTACCGATGCTTCAGTTAAGTTTGTTAGCTCACCAAAAACCAAACTTACTCAAGTTAGGTAATAAATGGTATGAAGTGAAGTCATCCATTTTGGTCAAGAACTTGTCATAATTGGTGCGAAAGCCACATTGAAAACATGCAAAGACTACATTAGAATATCTCGTGACAGTCGAAAAATAATCCATAGGTTATGCAAAGGTCAAGTAGATGTGAAATGCACAGAAAGCATTGATTATTTTCAATTTAGAATCAAATCAAAACTACAAGCTTGCTGGGAAGATTCTAGTAAATCTAGAAAGACGTTTTTTTTCGGCACCTTGACCTTAAGCAACAAAAATAATTGAACCTGCTAATAAAAAATACGTATGTAAATGAGTCTTCAAGTGTATTCTTAGAAGCGATCAATTACACAAAAAAAAAGAAAAGAAAACACCAAATTTTCCATTGCCCTTCTTTCAACACGCAAAAGCAGCCTGTACTGATGAAATGTTTGACTCTTTTCTAATACACAAATTCGATAACCCCCAATATTAATGATTAGAAACCGCTGTTTGTTGTTTTCGCCTCTTCTTCGCTTGAGTCTTCGTTTTTGTTTGTGTGTTTCTTTTTTAGCGTTTTTCGTTTGTTTTGTGTCCGCTCGTTTTGCCCAGCGCTTAAATAGCAGCGCAGTTCAGCGATGCTGTTCAGTTTGAATTCTAACGGCGTTGAGTGTGGAATAAAAAAGCAGCAGTGAGTTGTGTTGATAATGCTTACATATATATAGCAACTGGAATTTGATATCTCATATATATATATAAACAAACACTACTGAATATGAATACCTAAAGCTTATATTTTATAAATATGTGCATATATATATAAAAAAGTGTTAAGTGCTGCGATTTGTTCGCATTATAATCTATTTTGTGTATTTTTTGTGCAACTTTATTTTGCTTGTTTGACTTTTGTTTGTTATGGCTTCAAGCTTTGTTGTTGTTAATTATCGATAAGCTATTGGCAAGTGCTGATAGCAAGTTGCAATCTAGAAAATCTAGAAAAAAACAACTATTTGCTAGATACAGTGGCTGACATATATAAGTTGACATGATAGAAATTAAACGTTTGCTTTATTTTATTTCATTTAAAAAAAACCTGTGAAATAGGTTGTTAATTTGGAAAAAATCTATTAAATGACGCTAGTTTAGAGTAATGCTTAGCAAAATCAGTTTATATATGCCGATCGGTGAGAATCAGTTGAGATCACACAATTTATGTGCTGTAAATTGTGGAATGTAATTGAAAATCTAAATGAAATGCATAACTTCTTTCATTTTCATTCAAACCGCTTTTAGGTTTTTTTTTTAATATTTTAAAATGAAATAGAACTTTAAATACTTTAATTGTATATCAAAGTATTAACAATGCCTAATAACTTTCTTCAAATGGAGCAACACTGTAACAGGTTTGGTTTTTGCCAGCACCAAAGCTCGAGTACAAGCTTTTATTTTGAGAGCATGTGGCAGCCAGGTGTCTCTCACGCAGGTGTGCTTTTGCATTAGACGGCCTACAGGTGGCCTTTTTTTCGATAGTGTAGGCCCGAGTATGGCTCGTGCAGGTGCCATTGGAATATTGGCATTAGTTGAAGGCGCTTCTGCATGCATGCGTGTCATGCATGCTAAATGAGAAGACACAGTTAGACACTTGTCGGCATTGGCCAATCCCCTTTTGAGCGGCGCCACTGTGCGCTCGCTCTCGCTCTCTCTCTGTCTGTCCGTCTCTCTGAAAGTGGGCACGTTTTTGGCGCGCACACAACAACAACAACAAGAAGCGTGCAAGTCTGTACTTGCCGGCAGAGAGCGCAGAGCGCGAATGATATGATTTGGTCGCGCGTTCTCAGTTCTCAGTTCTCTGTTTGAGGTCGCCGTCTCAGTCAGTGTCTGTTTCGAGCGCAACGCGTGCGGTTGCCAGTGAAGTTAGACGATTGTGACGCGGACGGCAGGCGACGAGCTAACAATATATACAACAAAATCAACAATTCAAATCAAGAGAGCAATACCAAAGGCGTAACGCTATAGGAAGCGCTTAGAGGAGACCCGCTTGCGGAATTATGAACGAATTGGGTGCGAATATCATTTGTATGTTGTGCGAATGCATTTAACTGTGAATTCAAGTGCAAGTGCGCATGTGAAACAGTTTCCTTATCTTCCCAGCCCTTTTTGCCATCGAATTTTAACTTTAAATGTGCCGCGCTCGCTCAACAGGCTACAGCTGATTTAAAGTTGTATGTTTCTTGTTTGCTTTCCTTTGGCTTTGATTGTTTTTGTTTTTTGTTGCTGCTCTTTGCGCACAAAAGCATGCTTTAAATTTATGGATTTCTCTGGTGTCCTTGCGAACAAGTGTCGTCTCGTTGTTGTTGTTCTTGTCATTATCGTTAATGTTTCCGATGAGCATATGCATCGGTATGTGTGTGCGTGCGTGCGTGTGTGTGTGTGTGTGTGTGTGTGTGTGTTTGCGTGCTTCATTTGCTGTTTGCGAATCAAGCGGTTAAGCTTTAAATTTAAACGCCTCTGGGCTTTTCCCATGGCAAGCTCAGAAATCACATTTTACTTGATTTAGCAGGTAAAAAGATAAGAAGGCACTTTGAGTGCTCTTTTTATTGGATATTACAATTTGTATTGAATTTAAATTGAAAGTATTGTACTTTGATAAGCTGTGTTTCTTTTCAGTTGTTTGTCTTTGAACGTAGCCCCTTTTCTCAGATATTGCCATATTTTTGTTCAAGCATCCAATATTTAGAAAATGTTTGCCTTTATTTTTTTAAAATATTATTATTTCTATAATTGGTCACTATCACTATATGAAAGCTCTGGTCGAAAAATATTAATTTATTTATTTATTGGTACGATCACGATCATTTTTAAGCAATTTTCGTTCTCTAGCAAATTGATGTGAATTTTATTTGGGTTTTCACATTTATTACCTAAAAGTATTGTCTAATAATAATAAAAACTAAAGCAGTTCATGAAATTATAGTCCACAGCTGCTCAATTACGGTGTAAACATTATTATGTAGGGTATATGTGACAGAACTTGTTTATCGGAAGCTGAAACCACTTGGCAACAGTCGCTGGTGTTTGAGTTTGATAAAGTAAATAAGGTTTTTTATGGAAAATTGCAACGAAATGCTCAATGACATTTGAGTGACAGCATACACGCTATACACACAAAGTCACACACATACACAAAAGCACACACACACACACACAAACACAAACACACACACACTGCAATGTTAGCAAGGCTAAAGCGGCACTTTAGCACCACCTGAATGATTGGTTAGGTTCAATGTGGGCTAGGTCGGGAGCAGGTTCGATGGGAGGAGGAGGATTGCTGTCAAGCCTGCTAGCAGCCGCCTGCGTCTCGTTGTCTAGTAGCTGTCCATCAAGTTGGCTTAATTTAATTAAGCGCTCAATGTCCTTACAGACTGCTCACAAATACACGCAGAAGGCAGAGGGAGGCAACGCTTGATTTGTTGCTGCTTTTTTACTCTTGACTGCAGCACTCATACAGACGCAAACATAACTGTATACATATGTATATGTATAGTAGGGCACAGGCCTGTAACGACATCAACCACAAAAGCCACAGGACATTTTCGCATGAAGGATATTATGTATGTTTGTACGAACATCGCTAGGAGCTGCTGCTGCTGCTGCTGCTGATGTTGTTCTTGTAGTTGTTGTTCCTGTTCTTGCTGTTGTTGCTGTTGATGATGATGATGATAGCTGTTCCAACGTTTGTGCCCTGGAGGGGCTTCAAGACAAGGTTACCCAGAGATGGCACATTTCTACTACCCTGCACACGAATCGGTTGTGAAGAGCTCCTAAGCTTGCCTGACTACTTACAGCAAATATAACTTACTACACTGTATCACAAATTTGATAACTTATATACTTCACTCAATGTTCGAACTCAATCCCCTAGTCTACATTCTTAATTTGAAGAATATCAGTTTGATACCGCACTTTCAGAATTAAAACAAGTGGGGAAGGATTATCTTCGGCGTGCCGAAGATTTTATACTCTTTTCGAACCTATAGGCAATTTTTACTCTGCCAACTGCACCACTGAAATCTCATAAGCTGTACAAAATCGTTTTGTCGCGTAACATTTTTTTTTTTTTTTCTAAAAATATTTAATTTGTTGCCATTTGTATAGCATCTATACGATATAGTGATCCGATCCGGCCGGCTCCAACCAATGTGATGTCTCTTTGAATAATAAGTATCTGTGCAAAGTTTCATCGCGATAGATTAAAAAACATGGGATATATGGCGAAAACCGACTTCGAGTTGTATGGCAGCTATAAGATATAGTGAACCGATCCAGCCGGCTCCAACCAATGTGCTGTCCCCTGAAATAATAAGTGTCTGTGCAAAGTTTTATCGCGATAGCTCAAAAACTGAGGGACAAGTCTGCATACATACAGAGGGACAGACAGACAGACAGACGGACATGGCTAGATCAATTTGTATTGTCATTCTAAGCATACTGGCAATAACTTTTGGGGGTCTCCAACGCTTCCTTCTATCGTTACAAACTTCAGGACAAACTTCATATACTATTTTCTTCGAAAAGAGTATAATTACCTTGTTGTTTTTGCATTAGAAATAAACTTAGAAATAAAACCTAATGTTAGTCATTTCCCCATAACATATAAAATGTTATTTTTCTTCATTATAAATCTGAAATTTTTTTTGTATTATCGGAAATTAGAGCATACTTGTTTTGGGAATTCTTTAAATGCTGTTGTTTCTCTTCACCTTACTACAGGGTGTCTTCAAATCAAGTTCTTTCATTGACAGTGTGCTTTTCGACCCCTCCCCCTTCCCCCTTCCCCGCTTGCCCGCCCCTTGTCGGCAACAATAATATGGTGGCCACCTGCTGCGGCTGCACTTGAGTCCATTTCACTGTTCTGCTATCTGTTTGTTATTTTTCCCCATGATGTCTCTGTGTGTGTGTGTGCGTGTGTTAGTATGTGTGTGAGTTGCCTGCGGTTGCTCTGTCAGCTTGTAAATTTTTAATAAACTTTCAGTTTACTTTTGCTGTTGCTGTTTTGAATTTTTCTTTAATTCACTGCTATTGCCTTTTGTTGTTGTTGTTCTTTGCTTAAGTGCTTTTGTCATTAAATGAAAATATAGTAGAGGCAAAAATGGCTATCCGATGCTATGTAAACGAGCTTCGGCTGTGGCTGCTCTTATTATTCATAAAATTCTCATTAAATATGAATTTGTGGAATATATTACGAAACAAATTTGTATAAATATTTATGTATGGCGGGAATTGAATTATCATTGTTATTTGCATTGAAATGAGCAACAACTGAAGTATTTCCACACATACATATTTGAATTGAAATGTTCAATTTAATTTACCAATATTTAATTAGGCTTTTCAGCCTACAAATTATTTATTATATTATTAATCTTGATTCAATGGGTAGCCTAATTTCCGATTTCATTTGTTTGGTCGCTCACTCACACACACACATACCTGCATATGTATTGTGTTCACTTGCTGTTTACATTTCCGCCCATCGCCAGCTCTCTTTGTCAATCTGTCGAGAGAATTCCCGTCGAGAATGAGAATTGAGCGCGAATGCCGCACAATGCAAAATCACAAGTGCCACCATAATTTATGTAAACGAGAGCAAACCACAAGAATTACTTATTGAGATGAGCGACAACTGAAAGAGGGCTGCTAATGAACCCGACTGTTTACTCATTTGATTTGAGCTTATGTGAGAATCAATGTACAATAGGCTATTCGCAAATATCAACATTTGTACGTAAATCGAATCTCTACAATATTTAGCTTTTACAGCTTGTTTGAAATACTTGGTCTAAAATGCGTTAGTCGATTATAATTCTCTTTGAAATATGCACAAATTTCTCTTTTTACCGCCAAATGTTGGAATATCTAGAAAAACCCACAGAAAATTAGTTAATGTGGAAATTTGGAGTTTTTTTTTACTGAACATAAATGCAGATTTTATTTACTAAATAAAATATCATAATATTTCTGTGCATAAAAATATATATCTTCTTAACGTTTAAATCAAAATGTATTAACGTATGCATCTTTGTTGCAGTCACGAGTCCATCTCTAAAGTGCTTTATTATGATGTTATTGTGGATGATTGCCAGCGAAGGGGTTGGGTTTGGGGCTTGGGGTTGGCTGCCACCTGGGCGCTCAGTCGATTGACATATGAACGTTAATTTGTGCTTGAATGGTTTTTGTTGTTGTTGTTGATGTTGTTGTTGTTTTGATACTGTCATGGCGAAGGCATTGACTTTTAGCACGTGGCGTGCGCACATTTATATAACCCACTGTCGGCTGTGGCATTATTGTTGTTTTGATTTTCAATTGTTGTCAGCTCTGCTCTCGGGCGCTCATTGTTTGCCGGGCCCAACAATGCGAATAGCAACAGACAATTGCAATGTAAAGCTGTCAATCTCAATTGTCTGATGGAGCAACAGAGACAGAGAGAGAGCGAGAGAGAGAGTGGGAGTGGGAGAGTAAATTAAATGAAGAGCGAACTCTCTATAATAATGCTTATGTCTACTAACTTTTGCAGCTTAAAACCAATAAAACGAGGCTACAATTTGAAGAGCAGCAGCAGCAGAGAAGAACCTAAGCCGATAACATGAATAGCGATGAGGTGCAAATGATCAAGAAGACCTGGGAAATACCCGTGGCGACACCAACAGATTCGGGAGCTGCCATCCTGTCAGCATTCTTCAATCGTCATCCGTCCTCTCTGGAGAAATTTCCATTTCGCGATGTGCCCTTGGCCGAGCTGCCTGTTCGTAATATATCACATTGAAAATACTTCAAAACTAATTGATTTTTACTCCAGACAAACTCACGTTTCCGGGCGCATGCTGGTCGCATAATTCGCGTGTTCGACGATTCCATTCGGGTGCTCGGCCAGGATGGCGCTCAGGAGAAGCTGGAGGAGATCTGGACCAAGGTGGCCGTAAGCCACATACCTCGTCAAATATCTAAGGAGTCTTACACAGTAATTGCTTTGCCGTTTACTCGAATCTCTTAAATCTCTTATATTCATTGTCGACATTCATTTGCTAACAGAATCTCAAGGAAGTTATTGTGGAAGTGCTAACCGCTGCCTGCAGTCTAAACGAGAGTCAAGTGGAAACGTGGACTAAGCTGATCGATAGCGTCTATGATATCATTTTCAAGGCCATCAACGATGACGGCGATGCCATATAGACGCAGACAAACAGACAGTGGAAGAGTGACAGAGACAGAGAAAGAGCATGGGAGATAGCGTAGAAGGCAGCTCGTAATGCAAGGCACAGCTTATGTAGCTTTTAAGTCAATGATTAATGATAAATGTTAGCTACTTGCATTTTGTATTTATGAGTACAAGTCCAACACACAGACAACACACATACACACACATATGTAGAACACAAACACACTCGCACATTGCTCTGTAAAGCTTTAACCCATTGTCAGCCTTAAGCACTTAATAATAATAATAATAATACAAATAAAGTAAAAAGGTCGCTTGTAGCCGTGAAAGTGCAGCTCGCAATTGTATTAATATGAGTGCAAACAGCAGTTATCGTAAACCCTATAAGGTGTTACCAACCTGACCACTATTTAATCATACAATTGCTGATTTATGCAAGCAATATCATATTGATGAATCCGTCAGAAGAAGATGAATCATAGTATATGTCAAACACTGTTGGCATTTATGATTTATATAAAATATGTTTACTCTTATCTTCTCGAAATGCCATATTAAAAGTTACTCGAATTTACAGTTGCAGTAAAGTATATCTACAAATATAATACTACTATACATATATGTAAGAGCTGAGCAAGAGCAATTAAATGCACATAACACTCAAGTGCCAGCAGCACTAGAAAGCCATTTCCTATCACACGATAGCTTAGACAGCAACACACATATGCAGGCGAATTTTCGCATTCCAAACATCTGCATATTCCAAGAACAAAAACAAATAAACAAGCACAACAACAAGGACAAGAGACTCGTGTGCATTTTAAACGGCACTCAGCAGCTGTTGCAGTATTTTGAATTGTGCCGCAGATGGGCGTTAAAATGCTATTAATTGTGTCTACACAAAGCAGCAGTTGCAGCAGCAACAGCAGCAGCAGCAGTGCCTGAAACTCTCAAGTGTCCGGACAAACAATACACGGCGTATGTGTAACGTGCTTATGCTGTCATTGCTCATACGACGTGCTATCAACTAATGAACTTGTGTCATTTTCCAAACTGCACTAAATGACTTAAGGTTTTGTGAATTTAATCTACACGTGTACATATGAATTTCCTGAAATTTGTTTCACTTAAAGGTTTGCTGTTGTAGAAAACCTATATTATTGAATGTATTTATTTGGAAGAACAAGGTTTTTATTACTATTTTAAATATCTAACAATACACTGATGTCTAAGATTGTAAAACTATATAAATTACATTTCTATGTCAACTAGAATTTTAAATTTCCATTACTTTGTAATACCCCTATTTAGATAGTTTATACACGGTATACAAAGTAACATACGTTTACTAAGCGCAAAGCTTTTAATATTGTATCGTAACTTATCAGATACCATCAACAGTCCAAACAATCGAGCAATGTCTACAAATGTTTATTAAAAACGAAGTAAAAGGCCAACTGGGGGGCGTTTCCGCAACCATCGAAAAACCTATCAGCGCCAAACAGATAGCAGCGAGTTAACAGCGCGTTAACAGCCGCACTGTTAACTGCACGCTTATCAACGGGAATCGTTGCTAAAGCAGTTGCCGGCTGTTACCTGTTATCGGGTGCTTTCTTATCACTAACATGGCTCATTGTTGAGTTTTGTGCTTGCGTTGGTGAAATGTGGACATTTGGTGGTTAGTAAAAGTCTCGCTAAGCTTTTCCACACTTGGCCAATAATAGTCGAAAAATAACAGTTTAACGGAAAGCGCGCGTTTCGCTTAAATTTCGCATCGGTGCGTGCATTGTAGTTGTCAACAACAACAACAAAAAAACGCAGTGTGTATAATTTTTGGCAACTCGAGATTGTGAGTGGTATTGTTGCGGTCTGATGTCAATGCTGGCATATCAGTATCAGTATTTTATTTTTGTTCCATAAACTCTTGAGAAGGCACAAGAGGCTTTTTTGAATGGACTGCAGATTGTTGAATCATCAATAAAAATAGCTAATTGCTTGTAGTTCATAAAAGTGCTATTAAATCAAATACCTGATAAAGGTTCTCTCCCAATAAAGTGTCATATACTTAAAATAAATTAAAGCAATCAAAGTGTATACAAACAGCAAGCGTTTTATGCCAACCAGGTGAGTTGTGGCCATATGGCTTCAAAGCATCTTTGACAGCCCACGGCGAACGACATGCTATAAAATGGCCAATGAATTCCCGGCAGTGTATAAAATCCGTTCTATCTTCATTGCCTTCGAAAACTTTTATGCAAATGAAAACTAACAGCCTTTAGAGACATTGCAGTTAATTGCGCAACAAATATAAGCCACATTCCGATTAAGCTGTCTAGAAAATGTCCACCCCTCAACACTCAAAATGGAGCAAAAAACGCACTCACATAGCGCATATCTTAAATGTCGTGTCAGGACAAACTTGAAGTATGTCCTTGTGCTGTGGTTCAAGCAGCTCGAAAGCAGCTCTCACATTTCGAAACGACTCTGCTGCCTGATGCAGTCTTTTATACACATTTGCATTCCATTCAATCTTAGATGCTGGCTTGACAATCTAGACAGCATTTATTAAGCTAAACGCCATAATGTGTATATGAATATCGACCTAATAGATGTTAGCGAATAAAATGTAGCTAAATTATTGATAATGTTGTCAGTATAAATTGAAATGAAGTAATTAGTGGAACTACGAATTTACATCTGCAAAATACCGGAGACTTAAAAAAGATATAGTCAATCAGCATGAAAGTACTTTTTTTTATCGATTCCACATAAATTGTTATTTTTCTATTTTAAGTGGACTTTGCCTTTGCAAAGCAAAAAGAGCTGCTGCACCATAAAAATATAATTTCCGATTTCAAAATAAATTAAATTTGTTGTGGACTTTGCCTTTGCAAAGCGTCACTAGCAAAAAAGCTGCTGCGCAGCCATCAATTATTTAGTTTGCTTTCGCTTTTATTTTTTTTGCTAACTACCGTCAGTTTAGTTGACTGCTCTAGAGTCTGTTTAGCAACGCTTTCAGCGTATTAATTACTCGAGCAACTTCCTAATATTCCTGCCACATCGAGTTATCGTTAGTTTCACACGCACCGCATCAATTTTTTAACTCAGCTTGACACCAGAATGGGTTGTGACATCTGGCGACCCAGTGAAGTATGCAGCATAACTCAAACACTTTAAATCACCCACACACAAGCGCACACTGTGCGTATGCGTAATGCTATTCTGCGCTGTTATGCATGGAACCATGGAAGCTTATACAGCTGACAGCACTAAATGACCTGCTGTTGCTGTACACTATATATGGGTTTTTCCTGCACTTAATGATACGTCCTCTGCCAAATAAAACGCTCTCAAATATGCGATACCAGCAAGAAATGTATGTAAATCCGTGAAAACTGATGTCCTAATATATTTGTAAGCTTATACCTAGACAAGAGGCAAATAAAAGTGGATTGCTGCTAGGCCTACATAGAGCCAAGTAAATACAAATATTTGCCAAGTAAACCCGACATGAAACAATGGAAGTTTTTCGGGCTTAGCTATATATATATATATATATATACATATGCACCATATGGTTAGAGCTCAGAAACCTCAACACTATTTGTATGCACATGTATGAGTATTCTGTTTACATATGTATTTGTGGGCCGTAAATGCCTTTGACTCCATATGGCAAACGTCATCTCGCACATTAAACACGAGAATTGCTTTAACACCGATGTCAAAGTTCCCCTTTACTCGCAAGCACTATCGACCCGAACAGTTTATGCCCGATGTTCAGGTGCATCGTTTCACTTAAGTTTATTATACTCTTTTCGAAGAAAATAGTATATTAAGTTTGTCCTGAAGTTTGTAACGCATAGAAGGAAGCGTCGGAGACCCCCAAAAGTTACTGCCAGTATGCTTAGAATGACAATACAAATTGATCTAGCCATGTCCGTCTGTCTGTCTGTCTGTCTGTCTGTCTGTCTGTATGTATGCAAACTAGTCCCTCAGTTTTTGAGCTATCGCGATAAAACTTTGCACAGACACTTATTATTCAAAGAGACATCACATTGGTTGGAGCCGGCTGGATCGGATCACTATATCTTATAGCTGCCATACAACTCGAAGTCGGTTTTGGCAATATATCCCATGTTTTTTAATCTATCGCGATGAAACTTTGCACAGATACTTATTATTCAAAGAGACATCACATTGGTTGGAGCCGGCCGGATCGGATCACTATATCTTATAGCTGCTATCCAACTGGCAACAAATTAAATATTCTTAGAAGAAAATAAAAAAATGTTACGCGACAAAACGATTTTGTACAGCTTATGAAATTTCAGTGGTGCAGTTGGCAGAGTGAAAATTGTCTATAGGTTCGAAAAGAGTATAAAATCTTCGGCACGCCGAAGATAATCCTTCCCCACTTGTTTTTTTGCTACAAATATCCGTTCAGACTATCAAGTTTCGACATGCACACTTTGGGGCACTGAAAGCCTAGAGCAACAATTAACATATATTACTTGGGAATAGGTTCGAAGACTACTTCGATTGAGATTGATGTGTTGGTTTTTGTTGGCATTGGTTTACAACCAATGTTGATTTCACATAATACTTGTGCGAGTCTTAAACTTAGTTTTGCTGAGACTTGTAACGCTTAACATAAACTTGCAAAATGTATTAAACTTGAGGGGATGGTTCAGTTTCGTTGTCTTTTTTTAAACGTAGTATTACTAAAAGACCCAAACAACGGGAAATCTAATCGGTGCCTATTCTATCATTATTACAAATTCTTTAGCCGAAGTGTGCAAAGAACTTTAAATTTTTTATCTATTTTCTCATTGTAGTATTTTTTAAAAAAATACTCTATTTTAAAACAATTAAAGTGAACAGAATGAATATATAAAATTGTATACTAAAGCACTGCTAAGGAAAACAATTGAATGTATGTAAATTGTCAAACTAGCTACCCATTGGATAACAAGTTTTCCACATTGTTTGCATTTTAAGTTTGCCTTACAAAAGTATTTAAAGTTTGGTCAACGAAGTTGAATTTCTTTAAGGCCGATTGCACCAAATACTACGTTGCTTTAAACATGCTGAACTAACTTGGTATTTGAATGTAATGTTCCATTAGCACTTGCATGCATTAAACGTTCATAAGCGTTAATAGATTAAATGAAAACGCCTAAAGCCATTTAATTAAGAATTGCTGACGTGCACGCAGTCCCCTGTCGCTCAACTATTTGAGTTTTTCATTAAAGTTGAAACATGAAACATGATAATTGTAATAGCCACACAAACGTAACATTGTGGCGTAACTGAAATACATTATTGTTATTATTTTGGTATTTAGGTAAAACTAAATTGAAATAATACCATTTGGTACTCTGATGTTGATACATGAGAGCTTTGCTTTTAAATCTGTTAAAAGTAAATGGAATATATTAAAGCTGTACCTCGACTAAGCCAATGAAGAAAGCTTATACTGTTAGCCATTTATATGCTTTATTGACTCGAAGGAGTATTTATGCATATTGCTGGAGTTGAATTATCTTCAAGAACACAAAAGCAGCCCTCGCAGTGTCAAACTGCGCCCACATCTTTTCTGAAATTGCTTTAAGATCGAAAGTCGTGGCGTGTGAACAGAATTCGCATTTCTACTCTGTGGCAAACTAAAATTGCCATTTTGGCTGGTAACGGATATTGCCCGTTTGGCTGAGGCTGACGTCTATCTTATGGGGCGATTATTTGGTATTGAATTTGGCGAATGCTTTCAACATAAACTCGTGCACATTGGCGGCCTGCTGATATCGGTTGGCAACGTGTCTATATTTAAATGAAGTTATGCATGCATTAAAAATTCATAAATAACGTAAATTTAGTTGCGGCAAAGCCGAACAGTTTAGTGTAAATAGTCCTAACTAATTATGGCCATGATGAATGGAAATTTAAGTTGCATGCAAATTATTAGATTTAAAATCGATTTATTAAAATAAAATCATTGAAAACGAAAAACGGCACAGTTAGCTCACTCCGTTCGTTATATAAGTTGTGCGAATGCTTCATTGAGACTTGATATCGAACAGTTTACCTAAATGCAATCGCGCAAAATTTGTGGGCACTCTGTAATCTTATCAGTCGACGCAGCTCCTTGATTGCAAACTAAAAATAAACAAATACCTATAAATAGGCTGATTTGAACTGTAGAAGTTTTGTCTTGGAAAATAACTGCTTCACGTCTTTTCAAATTCGATAAATTGCTATCGAGCCGACGAGAAGTGGCTTGGGAAGGGCTTTGCCTAGATTACTACAAGTCTACTATTTTAATACTTCACGTAACAAGTGCTACTTAGTTAAAATGGCATTGAAACAAGTGGTCTTATTAATAGAAATTAAATATAATTGTTTTGTTTAATGAAGTGCTTGAAGGCAGCGTAGAAGAGGCGAATTCTCGAGTCTTGTTGCCAATGGAGTTTCCTCGTTTTTTAATGCGTATACTGCCAATTTTCTTTAAGAGTTGTAAGTATTGGGGGATATAGATATATTGTAAGCTCATGTGGAAAGCCTTTTGGCTCTTAATAAACAATAACCTATTTACTACTTAAATTGTATCTATAATTTTAGATTTATACCATTTCTATATCTTCATATCTTGAGTAGGTTGAAAATATTCTTAGACAGATTCTAACAAATAAATTTAAAATTAAACATGACCTTCCAAAATACTACGAACAATTGTGGAAAATTCTTCAATGATTTTCTATTTATGCGATTGTCTTTCAACTCATTTTCAGACTGTGTAAATTTCTTTTACCGTACACATTTATCAGCAAAGTCGCAAGCTTCCGCAAAACTGAAAGTTTAAATTTAAAGTATAAAACTTGTCCCGTGCGACTCGGATTGCCCTCTAGTTATATATTTTGTAGAATCAATAAATAGTTTTAGCAAATCCCAAACTTGTGTTTTTCGGTAAGTTTTTTATGTTAGCATGATAAACGACTCACAAAACAAAGCGCATACATTTTGCTTCTAACCTTAACACTCCTGACAAAGCCAATTCCCATTTGTCCCCCGGTTCACATTTGTTTGATTTACACGTTGAGTGCTTGAGCCAAATGAAAACTATGAGTAAGTACAAACCGAGTCATGACTACAACAACAACACGAGGCTAAGTGCATAGGATCTGTTGTTGTTGTTGTTGTCGCGCTTTCCATAAACCGTACACTAATCGTGCAAATTGTCCCCATGAGTCTGAACCATATATATACATATATAGCACATATCTATAAGTATATATTTGTCCATCTGTACTATGGGTAAACATGATTGATTCGCTCGAGGTGCAGTATGTAGTCGAAAGCAAAGTGTTCACTGTCACCTTTGCCGATCTTAATCAATCAGCAGTTATTTCATTTTGTTAACAGCCTAAAAATAAATTGACGTTTGCCAACTGATAAGCGTTTTGATGTCCCAGCCAATTTGTTATTAATTTATTTGATTTTAATTTTCAACTTTTTTAATGAGACCACCTCAACGGCTATTTATAGCTGGAAGACAGTTATACGCCGTGTTTGCTGGGTACAAAGGGTATCCAGCATGGGCAGGTATATTATATGAATTTTTTAACACAAAATATAGAGTGATATCTCAAATTATAAAATTAAATTAAAGTAATAATTTAAAGCGAATTCAGGAATTCAATTATATTTCAGCTTAAGGTTTTTTAAATTAATCAAAGTAGAGAATATATGAAATTCTGTGCAGGTTTTGTATTTAAATCAAAATAGTTTAGGCAAATACAATTAAAGATAAAGTTCAAATCTCTATCACTAATTTTTTTAATCTTTTTGATATTCAATTAGGTTTATGTTAATGACTTAAAATTTATCTTTCTCTCTCTTTCGATCTCTTACTCCCTCTTACACCTTAATAACAAATTGAATTTCATTATTATGATATTCAGAAGTACATAAATATATATATATTAAAAGTGTTGGTCAATCAGAATATTGGCTTATAAAAATGTATCTCTTCCATTCGAGTTTATTTCCAGGGTATCTCATGGTGAGTTTTGGTTTTAGCTAGTTAATGAAGGTAATTCTCAATGCTAGCATGCTTCAATATGATTGATGTGGCGGTTTCTTATTTTCGTATAATAGTTGGCGTTTGCCATATCATAATGAGCGGCTTTCAACCATTCAACTGTGCTGTTGATATCAAGCACATGACCCAAAACGATTTGGCATTTCGATTTCTAGATTGCAACAACCTTCTGCGCTACTATTTGCACTGTCAAATGCTTGTGATGAATTCTTATTAATTACTACAAGCTATGACGCTTCTGTCAGCTATCTACCCCTGCCTTGTCTCTCCTGGCGTATTCCACTCTGATAAGCTGCCCCTTTCCCTTACGTATTTAGGTATATTGCCAGTATTTTGTTTGCTTTAGAATATTTCAAGCCCCAAGACTGTCTGGCGCGTGGCATTCCTTCTGCGTGGCGCCAACTCCTACTACGCTGCGTATACGCAATCTACAATTTTATCAATGCGCAACGATAAAGAAACTTGGATGCATCCATAATCAAATTACCCCAAGCAGCAGTTGGAATATTATCGATTCTAGGAATGGAATCAACGCAAGCAAGCACACACAAACACACACACACACACAGAGAAAACAATAACAATAAGCATATATTCTTGATTATAGCACAAAACTTATCCAAAGTGAGCAGACGGGCCAAACATTTAGGCCAAATAAATATTATTAAATTGAGTGCGTTTATCCTACACTATATAATGAATTGAGTGCGTTTATCCTACACCAAATAAATAAATAATGTATTAAGTTGTCTTCTCACTAATCAAAAATTTAGAATTAAATTGAATATATAGCAAAATATGTGAGTTTTGAATAACTTAAACGAATTTGACAATGTTCTCAAGATTTTTGTATGTTGACAGTTTTCAATTATTCCCAAATTGTGTATGGAAATTTCTGAAAATCATATCATATCATATCAGGATAATTATACCTTACGACGTTATATAAAAGTCGATCTATTTATGTTTTTTTACAAGTCATTCGATACACAAACATTCGAATTTCTCATTCCCATTTACAAATCATGAGTTCTCTTGGTGCCTCTGATAAGATTAGAAATCAATGTTGACACTTTTTAACTACAATTTGGCACGCTCTTATTGTTGTTTAATTATATTTAGGTAGTTCTTTGTACTGCCATATGAATGACAACTCAATTCGTAAACATTGGCAAGTTGTTTTGATTTCGAAAATTGGTTGGCGTCTCTTTATTGAATTGACATGAGTGCAAATTGCATTTCTATTGAAAATATGCCAATGGGCCCTTATCAGTTGATTTAGCTTATGTAAACATTTGCGCTGAAATTTGTATAAACAATTGGACCTTTTTACTCACTTTTTATGGGTTCCGCAGAAAATGCAGCTATTTATGTTATTGTTTTTCTCTCTACCACAACATTTCCATCGTGAGTCATGTGTAAAATTGTGAAGGCCTCATAAAATTCAATACGTCAGTGAAACAATATATACGTAGCCAGAGTGAACAGTTTACGGCTATCATAAATGATAATTGAAGTGGCAAAGTAACAAGCTGCAGCTTTTTGGTGTGGGAGCATATATTGATCTAATTTAGGGCCTCCACTTTAATAATCTCCTACCAAAATGTCCAAAGCGTTGGCTATGATAATACGCATGTGTTCTTGTTGAACTGGCTGATCTCAGGGCATATCAAACCCAAGGTCACGAAATTATGATGTATATTATTAAAATTTAGTTCAACAGACGATAAGTCTAAGTTGATTGATTGTCAAATACATTGTGATAATAAGCAAAGCAAATGCAATTGAAAGCTGAAGTTGTGGTCTTTGATTTTTATTGCAGGGGGTTTTTAAATTATTGAATAATTAGTTAAAAAGTAGTGGTAGAACTTTTATTGCAGAACCAATATCATTAACGATAAAAACAAGTTGGGTCATAAAGATAATATTCGCACGGACTGAGTAATATGGCAGCCAAAAAACGGGAGTGATTAATAAATAAATAAGAAGTGAAAAACATGAATGGGAAGTGCTTCAAGCAAATTGAGATAAAATAAAGCGAATCACACGCAACTTTAATGTTGTTGAAATGTACAACTTTTCAAATCGAAATATAACAAAAATGACAATACTTTTACGTTTTTTTAGTTTTATATATGTCCACAATTTCAAACGCTTTTAATTAACATTTATAATAAATACACGATAAAGCTAATATTAAAGCTCCAAATTCAAATCCTCAAATACCCTTTAATATGTACGCTTTCAGTGGCAACATGCAGTTAAACCTGCCAACGTCTCAACTACTGTTGGCCAAGTAATCAATGCAACTTAATTAGGCATTGAGTGCCACTCTGAAGCAAGTCAAAGTGCAGAAGGCAACGCTAATGAAGTGGCAAATAAAAGGTACGCCACGGAGTACAATAACTAAGAGCACGTTGGCGCCAAAGCCGAAGCTGAACAATCAAATCCAAATCCAAATACAAAATGCCAGCGCAAAAAGTTGCCAGTCACTTGAAATTATTGCGGATGCAATGTTACACTTCAGAGCCTTCAGAGCCTTCAGAGCTTTCGGGCAGTGGCCGCGACCAGGTGTAAATATTGGCAGCATGAGTCAGCTGCTGCAGCTCTTGCTGTGTCTGCTGTGCCTGAGCAGCTGCTGCGTGGCCAAGTGCCGCGATGAGCCAGCTCGTGAGTGCGAGGCCATCTGCGATGCAAATGGTAGAAACTGCTCGATACGTGCGCTCGTCCTGCTGCCCAATGATGAGGCATACGAGGCGTCGCTGCAGCGCGTCCTGCCCATTCTCAAGGTGGCTGAGCAGCAGATACGCTCCACAGCACTGATACCGCCGCATATTGACTTCGAGTGGCTGGCCCACGACACCAAGTGCGATGCCTCGCTGGGCGTCATCAGAGCCATGGATGGCATCATCAAGCAGTGTGCGCAGATCATTTTTGGACCCGTCTGCGACTATTCGCTGGGTAAGTGGGGCGAACTCAACAGAGTCCAAGTCGAACAAGTGGGGAAGGATTATCTTCGGCGTGCCGAAGATTTTATACTCTTTTCAAACCTTTAGGCAATTGTCACTCTGCCAACTGCACCACTGAAATTTCATATGCTGTACAAAATAGTTTTGTCGCGTAATATTTTTTTTTGTTTGTTCTAAGAATATTTAATTTATTGCCAGTTGTATGGCAGCTATAAGATATAGTGATCCGATCCGGCCGGCTCTGACCAATGTGATGTCTCTTTGAATAATAAGTATCTGTGAAAAGTTGTATCGCGATAGCTTTAAAGACATGGGATATATGGCCAAATCCGACTTCGAGTTGTATGGCAGATATAAGATATAGTGGTCCGATCCGGCCGGTTCCGACCAATGTGCTGTCCCGTTGAATAATACGTGCATGAGCAAAGTTTTATTGCGATAGCTCAAAAACTGAGGGACTAGTTTGCATACATACAGACAGACAGACAGACAGACGGACATGGCTAGGTCAATTTGTATTGTCATTCTAAGCATACTGGCAGTAACTTTTTGGGGTCTCCGACGCTTTGAAAAGAGTATAAAAATGTACCACAGAAAACAAATTGAGTTTCTTGATTGAGTTTAATGTCCAGCGAAGCAGACATTAATAACATTCTCAATGTCATTTTCAGCTGCTGTCAGTCGCATTACCAAATATTTCAACAGCGAGGGCACGCCCCTTATAACGGTGGGCGGCTCTACCTATGACTTTGAGCAGAAGAAGACCGATTGCGGCGATGAGTTCTATATGCTGCTGCGAACGGGAATGCTGAGCTTTGAGTCCATCTCCGAGCTGACCATTAATGTGATGAAGCAGTAAGTCGACTTTTGTGCAATCTATGTAATTGTTGTTCTAATCTCTTTTCCGCCCTAGACACAACTGGTCTCATTCCATTTTCTACTATGAGCGCGACGGTCAGCGAAGTGTGGCTGGTTTGCACACCTGTTTCTTAATGATGAAGTCCCTCGGCAAGCAGATGCGTAATGAAAATATGACCTTTGCCCAATATCCGCTTGATCCGGATAACACAGATCGTATGGAGGAAATGCGTCGCGAAATTGGCAATAAACACTCAAGTAAGTTAACAGAATATTTCTACTGCTAAATGTTATTGGGTCAACAGCAGGCGGAACTGCTAAGTAAAATGCTAACAGTGCCAGCTAACAGCACCCAGTTGATAACATTTTCCACAACACATTCGGTTAGCAATGACAACAACCAATTGCATTTTACTCGTGCTTTTATAGCGCTTCTGTTAATAACATTGCGCATGAGTAATGTGTGATTAAACTATGTAGTATGAATTGAGTTAGTTTCCAAATATGCTGACGCTCTGCAAATATACTCGAATATCAAAATAAATACCCAATATATTATATGTATGTGTGCTTGGACTTATTAAGTTATTATTATGAAGTTTTAGTAATGCGTAAGAGCAGAATGTTGGATTTACTAAATAGAATGTGTAAAGAAGTTCGAATAAATTGAAACTTGATTATGCGCAGCTTTGATAACCTACTATGATCAATGCTATCACACATCATTATATCTCTGACCCACCTCTATTCGAAACATAAACAAAGGCCACCCAAACTTAACCCACATAAAGCTTTAACATTGCCACATGTATATGCGTTGCTTTTTCGAAAAAGGATATTGAACAGCTGATTACACACACCAATGCAACTTTGCAAAAGCCGGCTACACACACAAACACACACACACACATACACGCAGCAGCCGTTTCGATTTCGAAAAGGAATTGAAGTTTGAACAGTTTGCAGTTGGAGTCGCCAGAAGCCGGTGATAAACTGCAAAGTGCGGACCAGTTCAATCGGACGACAAAAGATGTAAGAGACAAAAGATGTAAGACCAAGCAGTTTTACGTACAAGTGGAAAACTAATTAGCAAAGCAAATACGTGCTAGTGATAAATAAGTGAAAGCCCACAACAAACAAAGTAAAAATAGGTAAAGCTTATTAAAATCGTATAATGTGCATCCTTTCAACAACATTGACAGGCCAAAGCTGCACTCTGATAAATGATATTGATGTGTCAACAACAGCAGCAGCGTCAACAAAAACACTTACATCTGAGAAAAATACAAATGCATTAAGGCTTCAGTATAGCAGATGCCATGATATATTCAGCATTCATGGCATGCTTTATTGCTTATACACATTTTGCATTTGTCCAAATTGTGAAACGCATTCTTTACATTTTGCATTTCCTGCTTACCTGCCAGCCACATGACAGTTTCAAGTATCACAAAGCTCAGAGGTCTGCCCACCCTATGGGGGACATTCTTTGTTATGCGCTGAGTGTCTCAATCTCAACTGAAATTCTGTGCTTTATAAGTTTAGTATATACTTACTATATAGCAGCTGGCAACTAGCAACTAGCAACTGATAGCTGCAGTGGTAGACAAATGAATGTGCGCTCTACTTCAGTTTTTTAAGCGATTTAAACGCTGACAGTTATTTCAACATCGCCTCATAAATATTGATAAATAAAACAAACAGTCGAGAGAGTCTTTGTTATGGAAAGCTAGCGTGATCACCTACTTTTAGCTTACAATTTTGAATTTCTTAGGTCAACATCTTTTAGAAAATATTACCCAAAAAAGACACCATAAAGTATGTACATTATAATCTCGTTAATTGCTATTAGCTCAATTTAAAATGCAGTTGTGCTAAAGCGAAATTGAACAATGCAATTGCAGGTTTGCTTACACTACAAGCCAAATGTAGCAATCTATCAATTCTAGTCTCTAGTGTCCTTATCAGGACAATGGCCGCAAATATTTGCCGCACGCACACGTTTGTACAGTATCCTGTAGGCGTTCGTAAATTGATATGCAAATCACATTGCAGACAATCAATAACAACACCTACTCTAATGTTTGCCTGAGTTGGGCTCAGTGTGTGCTCTAAATGGTTTGCAATTAGCTGTCCGATTCCGTTTACTCAGACCGAATCACAAAGCCTAATTAGGACAGTCAGGCAGCAGGCGAGAAGCGAAAACATTCGGTAAACTGCACCTTGGCACCCCTTTCCTCTATATATGTTATTTTTAATTCAATAATTTTATTGCATTGCAAAACATGTTTCTAATATGCATAATATAAATAACGCATTATCATCCATTTTTTACTATTTATAATTTATGTTCAATCGTTTATAAAATAATGAAGAAAACGTTTTGAGCTCGTATTCCTAATCGTACTTAAAGTATATTTTCAAATTTAAAAATTATAAATAAATATTGCTGCACACTTTGCTCTGACCACTAGACTTTGTAATCCCAGATGTTTTGCTTGGCATGCTAAGCTTGTGCAAACTAATCAATATGCTAGCGTTATATAAGTTGTAACTATATATACGCATAACAAAACATTGTCCATACCAAAAATAACATGCCCCATTTACATTTTCATTTGATATTCCTTTGATATTGCCCGCAGCTGTTGAAGTACATGCGGTCACCTACATAGAAGCAAACAGAAAGCTGTTGAGAACATGTGTTAGCTGGCAATGCTAACTGCCCTGCAAGCCGTACAATTATTTAGTTGCTGCGTCTGAATACGAATTTGAGGCTCAAGGCATAAAGTAAATTTAGAATTGTGCATAGTGGGAAGCCAAGTCAAGTATGCAAAACTAGGCTAGGCTGCATTGCACAACTGGAATGTATTACAAAAACTAACTGCAAATAACATTTATAAGTAGGATGCTGTGTTAACAACTGTTCTCAAAAACATTTACACAGATATGTTCAAAAACATAATCTGTTAATTGCAATTAGTCTGTACTGCTGAATACATTTTAAACAAGTGGGAAAGGATTATCTTCGGCGTGCCGAAGATTCTATACTCTTTTCGAACCTTTAGGCAATTTTCACTCTGCCAACTGCACCACTGAAATTTCAAAAGTAGTAACAAATCGTTTTATTGCGTGGCATTTATTTTGTATACGCAGATCCCATTAAAAATGGGTAAAAAGGGTAGTATGGTTTTGTGCAAAAGTATGTAACAGGCATAAGGAAGCATCTCCGACCATATAAAGTATACATATTCTTGATCAGTATCAACAGCCGAGTCGATCTAGCCATGTCGTCTGTCCGTCCGTCCGTCTGTATGAACACGCAGATATCAGAGTCTATAAGAGCAGGAGACTTCATATTTGGAATATAAGTTCTCGTAGTCCCGGGACAGTACAAGTTTATTTAATTTTATCGATAAATTTCGACTACAGACCAGTGTTTTTTGGTCATAACTTGAAAGCTATGAGAGTTAGATGCCCCAAATTGGGTTATGACCTTGCAATTTGGTTTGGTCACACATTTTATAGCCAATGTTATATCTTTAAAATTTCAATAAGATCGGATAATAAGCACAGAAGCTGTTTAAGATTTTACTTTCCATTGTGTGGGGCTCAGTGAAAAGCAAGCTAACTGCTTAAACCGCTTGCACTGTGCAGTATGTGTGTGTCCGTATGTCTGTACACTGATAGGTTAGTATGAATGAATGTAAGGACTGGGTTCAGGGTACCTCCTAGTCGGGCACTCCCGACTAGAGCACTCCTACTTGTTTAATTATTATTTGCCTATAGAGTTGTTCATTGATCTGATAAGCAGTAGTCGTAAAACAAAAGGTTTGGTCTGGTTGTGCTACCTTTTATATACCCTGTATACCTTCTTAACGTTAGGGCATATCTACTGTTACATCCAGAGTTTTAATAAGTTAATTGTTCCTAGCTAGAGAAACCAAACCATACGAAAATTATGTTTGCATCACTATATCTATAACATTTCCGGTAATGTAAAAATAACGCATATTTAACATTGCCCTTCAATGCGATTCTCAAGAATTTAAGTGAGGTCTGTCGATATTGATGGGCTGACCTGTAGTCTGAATATTGTGTTGTGTGTTGGTGAAATAATAATATTGTTTTCTGCTCTCTCTCTCAGCTCATTACTGTCTCTATCTCTATCGCTACTCTCTCATTGCTCTCTCACTCCCTCTCTCTCACTCTCTCTCTCTCTCCCTCTGTCTCTCTCACCCTCTCTCTCGCTACTCCCTCTCACTACTCCATCTCTCCCTCTCTTTCTTTCGACTCTCTCTCCTCTCTCTTTTTTACTACTCTCACTCGCACTCACTACTCAGTCACTATCTTACATCTCTCTCTTATACTTCTCTCTCCATCTCCATCTCCAACTTCTCTCTCTCTCTCTGATTAATCTCTCGCTCTTTCACTTCTGTCTAACTTCTCTCTCTCTCTCTGATTAATCTCTCTCTCCCTCACTTCTGTCTAATTTCTCTCTCTCTATCTCCGACTACTCTCTCTCTCAATCTCTCACTGCTCTCTCACTCTCTCGCTACTCTCTCACTGCTCTTTCACTCCTCTCTCTCACTCTCTCTCTCTCACTCTCTCTCTCACTCTCTCTCTCTCTCACTACTCTATCTCTCCCTCCAACCTCTCTCTCTCTCCCTATTCTCTCCTCCTCTCTTTCTTACTACTCTCTATCTCCCTCTCTTTTTTACTACTCTCTCTCCCACTCTCTTTCTTACTCTCTCTTCCTCTCTTTTTTACATTTCTCTCTCCCTCTCTCTTTCTTACTACTCTCACTCTCACTCACTACTTAGTCACTATCTTACATCTCTCTCTCACACTTCTCTCTCCCTCTCAAACTTCTCTCTCTCTCTGATTAATCTCTCTCCCTCTCTCTCTCACTTCTGTCTAACTTCTCTCTCTCCGACTACTCTCTCTCTCTCTCTCTCTCTCCCACTTCTCTCTCTCACTCTGACTACTCTCTCACTCTCTCTCTCCCTCACTCTCTCTCTTTCCTTCTCTCTCTCTTTCGCTCTCACTACTCTATAGTCTGTTATTTTATTCATAAAATAAACAGGGTATATCAGATTGGATGGATACTAAAGTCATCTTAATCTCAGCAGGAATCTTTCTGTATCCTGCATAATTTATAAAAATATATACATATAACACATAGAACACGCGGATATCAGAGACTACAAGAGCTAGAGACTTCATATTTGGAATATATTTTATCGAAATCCCGGGACAGATCAAGCTTATTTCATTTATCGATAACTCGTAGCTATAAGATATAGTGCTGTCCCCTTGAAAAATAAGTGTCTGTACAAAGTTGCATTGCGATAGCTCAAATACTGAGGGACTAGTTTGCATACATACAGACAGACAGACAGACGGACATGGCTAGATCAATTTGTTTTGTTTTTTTAAGCATGCTGGCACTAACTTTTGGGGGTCTCAGACGCTTCCTTCTATGCGTTACAAACTTCAGCACAAACTTAATATACTATTTTCTTTGAAAAGAGTATAAAAATGGTAAAAACCAGTTTGCAAACATTTCAACATAAAAATGTGCATAGTAAACGTATCGTAAAGATGCTAATAACGACCGCCTGGCAATGGCTAAGAAAATGAAAACACCTGTATACCTTAGCCATATAACAAACAAGTTAAAAATTGCATTTTTTTCTTAAATATATTTGCATAGAGATTGCTGCTGTTGTTGCATGGTCGTTAAGCTGGCCAATAGCAAGTATCTTGGGGCACTAAAGAACACGACCCAATTTGTGCGAAATTTCGCCATTGAAAAATTGGCGTTCCTGAGTGCAAAGTGAGCACAAAGCAGAGATTTTTCAATTGCACTTACCAAAATTTGAATGCAAATTCAAATTCGGGTCAAGTGTGGGCTATAAAGTTGGCAAAAGTTGTTGCCTACTTACCAGCGCAAGTTTTAATAGGCAAATACGCAAAAATAATCACCGAATATCTGTTTATTTATGCGGCACTCTCGAAATCTGGAAATTTATGTATTTGCCTTTTTAAAGCTGGCCTGAAGGATTGTGAATATATTTGCTCATTATATTTATTTAAAGCAATTAAGGAATTGTATATATATTTCAGCAAATCGTGATGCATGCAATGCCAATGATATCTTTTGAATTTCGATTCAGTACACACTTGATGCCTGTTGATTGATAAAGTAAGCTGCTTAAAGTAAATGAGCTTATTGCTATGTCAAAGTGAGCATGCAACAGTTACGACACGCAGCTGAAAAATAAAATGCTAGATATGTTATGCATATGGTATATGATATATGATAGAAAGCGTAAAGCAAATGTTTACATAAAAGACAAACCCCAGAAAAATATATTGAGTGTGACTGCAATTGAGAGTCATGGGAACAAAGAGTAATGTTGTTGTAATACTGCATGTAACAAAACCAATAAAAACAATCCATGTAATGGCAAGAAACTGTAAATGTCAGCTTGCAAATTGTACATCGTTTGAGTATGTACATAAAAAAGCGAACGAGATTTCTGTGTTAACATCATCTGAAACTTTTTTCAAGATGGAAAAATAGCTTGTTCTTACAGAAATTCAACCAATTAGAAATACTTTATATTAACTAATTTGAAAATATGCCTTTTGACTTGCAATACTGGCATTTTTACTGTATTTTTAAAGATTTTTTCATTTGAAAATTAAATTTTTCATCTCTTGCTTACTTAGGTAAGGTTTCTTGATTTTGAATGTCTGCATACAGCAAATATGTTGCACAGACTAAAGTCGTAAAGAAATTGATTTTTGCAGTCGGTTTATAGCGGTAACCAAATATCTATTGGCTTTGATTGCTCTTTGCCCATGTGAACATGTTTTGGCTTTTTGCAAACCAAAATCAAATGGCTTAAGTTAAAACCATAAAGAAAGCGAATGCACAATCCAATTGAAAATGGAAATGAATGTGCGAGTCAAAGTCCAACTGTGCACGAGAGACAGCAAATGAATAAAGTTTCGAATATAAGTAGACTATTTAAACAATAAACATTTGAATACTGAATGCAATAATAGAAAGTCGAGTAAAGAAATGAACTTTAAGAGCAGTTTAAAATTGATTTGCAAGCGGAACAAATGACACAGCAATTTTAAAATTAAACTCACTTAACAATTAATTTGTTGCACAGTTTTCGCTTGCAAAAACCCATTTCAGCCATAAATCTCATTTACTGTTGCTGTAAATATAAAAGTTGTGTGCTTTTTTTCGCAGCTGCATCTGTGCTGTTTTTATATTATTGCCATTGAGGACACCATTTTGTTGTTAAAATCAGCGTCGATCCCATGTGGCCAACACTCGTGTTGGTTATAACTTCATTTGTATTCAAATTTGGTCTAGTGGGAGTTTTGTGTTAAAAGTACTTTGCTCATATGGCTGACATTAGATGTAATTTAGCAAGGAACAGTTTCAGACAACAGTGCCAACTGTCAATTGGCAAAACACGTATTGGTTACATCAAATTTCAGTTACGCTCAATCAGCATTTGATATTCATTTATGAATATAGCTAATGAATATGCACAGGAAGAGTCCATTTTTAATTTGTAAATATTTGTAACTCAAAGCATATGTTCTCAGCTTGAATTTGAATCGGCCATGTAACGACTATAGTAAGTATGACGATTACAAGTGACAGCAGCAACAGACAGTAAATCAAATGTGTCATAAACAACAAACATTTATGAAAATGTTGCAAGCTTGCCAGCCACAAACAATGGCCAAAGCTCAGCCGCTAATGTGCAACGGGCAAACACAATTTCACATTTTCGGGCAAATGAAATTTGCTGGCAACGGCAACGGCAACAGCAACAGCAACAGTAAATCAACAGAATGGAAACATGCTCTCTTTGTGTGTTCACTGTACTATGTGCGAGTAAATGTGCGCGAGTCACGTACCTCAAATTGTTTGCCCTATAATTTGTTGAGGCGGAAAATAATGCTATTTGGATTTGGACTTGCCATACGTCAAGTAGCCGCCTGGAAGCGCACGTAATTCGCAACTCTGCTTCAAATTGGCCAACATTTCGATTTGAAAATCATTCGAAAAACCAAAAGCAAAGTAAGTTATATTGATAATGAATTGAAACTGATGTTAATGAAGCGAATACGACTCTTTCATGCAGTTGATTGTCAGATGTGTTCAGTAGCAAGGTGACACTTAAGCTTTTGAATATAATATGAATATAACAACTGCTAAAATACATTTAATATATTTAAGCCAATCTCCATCTATGGTCAAATAAGTCAGGAGTACATTGTATGTGCGGATTACCTGTGCACTTTCGAGCTATTCAATTACGTGACACGATTTATGCACTTAACTACTATTTGAAAAGCCGTTGCCTAATTTCACTTAACTCTAGCAATTCAAATAATCGTCTAGTTTCTTGGTAGGTAAATATGAAAAATAGCGAGGCTAACCATGTCAAACAATCCATTTGATATTTGCTCAGGGGTGTGTCTACTATTCCCATTTAGTTTTCCTTTTCAACTACTGCCTGCTCCTTGTTTTGGTTTACTGCCTTTCGCATTGTTTATGAGTGTTGACATGCATTATAATGCTATTAGCTAAGCCGATTTTTACTAGTTTATTACGTGCCACGACTTAATGTAGGCCAGTCGTTATCATTCTGCCCGTCAACCACTATCAAATGCATTAAAAAGCCAATCTGAAACGAATAATATAAAATATGTTAGCATAATAGAAAAGGGACTTTAACTTAGTCTGCGCTCTTTTGATATTTTTATATATTCTTTAGCGTAGTACGCAAATAGTCACGCAAACCAAAAATACTACCAATAGTTATTAAAAGTTGAATGTTGTCGCCAGTTGAAGAGTTGTCCAGCTATTACCAAATACGTAAAACGAAGGCACACCAAGCCAGGACTTCAAATTCAAAAGCCCTTAGCTAAACTGGTCAATTGTTCAGTTGTCGTTTGAGCGCACAAATATATTCAAAAGCAATCGATAGGTTTTTTCGATCGAGAAACTCATGCAAATTGAGAGTTTTGCATAAGTTTGACAGCGTATGTCAGAGGCTGGGCGAATTTTCAACTTGGCCCCACATTTTCCTTACTATTAATAACGAAGAATGCAAATTATTTTATAATTGCTTTTCTAGCTCCCACTTTTCTTTCATTATTATTTTTTGTTTTTTATTTATTTTTTGCTTTACATTATCTTGTTTCATGGCCTCTGTTGACTTGGCCGAACAAACTTAATTAACTTGAAGGACATGTACGCTGCTCTATTTTAATAGCTTTAAAATAACGGGTATATAAATAATACAGTGCTTATTGGTGCATAGTGACGCCAACGCAGTGCAGACACCAGTTGTTGCACTGCAGTGCTCTGGGGAATGTGTGCAATTTATATGCCACTTAAATGCATTTCGCAGTTCAAGTGCCAACGAATGCATTTTTGTCCCATCGCCACTTCCGCTGCGCCGGCTGTTTATTTTATTGCCTTAGTGGCAATTGGTCTTGCACTTGGCTTCAGCTTACCAGTTCTCTGTGCACTCACCCAGCAGCCCACACTCATAGTACATACACACACAAGCCAGACCAAGGCAAGCACACAATAAAAATGCGTTGAGCATAATTTATTATTTTGTTGCTGCTACGGAAAGATTTTGGCAACGGATTATACTTGTTTGCTTTAAGAACACTTAAGCGAAAGAATCTTATCGATTCAATAACTCAACTTCAGCTCATTTTAAAATTTAAATAAATGCTAGCTTTGTTGAAGTTATCTATCGAAGTATTTACGAGCATTTAAAATAGTTTTCATTCAAGTTTCCCCAATACCATAAAGCCACATGAGTTTTATTTTGAAGTAGAACACAAAACACAACGCTTTAAGCTCTCACTAAACTAATTGCAATTCTGCTCCAGATTTTTCTGTTTCCGTTTTTCTCAGAATAGCTAAAACGAAGCGACAGTTTTGTTGATTACTTTTCAACAGATTTCCACGCAAATATTCGTGTGGCAATTTATGCGTGTAGCAAAGCTTTCTTTTTTTTATACCCCGCATTACAAAACAAGTAAGAGTGCTCTAGTCGGACTGCCCGACTAGGAGATACCCTGAACCCAGTTCTGACATCCATTCATACTTGCCTAATAGTGTGCATACATACAAACACACCACACATTACTGCAAGCTGTGAAAACGGCTTAAGCAGTTATCTTGCTTTTTCACTGAGCCCCACACAATGGAAAGTAAAATCTTAAATAACTTCTGTGTTTAGTGTCCGATCTTTTTAAAATTTGTGAGACATAACATTGGCTATAAAATGTGTGACCAAACCAAATTGCAAGGTCATACCTTCAAAAATGAGTCTTTTGAATTTTTGGGGGGATTGGGGGGCGGTATCCAAAAAGTGAAAAATGTGTTACATGTGTATGCTATTCGAGATTATACATGCCAAATTAGGGACCTCTATCTCTTATAACTTGTAAGTTATAGCCAAAAAACGCTGGTCTGAAATCGAAATTTATCGATAACTTTTGAAAGGGACGAGTTATCGATAAATTTTAATAAACTTGATCTGTCCCGGGATTACGAGAACTTATATTCCAAATATGAAGTCTCTAGCTCTTGTAGTCTCTGATATCCGCGTGTTCATACAGACAGACGGACGGACGGACGGACGGACGGACGGACGGACGGACAGACAGACAGACGGACATGGCTAAATCGACTCGACTGTTGATACTGATCAAGAATATATATACTTTATATGGTCGGAGATGCTTCCTTATGCCTGTTACATACTTTTGCACAAAACCATAATACCCTTTTACCCATTTTTAATGGGTTCAGGGTATAAAAAGGGCTTAAACGGGTGTTGCTATGAGGAGTAACGTTGTAGACAATAATAGCTCGAATATATTTAAATCAATACCAATAAAAACAATTTATTTTGTTTTCGGTTGCTTTCTATTATTGAAACATTCTCTCTTGATCACACACACACACACACACACACAAACATATAGCGCCTCTGACAAGCAAACGCATTTAACAGTTATTTATGCACTGCTCTTTTTAGTGATCATCTTCTTCAGTCCTCATATAACTGTACTCTCTCAAAATTGCTCGCTTGCTTGCTCATCCCCTCTTCTTGTTTATATCGCTTGCGAGAGAGAGCGCGCATGTATATCACAATAACTGTATTACACATACTACAACGGCAGGCTCGCTCTCTCGCTCGCACACACGCACTTTAAAGTGCCTTCACCATTCCCCTTTGAACGGAAACAAACACAAAATGACAACTGACTGTTGATTATCATACTGACTGACTGACTGAGAAGAACGAAACAGTTGCGTACAGTGGATAAAAATGACAGAGACAAAACGTCAATGCTACAAGAACCGTTTGTATGTGTTAAATATTTCAGGCAATTGATACAATTTGTATATTCATTAACATTTAAAGGAACATTGCTTTCGATGCACACACTTATAATTTTTAACAATAATATTCTGTAAATGTAAAAATCGAAAATATTTATAAATTAAAAAGTACTTATAGCAATAATCAAAGATAGTACACTTAAAACGTTTTAAGCAGGGTATTCCTTCGCCAAGCATTCGCGACTAGAGCAATGTGCATACTTGTTGAGCACATTTCCGGAGCTTGGATATGTCCTGTTCACATCCGCATACGCAAAACAACATAACACGTTCCCTTTCAGCTGTCGGAAAATGGTGTTACATTTGTAAAAGAAAAAAGTGCGTTGCAATATGTGCACTGGCAAGTTAAACGGGATTTAATTGTGGCAGCAGAACTTCGCAATCGAAAAAATGTTTAACTCAGCAGTTTGGCAGCTTTCAATAGAGTTCATGTCGCCATTACAGATACTTAAGCTTAAATGTCAACTTTATTTGATGATGCTGATGCTTTATTCGGTTAGTCAGCTTGCCCAAAGACCGCAAAGGCAAAGCTGCCTGGAGCGAACTCTCGACACAAACTTGGGGACAACTTAAAATGTCTAGCGCTCAACTAATTGTGTTTATCTTGCAAATTTCTAAGGGCTTTGCAGGCCACGGTTACACAAATTAAATTTCCAGCTGGTTGGCAACAAATTTAAAGTTTCGACATAAAAACTAATTTAAATTCAAGCTCAGGACAATGTTTGTATACTTTTTAAATTGAAAGGGGCAGCTGAACAGCTGCGAACAAAAGCCCTTATTGAAAATACGTTTTATCAACTCATTTGACACATTACAATTGCAATAAATTAAAGTGAAGGTATAGAAGTTGCTTTGAGAGCTTTTTAATTGCTCAAAAAAATAAAAGTTTGAATGGGATTGCAAATAAATTCGTTGAGTGGAAAACAGTGTTCGTTTCCGATTAGCTGGATTATCGTAAACAATAGTTGGGATTGCAATTGAAATTGGTTGGTTGAGTTTTCATGAATGTTCTATGGAAGTCTACACAAGTTTTAATGAATAATTATATATTTTAAAATATGCAAATCAAATTGAATGAGGATAAATCATATCAAATAGCCCCCTTTTTGCTGTCAAACTACTGTTATTGACTTTGCAAATATTCAAAGCTGGCAACACAATAAACTTTTATAAGCTTATACTGCCACCCTGAGGCTTACTTATTGTGTGTGTGGCTGTGTGTGTTGCTGTGTGTGTGGGTGTTGGTGTGGGTGTGCAGCAGCATTTTAATTTGGAGCTAGTCAGTTTTGATTAGACAACATTAAATTAAAATGGTGCAACGTGCGATGCTTATACATGCATACATAATCCATACGCAATGCAAATTTAATTAGAATCAACAGCAGACAGCAATGAGAACAAAAATAAACCTAAAACTGTATTCTGAAATTTTTTCAATTTCAACGATTTAATAAATGCTAGCGGAAATTTTAATTCTATACTTTAAAGATGATGAGAAAAGTGCACTGTGGAATTTTTCATTATTCGCAGCTCTTGTTCAGTGCTTCTGCTGCTAAAGGACATTCCGAGCTTATTGCATTAGAAGACAATGAAGCAAAGTTGCCAACCGGTTGGACCAACTGTTTAATATTGATTGCCACAAGCGGATTGCCCTTTTATATGTGCAATGAACTTTGTAACAAGTGTAGTAAACACACTTACTACACATGTTTACACTGTGCAGCAGGCATAGGTGGTGGTTATGGGCGTACCATTGTGTAGGTGTATCTATGAAAGCGCGAACTATTATTGCTAAGGATATCAATAACTGAAAGACGCAGCACACGTGTCCCTGACACCCCTGAACTCAGAGTTCACAATCTATTAATTATAAATTGCAATGGAGAACATTAGGCAAGGCTTCTTAGCATAGCAATAGTAAGCAACTTGCTTAAACGAAATTGGACAGCTTAAAATGTATTAGAATATAGTTTCCTGCTTTCAATTTATTATATTATTTATTCAAATAATAGTTTTTAATCTTTTTGTACTTTATTAATATGAGTTTACTCAAACTAAAAAAAGTTTTAATTTAAGTATAATTAAATAATTGTTAAATATTACGCATCTGTCTTTTTTATTCAAATTTAATTCGGCCTGCTGACAAGGCGAATGAAAAGCAATTCCTGCGCAAATAGGTTATTAAATTGTTTGTTATTTGCTCGTTGGCACACGACAGCAAAGAGAGCAACAAACTGCATCTCATACATTTTAAATGTTTGACGTGTTTGCGTCGGGTACAAAGCAGACATCTAAATCAGGACGAAAAACTGTATGACAATTATGCTAAAATATACAATTTAATGCAAAACTGTTTTAATTATATATTTTGTGCCGAAGATTGCAATGCATAGAAAAGAGCTTCGAAAGTCAGCTCTATTCCATGTCCGTCTGTCAGCCTCTCAGCAAGCTAGTCCCACAGATTTTGAGCTATTGAGATGAAACTTGGCACAGAGACTTATTGAACAGGTGTATAAGAGTAAATAAAGTCAAACCAAGATCAAACCTGACTCGGGAAAGTCATAGCAGTTTTCGATGCTTTAAAGGCATTTCGAGAGACTATCTAGGCCTAGTAGAAAATCGAAAATTCGAATATTTGAATAATGAATATAATGAGAATTATTAAAGATGTCAAACCATGATCTAAACTCGGATCAGTTTTGGCAAAGCTATGGTAGTTATACCCCGAACCCATTAAAAATGGGTAAAAAGGGTATTATGGTTTTGTGCAAATGTATGTAACAGGCATAAGGAAGCATCTCCGACCATATAAAGTATATATATTCTTGATCAGTATCAACAGCCAAGTCGATTTAGCCATGTCCGTCTGTCTGCTGTCCGTCCGTCCGTCCGTCTGTATGAACACACAGATATCAGAGACTACAAGAGCTAGAGACTTCATATTTGGCACATAAGTTCTCCTAATCCCGGGACAGATCAAGTTTTATTTCATTTTATCGATAACTCGTACCGTTTAAAAGTTATCGATAAATTTCGATTTAAGACCAGCGTTTTTGGGACATAACTTCAAAGTTATAAGAGCTAGAGACCCCAAATTTGGCATGTATAGTCTCGAATAGCATATGTAACAAATATTTCACTTTTTGGATACCACCCCCCAAACATCCCAAAAGATCAAAAAACGCATCTTTGAGGGTACGACCTTGCAATTTGGTTTGGTCACACATATTATTGACAACTATTTGCCCCAATAATTTCAATAAGATCGGACGATAAACGCAGAAGTTATTTAAGATTTAACTTTCTATTGTGTGGGGCTCAGCGAAAAAGCAAGCTAACTGCTTAAACCGCTTGTACTGCTTGTACTGCTTGAACTGCAGCATGTGTGTGTTTAGATTAGTATGAATGATTGTAAGGACTGTTTTCAGGGTATCTCGTAGTCGGGCACTCCCGACTAGAGCACTCCTACTTGTTTTACTTTAGATGTTTTAAAGGCAGTTCAGGGACTTTGGTCTTGGTTTTTCTATGGAAAACCCGAAATTCGAAAATTCTGCACATTTAAATGCAGCATTATTATAGATGCTATCGGCACTACGAAGATAATCCTTCCCCACTTGTTACCGATGCCAGTTCTTATTCAGCTCTGAATTCTGATTCTAGCTGGATTCTAGAGTTTGCTCTATCGCCAGCAGTCTTAACTAATTGTTTAAGTGGAGTATGAAAAAGAGCGCACCATAAATCTGCATGAGGCAACCAGAGAGGTTGGCAGAATGGTGAACTGTGAGTGCATCATTAGCATAGTCTGGTTATAATTTGGTCGACATCCACAACCTTGACTCGGACCCAGTGCCCTCAAAAAGAAATTCCCAAGGGGGACTAGCGAATACCTTAGTATGTAGCGTTTATACTTAGTCACCGATTAAAAAATATATTACAAATATTTTAATTAAATGCAGTTGCCTACTTAAGTCGAGACAGAAGGTTTTTATTTTTTTGAGATACTCAGAAATTGCCAACTTGTACCAAATATTGAAGAATATCGTGAATCATGAAGAAATGAAAATTGAGTACTTAATTGAAGTACAACATTTGCATCTAGCTTGAAGTTAATAGGGCAAGGGACTGGAAAATGTGCATCTGAAGGGCCTTAGTCATTTTGATTTCATTCAAGCACATTAAAGCTCTTAAATAACTGATGCATACATAGTATACCCCAAAACTGCAGAATATTTAGAGGCGTTGCCCGAAACCATTTGGGTAGGCGGTTTCGTTCATGCTGAACTTGCAGCTGACACACGATGCGAGGCCACAATATGTCCACAGCCTCTCACTGGCACACAAACTCACTGACACACATGTATTCTTACACCGACACCTGGACATCGGTGGGGAGACTTTAACTGGTTGACCGCAGCTGAGCCACTCTACGAAACGAGGCCAATTTCAATGGTCAGAGCTGTAGATGTAGTTGGCAAGCTGTAGACTATTGGCAAGCATTTGTTTAAGTTAATTCGATGTGGCTTTTATGTAAGATCCTTCAGTTGCTATAAATCACAAATGCAAAGCAAATTAATTACAACACTTAAACTCTTCTAACAAACCAAGTTTCTCTATTGTGTAGAGACTTCAAAGCTGTAACGGATATTTACTTTAATTGCCCTTTGTAGAGTTGAAAACTTGCCAAATATCAATCCAATTAAAACTTATTTGGCATTTTAAAAAACCATTCAAGTCTTCACAGAATGTTCGATTGCGTTTCCTTCCATACAAACACAATTGGTGCAATAAATAAATGGAATCAAAGTGAATTGTTGTCAACATCGTAACGAAATTACTGCCAGCTTAATCACAGCTCAAATTAAGTATGTGCACAGGCACAAATACCTTATACACACAGCTATCGAATATAAGTACTGAACATATATGTTCAACGATAGATGACAACTTTCTTTTGTTATTCCATCATTAAGCTAAAACACTCAACTATTTCTCATATTTTGTGATACCTACGAACACTTAGTATTATTATTATTATTAGTTTCCTTTCCTCTGTTTGCGTTTTAAAAAATAATTGATTATTTATTTAGACCATAATCCCAAACATGAATTGAATGATTGTAGGGTATCAGAAAACTGAGACCTTATTAAAGAAACATTGCTTTGCATTGGACGCCGGGTCAATTAAAAAAGCAGGACCATTTACCAATAAGTATACAGAGTGCTTGCAACAGCAGAAATGAATAAATAATTACACAGTTGAATGCCGCCGAGTTCAGTGATTTCAATCGATGATTGCGTGCTAAAGTACTTGGGCTCATTACAAGACGAAAGCGTCAACTGTTTTTAAGTATTTCAGCAAGTCATTCTGGCCCGCTGCACTCGGAACTGTTCCGATTCGAGCTTTCGCCTTTCAGGACACTCCTTTGGCAACTTGTCGGCCGGCCAGCAGAAGGGCCACCTTGTCTCGACAAGGACTCAGTGGCAGGCTATGAAATACTTTAAATATTTAGCATGCTGCATACTTAATTCATTTGCGCATGCATTTAACTCAGTGACAACTTATATGGATTGCTAGCACTTAATTTGCAAATAGTGCAAAGCTGCTGACAGCCCCATGGCAAAAACTGTGAATGTGTATTAATTATGCTAAGTGGTTGAAAATGTGGCTTAATGGTAGGTTAGTGGTAGCCAAGATAAAGCTATCAAATACGAATAGCTAAACTACATTTAATTATTACTTAAAAGTAATGTACAATTTCTAATAACTGAAAATAAATTGAAGGCTAATATCTATTCGAATTGGAACAAACGAGCAAACTCAAAAGAGCAAACTAGAGTTATACACAAAGAGATTCAAAGATACAAGCAGCAAACAGCAGCTAGTCATGTAATTAATTAGATTATTTCATATTTAAACGCTGCGCAGCTGATGAAATCTTTGCACGATTACCAAGCTTTAACACAAAATGGCAAATATTTATGACTTGAAATAAGTCAAACTACTCATACACTTTAAGATTGTAAAGAGAGTCGCCTGCTGCATCTGCATATTAGACGTTCTATTAGCTTCGCCAATTGATTGCATCCTGCATCCGCAATGCTTGGAATTGTGCGTACCGCAATGATTGGGATTCGTGTCGGGAAGCTGCTATCTGCTGCCATTGAATTGCGAATGAATATGGGAGCAGTCAACTGGCAGCGGAAAGAAAATAATTTATGGGTCCCAAGTGCACACAAAAGTTAAGCCGATACGTACACAAGCAAAAATGTGTGTGTGTGTGTGTGTGGGTGAAGTGCAATATAACAAGAATTGCATGAGCTGCCAACGCAGTGCAAATTGATGGTAAACAATTACCCAAAAACCCAACTCAGGCACTGCCAAAAGATAGATAAAAGACGCAACGAGCGACAGATGAGTGTGCGAAATGTGATCGGCTAACAAGTGCAGTTTATCACACACACAACAACACACACACACACACACACACATACATACACATATGGACACCAAATGCACGTGCCAGATGAGACCCAATCGCAATGCCCTTACCCCGAAATCCGCTCATACCTCCTCCTCTCAGCCATATGATTTATTAAGTTCAACTGTGCCCTGCCTGCCTCAGTGCGAAGTATTCGTATTCGTCGGATGCGTAGGGCACGGAATTAAATCCAGCCCTATACTAACTCACAACAGCTCGCATTCTGTGCGTTCCACACGGCGTATGTGCGATATGTGCATATGCATGTGTTTGTGCTCCGAGTCATCTAAGCAAACGAGAACGAGTCTTGTGTGTGTAGTTCAAATTCAAATTGCAACTCGACAATATGCAAATATGGTCACAACAGCAGCATCCGAATTATCCCACAAAAGAACTGCAGCTAAGAACAAATGATCCACACAAGTTCAAATTCGAGATTTTTTTGGCTTTACTGTACTATACTACTATGACGAAGTTTTGAACTTGTATTAGTGGCAGACATGGAAATTCCACCAATTTAACAATGCAATCTTCAAGGTCTTAAGGTTATAAATTTAGCAAGTTATAAATGAAGTAAATTAATAAAGTGGCTTGCAAACGAAATCATAATTTGTTTTTAACATAGATATTTCATATCTAATTTAATTCTTTACTATACCCATTGGCTTTTTTTTTTGTGTTTTTCAATTCGATATCAGCCTTTTGGAAAAACAATTGGTTCGAGTATTAAAATTATGGGAGATATTTACTTTATTTATACAGAAGTAGCTTGGCCAAATTATATTAACTTATTTAAACACATAGTTCTCTTTTACACGGTTTTTTCGGAACCAATCTACCATGTAAATAGAAATTTAGGTGTATATAAATAAAATGTTTATACTCTTTCGATGAAACTAGTATATTAACTTTGTGCTGCAGTTTGTAATGCATAGAAGGAAGCGTTGGAGACCACCAAAAGTTACCTCCAGTATGCTTAGAATGACAAAACAAATTGATCTAGCCATGTCCGTCCGTCTGTCTGTCTGTCTGTCTGTCTGTATGTATGCAAACTAGTCCCTCAGTTTTTGAGCTATCGCGATGAAACTTTGCACATATACTTATTATTCAAATGTACAGCACATTGGTCGGAACCGGCGGATCGGACCACCATATCTTATAGCTGCCATAAAACTCGAAGTCGGTTTTGGCTATATATCCCATGTTTTTAAAGCTATCGCGATGAAACTTTGCACAGACACTTATTATTCAAACATACATCACATTGGTCGGGACCGGCCGGATCGGACCACTATATCTTATATTCGGCACGCCGAAGATAATCCTTCCCAACTTGTATTTTAAGATTTTTTCAAAAAGACAGACGAATAATCACTTTTGATGTTCGCAATTTCAACACCCAGCTGAGCTGAGGTTTATCTTTATAGGATAAGATATGATAGCTTATCGTAAAATATGTTATCTTTTTATTCCAAACATTCGGAAGTGTTCAACATAATACAGTAGCGTGTGTGTATGTGTGTGTGCATGTTTGTTTTTGTGCGTTGCCTTTGTTTGGTTTTCAATTTGGCATTTTGTGTTATTGCGTTTGCGTTTCTGGTTTTACTCTCCATTCTCTCCACGCGGGGATCACGTCAGCTGCGCTTTTGCCGCTGAAGCTGACGCTGACGCCGCTGCCAGCGTTTACGCTTACGTTGTCGCTTACGTCCGCATTGACGTTAACGTGCAGCCTCGTTGCCGTCGCTGTCGCCGTCGACGTCGCTGTCGACGCGTCGGTGCGTCTGCCGGGTATGAGAGGTTCGAGCGCTCAGTTCGGTTTTCGACTCGAGACTCGACGCAACGGCAAGCGAAGCGCGCGTTTTTTTCAACTCTTTGAAAAATAAATATTTAAAAAACGCGTCGGCTTTGGGATGCCCAAAACGCAGTGAACGTCATTTATTTACAAATTAAATTGCTTCTGAAGTGTCGCGCGTAGAAATGCGTAGTTAAAGGCGCAAACATAAAAGTAAAGTTCATAAGTGTGAATATATATACAAAGCACACACACAATCGGAGAAGTGTGCAATAATAGAAACTACGTAGAGTCTATATTATAAATAGCCATCGACTTGTGCCAACTTGAAAGCGAAATTGAAAATAATTTAGATACAAATTGTCAAGTCCGTTCGAGTTCTTATCTGCTCCAACGTACTTGACATTAATGTTGTACAATGAGCACATATTGTGAAAAGAGATTTTGTTAACTTGGATAGATATTTGTATCTGAGGCTGCACAATTCTACGAACTCGAAGTGCTCATTATTAAATTAACCCACTACCGCCGCTGCCTTTCCATGCAATTAACACTTGGCACCATCAGCAGGCGTTTGACACACGTAAATTAATGATAATTCTTTCGAATTGATGGTGTGATAAAGATTAACCAGCTACTTATGGCCTTCTATTGACCATTTGATTAAACAATATATATATACATATATATTATTGTTATGATCACAAGCCAATTGGCAATATATCAATATATACAAATATTTATTATTTACGGCATCTTTAGTGTTGTTTCTGCAATGCTCGCGAACAATTATTCAAGTGTAAACAATAACTGTGATTTGTGGACTCTTTTATTTATTTATGTATGCATATTATATATGCATATATATATATATATATATATATATATGTATATCTAATAATGAATAACATAAATATCGGCATCCATGCGTCGATGATAAATTGTTGTGTTTATTGTTAATTCATTCAAAATTAATGACTTTGCAGTTCGATTAGCGATTATTTGTGGCCAATTAACTAATTCGTATACAGTTTTGGACAGTGAAATTAACAATAATGCTTAAGTTCATTGTCTTCTACCAGCAGAATCTTGTTTGTCATTTGCATTTGCATTGCAATGCATTTTGTTATTTATGCCTTAATTCTCACACCAACAACAACATTAAAATGAAAATCAAAGTCAAACTCTAACAGGCAATCATATTTTGCCACCACAAAACTTGTTTCATCTCAACAATATTGTTTTTGTCAAGCATTCTGAATCATAGCAATTTTATTTATTTGTTGCCATTATATTGCAAACGCTTGGTCTTTAATTGGATTTTGATCCAATGTTGTCGTCTTTTCGATGCCTATTCAGAGAAGTGGCGAAAGCTGAACATCTCGCCCAAAAAAACACCCAAAGGCGCCATTTCGTCTCCGCAGCGTTTCAGACGTGTCGAACTTGAAATTTGGCTTTTATTTGTATTTTGCGATTTGCATATATACACAAATATATATGTATGTTTTGATTGTTGTTGTTGCTGTTGTTGACGTAGCTGCTGCTCAGATTTTTTGGATTTTAATCTAATTTATTGCACAAATTGCATTCAACTTGATTAATAATGTTGGGCTAATGACATAGGAAAAGTTTTATTACTGTAAAAAAGAATGTGTGATTGATCTAATAAAACTATTATTATATTATCCATTCCAATTGTGTAAACTTGTGTATGGCCCGATTCTGAAACAGAGTGTGACATTAGAAAACTTTTAAAACAAAGTCAATTGCAACATAAAAAAATATTTGAATTCAAATAAGTTGTTAATTGCAATAAATCTTACATATTTAGAAGTAATCCCATGTTTACTAAACTTCGTAAAAAAAAGATTTAGGAACATTTAATGTTTTTATAAAAAACAAAATAATATAATCTTTAATTCGGAGAACTTAATAATTAAAATTATTAAAGCTTACTGGAATTTAATTTCGTATTTTTTGAGCAGATAACATTTGTTTTAATTTCTTAGTAAATTAGTATCTTCTATTAAAAACTTACTTGAATTTATATTCGTATTTCTTAGGCATTCGTCATTTGCTGTAATATTTGTTTATTGTATCTACATAGTTCTACAAAGAGTATAGCAGTCAATAAAATCTCAGCTCTTATCTTGCATAAGCACAATTGTGATCTTAAAACACAAAATCATAAATTGCCTATGCTACCTTTAATTTGAAATAAGCCAGCCAGCATTTGTCACTTATGTCGCTTGTGTTTGCTTTGTAATCAAACACTCTGATGCCAGTTGGGGCTGACCAATTGAGCAAATGCAAAACAAACAGCGTCGCAGCTCGGAATCGATTTGCTCAGATTCGCCGTCATCTGATGATTAAATAAAGCTATTATAGTCGGTAATTAGAAGCTAAAGCCGCCGATTTCCAATTATCATTGCACATTCTAGAACCCACTGCACCTGTGCATTGCACAATACTATTGTTGTGGCAATAATGAGATCATTGAACTATGGGTGTAAACAGTGTGTTTTATTAACATGGGATTTACAGCAGCTTTTCTGGCAAAATGAGAGCATGTTTAATAGTTTTTTTCTGTATATAACTTATAAAATTCCATCGAACTTTTGTAATTGTTGTTTCGCTTACCTAACTGGGCGAATTGCGGCACTCGATAATATTTTCAACAACTACCTAAAAATAACACAAAATATATATAGCTCATATTTCGCTCAAAAGGCCGACAGCAGCGACAGCAAATTGCTTAGGCGACAATCCCAACCAAAACAAAACAAGTAGCGAAGGATTATCTTCGGCGTGCCGAAGATTTTATACTCTTTTCGAACCTTTAGGCAATTTTCACTCTGCAAATTGCACCACCGAAATATTAAATGACGCATATCTTTGCTAATTATAACACAATCGATTTGAAATTTGAAACATTGATGAGTTATAAGGTTGTTCAAGTGCACAAGGATATTTAAGGCGATAGCTTTGAAAAGATCGGATATATGGCCAAAAACGACTTCCAGTTGTATGGCAGCTATAAGACATAGTGGTCCGATCCGGGCAGTTCCGACCAATGTGCTGTTCCTTCGAATAATAAGCCTCTGTGCAAAGTTTCATCGCGATAGCTCAGAAACTGAGGGACTAGTTTGCATACATACAGACAGACAGACAGAAAGACAGACAGACAGACATGGCCAGATCAAATTGTCTTGTCATTCTAAGCAGACTGGAGGTAACTTTTGGGCATGCATTACACACTTCAGCACAAAGTTAATATACTATTTTCTTCGAAAAGAGTATAAATATTAGCCACAAACAATGAGACTAGTAATGGCAGACAAATGAACGACTGCAAATACCCCTTAAATATAAAATATCTAAATGGCAGGGCAGTCTAATTATAATTTACAGAAATACAGATCAATTTTGAGCTTTCAAAACTCAACTGTCAACAGAGATTAAGAAAATATTGGCGTGCTTAGTATATTTCTTATTAAGCTAACAGCTTAACGAATTTTAAATTTTATGCAGCCTAAGAAGAAAAATAACGTAATAATAGTGCGTGTTTGAGTCGCGATGGATCGCGAGGTGGGAATTGTATATTAAAAGCTCATAATTCACAATCTTTGTGCGAAGAGCAATTATAACGCAGCTCGGCTGTCAATAACTGTCTGCAGCTCTAACGGCACACAAACAAGCCAACACTAATGATGGCTATTTGCCTGTTGGCCTTTTGGCCTGTTGTCCGCCCGCTGTGAGGCTGTGAGGCTGAGCGGCCAGGCCAGGCGATCAATCTGTTAATCCACGGCACGTGTAAGCTCTTAAGATCTGCTTTTGGCCAACAACAAAAAAAGACTCGAGCGCGATAAAAAATTGCACAGTCCAAGACCGTATGAAATTGAACACGCAAATTCCAAAAAAAAATAAGAAATACACAAAAATTAGATATAAACAAAACAAAACCGCAGCCAATTTGAAGCAATACTATAGCTGTACCTTGTCTTTCTCCATATTGCGAAGTTTGGGAACGACTCAAGTGATTTGACCCATATCTTGTGTCTGACTCTATTTTAAAAATAGACGAGAGTGCGCCATGGAAATGGTAGCTAGACAACTGGCACTGAGTAATGAACAAAACATTTCAGTATATTAATGTTGTGAGATTGTCTCCGCACATAACAAATGTGTCCAGTCTGCACTGAGTTGAGACGGGCTTTCGGGGATTTGCGATTATATTTTGAGAAAGATTTCCATAAGCCTTTGTAATCACATTGAGTTAAATTGTCAAATTCAAAACAAAGAACCTATTCTTAAATTAAACTTTATAGTTTATTGCTTTGGATCACGAGCAATAACCTCATGACTACCAGTACAAAAGGAAGCAATAATTGGAAGCAAAAAGTTGCAAAAAAAAGTGATTTTCTTTCATTTTATAGTTAGCTGCGAAAATACTTGCCGCTGGGCATCATTAAGAGTCTGTATGCCCATCTTTTGTTGCAACTCTTTTCTTATATTTATTTTATTAATACTATTGTTTACTGTGGCCAGTAGTCTGAATGCCTTGAGGTTATTTTGTATTCAAGCTATTTTTAGCGACTTAGCTATAGATTATCAGCCGCAACAAAAAGAGAGATAGTTTGCCATCGAAAATAAAATATTGTATGTATAATTTGTCTGTCAATCTTTAAAATCTTTTCTACTTTAAATGCCAACACCTTTCCACTTACTTATCGCCGAGAGTGATTTGTGGTTCAATAAACCGCTTCTTATGGACAGCAAGAAGCTTTCTGCCAATTCATTATTTTCCTTTTGTAACTTTTGGCAATTATTGACTTTGGTAATTGCCGTTAAATTTGTAACAAATTTCGATTAGTTTCGTTCCCTCCTGATTCTCATACGTACGTACATCTGTCCGGCATTTTGTATATTTTATATTTGCCATACGCCTACAAATTTTGTAAGCCACTTAAATACGTGCCAGTATTTCAAATAAAATTCCCCACACCGTATTAATATAACAAACAAACAAAAAAGTGAAGGTCAAAAGAATTGTAAACGCCGTAGCTAGGTTATTTTTAGCCCTTTTGTTTTTGAGCTTGTCAACTTCAACTCGTAAATTATAGGTTTGTATTTTGAAAACAAACTTCTTTAAAATGCAAAACAGAACAAGTTCTGTGTACTTTCCTTTTTATTAATGGCGTTTTGGCTTCGCTGCCAATTTATTATTTACTGTTTAATGCATTTTGACATTATGCTCCTTTTTAATGTCAGTTTTTAATATGTTGCAATTACATTTTTAAGCATCTTTACAGTGTTTAATTATGCCGCGCTAAAAATAGCAAAAATTTATTGTTTATTTACAAAAGGCAAGTGTTTTGTATGGACATTTCAACTCGTCTTTTGTTTGTTTTTGAATTGAGAAATATATTTCATCAACATTTCTGAACTGCCAACATTAATAAATACTTGTTTTTACATTTTTGAATGAGCAACTGCAGTGAATAGAAATATTATTTGAAAAGGTCATTTAGCTTGAATAAAAAACCAAACACAAGTGCAATGAAAACTCTTAATTACATGCGTGCATAAAATGACAATAAATTCGACAAACAAAAGCTTATTAAATCGAAAATGCAATATTGGGTGATAAACAAAAATAATCATAATAAAAACAAAATATAAAAATATGTAAACAAAAAAAAAACAAGTGCGCACATTTTGAGGCTTAAGAACAAAACTGAATAACAATTAAATGTAATTAAGAAATATTTAATTAAGAACTGTGGATAAATAAATGCGCCTTATTGTATTGCAGGCAGCGTCTCAAAAATTTGCCAAAAATAAAACGAAATGAAGCAGCTGTAATAAAAATGCAAAAATCAAGAAAAAATGATTCATAAATAATGAGATCGAGTTCAATAAAAAAGTGTTACGCTTGTGCAAAAATCACCGCTTGAGTATAAAATCAATACCGAAACAAGTTAAGCACATAAAAGCAAATCCCCAATACATCACAATTGTATTAAACAGGATTAACAGGAAGGAACTGAAGCTCCAACAAATCAAAGACAACGCCTTCCGCCGAGCTGTCGCAGAATGTCCAGCAACATTGTGCGGCAGCCACAAAAACGACATCGACATCGACAACGACATCGAGAACGCCAACAAATTCACGAGCTGCTGCTGCTGCTGCTGCTCTTCCTGGTGCCCAGTCAAAGAGCCAACGCCTGGTTCTACGATGTGGACGGCGATGCGGCCGTGGCCAGCATCAGTCCCGTATCGGATGTGCACAGCTTCAAAGTGCCCGAGACGCGCAACTCGCACAAGTCACAGCGCACGCAGCTGGTCCAGCAGTTTCCCAGCGGCCATAAGGGACATCGTCATGGCGCCTATCCGGTGCGGCGCCAGCTGGTGTTCGTCGCTCTGCTGCCCTCGGTGGAGTCGGATAACAAGAACGACTGCATCATGCCCAAAGTGCTGCCCGTGCTGGAGCTGGGCATTGCCCATGTGCAGCGGCTGGGCTTTGTCGGTGGCGTACAGATTGACATCACGCTGATCGCCCGGGACACATTCTGCTCGTCGACGTATGGTCCGTTGGGCTTCTTTGAGATCTACACGCAGTGGCCGGAGATGAATGCGATCTTTGGCCTGCCCTGCGAGTACGTGCTGGCGCCCATCTCGCGCTACGCCGATGTCTGGCAGATTCCGTTGCTCACCACTGGCGGCAATGCCGGCGAGTTCAGCAAGAAGACGGAGAGCTACTCGACTCTGACGCGCCTCAAGGGCGCTCAGGTGAACAATCTGGGCAACATGGTGCGTGCTCTGCTCAACACCTACAATTGGACACGCACCGCACTCATTTACCAGAACGAGAATGCCAAGATCAAGGGCAATTCGGTGTGCTTCCTGTGCCTGGCAGCCATACACGCCACCATCGAGAAGGAATCGGTGTACCAGCTGGGCTTCGATACCGCACACTGGACCAAGGCGTATATCATCCGGCTGCTCCGGAATGTTGCCATGCGGACAAGAAGTAAGTGTGCCGCTTTAGCTGGGGGTCACTTCTAGATGCTTAAAACTAGGCTTGACTTTGTTTACCCTTATGCACCTGTTCTTTCCAAATATTTAATGACGCATATCTTCGCTATTTATAACTTAATCGTTTTGCAATTTTATCCATTGATAAGCTATATGGATGTTCAAGTGTTTAAGGAAATTGAAAGCAATTGCTTTGGGAACATCGGATTTATGGCCAAAACTGACTTAGAGTTCTATGGCAGCTATAAGATATAGTGATCCGATCCGGCCGGCTCTGACCAATGTGATGTCTCTTTGAATAATAAGTATCTGTGAAAAGTTGTATCGCGATAGCTTTAAAGACATGGGATATATGGCCAAAACCGACTTCGAGTTCTATGGCAGATATAAGATATAGTGGTCCGATCCGGCCGGTTCCGACCAATGTGCTGTCCCGTTGAATAATACGTGCATGAGCAAAGTTCTATCACGATAGCTCAAAAACTGAGGGACTAGTTTGCATACATACAGACAGACAGACGAACATGGCTAGATCAATTTGTTTTGTCATTCTAAGCCTAACTTTTGTGGGTCTCCGACGGATCCTCGCTGTTCACCTGCCCTAATGACTGAAATAGTTTTCGTTTGGTTTCCTATAGGTACGTATACCTAGAGTTTTCCAAAAAGCTTTCTGAAATAATCAGAGTATATTGAATACACAATTCATAATGTTTACTGACATTCGTGCAATTTGAATTGAGAATTTGCGTTCATTTTCCTATTCTCGATCATCTGCATTTGCTTACATATAGTATATTGGCCTTCATTCAATGTCGTGAACACTATTCGAAAAACCTTGGCTAGCTGATCCACTTACGCTTTCATCGCATCGCGAGTACCCTGAACCGTTTAACCCCTTGTCATTTCAACTGAATGCGACTGCATTAATTAGATGTACATTTGTTTTACCCAGAACACATATGCAACATGTAACATGTAACTAGAATGAATGCACAATGGAAACTATTTCATTTTTTTGCAGTTCGATATAATATTTAGGATTCTTTTAGGCTTTACTTTCTAAAATCATACAGGTCATACATATTACATCATTTCTCAGATGCGTATGTCAATTTAATTTTATTTCCACTGGCAGCTTATCCATCTCTTCAATCTTGCAGTACTAGTTCACAATTCGCAACGGAAATCAACTAATATAAATTGATCAGCAAGCATTTGAATACAATATAATTATGGGAAATTAATGAGCTGTCTGCGCTGAGTTCGGAGCTTTATCGCCACAACATTTTTGCATTACAACTCATTTAATTATATTTATTGACAATTAACACAACAAACAATAACAAACACTATACGTATTTGTGCACATTGAATTTTAATGGGCGCTGGAGGTGAAAAACAAAAAGTGTAGAAAAAATGGTTTAAATGTGAATGGCCGTCTGTTACACTACCAAAATATGTACACAGTACGTATTAATGCTGACCAACCACAAATAAAAGGTATTGTGTATATTGGACCATTAAACGTCTAAAAATATCGACAGCTGCGTCAATATGTTCTTGTCCCTTCATATATATATATATATATCTATATATATAAACAATCGACTGTTACAAAAGCTTAAGTTGAGCAAATACGAAGTTGAACATGAACGCAGCTCAAATGTGTCACTCGCGAATACTCTTCCTTATTAATGGACACTTTCAAATGCCATTAAACAAATTATTTTCGCAATCATCCAGAAAGCAAGCTTATTGCATTTTAATGTATTCGTTTTATTCATAATTATGGCTTTGTGGGCAGTACAAATGGAATGTTTTTCTAACTCGATTTGGAGAGCTGACCACATCAAGAAACCGACAAAAGAATATATTGTTTGCTTGCTAGAAGCTAAAAATAGCACTCAAGGGCAGTAGCCCAAATTATTATTTTATAATTATCAGATTTGTTCGCTCAAGGCTTTCAAGATATTCCAAGACATATTATAGAAGTCTATTGACTTGTCAATTGTTTTCCAATGTGTATAGCCTAAATTGATAAATAATATTTAGTATTTATATTATCAGGAACCTGAATATGGCAGTTAATCACTTCATGAAGTTCCCTTTGTTAATTTGACCCACGCTTGAACTTTTAATTTATAACACATGCATAAAAGAAATTGATTTTAATTTGATAAAGGGGATAAAGTATGTTTTTTATTAAAAATACTATGTAACGTAATACCTATTGATTGAAATTGATTATGTGCGTATTAATTAAATATTTGAAGAAAAAAAAACTAAGTACATGCTATAAATAAATACAAATTGCCAAATTGATTGCCCAATTTGTATTCATTATAATTGTAAGCATCGCTAAAGTTAATATATGATACAATTCAATACAAACTGACTCATGCGATTATCAGAACACATTTGACTTTATGCAGATAAACACAGATAAAGTAAAAATACTTGCATATAAACATAAACTATAAACTCAATTTACAGAACAGTCAAGCATGCAATTTACATCAACAACAACAACAACAATCTGTTTATACTGCCACTCATTTGCATAATACCTACCTATATGTACAAGCATCGCATACATAATATATACTCAGAGCTGATGTGCAGCATTGCAACTGAAAGTACTTGTGGGATCGTTGTCTAATTAAATCAAGTCAAAGTTTTGGTCTGAACTTGGCATTGATTGCTTGCAGCAAAAGCAAAATGTCTAACCAGAAAATTCCCTGTATAAACACAGAACACAAATTTGAAGTTTATAACAAGTGTAATATGAGCAGAAATTAATTACATATTTGCATCTCCTCCACTATTTATTCTACAAATTATTGCAACTTTTCCAACTTTAATAGCATCATTTATTTTGTTGCTCTATTTTTCATAATAATTATCTTCAATTGCGATCAGTTCGAAAATAGCAATAATATACTTATTTTTATATCAGTCTATTAGTAATGCTTTTATTTATTTATATACATTCGCCTTACAAAAAAAAGTAGTTATTTTGAATAATCAACTCCAGGGTATACAAACAAAGATATGTAACTTTTTGGCCTTTACATATTTGAGTGTTTGCGAAATTGACTGGCTTTTAAATAATTAAACTAATTTTCTGGCTGTGGAAGGCAACTGTAAAAGGTGGCATAGCTAATTACAAAAGGCAATTGTTCAAGATTGCTCTGTTATTATTGCAGTCAATTACAAATAACTAAAAGCATGTAACTGATGTAATAGACGACTTAAATATATCGAGTTCCTTATTGAAAATGAAAACAATGGCTTGCAATTAATTAATTAATTTGTATAATTTTCACCCGCTTCAACAAATTGAACAAACAGTTTAGTGAAAGAATAAACACGCATTTGTCAATACTGAATCTTAAAAGTAAATATTTAAATATATGTTATTGTAAATATTTCGCCATATTTGCGTTTTGTATCATTTGTGGTGGGGAATATGATTAATACCAGGCATTGCCTGCTGGCTTCCAGGCTTATTACATATTTATGCACATCTCTGTGACATTCAAGTTTTAATTAAAAAAATAAACATACATTTATGCGGGTAGCAAATGCTTGAATTTATTATTGGAATGTCATATGAAATGCCTAGCGGCATATTTTGCGATTGTTTTGGACACTTTTAAATACACAAGTATAATGTGTTTGTCAAGGTGATTGTATTGTATTGATATTACATTTGTTAAATTAATTGACCTCCAAAGAAAGACATTTAAGGGAAAACTTAAAGTCGATAATTGTGTATTAAATACATTATGGAAATAGAAAGTTCCGTGAGAAGGCAATGAATGTCTTAATAGGCTAGTACTTTTCCATGAAGGGCCAAACAATTATTCTATACAATACTAGGATAATATCCACAAAATGTTTCAAGTGCTGCCGTCAAACGAAGAATCAATTTGCTATAATCTACTTCATAAGCTAAAGCGCCATTGAGTCAGATCAACTACATCAAACGCTTCCAAATTATCTGCTGACGTCAAAGCAACTGACACATTCACAACGCAAATGTCGTTCTAAAGTACAAAATGTGGAAAAAAGCTAAGTCTAAAAAAAGAATCTAACTACATTAATAACAAGGTGTACACATTTCAAATAAATTAATACATTTTTAATGACAAGAGGCCAGCAGCTTAATGCTTGAGGCTTGAGGCTTGAGAGCTGCCTCCACTTTGGTTTTGTAAGCAAAATCGGACAATAGACAAAGAGTAGCACCGAAAATGTATGGTGCTATTGAAGCTGCTGTTAGATGAAATTTGTAATTTGTTGTGCTCATTTGTGGTGTTTTTTTTGCTTTTGTCTATTTTGCAGTTGTCATTATGTGTGCCGATCCGCAGTCCATACGTCAAATTATGCTGACAGCCGAGGAGTTGAATATGATCGATAGCGGTGAATATGTTTTCATCAATATTGAATTATTTTCGCGGTGAGTACAAGTACAAGTACAAAATCAATATATAAATTACTTAGCGAGCCCAAGTGGGTAGCAATAATAACAACAACAACAACAACAACAATAATAGTAATAATAACAATCACACAAACTGATCATTTATAGCAATCGCTACAGTTTGTGGCCTTTCACTTTGCCAAACACGCGCACTTTGAATATTCTTTACAAAGTGCGCATAATACATATTAGCCAAGGTTATTAAAGTTATCAAATTTACCAACAAAAATAGCTCTGAGCGACTCCAGTCAGCAATTTATATCTATTTATAAAACGAGGAAATTCCATTTTTCAGCACATGTCTGACTTGACCATTATTAACACTAATGGCAAATAATAATAAATACAAAAAAGAAGAAGACATATGTTTTTACTGTCCCCACCAGCCTCTTGTGGCTAGCTGCTGTCTAATTACTACGATGCCGTCAATTTGCCAAGTCATTGCTTCCTCACACCCACATATCATCTTTTCTTTGTACACAATCAATAACTTGACCATTTTTGCAAGGCTACATTTGCTTTGGTTTGGCATGCTACAAAATGGTCTTTATTTATTTATGTGTGCGTACAATCTAACCAGTTTTGAGCGAATAAAAGATGCCTAGTAGCAAATTCCAGCTAGCCAACAATATAGTTATTGATTTAATGTCGATTGCTAACCATTCATAAATTACAAAAATGTAATTATAATTGAAATTTTAAAATTGACCCATATTTTGTGCAAGTATGCGGAAAACCCACAAAAATTCCAGTAAAAGCACAAGGATGTCTATGAATTGGTTAGTAAACACAAAACTAATCTACAAGCGCCGGAAAATATATTACATTTACACTGAAATTTATTTGCTTGGAAATCAAAATTACTTAGAAATAAAAATCAACTCTAAAATAATATACAATTCATATGGAAATGTTCTTTCACATCAATGGCTTTAAAAAATGAAAAATAAAAAGTTGTAAATTGCTTTAAGCGCTTAACCAGCTCATAGTTTGTTGTGTGTTTTTGTATACTCTGTACACCATGAAAACGGTGAAAGAAGTCTATTATGAAATATTTACAATGGATACATCTATGACATCTGTTCAATGAATATATTTTCCTATCAGTTCATATAAGGATACAATAATATAACAAATCTAAGTTGAACAAAGTAAAAAAGCAGTCAACCAAATAGAATAATTTAATTACACATTGTGATCTGCTGGCTTGATTTGGAGTTCATTTCCGTTCTACTATATGAGACAACGATATTCAGAAATTACTTTTGAAAATTAAAGTAAAGTTTATTGCCGAATGTAATCAATGACATTATGGGGTCATGCGTACTACATTCATTTAGCTGTTGCTTCTACACCATTGAAAAAACTTAATATACATACGTAAGTGTTGTTTGAGGTGGGGTAAGCAAATAACAAATATATATTTAGGAGCAGAGAGACAGAAAGACAGAGAGACAGAGAGAGAGAGAGAGATATAGAGAAAGACAGACATAGGGAGAGGGAGCGAAAGGGCAGATAGTTGGGGCTAGCTCTCTCTCTCTCTCTCTCTCTCTCTCACTCTCTCTCTCTCTCTTTCGATATGTGAGCGAATATGCGGTTATTAGTTGCATGTAAATTACTCGTAAATGCAGTCTAATCGCATAACCTCTGTGAACTTGTAATCAATGTAAAGTAAAGCGAATGTATAAAGAAACCTAGCTGCATAATGCAATAAATAATGCATTTCCTGATATAAATTCGAAATTCGACGTAAGTTTACCGACTATCATAGAATTCAATTTAATTGATGTTTAAGTGACTGTATTTGTTGCACTTTAAATGCGAATAAATTCATTCATAAGCAACTACTTAATACATATATAAAGCTCAACAGATGAGTTTTCGATTAGAAATCAGAATATATTTCTGCTTTCAGTTTGAATAATTCTGCTTTTAGATATTTAATGAGTGGCGTTTATTGAATGAAGTATTTAATTGATTTCGATAAGGATATTTACTAATATTGCTGATGGCATTATCTAGTGTAATTACGCTGCATTTTTCACATGTATTAAATTATCAATTCACCAATTCACAAGCTTATCCATGTTTCATCTTTTACGCTTTATAAGTAATCAGACAGAGGCATCAGCAGCTAGGGAATAATCTGTTTACTATCCATAATCGAATTGCTTGAAATGTCACTTGCTGACACAGCACAGGACAGCTGACATTGAGTTGCTAACACAAGCAAATAGTAACTGATAAGAAGTACATGCACTTACACTGTGTACCATGCACATCAAAATAGCTCACATTCACATCGACAGCAGCAGCTACACTCGAAAAACAACACTAATGCTTTCTGAAAGACCTAAGACTTGGGCATGATAATTATTTATAGGAAAATCAGAGCAGAAAGCACAATTGATTAGATTTAGATTTAGATTGCATCAAAAGTTTCAAATTTTTAAAGTAACTTTTTTTGAGACTGTGATCTGCTAAGCTACAATTAAAGATGATTAACGCTGCTCGTCTTACTGCGGATTGTGCTACTTGTTCTGTTTTCACAGTGAACACAATCGCATATTGACACATAGACAGACAGAGAGAGAGAGAGAGAGAGAGAGAGAGGGAGAGGGAGAGAGACATGTGTAAACTAAAACTGGGAATCGTTTAGCATTGTGCAATTTGCATTTCTATTAATAAATGATTTATGACGCATATGAGACAAAAGCTAGGACTAAATGCAAAGGCATTGATAAGGCGAGAGTACAAACTGCAAGCCCTGATAAGATACTCGAATTAAGTACATTTGCACACACACACACCACACACACACACACCACACACACCGCACACTCACATGCATCGTGTAATTTTGTATATATTGCTCCGCCAATTGCAGTGTGCCATATATGACGTCGCTGCCCTGGTATGATAAGAACGATACCGACTTCAACAATGAACGCGCCAAGAAGGCCTACACAGCCATGCTGACCGTTACGCCCAAGCAGCCCAACGATGATGCCTACACAAAGGTCTCCAACGAGGTGAGTTCCCCCGCCGGCAGCGAATTTGCATAGTAATGAATTTGAGGCGACGGGGTAAAGCGTATTTTTGCCCACTTCTTTTCGGCCAATTTCCGTTGGACCATCATCGATATATACATTTTTGTTTTTATACCCTGAACCCATTCAAAATGGGTAAAAAGGGTATAATGAAGTTGTGCAAAAGTATGTAACAGGCATAAGGAAGCATCTCCGACCATATAAAGTATATATATTATTGATCAGTATCAACAGCCGAGTCGATTTAGCCATGTCCGTCTGTCTGTCCGTCCGTCTGACCGTCTGTCCGTCTGTCCGTCCGTCTGTCTGTCTGTCTGTATGAACACACAGATATCAGAGACTACAAGAGCTAGAGACTTCATATTTGGAATATAAGTTCTCCGAGTCCGGGACAGATCAAGTTTATTTCATTTTATCGATAATTCGTACCGTTTAAAAGTTATCGATAAATTTCGATTTCAGACTAGAGTTTTTGGGACATAACTTCAAAGTTATAAGAGCAAGAGGCCCCAAATTTGGCATGTATAATCTCAAAAAACGCATTTTTTAAGGTACGACCTTGCAATTTGGTTTGGTCACACATATTATCGACAATTGCTTGCCCCAAAAAGATCGGACAATAAGCACAGAAGTTATTTAAGATTTAACTTTCCATTGTGTGGGGCTCAGCGAAAAGCAAGCTAACTGCTTAAACCGCATGCACTGCTTGCAGTATGCGTGTGCTTGTATGTATGCACACTATTAGGCAAGTATTAATGGAAGTCAAAACTGGGTTCAGGGTATCTCGTAGTCGGGCACTCCCGACTAGAGCACTCTTACTTGTTTTGTTTGTCTCATGCATACTGACTGCCAGTACACGTGCTCATCGCCAGCTTTTTTTTGCAAGTGTTCTTCGTATCATATACATATGTAAATATGTATCCGATGTTTGCACGAGTCGGTAGAATTGTAAACATATGTAGTAGATACACGAGTAAACTACCAAGACAACAATAGTATCAGAGGGCTCAGACTGAGATTCCCTACAGCTAATCGAAAATATCTAAAGATACAAGCTTCAAAGTATGCAGATACCTTTCTTTCTTTCTATTATAAACAATTTAAATTTGATAAATATGCTTAAGTTGGATTAAATCCATGGATTTCAAACAGTATTTATAAGTCTCACAATCATTGATAGATGGCACATTCTATTAATCATATTTACTTGCACAATTCCATACAAACCTTTCAAATGCAATTTATGATTATAGGGTATGGCAGACAGAAGACAACGCCTGAAAGCATTTGTGCTGCTCAGACAGCAACATGAACAAGTAATTTCTGTAATTTGTTTTCTTCTTGTTTAGACTCTTTTGCTGGTATGATAAGCAACCAGTCTGTGCCCAAGCTGCACCTGGGCTAATCCTATTGTCACTTGACACGTTCTATCTCCAAGAAGCTGCCTTTGCAGATTTGCTAGTGTTTGTGGCAAGTGCAGCCGGAAGGAACAACAAACGCATCAGAAACTCATTATACAAATCGCTACAAAATTGCATTTATTTTCTTATACCCTGGGCAGATATAACTAATTTATGGAACATTTTATTTTATCTGCTTCTCTGAAGTTGACTTTAACCATTAAAACAAAAACATGTAGGCAAAACAACAAGGTTAAACAACATGTTGAAAGTGAATAGCAACAAATGCATATATCTTATTCAAGTTGGAATTAAAATATATTTTCTATGCCTATTCCGATTAAAGACTTATCAATTGAATGTATTTTAGCACAGATTTAATAAAGAAAAAAACACGAGCTAATCTGCTGAAATATCAGCTGTATCGAAAAAAAAAAAAAGTATACAAAAAGGACTTGGCTGCGGCTTAACGTTTTGTCATGTCCTTGATTTATGGGACATGCTCTGCCTGCGAATATTTCTAAGGGCGCTCTCAGTCGCATCTCCAACTCCACCCAAAAGTCAGCAATTGCAAATGCAGCTCAGCGCCACATGGACGCCGGCTGTAAAAAGGACCTCGGCAGAAAGTCTCTGCCCACGCCACCCATATGCCTAAGTCCCTCTGCGTCCATGGGACAGTGAGTTGGAGCTGGTGGACTCCATACGCACAACTTGGCAGACAGCGGCGAGCAATAATTTCCGCACGGATTCTGGCACAAAATCGACGTTGTCGTTGTCATTGATGTTATTGTCAGTGTTGTCCGTTTAGATTGACAAAAAAAACAACTGCTAGGGTAGCAAACTAAATTTACAAATTTTCGGGCACAAAAATACTTAATCAATTAAACATAATTTAAAGAAAACTAGTTTCGTTTTGTTTTTTTAAATTAAAAAAAAAACCTTTAAGTACCAACATTATAAATACAATAATTTTATATTTGTTCTGGATGAATAAAAATACCTTTAGCCATTATTTTGGCCCCTAACTAATACCATTTACAAAATACAAATTGCACTTCCATTTCCTACATAAGTACATCTGTGAATAAAATAGCTAAAGTGACAACACTGGCTATCCGGACTTTGCCATTGCGATTTGCTAGTAGCGTCTACTACGTAATTGAATTCCTGGTTGAAAAAGCAATTGACCAGCCGAAAGCTATAGCTACGACACTAAAAAGAGAAACTACTAACTGTTGGCTGTGATTAACGTACTGTGAAATTCATTTGCAGATCAAAGACATCGCTTCGGCCAAATATAATTACACGTTCAGCGAGAATGAGCCCATATCTGCATTCGTGACGTCCTTCTTCGACGGTGTCCTGCTGTATGCGAATGCGCTGAACGAAAGCATCCGCGAGGATCCCAGCATGCTAACCAGACCCATCAATGGCACCGACATGGTGCGACGCATGTGGAATCGCAGCTTCACGGGCATCACTGGCAACGTGACCATCGACTCGAACGGTGATCGCATCTCGGCGTATTCGCTGCTGGACATGAATCCCAACACTGGCCGATTCGAGATCGTCGCCCATTTCCTGCACAATCGCCTGGAGTTTGAGTCGCAGAAGGAAATCCATTGGGCTGGCGGCCGCGAGCTGGCGCCACCCGATCGTCCAATCTGTGGATACGATGGATCACTGTGCCCGGACAATTGTGAGTTATCTGTTAATATGATGTAATAGAAATACTATAAGTTAAAATTGGGAAAATATCTTTAGAAAAGATATCCGTCAGACTATCTTCAGCAATCTTTGGAAATAATAATAAATTTATAAGTTATTTTGTAACTAGTGACTGTGACTAACTTATTAAATAAATAATATTATTGTTACTAATGCAAGACCCTTTAATTAGCACTGCCTGGCTATGCCATACTGTCGATAGTGCTGGGCACAATGGTTATCGTGATGGCGGTCTGCTTCTTCTTTGGCTATCGCCATTATATTGCCGAGGCCGAGATCAATTCGATGAGCTGGAAGGTATCGCTGGAGGATGTCATGTTCCGCGATGTCGCCGACCATGTACTGCGTGGATCATTTCATTCGCTGGTCAAGCAGAGCTCACAGCTAACGCTCATGTCCGAGGACATGGTGTCCATCAATGGCGATCGCCAGATCTTCATACCCGTGGGCATGTACAGGAAGAGCAAGGTGGCCATCAAGCCCATCGAGCTGGACAACGTTCAGGGCGTGCTGTCGCGCAATCTGATGCTGGAGCTGAAGCGCATGAAGGACTTGCAGCACGATCATCTGGTTAAGTTCTACGGCGCCTGCCTGGATCAGCGTCGCAGCTTCCTGCTAACCGAATACTGTCCCAAGGGCTCGCTACAGGACATACTGGAGAACGAGCAGTTCCAGCTGGACTGGATGTTCAAGCTGTCGCTGATGCACGACATTGTGCGCGGCATGCAGTTCATACACAGCTCCGACATACGCTCCCATGGCAATCTCAAGTCCTCCAATTGTGTCGTTGACTCGCGGTTCGTGCTCAAGATCACCGACTTTGGCCTGCACAGCCTGCGACGCACCCATCACGACATCGAGAGCGATATTGAGAACTGCATTAGTCATGCGTACTGGAAGAGTAAGTCCGCTAACGTCTATCGATCTCTTCAGACTCTTCATCATTAGCATGCTTGCCTGCTTTCAGAACGCTTGTGGACCGCACCTGAGCTACTGCGGCTGGAAGGTCAGCGTGCTCCCGAGGGCACCCAGAAGGGTGATGTCTATTCGTTTGGCATAATTGTGCACGAGATAACCACGCGACAAGGGCCCTTCTATTTGGGCAAGTGTGCGCATGAAAAAACGCCTCAAGGTATGCAACAAAAGAATAACACACTTTGTACTATTATATTAACGAGGGTGTACTAAAGTAGGGCAACCATTTTAAGCTTAACGTTTCTATCACTAGAACTAACCCATAACATCTCCTACATACCAATTCGCTATATATGTATATACTTAAGTATTCAATAGAACTGGGTAGAAATCCCAAAAGTATTTTGCTAAGGCATTCAGAAATTGAAAGAACATTTCGTAGTTGCTTAAATTTGAGTTTGTCCTTAGAAGTTATTCGAGCTTGGAACGGATCGGCGAGTTGAATGCGAAGAAATATTCAAATATTCAAACGAATTGACACAAATTGATCATTTTTAATTTTGTCGAAAAATGTAAATTATAAACTTATGGCAGACCGGCTGAAGGGCACATCGAAGCTATCCGTGTCGGAGACATAGCCACAGCTGTGACGCAGCCAGTACCAACAGCCATGCTTCTTTTGTCGCGCCCTTGCCCTTGCCCTTGCCGGCTCCTTCAATACAATAACTGGCGAATCTACTACCGATCTTCTGCTGTCCTCCTGCCTGGACAGTTGCCGTTGCCGTTGCCGTTGCTGCTGTTGCCTCTCCAATTCCCACAGCCACCCGATGCGCGAGTTATCCCATCGACTTCTGCATGCACGTCTGTGGCAAAAGACCCGATCGCAATCACAATCGCCAAATATAATCTCAGCATCTGTTGGCCCTAACGAAGAGTTGGATAGATATCGTAATGTTTGCTAGTTGAGCCACGTTCTCTGCGGACTAACCTCTTTTCCGAGACGTCTGTGCGTGAATGTTTTCAGTGCTCCTTGCGGTGTGCATCAACAAATTGAAAATCTTGATTTCCGCCTGGGTCTCACGCTCATAGCAAAAAGCCAGGAGCAGGCAATTTCTGGCATCATGATGAAAGACTTTGTCATCAAAAGATTGATTCATTAACTCTCGCATGAGCGTATCCTTGGTTATTATATTGGGCTCATATATGCGTTCCGAATACATGAATGTATTGTAGTGAAGTGTTTGTGGGTGTATTAGTGTACTATTGTAATGGCCTACAGGACAAAAGATTCAGTGCTGTCCATTAGAACTGGGAAACTAGCAAAATACTTATAATTTACAGTTTTCACAAAAATCAAAATGAAGTATAAAGCACAGCGGTCTGTATCTCTCGGTTTCGCTCTTTTTTAGAGATCGTCGAGCTGGTTAAGAACTACCAGCCGCAGCTGAACAAACCCTTCCGTCCAGAGCTGGAACCGTGCGGGGATACCAAGGCGGATGTTATTGGCATCATTAGACGCTGCTGGGCTGAGGATCCTGTGGAGCGACCCGACTTCAACACGCTTAAGTCCATGATACGCAAGTTCAATAAGTAAGTACATATTTTACTAATTGATATCCTTAATAAATTATATATTGACTAAAAATATCTTAAGCTTCATCATCAGTTTCAATTGTATCAATTTATTAAAAATTGAAGTCTGGTATTAAACAAACCTTTTTTCAATTCCAAGATTTGGGTAATAACGAAAGAAAATTACTTTAAATAAATTTGCCCAACTGATTTCCATTCCATTCAACTTGCACCCACAGAGACAACGAAACCGGGAACATTGTGGACAACCTGCTGAAGCGCATGGAAATGTATGCGAACAATCTGGAGGAGCTGGTCGAGGAGCGCACCCAAGACTATCTTGAGGAGAAGAAGAAGTGCGAGAAGCTGCTCTACCAGTTGCTGCCACAGAGCGTCGCCGCCCAACTGATCAGCGGCCAGCCGGTGGTGGCCGAGACCTTCGACCAGGTGACCATCTACTTCAGCGACATCGTTGGCTTCACGGCCATCTCGGCGGAGAGCACGCCCATGCAAGTGGTGCAGTTTCTCAACGATCTGTACACCTGCTTCGATGCGATTGTCGAGAACTTCGATGTGTACAAAGTGGAGACTATTGGTGATGCCTATATGGTCGTCTCCGGTCTGCCCATACGCAATGGCAACTCGCACGCCCGTGAGATAGCACGCCTCGCCCTTGCCCTGCTGGAGGCGGTGCACAACTTCCGGATCCATCATCGGCCCGACGATCGCCTCAAGCTGCGCATCGGCCTCCATACGGGCGCCTGTGTCGCCGGCGTTGTTGGCCAGAAGATGCCGCGCTACTGTCTCTTTGGCGACACTGTTAACACCGCCTCGCGCATGGAGTCCAATGGGGAGGCGCTCAAGATACACATCAGCGAGACGACCAAACTGGCGCTGGATGAGTTTGGCAGCTTTGTGACGACGCGCCGGGGTCTGGTGCCCATGAAGGGCAAGGGCGAAATGCTGACGTATTGGCTGGAGGGCGAGGTGCCCAAGCCGGAGCCCAAGCTGCTGCTCACGCGCCGCTCATCGCTGAAGCAGCCGCAACGCCAGCCCCCGCCGCCACCGCCTGCCACAGCTTTCTACAAACAATACTCGGAGCTGGCGCCGCCAATGCCGGCGATAGCGCTACCCACCACTGACAAGGACAACTCACCGAATCTGCGCGTCAAGCGCAAGATCAGCTCCAGCTCGCCCAAGCTGAACGGCAGCTGCTTTGACCACAAGACTGACCCAGAGCCCAGCAGCTGCTACTTGGATGCGTCACAGCCAGCCTGTGCGGATATCTACAGCAGTCGCTCGCTGCGCAGCGTGGAGGCAGTCGAGGCAGCTGGCGCCGACGACAGCTGGGAGCTGGCCAACTTTCGGCTGCCGCTGAGCAAGCTGCGGAATCACAACAACAGCAGCAGCAGTAGCCCGACGCAAACGAACTCCAATTTCAATCTGAGCGGCATACTGCAGCCGCCGCCGCTGCAGGCCAGGACGCGCCTGAAGCAATCACCCACGATCTCAACGCTGTTAAAGAGCACAGACACGGGCAGCATGGTCAGCGGCCAGCGGATTAAGTTTGCCGACTGCGATGAGACGCCACTGCTGAGCCGGCAGACGGCTGCTCAAACGTTGGCAGCTGCTCAAACGCTCAGTCTGGAGCGCAGCGGCAGCAATCAGAACATTCCAAATCTGAGCAGCGACAATCCCTATGGCTATCTTGTCAAGAACTACAAGCAGCTGCTCTGCAAGCCCGCAACCGTCTCGAATAGCCACGGACACGCAGTGTCCTTGGCCGAGGAGTGTCCACGTCCTCCGGTGTCTGCCCGTGGTGCCGGAGGCAGCAATGTCACGCAGCCGCTGCTGACCAAAATTAACTCGTAGCTGTAAGCATTGAGACTTATTTGCCCAGCACCGGCTATCCGGTCGGAGGGCCCATCTCTAGTACCTACTCGTAATGATGCATATTAAATGTACTTGTTTGTGATAATAAGTTAAATCCAAGTTGAACAATTTAGTAGTTAACCAATTGAAATAATATTGCTCGTTAGATCTACATACATACAAATATCGTATACTATTCCGACAATTGTCTCCTCAAAATGCAATTGGCACGTTCATAAACTTTTTATTTAAAAACTATCGACATTATATACAATTTATACACAAGTTCTGAGTGTTTTTTTGGAAAATGATCTGCAAAATTTGATGAGATTTGCAACAGACGACTGAGAGATAATTAAATTCGTAATGTGAAGCTTTTGCGCGTGTAGTTTTAAAACCTCTTTTATTTAAGTAGCGAATTATTTAGCTGGCTTGTAAAACTCCAATAAATGTAAATATTTAGTTTGAAGATTTCAACCAATTTGTTCAAATGTAGTTTCTCCTCCAATAAATTCGTTCCTGGCGCTTTTAATAGTCGTCAACAAACTCAGAAACTATTCTAACTGAATTCTTATTAAGTTTTAAATTAAATCATGCATACAAATGTAATTGTAAAGTATTAAAAATACAAAACAACATAAGAACTCAGATCCCTTAAAAAATAAATATTTATTTCCATGTAAAATGTTTTTGCTGTCGCCCTGTCTTTCCAAGAAGAAGAATTTTTGCTCCCAATTCATAACAACGATCTTTAACTCTTAAAAGCTAGCTAGTGCGGTTTTCATCTTAACATCATCCAATTTTAAAATGTATCAGACTTAAATGCAGAATGGCTACAGACTTCATGATTTCTATGGACTATTTAGGTAAAAACGAAAATTGGAAATTGCTTAAAAATTCATTACATCATTATTATAAATGCCAAACCATGATCAAAACTCCCTCCAGAACAAAAATAGGATCAGATTGACAAAGTTATGGGAGTTTTAGGTAATTGAAAGGCATTTGCATTATTTATTGTTATTTATTATTTATTGTATATTATTATTATTTATTATGATTTATTTATTGTCTTATTTTGGCTTCGAATATTCCATGTACTAGCCAAAAAATTGAAAGCCGATAAGTTATCGATTGGTAATCTAACAGTGCCATTTTGAGTTGGGCTTGGATTCCAAAGTGCCAATTGAGTACATGTAAATAAGAGTACAGCTGCTTGTTTGCTGTTCATTGAACAATAAAGTAAAACTACAAATTTAATACAATAATCAAAGACAACGAAGTGGCGTAATTTAAGGTAAAGACGCGATACTCTATTGTTTTAAATAATAATATCATGAATAGTTAATATCGATAAACATACGAAATTAAATTGCATAATTAAAAAATGCAAATCAACAATCATTTGGATGAATTGCAAGTTTTGTTTTGAGCTCAATGGATATTGTAGTGATATAATTTAGTGCGTTTGCACAATAGTCAGTTCATATTGTTGTTTTATCTCCTAATTTCGGTGATTTTCTCAAATGACGAAATATTGTGAAATAGCAACAAGCCGGAAGACTGCCGCCCATTAAATAAAGCGAATCGACCAATTAATAATAATACATATGTACATAGTACATATTATCTACTAACTACGAGCAAATAAATAAAAATTATATCTCAATACAAGTAGTCACTTAGCTATGTCACAAAATTTGTACCCAGTTTGTTCGTCATTGTCTGCACCCGACGCTCTTATCGTAGTATAATTATCACATTTTGCGCACGCCTTTTCATATCAATGTCAATATCACGAATAGTTTGAGCTCTCAATCGAACTGTATGTGTGCATATGTAGCATTTTTAAATATTCAGCCAATCGCAGGTCACGCAAAATGTTGTACTGTCCGCCGAACGTGACGCTCAGCGAGATTTGGACGAAGCATGGCATCTCGCACTGCTTCATGGACACCGTGGGACCGGCTATCTGCGGTGGCTTCCTCCTTCTCTTTGGCAGCATACAGCTGCTTATGTACCGCAAATATGCCACGCCCACGGATCCCACACAGATCTCCAAGTCGCGCCTGTACGCGCTGCAAATGTTCCTGCTGCTCCTAGTGCCGGTGCTGGCGCTCATGCGTTTCTTTTTGAATGCTCGCATCTATGCCGATGGTGCCGTCTATGGCTATATGGTGAGTGTTGCTGCAGTCACTACTCTGAAGTTGACTCATTCCACAAATCTATTGTAGATATTTTACACATGCGTTGTGTGCTTCTCGTATCCGTTTTGCATCTGTCTGATAGTCAAGGAGCGGCATTATCAGCTTCCTTCGGTGCCCACGCGTGGTCATGGCCTCATTTTACTGCTCTTCTGGACATTGGCGTTGATAAATGAGGCATTGGCTATTATTAATTTGGACCATGAGGACTGGTGGTTCCACTTAAAGAAGTATGTCTGGCTTACCATTGATTTTTTTAATCTAATCTATGTGTGTCCTTACAGCAACAAAGATGAAATTGAGATGGGCATGTTTGTTACACGCGCGCTGAGCTCGTTGCTTATCTTTGTGCTGGGCCTAAAAGCGCCCGGCATTATGGCGCCCTATAATCCGCACCAGCGGCTGGAAAATGATTCATCGAGCGATTCAACGGGCACGTTGCCAACGGGCTCTGCTTTTCGCAACGGATGGCGCAAACTGCGCACTCTATTCCCCTATCTGTGGCCCAAAAAGGATGCCATGCTGCAATTTGCAGTGGTTGTTTGCATCATACTGCTCGTCGCTGGCCGCGTTATCAAACTGTTTCTGCCCATTTATCGCAAGCTGTTGGGTAGGTCATGTTGTCAACTATCACAAATGGTTGCAATACTCAAATCTCTATCTCTCTCTTTCTCCTCACCAGTCGACAGTCTAACAATTGAGCCAATCGTATTTCGCTGGGACTTCGTGCTTATTTATGTGGCGCTATCGTTTCTGCAAGGCGGCGGCACTGGCGGCATGGGCCTGTTTAATAATCTGCGCACTTTCCTCTGGATTCGCGTGCAGCAGTACACGACGCGCGAGATTGAGATTGATCTGTTCAGGCATCTGCATCAGCTGTCGCTGCGCTGGCATCTGCAGCGCAAGACGGGCGAGGTGCTGCGCATCATGGATCGTGGCACAGACTCAATTAACAATCTGCTCAACTATATTGTATTCTCCATAACGCCTACTATACTCGATCTTCTTGTGGCTGTCGTCTATTTCATTTATGCCTTCAACTGGTGGTTTGGCTTAATTGTGTTCCTAACCATGTTTTTGTATATCGGTAAGTCGATCATTTTACTACTCAACTGATTTTCTGTTATTAATTTCAATTGCTAAATTCGAACGTTACCAATCCTTTTGGTGTTTCTATCAATCATTTGATCAATTAATTTATTTTGAATTTCTCCCACAGCATCCACAATTGCTATCACGGAATGGCGCACCCAGTACCAAAGGCGCATGAATCTGGCAGACAACGAGCAGCGCGCTCGAAGTGTGGACTCGCTGCTGAACTTTGAGACAGTCAAATACTATGGCGCCGAGGGCTATGAGGTGGACTGTTACAGGGAGGCCATACTCAAGTATCAGAAGGAGGAATTTCTGTCCATGCTCACGCTGAATATGCTCAACACTGCCCAAAATATTATACTCTGCCTGGGTCTGCTGGCTGGGTCCATGCTCTGCGTATATTTGGTGGTGCACCAGCAGACCCTGACCGTGGGCGACTTTGTGCTCTTCTCCACATATCTCATGGATTTGTATATGCCGCTCAATTGGTTTGGCACCTATTACCGCGCCATACAGAAGAATTTTGTAGACATGGAGAATATGTTCGATCTGCTGCGCGAGGATGAGGAAATCGTGGATGCGCCAGGCTCTGCTCCGCTGCTGACAGCTGGCGGGGGCATAGAGTTCTCCAACGTAACGTTCGGCTACTCGCCGGAGAAGTGTGTGCTGCGCAATGTGAGCTTCACAGTGCCCGCTGGCAAGACAGTGGCCATTGTGGGACCGTCTGGTGCTGGCAAGAGTACCATTATGCGACTACTCTTCCGTTTCTACGATGTGCAAACTGGTGCCATATCAATAGATGGCCAGAACATCAAACTGGTTCAACAGCAAAGTCTGCGAAAGGCAATTGGTAAGCAATAATGTACAAAGTATATATGTGTATATATATATATATCTGTATCAATTTTTTCCGTGCAAATTAACTAAATTCTGTTTTTTCAGGCGTTGTTCCCCAGGATACAGTGCTCTTCAACAACACAATTTTCTACAACATCGAATACGCGAAAATAGGCTCAAGTCCAGATGCTGTTTACGATGCTGCGCGCTCAGCGGACATACATGAGAGAATCCTGGCTTTCCCCGACAGCTACGAGACGAAAGTGGGCGAGCGGGGATTGCGTCTAAGTGGCGGTGAAAAGCAGCGCGTGGCCATTGCGCGAACGCTACTGAAGTCGCCCATCATAGTGCTACTGGACGAGGCTACCTCGGCGCTAGATACGCACACGGAGCGCAACATACAGGCGGCATTGGCACGCGTCTGTGCCAATCGGACGACAATTATTGTCGCACATCGTCTGTCCACCATAATACATGCAGATGAGATTATAGTGTTGCAAGAGGGCAGCATTGTGGAGCGTGGCAGGCACGAGCAGCTGCTGCTGCGAGACGACGGCATCTATGCGGACATGTGGCAGCAGCAGCTTAAGAATCTGGATGCTGAACAAAGTGCAGCTGTGGATGCTGAATCATCTACAGCCGCTACTGGAACAGCGGAGAAGCCAAAGGCGCCGTCTGCCTCAGGCAGTGGAGCAAACTTTAGATCGGGTCATGCGCACGGAGGCGCGCGTTAAGAACTGGCTATAGGAAACATAGTTTCTAGGGTTTATTTCGATAATTGTTGTTGCATGTGATTTGTGGTACTTGTTGTGCACAATGAGCAGTTTGTCTGATTCCTAGTTCTTGTCTACTTTATTGTAGTAATATTGTAATAAACAAATAATTATAATTTTTATAAATTTAGATGGCACCTTCTCTTACTCTCAATTTGTACCCTTTCAATTGAAAGAGCATCGGCTATAACTGATGCAAGAGAGGCGCCGCTCTTAATCAAAGTCTGTGTCTCAAGCGGAGACGGTTGCTTATCAGTAAGAACCTCCAGCAAGGCCAGAGCGTCGGCTTTATTCCGGAGCCAGCTTCAGTTTGAGTGCGGAACGCGAGCTAAGCAGACGTGGGATTCGAAAGGCGATCGCGAGACTTACGTTGGTGATAAAGAAAATCGGCGGTTTCTTTGAAAACATTTCTAATTACATATATAGTTAATATATATATATATATATATATATAGTTATATACACATATATACTACATGCAATCAGAGTGTAGTGTAAATCGTTAATAAATCGGCATATTCACGAGAATTTTTTGCCAGTAAATCATGCGGCGACTGAAGTGTTCCGTGTTTGTGTGTACGTAGAAAGTAGCAAATAACCTAATTGATAAACCCCAGGGACCATATCAAATATTTATTCAGGAGCATGACGTAATGTTTCATTGAATAACATTTAAAACAAAAAACCACTAGCAATATGTATATTTAATAATAATATTGATTAAACAGTTTTGCGCTCTGTGATGACCACATGAATAATCTACATACATATGTATACATCTACTTGCATATATGCGTATACACATATATAGCATATATGTATAGCAAGTATATAGACAAAATTCAATTGATAAAGTGTATTGGATGCTGTTGCCCCCGGCACGGGATGTCATCAAGTTTATTGCCACACACAACAATTTTATGTTGAATGCAAATGCTCAACAACATTTTCAATTTTCAGTTCTATTTTTGGTTATCGATGTCGGTCGCGCATTCAACATAATTGGAATCAATAAGCAAATGCTCTACGAATATGTGGGCAATGTTCTCGTCGGCTCCAAGCCCCAGGACGAAGGACGTCCAGCACCGCCAACCACTGGTTGGATAGTCCGCGGCAAACTTACGCTCCAGCGTCAGAGTGAACTGACCATGGCCGCAGCGGTAAGATAGTTGTTAATAACACAGAGAAGTTGAATGATTCCAACTATCACAAATGTCTACAGATCCGATATATAGGAGTAGTAAAATAGCTTCATAATAGAAAACCAAAGGAATAGTGTCTTGAGTAGTTATATTAGTTTACTAACTTAATGTTTGAAAGTCGAGTTTTTGAGCAGGCTGATGAAATCAGGTATTTAGTTTGAAGATACTTTCCATAATATTTCATATTTAGTATTTTGAGATGTCACAGACATATTATTAAATACTCTAAGTTCACTACATACTAACTCTTAAAACTAATACTGAATATTGCTAACTTCTGCTTATATGCTACAAAATATATGAATTTAGCATGGAATTTAAAAATAAATCAAAGGTTGATAGAAATGTTTGATATAAAATCGGTTTTCACCTCAGTTGCTTCGAACTTGCGTCAAATGTACTTTGTGCATAACTTATAGTTGAAATTTTCGCTGAACTGTAATGACCCTTTAATTTCGATACTACAGAATTAATAATGTTTTAATTAATGCAAAATACGTGCTTTTGCTTACACCGTTCGTAAATAAAAAGTATAAGCATAATACTACTATGTAGATATGTACATACTACATGTATGTAATCAATTGAAAATCAAAAAAAAAAGAAAAGAAGAAGATGAATTTGATTGATTTCATGATTCAATCAAGTGCGAACTGTGAAAGATGCCAGGGCCCCCTTTTATTCCCAGAACACTCAAGCTCAACTTATTGCAGACACTTTGCAAAAGAATTCGCAGATGAATTAAAAACAATTTAACCTTTCGCCAGTCCCAGTGCACAATGAACTGAACTCGGCTGTGAACTTCTTTCATTGAGCCCAGCGCGAGACGAAAGCGCAACAGATAATATGATGCTACCAGTATACAGTATGGAAGTAGTATACATATATCAACTACATACAATGTGCTACATTATATACGCGGAGCAATCAGTTTAGATTGTTTTGACTGTGGATGTGGTGGTGGTGGTGGTGGTGGCAGTGGTGGTGGTAGTGGTGGTGGTGCAGGGGATCAGAAAGCGGCGCTATGCTTATCAACGTACATACTTAGACATGTGTTTGCCATATGTAACATGGCTCATGATTCCCGCTATTCCCGCGTTGAGGCTGACTAATAATTTGTATTAAGATAAACGCAGCGTTGCCTATCAGCACAGACAGCTGAGAGGCTAGAGATTACATCGTCTCCGGGATTTCCCGACATACACATCTACATAAAGACGAACAGAATATATGTATTCTCGATTCTGGCACGAAACGTTTTAAAAGTGAAAAGATGTTCTTAGATTGTGCTAGAATGAACAACCTTGAATAAAAAAAAAAATACTTTGAAATATTCAAAACAATTAGGCTTTTAATCATTTATTTAGCAACTTTTCAAAATAATCTGATTTTGTTGGCAGTTTTCATTTTGAGTTTAAAATTCTTAGTTCAAGGATTTTCAATTAAAATACGAAATTCTTAAACGGTTTTTTTTCTTAGTGTATGTACAACTTCTCTTTCATTCGCACAATTGCAATATAGCTGGTCATAGACGATGTAACGCTCAATAATTCGGGCGAAAAGTTTCTGCAGAACAAGGAAATGTATCCGCCGTACAAGCCCTTCAAGATCATCCTGACCAAAGAGGGCACCATATCGCATGTGGTATTCAAGGAGGGTGATCCCATCTGGTCGATGAACTTCAAGCGTGCCATTGCCAGCACGCTGCAATTTCAAATCAAGTCCAGTGGCGCCTTTGTCGTCGATGAGGTGAGTGATCTGCGCTAACCAAATGAACTGCATTCTTATAGCATCTATGTATTTGTTCTAGACGGGCATACACGGCCAATGCCAGACGGAGTACTTTGTGTCCAACAAGACCAACTACATATCCATACGCAAAACGCCCGAGCTCAAGACCTGTGTGCCGTACTCGGAAGCCGTGCACGTCACCCGCAGCAATGTGCCACCGAACACCTGCGAGTTTGATCATCAGAAGAGCGTGATCATTGGCAATGAGGCCATTTACGGCATATTGCCGCACAATGAGACGGGCTACTTCCTGAGCATGGCGCATGCCAAGGGCACAACCTTGATCCACACTTTCGAGTCCACGGGTGAGGCGCAATACATCAACTCGGAGTAAGTTGAGCGGTTTTTGCTTCAGATATATCAATTAACTAAATGATTTTACATATAAGTTTATTCATATTATTATATATAACTCACTAAATAACTAATCTCTCAACCATTTCCTAATTGCAGGCTGCTGCTAAACTTTCAAAACGAAACCCCAATCGATAATCCCATTGATATTGAGACCTCGATGGCGCCAGAAATATCCAGTTTGCAGCTGCAGCCGTTGGAAATCAACGATCCCACTGGCGGACGCAATCCACAGCAGCAGGAGACACTAATCGCCGCCGCAGGTGGTCTGCTGGATAACTTGGCCGAGGCACTGGAGAGCACCGACTTTAAATTCAATGAGCCTTACGATTCGACGCTGTCCGATGTGATAAAACTGCTAAGTGAAATGGACTTTGAATCGCTGAAGAAACTGTACACAGAAGTGGACATCGGCACGTCGTATCGACAGGAAACGATACGCAATATCTTCCATGAGATCATTCCACGCATTGGCACGAAAGCCTCAGTATTCCTAACTCGCCATCTGGTCGTCGAGAAGTCCATAAAGTCGCCCATTGCGGTACAGCTGCTCATTCCGATGCCCTTTCACATATTCGAGCTGTCCGCGGAGCTGGTGAAGGAGTGCGAGGACTTTCTCAGCATCGGACCTGATCGTCCCGACGTTCGGCAGGCAGCCATCTTGAGCTTCGCCACGCTCGTCTATAATGTTTATGTGGCACGTGGCATTGACAAGGATCAGTTTGAGGAATATGTGCAAAAGTATTTCAATATGTATTTAAGTAAGTACCTAGAAGCTATCAAACTAACAGGCAGCATAAAGCTATAAGCCCATCCATATCTCTAACCCCAGACGATCGTGACTATGAGCAGAAGATGCTGTTCCTGCAGGGACTCAGCAATTTGCAGCTGGGCAATGTGGCCAACTATCTGGAGCCCATTGTGCTGGAGGCCGACAATGAGGATCTCAGATTTATGGCTGCCTGGACAACCCTAGCGCTGGCCGACAAGCGTGCCGAGCGCATCTACGAGATCTACTGGCCCATCTTTGAGTCACGCAATGCCAGCCTGGAGCTGCGTGTTGCCGCCGTCACCTTGCTGCTGATCTCGAATCCGACGGCAGCGCGTCTGATAAGCATTCATCGCATTATACAGAGCGAAACCGATCCTCATTTGATCAACTACTATCGCACAACAGTCACTAGCATATCGGAGACAACATATCCTTGCTATCAGCATCTGTAAGTAAAGTCGATCATCGGTTTTTCTTTGTGTATCTATAATTTCCCCATTCCTTCTCTCTCGCTCCCCTAACAGTCGTCGCCTGCTGTCCTATATGCATCGTCACCTGCCCCAAAAGCCAGAGCCGCGCTATTGGGTCACAGGCAATTACATATTCGATTATCGTGACTCCAAATTCGGCATTGGCGCCATGCTGCAAACCTTCCTAGTCGGCGATCCTAAGTCGGATATGCCCGTGGTGGCATTCTTTAAGTTTGACACAGAGGCGCTGGGCAAATTTACGGGTCAGATTGCAGTACGTAATTTGTGAAATTATCTTCGATGTACATATATTTGTATTGATTTGTTCATATTCTTCTTTCAGCTGTACATCAAGGCACGCGGTCTTCCCGATGCCATTTGGCAAACAGTGCAGGCCAAGTCAAATAGCAGCGATCCGTTCACTTTCAAGAGCATTAAGACTTTGCTGGCCATGCTGAAAGCCCCGATTGTCAACTCAAAGAACCTGCACATTGAGTTCATACTGCAAATGGAGGGCAAAACCGTGCTGTCCTACTATCTGAATCAGCGCATGTTCCAGCAGCTGACCTATGATAACAGTGAGTATGCGATGGTAGCAAATCAAAAGATACCAACTAACGAAAGAACAGCAAACGAGGAAACTTTTGAGTGACACACTTGGATGTTTGCGATTCCTTCAAATTGATTTCTTGTCTGGATAAAGGGTGGAACACTGATCTCAGTCTTTCTTCCTGAATTAGTTTTGGATCGTCTGCAGCTGCTGATCCGCACCGATAGCCACATTAATATGCAGACAGTGCGTTGGCCCTTCATGAATAGGTACTCGGTGCCGACGGTGCTGGGCACATCCTCGGATGTGCTGCTGCAGACAACGGTGCTCACATCGCTGCGTGGCAATATCACGGAGCATCGGACGCCGCCCGGCACCAAGCACACGCTGGAGATCGATGCACGCTACTCCTCGTACGCCTCGGTGCGCAGTCGCAGCTACAATCCGTTCCTCAATCTGGACCACGAGATCAATCGCGAGCAGGGCTTCCTCATCTACATACCCTTCAGCAGTGAGCTCACTTTGAATGAGAGCGGCCGATGTGCTCGATACACATTCGTGCGTCCACAGAATCTGACCAGTGGCCTGTCCTTTAAGTCCCGAGCTGTGACCACGACTCGTGGCTTGGTCACAAAAACAGCTGCTGCACCCTTCGAGGAGATTATGTATCCAGATCGAGGCAACGAAGTGGTATGGATTCATAAATAATTGATTCATATATTTGAAATGACTAAAAACTAACCCTTTGGTGCAGTTCCAGCCGTTTAGCTATACCATGCCTGACTTGGGCGTCAAACTGAAGGTCAATATAAATCTTAATGAGCTGATCAAATTTCGGGGCATGGTGCTCAAGTCCGAGTTCATAGAGAAGTATACCTAAATGGGAAATCAGCCACAAGTCAATTTTTATCCTCTTGCTCTATCACAGTGGTTTCTCACGCAACATGGTCGTCAGTCTGGTGATGTACGCCTTTGGCTTTACCCAACTGAGCTCCATACATTTGGGACATGATCGAAACTTTACCCTGCTGATGTACAATGAGAATGCTACAAGGGTGAGTCTGAGCATAGTTAATCGGTTAATGTTCTAAATCGGATTGAAATTCAATGCCCAAGGCTATATTCAATTAAATTAATTTAAATTCCTTAGATTGATGGCAACATTTGCGTCGAGGACGTACTTAAAACATCGGAGCTGAAGGGCAAAAAAATAGGCTTCACACTGGAGCATGCGGATGACACACAAAATGTGGAGTCACTGCACAAGTGGAACGTCATTGTGGATGTGCAGACCTCGACCAAGTCCAGCTGGTTCAAGGTCACCGGCAAGGTGCAGCGCAACTCCAAGGACGACGAGGAGGATTGGAAGGTGAGTGTTGGTGGGGAGGAAAATGTGCTTAAATGGGGGCTAAAATTTATTAAACCGAATATTTTTTAATTTTTGAATAATAAACCATTTGAGTAAAACTTGTCTAGCAGTCACGTGTATTTGCACATTCAGCCCCAAATTATTGTTCGTTGATTTTTACATTGTTGCGATCCTTGCGCTCCTAGCCCTCCTGGCCGGCAATCTCTAGCTCCTCCTCGGCGTTGATAAGGGCCACAACGCCATCCTGCAGCGACTTGACCAGCTCGAACTCGGTGAAGCCCAAACGGCGCTTGTTCGATATGTCCATGACGCCATCCTCGATCAAGGTGTGCTCGCCGTCCGTGCCGCGTATCTGAAGAGACATCTCCTCGGCCAATGCCTTCAGTCGCTCCTCGTTTTTGCTCAGCAGGGGCAGGCGAATGTGGACCGAGGCGCGCAGTGTGGTGCCCAGATTGGTGGGGCAGGCGGTCATATTGCCATAGCTGGGATGGCGCCCAAATGTCAGATTCTTCTCCAGCTCCTGGATGCCGTTGACCAGGCGCTGGTAGACATCGCCCAAGTCGCCGCACTGCGCCATCGATATGATACGCAAGTGGTCCTCCTCGTTGACCCAAATCATAAACGTCTCCGCGGGATTGTGGTAGACACCGCGTCCAGTCGGCCAGAAGCGAAAGCAACCGGCGGTCTGCAGATATGGATCGCCGCGCTGGAACAGTATATGGCGCTTGACCATCTCCTGCTGCGTTTCAATGTCGATATCCGCCAGCGTTAGATATGTGCCAATCAGCTCCCCATCCATTGTCTCTGTAGCGGCGCGCACCTTCTCCTCCACCTCGATCAGCTGCTTCTCCGTCAGCTTGGGGAAGAACGGCAAGCCCTCAATGTTGCGTGCAATGCGTATGCGGGTGGACAGTATGTATTTGCGTTCCGCATCCAGATTCTCGATCTCGTCCACATTGCCCCACTCGATGTCCTTCTGCAGCATATCGCTGTCATTTTCCTCCTGTCCGTGGTATTCCCTGATAATCGGATCGAACAGCTTGGCGAACACATCATAGCACTCCGGATCTGCCGCATAGATGCCCACGTGCGAGTCGTGATGCTCGAATCCCGAAACGGCACAGTCATACAGATAGGCGTCCACCGGCGACGACGTCATCACCAACATGTACTCCTCCAACAGCTCGGGCGTCAGGTATTTGCGCAACAGCGAGCTGACATTCTCCTCGTCATCAATGAGCGATTTGTAGCCAGCCATGGTGAGCTCCTGGTACTCCTCCGGCGATTTCTTGCTGCAAAAACGAAAGGGGAACGTTCAGAGAATCTCATAAATAGAAGTAGCAAAGACAACTTCCCCACCCATTTCCCGCCTAATGGCTTGGATGAATCATTCTATTGATATTTCAAAGTAGATTTCAGAATCAGAATAAGAACTCAATCTCGATCCGATCCGGTCTCAAAAGATTGCACACAAACGCTTTGCCCCAATTTTCAAAATATGTGAAAAACTTCAATGAAAAAGAAAACAATAATGCTTTCATCACCCATCAATGCGTCTTCGCTTGAAAATGACCTTTCCTACTTCTCCTGATCTACTTACATTTGGCCACGCAAGCGCTCCAGCTCCTGCTCGAGACGAGCTATACTCGCTCGGGCCTCGACCAGATCATTCTTCATCAAATCATACTGTGCATCGTCCGGGCAGCTTTCGCACATGAATTTGCGCACGAATCGAATGGCATCCTCGGGCTTGTTCTGCTCCTCGTAGAGCTTGATGAGCGCCTTGCTGAGCGCATCAATAACTCCGGCACGCTCCAGGTACTTGCGATATTGCACGCGCTTTGATTCGATCTGAGAAAGGATCACTTGGATTACTCAATCTGGCACTGGCACTGGCACTTCTGTTCGCCGCTCCCTTACCGATGTCATCTTTCAGTCTGCCGCACCCACACACCAAAAAACCAAAATTTGAAAACACAGAACTAAATAAATGCTCAAAATCAAAGTGTCCAAACAGATGCGACTGACACACACAGGAACTCTTTCGATTTTTCTACACTTTCTAAAAAAGAAATATATTAATTTGTTGCTGAATTTATGAAGTGAGAAACGCGTCTGAAACGTATTGTAGCTGACTGCTTTCTGAATCTGGAACCGGCCCGAAACATATTGATCAAACTGACGACGCTTAACGCAAGGCCTGCCCAGAAATCCGAATGTGGGACAGCAATTGTGGTAGGCACAATGAACGTAGTAGGCTCTCTCTCTCTTGTTTCCCCCGACACTGTGCGCTGTTGTATAATAAAGTGGCAAACAGACAGACAGACAGACAGACAAACAGGCAGACAGACAAACAGGCACACGGACTGAAGAACAGACCCGACGACAGACAGCTAGGATATGTGTAGACTAATCGTTGCCGCAGTTGTTGTGGTTGGTCGCATGCCTAACGGCTTCGTCATGGTAATGGAGCCACCCCTGCCAAGACCAGACAAAACCACCCAAAACAATTGCCTCCAACAGCACTACTTAACACACAGACATGTAACTAATATATACACTTGATGAGATGAATATGAATAGCTACGCTAGGAATTATACAAATCTAGATTGAGTTAATGCTCTCAGTTGAATTGCATTAATATTAATTCAGTTTGAATAAGATATATTTCGAAATTTTTATTAATTTACTTTAATTACTAAACCAACTAAGTCTTTACTAAATACTTTATAATGCATATGCTTTGTCTCTTGACCTATTTGCTGTACTACATATTTTGAGTCTTTTTTTTGGCAACTGAACTAAATCTTAATACAAATTTCAATCAATGTTCAGAATTGGATTAATATTAATTCAGTTTGAATAAGATATATTTCGAAATTTTTATTAATTTACTTTAATTACTAAACCAACTAAGTCTTTACTAAATACTTTATAATGCATATGCTTTGTCTCTTGACCTATTTGCTCTACATATTTTGAGTCTGTTTTTTGGCAACTGAACTAAATCATAATACAAATTTCAATCAATGTTCAGAATAAACACTATACTTACACATTAATCTTAAGCCTCGACGTCGAAAGAAAGCTGAAATGTTTTGTAATACTGAATTTTCTAAACTGAAGCCAACACCTTAAGGTTTTGATCAGAAAAATAAGTTGGAGTCGTTGTCACTATTGATGTGGCCAGCAGTGTGTTGGCTTTAAGTGCTTCTACAGGGTGCAGGTTGGCTAATGAGAGCACTTGGCGCGTGTCACTGGCAGCCACTGGAAACCGTTGCTAACTTCTTGGCTCACTTTCCGCTATGCTGTCTATTGCAGGCCTGCTCCAAGCTGACCTATGAACCTCTTGTCTTCACCAAGCGCCCACACACACTCAATGGCTATGTGGTCTTTGGCCTGGCCGCCGAGCAAGGCGACTGCCCCGAGACCGCCTCCAAGGTGCAGTTTGCAGCACGCGCAGGCGTAAGTATCATATGGCAGCTGAATGAAATGCTCTACTATATGCAATATATGTACACATATTACAGCCCTCGGAGCATGCACGCGCCTTTCTGCGCTCGGACAAGACATCGCTAACGGACACGGATTTCTGTCCCAAGGAGGTGCTCAAGTTCTCGCCCATACCCACATCGAAATATTGCAAGCGCAGCAATTTTGAGAATTTCACATCCATAACGCAATATGACATGGATTTGAAATTTAATAATGTAAGTTCAGCACTTTTGAAACTATCTGCAAACATAAAGTTTTTAATTTGAATATTCAATTCAATATTTACTCGTAGATGCCCGCCTGGTTTGAGCTGTGGTCCACGCGTCTAGATCACTTGGTCTCTGCTCTGTCCGCCCACAAGGTGGATAGCCTGCACATGAGTCAGGAGATTAACATTTCGATGCACACGCCGCACGATCATTTCTGGCTGACCGTGGAGGTGAATGGGGTCCACTGGCGCATCTATCACATACCGTTCCTATACAAGCTGGACTCCAAGTTCGATGCATCACACGAATTGAGCTACGATTCGGGCTTGAAGCGTTCCTGTTCGGTGATAAATGGCATGATCAATTCGTTCGATGACTATCTAATTAATCTGGGCGAGATTGTCGCCCAGCCGGATTGTCTAACGCTGCTGGTAGCGGACTGTTCGCCGCTGCCAAAAATGGCTGTGTTCCTAACACCCTCGCCGGATGCTCAGAGCCTGGCCAGCAATTATGGACTACGCGTGCACATTGGTCCCAACTATTTCAATATCGGATCGCGTGCGGGCAACAGCAGTCAGGTGGACGAGGAGCCCGTCTTCATCTATGTGAACCAAGCACAGATGCCACATGATGTGCGCCAGAAGCCATATCAATGGCCAGTCGACGACAGTGACTATGCATTCCGGTAAGTTTGCCACATGAGCACTTTAGTATGCAATCAATTATGTTTGGAATTTCCCGCGGCAGTGTGGAACTCAACGAGCAGAACCTCTTGATCGTCGAGTGCACCAAGTTGAGCGCCACCATTCAGTTCGACATGTACAACATCTTGAATTTCGAGATCTATGGCGTCTACAAGCATCAGATGTGTGGTCTGTGCAGCAAGCCACTCAATCGCATGCACAACTACACGCTATGCGAGCTGGATACGAGAGCGACGACGCCGACGCCGACGCCGGTTCGGAATGTATCGGAAGTAGTTATAACATAAGGATGATAATAAAGTATATAACTAAAGTAAAGAGAACGCTGCAGTAAGGAGCACGAAAAGTTAGCTAAAATAAATGTACAGCTCAGCGCGATTTGCAAATATATATAACAAAAACAAATCTAATTTAATGATACTCTTAACAAAACCAAAAGTAGCTAACAAATGCGCAATCGTTTTAAAATTTTAATTTGATAGCATTCACACTGACGCTTAAGCATTAAGCTACTTATTAAAAGATTTTGCAAAACTGCGTATTATTGTTTTTATTTATTACAACTTATTTGGTGAAATTAGGAAAGAACAAATATAAAGTCCATAAGTTTTTATTAAAGTAAAATTATGATGAATCGAGAAAACTAAAGTTATAACATTTCAAATAAAGCGGTTTGGTTAACAACTAAAAAGCCTCATCGGGCACTCATGTAAGAATAACTTCAAGTTGAAATAACATAAGTATGTCTATAGGTAATATCTGTCAGTCTGTGAGACAGAAGGCACAAACTTGGCGTCTTTGAGAGTAGTTAATTAATTGAAATACTGATTTTTATGCCTTTTTCCAGCCCACTTGCTTCTCCCGATCGCGATGCAGCTGGGTTAGCAAATGCAAACGTAACTCGGCGACAGTCTCCACCATTTCGTTGCATAGTTTACACTTCATTGGCTGCAGAACACCATCACTATAGACGAATCAGGCATTTAACAAATTTGTTCGTAACATCTTTGGGTCTATAACACTTACAAGTTGCGCCAGTCGTAAAGTTCCTTGCAATTCTCTTGAAGAGCCAACAAATTTCCCATGTTCTCGTTCTCCAGATCATAGGAGGCATGCAAAGGAAAGATGGCACGTTTGCCGTATGGCTCGGATGGCGGCTCCAAGTCAGGCATATTCTCCCAAACGTATTCCGAAGTCGTCACATGGCATTCAATGAAGCTACGGTCCTTGCCAAGCAATCTGTCAAAAAGTTGTGAAAGTAAAATTATATTTTGTGAATTGAATTTCTTTTCTTTTCATTTTTTACGAACCGGGTGAGCAACAAACGCAGCTGTTTAAATATGTCAATACGTGTCTCCGCACCCACCACAGGCATTTCATTAGCATCGAAATTGAAGAACATACTATCGATACAATAGCGCAATTGGTTTATCTGAAATGAGTGAATTGTATACATAAATGTTCTACAAAAAAAAACGTATAAAAAATGGAATTCGGCAGCAAAAATTATAAAAATCATGTGTAAAGAATTATCTAATGTGTTGTACATTTGAATAATAAGTCTCTATGCAAAGTTTCATTGCGATAGCTCAAAAACTGAGGGACTAAATACCATACATACAGACAGACATATGGACATGGCTATATAAATTTGTTTTGTCATTCCAAGCATACTGTAGTTAACTTTTTGGGGTCTCCGACGCTTCCTTCTATGCATTACAAACTCCAGCACAAAGTTAATATTCAATCTAACAACACTTACAATACGAATATCATCTTTCAGAATGTTGACGTCCAAATTGACGACCATGTCGTGCTCTTCAAAGTACGGCTGCAAAGTTTCTGGATCAAATCCGAGGCCGGCCAAAAGGCAAACATACTTCGTACGGTCCATGTTGCATTTGATCTGCATTGTGGGGCAGAACAGCATGGTCATAAGTGCACCGAAGCCGTGGATATTCGGCATCAAAGTTGTACCGCGAGCTATCAACTTTTGCGAACTGTCATCCTCGGAAACTGAGGCGGCAACCACCATTTGATCGTGACGATCCTGCGGATCTGTATCCAAAAGTACAGCATTGACCGATTCTCTTTCAATTCCCACCGTTTTATACATGCCGATGCGCAGCATGGAGTTCATGCTTGTCTCGAGCGGACTGTATGGTCCTTTTAGCCGTAGACTAACATTGCATTTATGGAGAGGCGGTGGCTCCAAGTCCTCGTCCTTTGGCAGCTGGGCAAAGCGCAGATACTCTTCATTGATATGCTGCTGCTCAGCGAAGGGTATATAACGCTTGCCCTCCTGTTTGCGTATGCGAAAATCGTGATCCTTGCGCGACATATAGTCCTCGTCGGCACGCCGGGCGAACTGGCGCTCCACCAGTCTGTCATTGAGCACGCCATCGCGCATGTGTATCAAAACAGCGGCCACATTGTTCACCAGCGAATACACCTCCAGCTCGATACGACCACATTTGGCCACCGAGCACAGCATTTCGTTGGCCTGATTGGGCCAGCGATTATAGCTGCTGGTCACCGACGATGGCTGCACTAGCGCCAGGCGGCACTCGAACATGCGCGGCGGCAACTCCTCAAAGTCGCGCTTCAGTTCCTGCGGCATGAAACGCAGATGATCCATGGGCAACAGTGCCCCATCGCCGTAATCAATGAAGCGTACACGAAACTGGGGATTCGATCTTGAATGCGTCTCCACCTTGAGCACAATGGCGCGCTGGAACAGCTGTCCACGCTTCGCCAGCAACTGCAGACCCTTCGTTATGGCGCTCGCATTCCGCACATGTCCGCTTAGCTGCTGCGGTGAATTGAATATCTCCGACATGCTGGTAATACGCCCGGCCAGCGATCGTGGTTGGAAGTAAAACTTACCGCAGTGCACAATCTGTGGAATAGCATTAATCGAATTGATTGATTAGCTACTGCACAAATATTAGTGGACTGACACTTACATGAGTAATGAGGCCTGTTATGGTATTGTCAAAGACAGATGGCAACGTCACAAGCTCCACATTCCACTGTTTAGATGGCGGCACCCAGACACAATCATTGACCACACCGATTTGGCGCTGTTGCACATATCTAAAGGCAGCGCTTTGCCTGCAAATCAAAAATAATATAAGTTATCTTACACACATGCGATTATAGTGATTGAACCTACTCCATAACACGCAAAGGACGATTTGGATTATCAAGACGCATGCGAATGGCTTTGTATACCTCGGTCATGACACGACCCGGACAAACGGCATTTGTTCTTTCCAAATCCTCGTCGTCCGCCTTAAATGTGACAAACACCTTCTCAGATCCATGCTGAAAAGTGACGTCCATATTTTGGTGTGAAATTTTCGCATCTAAAAACAGCTCCTTGATGCGCCGGGTGTACAGCTCGCCCATGTAGCGCGGCGTAAAGTGAGTGAAGAAGACGGTGCGGCAGGGATCGTTGCCACAAATGGACTGGTACACGTTGCGATCGTAGTCTGCATTTGCTTTGTTGCTGCGCATAAAATAATTGGGATAGAAGGCGCCAGCGATGATCACTTTCAAAATGATTGACTTCTCGCGATCATCCCACATGTGGCAAGCCGCAAAGGGCAATGAATGCATATTAAGAGATGCACAGCGCTGATACAATTCCTGCACCATCAAATGAATTTCCTTGAGCGAGCGCAAACTGATATTATAACGACGAGCCCACTGCTCGGCAGATTCCTTGAGCATACGATCTTGGCACATGTTCAAATAGGTCTGAAATAAACAAACAAAAATTATATAGTATGTAAACGGCTCGAATGGCATTGGCAGTAGCTACTTACTTTATACACACGCCAAATGGCGACCATGTCGGAACCGGAGCCATCGGCAAAAACGTAGTGCATCCAATAGGCCTCGGTCGCATGTCCACGTCTTCCGGTTACGTACAAGCACCGCACAGTCATGCCAGCAGCTTAAAAAATATACATTTCATTAGATCATTAAATTTGTTTGCCATTTCTTGTGAAAGCCGAGTTTTTAGGAGTATGCCTCTAATACAGTATCATTTAAACCGGAATACGTATTGTTATCTGTAGACAGTTCCTAGTTGACAGACTTTTTTCTTCCAACTCACCGATTATCACCGCCTCGTCGAGGCAATTGAAGACATAGCCCAATATAATAAGGCGACTTAAGCGCACGTCCATCGGGAATCGCGACATAATTGTACCCCAGAAGGTGAGATCGCCATCAAGATCCTCGTAAACACCGTCGACAGTCGTGTACAGAGCGCCCACCTCCTTCAGCAGGAGCACCGTGTTTTGTATATCAGAAAGATTTGGCGGCGACATGGCCAGCGCTAAAATGTCACTTGGTCTACCCATATCGAGCTCCTTGGCTTTGAGCACCGAGTTCTGAAGCGGCGAGCGCTGCATTTCGGGTACACCAAACTCTTCCATCTCGTCCATATAAAATGCTTTGGTGACCATGCGATATACTCGACCGCTACGTAGGCGACCAACGCGACCCGCACGCTGACGACAATTGACCTTTGAAGCCCACTCCAAGCGAAGGCTGCTGAAATTGGAGGCCGAATCGGTGTGCAGCACCTTGGTGAGGCAAAAATCAATCACATAGGAGACATCGGGAACAGTAATCGAACTCTCCGCAATGTTTGTAGCCAATATGATCTTACGATGGCCAGGAATTGGCGAATGAAAGACATCCGCCTGGGAGTCGGGGGACATCAATGAGTGGCAGCGTACAATGGTGATTTTCATGCTGGGACTGCGTAGAGAAATAATTAAATTAATATCAGCTCACTATTTCTTCACGTTTATATTTATATTATATTATAAATCATATATTTACTTCTCCTCCATGACATTGGTAATATGATCCGCCATGGTGTCTATCTCATTGATGCCCGGCAGAAAGATGAGCACCGAGCCAGTGCGCTTCGCTTCCTCATAGGATTGCTGGAATTGGCCCTCCGCCTTGCGCTCCATATTATCAATGACCAACAGGATTTTGGTGGCATCGCCATATCCCTCAGGTCCGATGCACGGTTGTCGCTGCTGCGGTTCATTCTTCCAATGGATATTTTTCAGCTGATCGCGATAGTATTTGACTAGCGGATATTTACGTCCATGACTGGCGGTAACAACTGGTGGAAGGGCATTTCTGGTGGCAAAGTACTTGCAAAACTCGCGCGTATCGATTGTCGCTGACATCAGGATGACTTTCACATGGTGCGAATTGAGTGCCAACAAGCGACGCACCACAATCAGCAGGAAGTCCATATCCTGATCTCGCTCGTGCACCTCATCGATCACAATGTGTGTATAGTGGGTGAGCGTCTTCAACCGAATTAGATTGTTCAGCAGAACGCCAGTGGTGCAGTACAATAGACGCGTGTCTTCCAGATTGGACTGCTTGTGCAAGCCCACCTGATAGCTGCACACTGTGCCTGGCTCCCATCCTCGCTCCTGACAAACGCGATTGGCAATTGAAATTGCAGCAATGCGTCGTGGTTGCGTTACAGCAATATTACAAAATTCGCGCCGTTTAAAGGCCTCGTCCAAAATATATTGCGGCACCTGGTGGGTTAAAAGAAACTCGATTAGCACTCAAACTACGAACGTTAAGAAAGTCAGCCGTGACAAATTGACAGTGGGCAAAGCTGAGCAATCCAATTGAGCAAAATTAAATTAATATATTTCCATTAGCATAAAAAAGATTTTACACTTTTTTTTGTATTTAAAAAACCGTTCTTAATGTCGTTTCGATAGTGTTGTTAGCGCCAACTCGAAAATTTATCGACACTGATTTAATTTTAACACAATATATGTATATTCATCGATATATCGATATGCATTCGACAGCCCTGAGCCGCACTGGCAAAGCACAAACTTTCCAAGCCTTGTAAGCAAACAATAATAACAAAATTGCAACTTCCATTGCATGGAGCACAATGTTTACGACGACTGCTGGCAGCTTGTGCATCGTTTTGGCAGCATAGCCGACGCTTGCGAGGATGCCAAATTTAAGGTGTTCTGCCAAACATGGGACGAGTTGCAAATGCAACACATCTACTCGGCGCAAACGAATCACATCGAAGTGATTGAGACCACAATGGCCGCACTGCATGTGGCGAAAAGAGTCGCCTGTGGACGTCGCACCAACGGGGAAGCATTTATGGCAACGCGCGCCCAGCGCATCGGCGCCATCTATCTGATGTATGCCATCTACAACAAGCAGCCCACCAAGAACTTTGTCAAGATCGAGGTGTCGCCCCGCACCTGGCAAACACTCACCGGCTACGTGGAGCAGTTGCGTCGTGAGGCCAGCGCCGAGCGCAGCGATGCGCAGCAAGTTAGCTACATCTTTTGGCACCTGGTGCAGAAGCATGCGTTCCGCTACACAGCACTAGATTACTGCCAAGCACTGGATGCACTGGCCGCCTATGACAGCTTGGAGATCTTTGCGGAGGCCAAGCACCAGAGAAACAACACTGCAAAAGATATTTTAAAGCAGCAACTGAAGCCGAACGGTGCCGATCTGAAAGAGGAGCTGCATAGCTTGACCGAACTGGCTGTGATATCGAAACCGCTTTGCCAACTGGAGACGGCATACAACCAGCAGATGGAAACGCATCGTGCCTCGTTTCCTGCCACAAACATCTTCAGCCAGCTGCAGAAGGTTTTCATCGAGATCAAAGATCTGCTCACGGACGAGGAGCAGCCCACGATTTCCGGCGGCACAAATGACCAACTGAATCGGCGTAAACGCGCTCGACACAAAGCTATGTTTGGTGATGCACAAGAAGAGCAATCAATAGAAGAAGAACCGGAACCGACACAGCCTTCGCATGAGGAGCCATCAACCAATCAACACGAGCGACGCATGTCCTCAGCGACGGTGTTCGGTCGCAAGCTGCCAGAGGATGTGATTAGAGATTTGGAATGCTAATTAAGCACCGATAGAACCTAGCGTGGTCTTATTAGTCGATACCACAACATTATTGTTCCTGTTTAAAGAAAGCTGTGACATACATAGTCATTAAACTACTTGTACTTGCCACAACATTTTACAACGTAATTTAATGATGGGATTTTTCTGATTGTCGCCGAAAATCTAAGGAAACCAGTAAAGATTTTCACTAATGTTAAAACAGCACTGGGACTGCAATTTATGCATAAAGGATACACAAAATTTTAAGATTAGCGACCTAAAACATAAAAAAATAGGACAACTGAATTGAGAACAATTTCTTAAAACAAAACCTAATTTCCCTACTAAAAAAAAATGATGTGTTTTAATATGTAGCGTCTTCAGTTTGGACATTAAATCCATTTATATGTAAAACCACTTAAACATACCTGTGTAGTCTTTCCACAGCCTGTCTCGCCTTTTAATATGACCACAGGATTCTGCCTGATGGCATCCATAATCTGTTCGCGCTGCCCATAGATTGGCAGATTTCGGTTGCGATTCAAATCGAATCGGTATTTTTCATAGAACACTTCGTCTGAACGGATGCCGGGCAGCTCCTTCACTTCCTCTTCGTCATCTTCGCTGTCCAGGTCGTCAAGCGTTCTGTTGCGTTTTGCTCCACTATGCCCATCGCTGAGCTGTGAAGATAGCAACAAATAAAGCAATGCGGCTTCAATTGCAAACACTCTCTTTCTCTCTCTATCCCTCTCTCTACTGTACAACACACACACACACACACTCATTCAGTGCCGCAATGGCGCAGCGCCTTTTTATGCTTACTTTGTTCATAAGTTGTTTTTCTTTTTCGACGATTTCATTCACATAATCAGTGCCGATAATCTCGCGCTTGATCGGCTTGGAGTTGTGAATCTCTGTGGCGAAAGCAGCTGGGTCGTCACTTACACAACCTTTCGGCGCAGTACCACGTTTGAAATCCTTCGAAAAATCGAAAAAGTCCATCAATTCTGAGTCCATTGCGAAAACGTAATTCACAGCACTTTCAGAATGAAATTGTCGACTGCTTTTCCAATAGCCATGAAACGATGTCAGCGCGCAACTTATTGAACGGTAAATGAATATTTTTATGCTGGCAACAGTTTGCTTCAACGTGTATTTTCCAACACATCCGATAAATTGTGGTGGCCGGCCGATAGACGAATTGACATTGATATGTCATTGATAGCAAAGCATACCCCATTTCAAAAGTTTTGAATGTATCCACAGCAAATAAACGCAGATATACAGCAGTTGACATGCGAACTCTTTTATGTTGGCTTACAAATAATTAATTTTCTCTTTAACTAGCCCAATTAAAATGTTCAATTGCATCTTTAAATTTGCATAAAACAAACATCTTTAATTTGGTGAATTTGAAAAACAAAATCCTTGTTCCGAAACCGATAGGAAATATCGATATTCGACGCTTAGTGGCCGTGGGTAACTTGACGCACATCACATATCGTCAGTTCACTTTTCGATTTATCGATTAATCTTTCGAGCTGGGCATGATTTTTTTTTAAGTGTACCGAACGCACCGTTAATTTTTAAGATCAAAGTATACTGTGCATTATAAATAACATGACCTACAATATTAGCATTTAAGAAAAGAAAAACATGCCAAATGAATTGATCATAACCAAAGGCCCCTACAAAGTAACTAAGAGATTTCGACATCTGGAGCAACATCAAGAAGAATGGGCGCATCGGACGAACCTTCGAGTACATGTAATTAAACATAAGTATACCATGATAGGGCTGCTGCAAATTATCGGGCTTTATGTAGCACTTTATGTGTGCATTGCAATTATTTTAATTTGCAATTTCGCATTAGTTTTAAATTTTCGCGTGCCCGAAAACCAACCGATTGGGAAAAAGTCTACGAGTCTATCATCGGTTCCTGGCAATTTTGTGGGGAGCAGAAAAATAATACGATACACGCCAGATCAACGCAATGCAATTACGCCCTATGTTGAGCAAATGAACAAATTTGTTGAAAAATATGGCAATGAAGGAATTCGCCACCTAAGAGCATGTAATTTAGATCATTTCTGGGGATACAATAGCGGTCTGCCATGCATACTGCTAAAACTGAATTATGCTTGCAACTTTACTGCTGTGACGTACAGCAATTCTATAACACTACCAAAGGAAGTGCCCAACGATTTATACGATTATATTCTACAGTTGTCGGTGGAACAGCGCCTAAATCGCATTTGGGCTGGCTGCATCTTTCTGGACAATATAACCGAGGCGAATATCGAGTATGTTCCGAACCGCTATTACAATACTGATGGCTTGTTTGATCGTGTACATGAATTCTATGAAACTGTCTCTGAGAACCTGACGGCAGATTCTAAAATTGAGGATCCTGCATATCGTCGTGTAATTGGAGTGCAATTTCAGAATCTTCCAATGAATCGAGATGTTACGATAAAATGCACGGCGTGGGCGAAAAACATTCCTTTATTAGTTGCTTCGACAATTATTGTATTTCATTTAGAAGGACATGAAGTTTTCCCAAACCCAGATCCAGATGAAGACTACTAATAAAACAACTCGCTATATTTTGTCATCAAATTTATCTTATTATATTGAATGAGCGTTTATCTTAAAATCGTAAAATTGTTATGGCTTATAAATAAAATATGTGCATTATAAATATGACTTTTTCCATTATCAATATCAAATTTAGCAATTCAGCATAACGCATCGTCACAAGTTAAAGCAATAATCAATGAAATAGAATTCAAAACAAAAAAACTACCTGACATTAAGCTGTTTTTTCTCTGTCAACACATCTGCTTACAAATTTATGAGTTGGGTTTTTGGTAATCATTTTGAGACAAACAATAGCTATATTTGAAAATTGTATAATGCCTCAAGACTTTCTGGTTCCCGCTGGAGATTACAGAGTACGCAAGCGATTTCGCAATGAGGAACATCAACGGAAAAATAAAGACATGCCCTGGTCGAAAAAAGTATTGAACCTGGATCGCAGTGAAGTGTTTGGACGTACGCTCTTCGGTTGGACACGAATTGTTCTATTCTATCTGCTCTTATATTTTTTGATCGTACTGATCCTATTCTGTATCCTTACGATATATTATTTTTCGTCCTATGATGAGCACAGACCACAATGGCTTAAAGGATCGCCCGGTGTTTCGTGTGTGCCTGGCGGCTTGGCAACGATAAAGTTCCATTCAAATATTCAAACGGAAATATATCCGATAGCGGACGTAATAGATAAATTTATAGAAAAAGTTGATGAAAAAGCTGAAACTGTATTTGCTGACTGCAACAATGACAAATTGTGGGGCTATTCTTCACAGGAGCCGTGCGTTTTTGTTAAGATAAATAAAGTAATTGGATTCAAGGCTGATACCTATGCTACGGCCACAGATCTGCCGGATAGTGCTCCAAGCACTTTGAAAGAGTTAGTGCAAAATAATCCTGGACCGGGAAGAATTTGGATATCATGCGAGAAATCAAGCGATGCGACCAATATCAGATATATACCTGGACCATATTTTGATACGACGAAAGACGGATTTGACGGCGTCAGTCGTGTTGTTGCCTTAAAGATCAGTCATTTGCCGCATGGCGAAAACGTGGCTTTCACATGCAGGGCATGGGCAAAAAACATTGATTATGATTCCAAATTTCAAGGCAAGGGCCATGTGAAATTCACATTGAACATGTTCGTCAAGCAGTAAGCAGCGTTGTTTTCGATATTGCGTTCTATATAGTACAACAGACAGATCCCGGCAAGCATTCCATTTGTAGTTACAAGTGCAGACTAAATTAAAATTATATATTTAAAAAAAAACTTTAAAGCCAGTTTTATTTAATTTAATTCATTGGTATGCACAAACTGCTATTTCGCAGATTAGTCCGAGTCAAGAGAACCTTTGAAAATTCACCGTAGATGCTCATTTTGCACTCTGCGATAATTTTTCAGTATGAAAACAACTGAATCAGACTGAGATTAAGACAATTACAATTCATTAACATTAACAATATATCGGGGCTTTTTTTATCCATGTCCCCGCGGCGGATTATTCGCATTTTGGAAAACTTGAATTTGGTCTTAACATTTGATTTATTGTTGTCAACTATTTGCAAGTCAAATAAGGATTTTTTGAACAGTAACCAGCTAAGACGTGGAAATGCTAGTATTGCCATTTGATTTTTCCTTTACATCCATATTTTACATCCATACTAAACGTATATCCGCATTATAAACCAACAATTTTAATTTGGTAGCACTTAATGATGCAACAACAAAAGCGATCAACTGTTTACTGACAACAACTGCGACTGCAGCTACTGTCGCCAATGTTTTTCACTGCATTGTTAACAGACGGTCAGATCCGGTGTAGAGCCCCTATACACATTATCCAGGAATCGGACAGTGTCTACACACCAAGCTATTTATTTATAATAATCGTGTGTCTACATCACTTTTATCGAAAGACAGCTGAGCCATTTTGTCTTTTTGTGACAAAATTTATCGAGTGCCATAAACGTCACACTGGTAAGGGTGCAAATTAATCGTATATTTCATCATCTGTGGACATGGCCGGCAAGGATCTGATAGCCATATTTCAGCAGCTCGGCATGAGCGAGCAGAAGGCCAAGGAGACGCTCAAGAATGCGAATGTGACGCGCAATTTGCTGCTGGTGTTAGCAGAGCCCGACACTGCCCCGCCATTGGCCGAAGGCGTCGGTATGCTGCTTTACCACATGGCCACCAAGCTGAAGCCGCAAATCGGGGAGCAGCTGCCGCTGCTGGTGCGCTACATTGTGGAGCGCAAGTTGGACAAAACACAGCGCGTGGACGCCGCACTAGAGTACTTGTTGCGCTGCGGGCAGAAGAAGAACGCCAGTGTCGATGTGGCCGAATTGGAGCGAGAGTGCGGTGTGGGCGTTGTGGTCACGCCGGAGCAGATTGAACGCGTGGTACAGCAGAAGATCGAAGGCAGCTACAAGCAGGCGCTGCTGGAGCAGCGCTATCACTTCAATGCGTTCAAAATCCTGCAGGATGTGCGTAACGAACTGAAATGGGCTGACGCCAAGTCCCTGAAGGCAGCCATAGATGTGGAAATTTTCGATCTGCTGGGCGCCAAGACGGACGCTGATCTCCAGCCACTGGCCAAACCAGCAAACGTTAAGCAGAACAAAGTTAAGCCAGAAGTGAAGCAATCTTCCAGCACAGATGTAGCAGCAGATGCAGATGGCGCCAACACCATTGCGGAGCTGATGAAAACCAAAGTGAACTTCCATGCGCCGGGCGAGAACTACAAGACGGATGGCTACGTGGTAACAGATCACACGGAACGGCTGCTCCGCGAGCACTTGCAGCGGACTGGTGGTCGCGTCCAGACGCGCTTTCCGCCAGAGCCGAATGGCATCCTGCACATCGGCCATGCGAAAGCGATCAACATCAACTTTGGCTATGCGGCCGCACAGCAGGGCGTCTGCTATCTGCGCTACGACGACACCAATCCGGAGAATGAGGAGGAGAAGTTCTTTGTGGGCATACGCGACATGGTCGAGTGGCTCGGCTACAAGCCGTTCCAGATTACTCACTCCTCGGACAACTTCCAGCAGCTGTACGAGTGGGCCATCGTGCTAATCCGCAAGAATCTGGCCTACGTGTGCCATCAGCAGGCGGACGAACTGAAGGGCTTTAATCCACCGCCGAGTCCTTGGCGTAATCGTCCCTTGGAGGAGTCTCTGCAGTTGTTCGAGGACATGAAGCGCGGAAAGATCGACGAGGGTGAGGCAACACTGCGCCTTAAGCTGACGCTCGAAGAGGGCAAACAGGATCCGGTCGCTTATAGGATCAAGTTCATACCGCATCATCGCACGGGCTCCGCATGGTGCATCTATCCCACATACGACTACACGCACTGCTTGTGCGACTCCATCGAGCAGATAACGCACTCGTTGTGCACCAAGGAATTCCAGTCGCGTCGCTCCTCCTACTACTGGCTGTGCAACGCCCTGGACATATACTGCCCAGTGCAGTGGGAGTACGGACGGCTCAACATGAACTATGCGCTTGTGTCCAAGCGCAAGATTGGTAAGCTGATCAGCGAGCGCATCGTCCACGACTGGGATGATCCCAGACTGTTTACGCTGACGGCACTGCGACGTCGCGGCTATCCGGCAGAGGCCATTAATAACTTCTGTGCACAAATGGGCGTCACGGGCGCACGGATATCCGTCGATCCGGCCATGCTGGAGGCTGCCGTCCGCGATGTGCTCAACGTGACGGCCCCTAGGCGACTGATTGTGCTGCAGCCACTCAAGGTGACCATCAGCAACTATCCGCATGCCGGGCCAGTCCAGCTGCAGGTGCCCAACTTTCCGCAGCAACCAGCGCTGGGCACCCACACGATTACGCTGGATCGGACCGTCTACATTATGCGCAACGACTTCAAGTTGCTGCCGGAGAAGGGCTATCGACGGTTGTCCAGTGAGCAGGCCGTTGGTCTGCGTCATGCCGGCCTTGTCATTAAGGTGCAGAAAGTTGTGCGCGATCCGACCACGGATGAGGTCTTGGAACTCGTCTGCAGCTGCGAGTCGGCGGAACAGGCCGAGAAGCCGAAAGCATTCATCCAGTGGGTCTCACAGCCCATTAAGCTGGAGGTGCGCCTCTATGAACAGCTGTTCAAGCACAAAAACCCCGAGGATGTCAACGAGGTGCCCGGTGGATTCCTCAGCGACATCAACGAGCACTCGAAGTTCGTGCTGAAGGCTTACGCCGATCAGTCGCTGAGCGACGTTAAGGTCTACGACAAGTTCCAGTTCGAACGCATTGGTTTCTTCTCCGTGGATCCGGACACATCCGGCAAGCGAATTGTGTTCAATCGGACAGTGGGACTCAAAGAGGATTCGGGCAAAAAGTTGCAGCCGCATGAAATTTAAAAAAAAAAAACAAATATGCTCACAATAAATAGGATTTATAAAATCATTCATTTCTTTCCCTCCACCATGATTATGTGGTAGCCAAATTTCGTTTTTATCGGTGGATCTGTGTAAACAGGACTGTTAACGGTGGAAATAGGCAGGGCGAAGGCGGCATCCTGGAAGGGACCAACCATTGCGCCACGTATTTGCCAGCCCAAGTTGCCGCCCTGGCGCGCCTTGTCCTCGCTGTAGGCGGTTGCCACTTCGGGGAATTTCTGGCCCGCTTTCAGCTTCTCCAAGGCCTCCATTATCTTGCCCTGCTTCTCGCAGAGGATGTGTCGCACACTCACGGCGTTGCAACCCTTCTTCTCCTTGCCGGCACCTGTGAAAGTTACAAACTTAGATGGCAGTCTAGGGTACAAACATCGGGGAACTCGCACCTTTGTCCTCGGCGGCTGGTTTTTTGCCACCTTTGGCGCCATCCTTGCCGCCTTTCGTATCCTTTTTGGGAGGCATCTTGAATCGCAGGCAGTAACTACTAAAATCTATATGTAAACTTGCTACTGTGTTGACAAATCCACATGTGCTGTCACTAGTATTTTGTTTTCATTATACGGTCACACTTGCTTATCGAATACTATCGATATATTTCGATATAATATCAACATCTCTAGCTCGTCTCTCACTCCTTTTCACTTTAGCGAGGCAAAATTTGTCACATTTCTTTGGCAAAATTGTAAGATTTGTCATATAATTTGTAGTGCAAACGAACTAAAACATGTTCTAATCCCTTCCAATCTACAGTGTAGTTTTGTGATCAATCATCATCGCCACAAAAGTATAGCGCAACACAGCAGACAGAGACACTAAATCAGCAAAAAGCAAAATGCCTAAGAATAAAGGAAAAGGTGGCAAAAATCGTCGTCGTGGAAAGAACGAAAATGAATTCGAGAAGCGTGAACTGATCTTCAAAGAGGATCAGCAGGAGTACGCGCAAGTGACCAAAATGCTGGGCAATGGTCGCTTGGAGGCAATGTGCTTTGATGGCGTCAAACGTCTGTGTCACATTCGGGGGAAACTTCGTAAGAAGGTGAGTACAATTTGCGTGCGTATTTGTGGGCGGTCGTGTGTGTGTGTGTGTGCGTGCTCTCTTTTTTTGTAGGTGTATTGCGTGCACTGTGTGTTAATGTGTGCATGCATGCATGTGTGTGTGTATGCTACGCATGCACAGCGAATTGCAATGCGATTTTAATGATTGTCGCCCTTGTAAACAATTTGTCTATAAACAGACGGTCTGCGCATATTGGTAAATATTTTTCAGCTTGTCTGCTATATGGCTATTGCTTAAATAGTATTTTGCTCTCACCTGCCTGTGGCCAATGGCCTTCAAAAATTTTTGAACAAAGGCGAATCGCATTCAATTTGCAACAGTGTACACTTGTATGTATGTGTATTTATGCACATACATATGTATATTCATTGTATGTACGTTTGAATTTAAAGGCAACAGTGAAGCTCAGAATATTAAGAGCCGCTGCATATATGCAAACATTATTAAGAATGTTGTCGTCTGTTTTCTCCTAATCCATTTGAAATTGTCCCGATCCGAAGGAATTTATGCTTTATTTTATAAATAATTACAAATATAATCTTATATTTCAAATGGCATCTTTTAATAGTTTGTTTTTTTTTTTGGTAATAAATATAATTTGTAGAATATATACATATATGTATGTGGGTTGTTTAAATTTCTCCCAATCTCATATGTAGTAAATATTTGCATACATATGTATGTATGTATGTATATCTTGAAAATGCAATTGCGATGAATCCTCTTTGTGTATTCTAAGTGTAATTTTGTATTATACTAACATAACTATATGTAAATAACGTAAAGTCGTAATATGCCCTTCTCGACCTAGCGGTATTTGTTTTATATATATATATATATATCTCCAAGCGTAATTCAACTAGGTATCTAACAGTTACAAAAAATATATAAAAATGAGAATGTGCTTACATTCAATTTAAACTTTAAAACACACGTATTTAAACATGACGGGGTAAATAAGGATCTTAACATTAATATATTAATAGGTAACATTTATTGATGCAATCATATTCAAAATATTCCATTCAGAAATCAGCGCTTTTGTATGTTCCTTTTGCTTTAAATTCCGGTTCATAAACTGGTTGGTACTTCACCCAAACTGCCCATAAACAGCAGAGCTCATAAATTACTATCGAATAGACACCATCTTGAGCTCTACATACATGTTTGTCTGCGTAATTAGTAAGTACGTCATTGATAGAAAACGATTCCAATCTGGAAAAGCAAACAGGCTTCATTTTATAAATATACCAAACTAACGACGTACGAAGATACGAATGATATTGTATATCATGTCGGTAATAATTGAAAGATACCAAGAAATAGAATTGTACGCAGATTCACACTGAAGTTTGTTCTCTGAACTTAAGGACGGAATACCAGAAAAAAAGAAAGCACATGGCATTTTCACGTGCTGCAAAGTTGGCGAGAGCGGACAATATGCTTACAATCATAATTGGCGCAGCGAACGGAATCCATTGATTAGATACCAACAAGAAATTAAATGTACTGAAAGTACGTCGCAATATGGTCATAAAACATATTTTATTCGACTGCTTTATGTAAAAGAAATTATAAAGCGGTTGTTTCTTATCAGCGTGTCAATTGTGTTGCCTCATAATGACTTACCAATTAAGAATTTTCAGACAGTCCGCATTATGAAAACTTCTCATTTGCCTGCCTGCATTTCATCATAAATTAAAATCAAGTTAGTAACAAATTATTATGTGAGTGATCACATCTAATCTATCAAGTAGTTTGCTGGGGTTATGGAATGTCTGATAGCTCTTTTGATAGTGGGTACAGCTAGGTACTAAGTTTTGCATTAAATACGATTTATTAAAAAAATAATTATTATTATTTTGATGAAGGAACATATAAAATTGGTATTGTAAACTTTTATGTGGATTTTTTTGTAGATGAGTATTGTATAGATATGTTCTTTTATTACGTTCTAATAGTAAATGGATGTTCTTTCAATTTATGAAGTCGTTGGTGACTCTCTTTAAAGTCTTATACTAAGTATATGTATGCTTGATACAATTTTGTAAAACGCTCCATTATCAGTTATATACTTATTCTTTTATGCATAATATGACACACTTCGGATCCTCAAAGATAAACAGTATTAAAAATCAATTTCATCCTTTTACTTTATTACAATAACTGTAAAGAGATAGCAATTTTTTTTAAGTGCTTTCCAACTGAAGTGACACCCTTAAGCAAAAATGAAATCACATTCTTATAAGCTAGGCAATTAATCACAATACCATCGAATCGCATATTGGGTAAAACGAAACCTCAAATAGAAAACCATATGGCAATGGGAATCTTTACGACCAATCAGCAGACTCGGATCACTCAGATGTCTGGGCTCCAAAGTCCAAGCACCCCAAGAAATCTTCGTAATAACATGATGTCAATCATAACTCGAGCAGCTGATCAGCTAATCTGCGGACTAAACTTGATAAAACTCGGCTAGTGATATTAAATACAGTCAAGCTTACCTAATTCGAACTACCAGAAAAAAGTTCGAGTTGTGGGCAGAAGATTTGTAAGACTTTTTACATTAATTTAATTTAACTTAGTGCGAGTTACAGAAAATTCAACTTGTGGAATTTCAACTGTAGTTGCTCTTTATGTCGAGGCCAACTTTTTTTTGCTTGCTAATCTCCCGACATTCGCGTGACTAATGCGCAGCCCCAAAAGGCAGCAGATCCCGCCCTCTAGCAACAGTGCCCCGTAGAATTGTGTAAGCTTATCTAGCAGACGACGCCTGGAACCGTAGAGCTCGAGTCAATTTCGCAATTGACATAGTTCTTTTGGGTTTTTTGTTAAAATGGAAAATACTCGAGAATTTGTTATAAAAATATGTATTTTTTTTTTTTATTAGGAACATTTTTGCGACTTAAACTTATATGGCTTAGATTATGGTGGCAGTATAAGTATATAACAAGATTTACTTTTCCAACACTTATTTAACTACTGAGATTAGCTGCTAGATCTTTTTTTTTTGTTTTGGCTTAGTTTGTTTTGAGTTTTTTTTTATATTGTATTTTGTGAGTTTTTTACGTGTAGTTTTTTTTTATGTTTCTTCGATTTGTTACATTCGAGCTGCGTGTGCGCAATCAAGTCGCTGGACCTCTCTCCTCGTTGATCTCATCTGATCAGGCTCACATGAGTTGGGTGGCCGTGCTGATGATCTGGTTAATCCAGTCGGTAAACGCGGAGACGCGCACAAAGACAGAGGGCGCGTTCTTCTGGCCGCAAGGCAATCGGCCCCACGATACAATGCCAATGATGACGTTGCTCTGCTCCAAGTGCGGCTCGCAGCACTCCTGCATGAGGGGACCGCCCGAATCCGCTGTGCAGATGCTAACGCCGCCAGTCAGCGGCCCCGTGCACAGGTTAGTCTCGTGCAGCACCAGACCCGAACGGGCGAGAATCTCCTCGCACAGTGTCATATCCAGGATGGGCATATTGGCCAGTTGCAGCTTGTGCGGATAGTCGGGCACCGCCGTCATCGAGACATTGCCCCAGCCGTACAGTGTGCCATAGCCCTCCGGATGGGCGTCCTGCTCCGGCAGCGTCGCCGCCTGCACATACTCATCGAAGACCAGTGGCTGCTTGGTGTAGATAAGCGCAATGTCGTACGGATTGACGCCGCCCAGATACAGCTCGTGCCGCACATAGTAGTCAATGTGGCGCAGCTGCACGTTGCCCGCCTCGCCGCGACGATTGTGGATGTCATGGCTGCCGCAGCAATCACCGAATTGGCCACCGCCTGCGGTGAGCTGAGGCAGTGGGCGGCGGTCAGGATCCAGTGCTCGTTGATCACCGTGCCGGCGCAATAGTGGACCCGGCCTTGATCCGGTGTCATCATCTGTATGCTGACAACGTACGGCGCCGAGTGTGCTGTCGCCTCGCGCTTGGCCAGAAACTTTTGCTCCAGTGCGTCTGTTGCGGTGCATCCAATGTGCTGATGCGGTTCTCCAGCAGTCCATAGGTGGCCAAACTCAAAGCCATGGTGTGGCCGGGTCCGCTGCACTTGCGCACGGGCAAATGCATGTTGTTGTGCGGGGCTGTGCTGAGCACAACCATGATGCCGGCTATGGTAGTCAGCAGTACTGAATAGATGTATCTGTAGGATAACAGCATGATGATGTCCTCGCTCTGATTGCACGCCCCGCACGTAATTAGATTGGAACTGAACGTAATGTTGACGAATTGATTGAGGTGGATTGTAGATGTGTGTTGGGCTCTTGGGTCGCTGATTGTGTGTTTTTGGTTTGGGCTCTCTGCTTTCAGTTTGCTTTCAGCTTTTGGCCTTTGCTTTGGCGTGTCGATAACACTTCACTTGTATTCCTTTTAGATTTCGCATGGAATTCACTTTTCTTTCGGCTGTGTGTTTGCCGCTTGCTTTTGCTACTTCACTGCTTGATGGCGCTTTTAAATTTGCAGTTGCCCCACTCAAGGCGGTCGTCTTTATAGCCAGCGATAAGGCGATAAGAGTTGCGCAGAGAGCGACAAATGCTATTGGCTGGCTTCATCAGCTTTTATCACACTTACGTGTAGTTAAATAGAAAAGAGAGTGACTCGCTACGGATTTTCTATGTCGTGTCCTTATCGGTGTGGTCTGATAACGAAGTTTGCGTGCGCTTAGAGAAATGCCCTGTGAACTGATAAGCAAGTCGTAATTAGCATGCACACTACATATGTATTTGCATTAGTATATGCCACGTAAATCTAAGTTTAATATGTTTATCTTCTGTAACTATAGTTCAGTTTTGTTGAATGCCCGTCAAAATTCCAGATGTGTTTTCTGTTATATATTTAAATTTGCATTAACTTGTAGATTGCCTAGAACGTCTAGAGTTCTTTCTAACTCGAACTGTTTTTGTGGCAGATGGAGATTCGAATTATAGAAGTTCGACTGTATTTAATGCATTCTTCTAAGTCTGTGTTCTTAATTACTTTTCTTTTCCGATTTCACAATAAAACTTAGTAACTGTATAAGATATGTAAATTATATTAAAGGAAAGAATACTAATATAAAGCCATATATGGACATTTATATGCAGATCGCTTAATATTTTGCTTTAATTGCTCTCTATCTCTTCTTTCATACACTTGTAATTATTCGAATGCCCCATTGATGAGTAGCACCACAACTACCGCAAGTTCAAACATCTTTTATCGAAATGTGGGCTATGCCCATATACGTATTTATAGTACATTGTTCATATTGAGGCACTGACACCTGCAGCCACAAATACCAATATTATGACGAAGTGAGGCAAACACACTCACACTCCTCTCTCTGTACCCCGTTGCCTGGTTGTGACCCAGGCAGACGCAATCAGCTCAGCAATTAGTTAACGAATCGCTGTTGGTCTTCGGGTGCTTCCCAGACGCGCCTGTTCAGGCATGTCGATCGAGTGCTTATCTTTGGCTCGCTTCACAAACGCACGCCCTTGGGTAATATGCCGATTTTAAAGTGATTTAGTCACGATTCTTTTATCTACTCTACCTGCCTACTGTCTACTCATACATACATATACATATGTGCATATATATAGAAAGAAACATACGCTCAGCATATATTATTAGATGGGTTTGAGCCAACGCCACACGCCATCGCTCACACGCTCATTCCTTCTCCTTTAGCCGCATGATTAATGCTCCAAAGTTCACTTGGCCCTATATTTATTTACAGCGATAGCGTAACGCCGGAATTATTTTCGCTTAATGAATTTTTAAGCCGAATTCGCTATCAAATTAATTTTTTTCTTTCTACGCTTTCAATATCGCGTTATCATTGCTCGCTTTTATGCATGTGTCATATTTATGCATTACTTTGGTATTTATTGCACTTCGGTAGTAAAAATACTACACGGAATACTACGGAAGTGGCTGAGTGAGGAAGTGGATATTTATATTTATGAATGGGAGTCACGGCATCAAGTGCAAGTTGCTGCAGGTCAGTTGACAACCGGTTGACTAATTGCCCCTATAAAGTGGGTACACATACTATTTAGCGTATGCCCAAATATTTCCGAAGATTAAACTCTTCCGTTGACGTCAATGCCTTCTGAGAACTGCCCAAAGAATTTAGCTATCAAATCCAATCTCGGTCACGCGCGATCTGTCTTAAATTATTTGAAGTGTTTACAGTTTGTCATTAGATACTTAATGTAGTATATGTATGGATTAGGATTAAGTCTAGAATGTTAAGAAACCGACTTCCCATATCAATTTGATAATATAGTAATCAGATGTTGTAATCTAATCTATGTAAATTTACTACAGTTTCGTAAATCTAGCATAGTTGTAAAAATACGCCTATCAATAAGTTTATTGAATACAAAAATAATTACATTCTCAGTATTTGTATCATGAATGTTTGCTTAATTTCTCTTTATATATACACAAACATACATACACACATATTTGTACTTTGCCAACACCAGTAAATAACGCAAACATTGCGCTAAATTGTGAAATACCGAGAACTCAGGCGCCAATTTATTTAAAGATCTGCTATCTATTACATAAAAAACAATGAAAGATACAAGCTGCAAGATTGCTTTACCTCTTTGACCGTATGCCTGATCTGAGTCACGAAGGTATTTCAACGTTACATACATACATATGTACATACTACATACATACAAATTTTGTACTGTTTACAAATGAAATTAAAAAATGTAGTACTTGATAAATTTGCTAATCAATTTGTGTTTCTGTTTGCTCTTACAGGTTTGGATCAATCAGGGGGACATCATATTGGTCGGTTTGCGTGACTATCAGGACTCGAAGGCTGATGTCATTTTGAAGTACACACCCGATGAAGCTCGAAATCTGAAGACATACGGCGAGTTTCCGGAATCGGTGCGCATCAACGAGACAGTCACATTCGTCGAGGATGGCTTCGATGAGGATATTGAGTTCGGCGATGAGATTAGTTCGGAGGACGATGCTGATTCCGTTGACAATATCTGATTAACAAGTAATAAAACAACAGAAGAAACAGAAACAGCAGCCGCAGAGTCAGTTCAAGAATAGGGAATTAAACAAATTTGTAAAAGCCGATAGCCCCACACACACACACACACACACACACAAATATATACACACAAACACACACACAATACATACGCAAATACCTACAAAGATTATAAAATATCCCGAGCAGCGCATCGATAGCTGCAAGCCGAAAGGAAGTGACAAATATCCATTCATACAGCAATAAATCTTCAAATTTGAGTGTTACTTTCTATAAATTTCTAACTTTCAATTCGGATGCCAAATTCAAATTGTTCGCTTTTGAGCTGCAATGTTCAATTAAAAAATTATGTAATACAAATAGTAGATCTTTTATATATATAAAAAAAAAACAAATAATGGAAACTAATGCAGCAATGCGAAACACAAAAGAGTTATTATTATTTCAATTAAAAACAACAAAACGATATTAATTACTTAAAACAAAAAAACATAAACCAAAATGGAGCAAAACAAGAAACAGCTACATTTATATATATTGATATATAAATATAGATGTTTAACAACTAAAGGTCTTAAGCAAATAAAAACAAACAACAAAACAAGTTTAAGGGAAACGTTTTGAATTTGTGTAGCTAGCGAGTAAGCAAAATCAAAAGTAATCTCTGCATAGGTGCTCTTCTTTGTCGCCATTTACTTCTGATTGCCCTGACAATTCCAGACTCTGTGTTCCTTCGTGCTTTATTTTAATACATGTTTACTTTTATTGAATTCGTTTGAATACTATAGTTACTAATACTATAACTATCTTTTGCTGTCTTTGCACTCAGCTATTAATTTGGTTCCTTCAGCCCTGGATTACGAATAACGATTACGCAGAGAAACACAATATCAAATAGAACATATGAGAAATATTGATTGTTGTAATTAAGAAGGAAACAAATTCAATAAATAGATAATTTAATCAAATTCAAAACAGCAAAATCAAACAGCGAGTTTCACTTTTTTTACTGTCTTAATTCAAACCGCACAGGCTTTTTTTATTAAATGCACCCAATTTTATACTAGGATATAAATATCATATTGAACTTTAGATAACCGCTTACAACTCTTCGTGAGTAGAGGGAAACTTCTTGAGTATGGCATGATAAAGATTGTAGAAAGCATATACAGAAACAGTCACAATCACCAGCAAAGCACCGCCAAAGGCGAAGCTCAGAAAATTGCCATCAATGATGCCCTCAGAGCGATGTCGTTTGGTTGAGAAAATCTCTTCAGTCGATGCCGGATTATTCTGCTGCTGTGCTGTACGCTCGGCCATTAAGCGCTTCATGGTGCTTAAGCGTTCGCGCAGAACTTCAACGGATTCTGTGTCCAAATCGGATGTACCTAAGAGTAAGTTCATTAGTCTGTAATTTATGTCTTTGAGTTCGTGAATTTACCTGCTCCTTGTGTGGCCATAGCTTACTAGTTTCTAGTCCTTAAATCGAATAGTTTGTTCTTATTCTTAATTAAAGTGAAATGGCAGCATAAGGGTGTATTATAAGCGTACGAATAGGCGCATGTGCATAACGGTCACGTATCGATTCAATTCTTAAGTGTTGGACAGCACATGCAGTTGAAGCACATGCGATACTTATCGATTAGAGTTGGTATTTTCTTCAGCAATTATGCACGTTCCCATTCTGTCGCGTTGTTAAGATAAGCAAATTCGCTCTAATAAGAATTAACTGCTATCAAAACAATCATACGATTATTAGCATAATTAAGTTTGCTCGTGAAGCTGGTTTGCCTTTCAAAGTGTTTGTTTTTTTGAAAAGTTGACTTCTCGCTCGGTACATGCAGTTGCTGCATATATCGAAAGGTTCGCGAAACTATCGATTAATCGCATATGGTCACTGCCCAGCCCTCGCGCTTGTGCAGTTTCAAAACATTGTAAACACGTGCAGCAATAGCGCGCGTCTTCACCTTTTGTTTTTAGTGAATTTTAAATGATATAATGGGTCTAACTAAACAATATTTGGCCTATCGTGCCATTGATAGTTTTAACATTATCGCATCCGGTCGTGCCAATGTGAATTTCGCCGTGCTTGAGCAGAGCGAGGGCCGGTTTGTTGCCGCCCCAGCAGCCGAGAATGTAATCATTTGGGATTTGCGGTAAGCATGCGTTTTCTAAGCTTAGTATTTATAAACTGTAATGAGCCCCTCGCACCTTCAGCATGGGCGATCGCAAGCTGACGCTGCGCCGTGAGAAACAGGAGGTGACCGCGCTGCGTGTCTCGCCCGATCATCTGCACATTGCCGTCGGCTACGCGGACGGTGTCGTTCAGATTTTCGATCTGAGCTCTGGCACATACTACGATGCAATTTGTTCGCTGGCGCTGCATAAAAATGCGGTCAGCGTACTGCGCTACGATGCGCACGGCATGCGCCTGGTGAGCGGCGGCCTGGACACGGAACTAGTCGTTGTGGACGTCGTGGAGCAGGCGGGTCGACAACGTCTCAGCGGTCACAATGCTGCCATTACAGATGCGCACTTTTTGCAACGCCTGGTCGAGCAGGAGATTGTGGTCAGCTGCTCGAAGGACACACAGATCAAGTTCTGGAACCTGGAGACGCAATTCTGCTTCAAGACGATCGTCGACAATCGCACGGAAATCTGGGCCTTGGCCTTCGTAAACGATCTGATGATTGCCGGCGCCGGCGAGAGCGGCATGAATGTTTACCGTCTGCGCACGCGCGAAGATGCCGCGGCGCAAACGCTCGAGACGGCCGTCCAGGGCTTGGCCATAGACGACGAGGATACGATCAGTCCGCTGAGTGTCAACAACTGCGGCACCATACAGCGTGCGGGCAAAGGACGCACCGTGAATCTAGTGGCCGATCCCAACGAGCGTGTGCTGAGCTGTCACGGCACCAACGATCTGATCGAGAACTTTTACATATGCAACGCCGAGGAGGCCAAGCAGCGTCTGGCCAAGCGCCTGAAAAAGGCGCGCAAGAAGGCGCTGGATGCGCCCGAGGACAACGACGAACAGCTGTCCAAGGAACTCTCGCTGAGTGATGAGATCAAGCGTCTGGAGAGCATCAAAACGAAACAGAAAATCAAATCCATTGATGTGCTGCTCGGCCAAAACAAAGAGCTGCGCGTTCTTGTCAGTCTGGCCAACAACAGCATGTCCCTCTATGCCCTCGAGGCCTCGCTGAAATCGCGCAAGGCAACAAGCGCTACGGACACCAGCGTCAAGCTGCTGCGGTCCCTCACTCGACTCGGCCACCAGTCAGAGTTGCGTTCGGTGTGTTTCAGCAACGATTCGCTGGCAATCGGTTCTGGCGCCGGAGACTCGTTCAAGTTCTGGGATCGCGATGCCATGCAGTGCCTGCGCACAGTGTCCACAGACTATATACTCTGTTCGCGCTTTGTGCCCGGCGATCGCTATGTGCTGCTGGGCATGAAGAGCGGCAAGCTGCTTATTGTGGATGTAAGCGCGGCGGATGTGGTCGAGCAGATACCCGCTCATGAAAGCGAGCTCTGGAGCATTGCCCTGTTGCCAGATCAAAAGGGCTGCGTCACGGGCAGCAGCGATACGACACTGAAGATCTGGAGCTTTGAGCTGATCGATGCGGGCGAGGGTGCCGGGCAGACCAAGGTGCTGTCGCTGCTGCACAAGAACACACTTAAGCTGGAGGAGACAGTGCTCTGTGTGGCCGTTAGCCCGGACATGAAGTATCTGGCCGTGGGCCTGCTGGATGCCACCGTCAAGGTCTTCTTTTTGGACACGTTCAAGTTCTATCTGTCGCTGTACGGACACAAGTTGCCAGTGCTGTGCATGGACATCTCCTATGACTCAACACTGATAGCCACTGGCTCGGCCGATCGCAACATTAAAGTCTGGGGCCTAAACTTTGGCGACTGCCATCGTTCGATTTTTGCCCACGATGATTCGGTGATGTCCTTGCAATTCATACCCAAGACGCATATGTTCTTCAGTTGCGGCAAGGATGGCAAGGTCAAGCAGTGGGATGGCGACTCCTTCGAGAAGATCATCACGCTGCCCGGCCATATTGGTGAGGCGCACTGCCTCGCCGTGTCGCCCAATGGCCGCTACTTGGTCAGTTGCGGCTCCGATCGCACGCTGCGCATGTACGAGCGCACCGAGGAGACCCTGGTGCTGCAGGATGTGCAGGAGGAGGAGCGCGAGCAGCTGGAAAACGAGAGGCTAGCCACCGGCGAGGATAACACAGTGCCGCTGCTGCCCGGCTTAAAGTTGCCCTCGCGCAAAACTGTCGGCTCCGAGCAGGCAGCTGAATCCATCATGGAATGCCTCAATGTATCTAAGCAATTCGAACTGGAGTCCGAGGAGAAGCCCGAGCTGCATCCGCTTATGCTGGCGCTGGCGGTGAAGAACCCCAATGATTTCCTCGTCACAACACTGGTGCGCATACGCACCTCCGACATGGAGGAGGCCCTCCTCCTGCTGCCCTTCTCGGTTGTGTGCGAGCTGCTGGAGCGTCTACCGGCGCTAATCACCCAGCGACCTGACGAGGTGGAGCTGCTATGTCGCGTGACCGTGTTCCTATTCAAGGTGCACATGAAACCAATTGCGGCGGCCAAGTCCATGAAGCCGCTGCTGCTCCATTTGTTGGGCCTGCTCAAGCAGGATGTGCAGCAGCTGCGCGACATTATGGGCTACAATCTGCACGCTCTGGCGCTGCTACAGACGGAGGTGGAGCAGCGCGAAGGTGTCCAGCTGTTCCGGGATGCCACGCTGGCGCGGCGCAAGAACGAAAAGAAGCGACGGGCGGCGACCAAGCGGCGAATTCAAATTCAAATGGCGTAAAACTAATCTGTTGTAATTTAGGACTTTAATTTTTATCAATAATAAATACATTTTATTGAAGCACTGGGCGGCACTTCCAATTTTAGCCTAAAACTGTTTTGTGTGAGTGTATGAAACCACATTCCAACAAGCGGGGCATTGATTGGAAAGGGTCTCTGAATGTGTGTGAAGTGTGCAATAGACTTTAAAAGAGAGGTCCTCATTTGGCCTAGCAAATAGTTGGGACTTGAAGATTTGGAAGAAAAACAACAATAACATTTAACATTTAGGACGTGGTGAAGGGTTGGGTTGGGTTGGGGACGCGGCAAGCAAAACGTATTTCCGGTTCAACAAATGCCAGCCTTTGGATAGCAGCCAGCATCGGTAGTGCCGGGTCCGCAAGGACCTGCAGAAAGGAAAAGGAAAAGCAGCAAATTAAAGCTGTCAAAGCAACAATGGGAACAACACTCACCGCCGCAACGCTGAAAGGCACCCGGCGGCCCATAGCTGAGCTTCTGTATGGTGCACTTCTCGATGGGAGTATTGGGCCGACAATAGGATGTGTAACGTGCCCAGGGCAGCGGCTCCTTCGGCTGCACACAGTTGGGCAGATAGCTCAGCTTGTATGTGGTGCAGCTATCCATCGGCCCATCGTTGCGGCAGAAGCCCTGCCGCGGCTTGATAGCATCCGGCCGCGGGAAACAGGTCACATCCACTGGCATATACGACAGCTTGTTAACGGTGCAGCGCTCCATGGCGGTGTTGGGACGACAGAAGGCCGTCAATGGCAATATCGGTGCACGGCGCACATGCGGCTTGGGCACAAAGTCGTGCTTCTGCGTGGTCATCGCATACAGAGGTCCATCGAAGCGCAGCCCATTCTCCATGGGCCGTATGGGTGGTGTACGCTCCGTGCATATGGGCTGATACGACAGCTGTGTGGGATGAGGCACAGTTAAATGGAACACTTTAGTAAAGAACAAACTTCAACTTTAGTCGTTTTTTAAGTCTCCTTTCAAACTCGATCTCACTTTTGGTTTTGGATACTTGATATAAGAATATATGTACATACAAATATTCTTTATATGGTCGGAGATGTGGGCTTGAATCATATTTTCCATTTAATTTAAAATCAAAAGAGTGAAGATATGTGTCATAAGCTAGTTTGAAAGAATCAGGTTTATAGTGATAGCTGCGAATTAAAGACACAATGTCTATAGTGCATAGACATAAGCTTTGAATCCGGAAAAGATTCGATAGAGTATAAGATCACGAGCCGACTAAGACTAGTACCAGACAATAATATCATTCGAATTGTACCCACCTTTTGTACGGTGCATCTTTCCAGCGGTCCGGTGGCTCTGTGGAACGTGTCCCTTGGCATAATGGGCGCCGGCTTGGTGCGAGAGGCATCCACGGGCCTGTAGCTCAGCTTGTAGACCGTATTCGCGGCGCCGGCATCGTTGCCCAGGAAGCGCAGCGTATTCATCGGCAGCATGGGAGCAGTGCGTCCGGCATTGCAATTGGGCATATAGCTCAGATTGTAAGTAGTGCATATATTCTGATAGTTAGGCGGCACACAGCGAACCTTATCCGCCCAGGGCGTGGGCTCTTTCGGCGGCAGGCAAACCGGCATATACGATAGCTTCTGTATGGTGCAGCGCTCCATGGGCCCAACGGGCTTGCAGTAGTGCGAATTCTGCGGCATTAGCCTGGGCGGCGGATTCTGGCACACGTCCACCGGCATGTAGCTCAGCTTCTGGATGGTGCAGCGCTCCATGGGCGCTGTCGAAGAGCAGATCGCGACCCGTGGCAGGCACGGTGCGCGCTTCACAATGCCCTTGGGCACGTAGTCGTGCTTCTGCGAGGTCATCGCATAAATGGGCCCCTCGAAGCGCAGTCCGCTCTCCATGGGCAGAATGGGCATGGTGCGTGCGGCCGGACACGGCGGCATATAAGACAGTTTCTGCACGGTGCACTTCTCCATGGGCGCCGTGTTGGCGCTGATGTGATTGCACGGCATGGCGGGACGGGCCCGGTAATTGTCGCCACAGTTGCCATAGTAGGAGCGTCGATAAATGGTGTCCGTGTCCAGCGGTGCCGTGGAGCGCATAAAGTGCGATTGTGGTATGATCGGAAGAGTACGCGCCGGTTGCTGGTAGCAACAGCCGGAATAATCACCGCGATCGCATGGCTGACAGGATGCGCCAGCCGGACATGATGGAAAATCAACGGGTGCCATGCACGGATTGCACGACGGATCACCCATTGCTCAGTGTCCGCTTAATCTACAATCGTAGCGTCCACGAGCCTCAATCATATTTAAGCGTTGTTTGTTTTATTGTTTACTTACCTGATTGCAGCTTGGATTTGCCAACAATTATTGGGGAATTTCCAATGATGATAGTACACAAAATACGTATAAAAAAAATTGACAATTGTTAAAGGAAATAATTTTGGTTGCTCCGTCTACAGAATATTTATTACTGTACTTGTTAACACATCCGAAAAACGAAATAAAAATTTTGCTTGGACATACAACGACGAAGTTGTTACAGTTTGTAATGCTGTAGCAAGTGTAACAATTCACAGAATGCTACAATCACCTGCAAAGCCTACCTAACACTGTGAAACTCTAAACATATGCCGGATACGAATTCAGTTTTGGGTTACCCGTTTGAAAGACAAATCAAAGTACTCTTTTCGAATTTACCAATTCAATTTTGAAGGTGTTTGTCGTAAAGGTGGCATATAACTGCTTGATTAAACAGATATTCAATTGCCTTAAGGTCACGCTCTATTCTGTAGTGATATGCAAAGTTCGTCATTTATCCTTCTGCTTAAAAAATTCGTTCTTGGAATGTGCAAGAGTTAGGGACTTTAAGTTTGTAACGTATTATACTAGTCTAGTTAGTCGATAAATATCGATTCCTCTGCATTGTATACAAAAGCCTACATTCAATTTTCTGCATCCTTGAGCTTTTAGTCTCCGAGAAGGTTGATTTCCTCAGGTGGACATGGTTCAATTGTCCGCTAGCCGAAAGCTGTATGTAAGTGATTTATGATGGTGTTTGCATTCTTCCATTTACGACTATTACATAGATTTTAATAGGTTCATTATACCCCTATTACAGATTATTGATGGGTATGGGGATCCAGAAGTGATTATTTTGTTTCCATTATACGGTTTTTTCAGCATCTTGATATAGCGATGACATAAGCTCTTGTACCGGTCAAAAATCCCCCTGTGAAGTACTTGGGGCAGAACGCCAAGGACCCGAGTTCGAGGCTCAGGCTTGCTAATAGAGCTTGAGTGGTGTTTTAACTACAGTTATCTAATGTATTAAACGAATGCAGTCGACAGACCTAAACATGGACAGTTTAATGGAACATTCTGGTAGATCTGTGGGGGAAAAGCTAATTGTTTCTAATATTACAAATAAACGATACTCAATGAGAAATGTACAATGATGATGCAATGTCAGCGAGCATTACTACTTTTATTTGCCGTTTCCTGTGGTCGCAACTGCACACGACTAAAACCGTAATTCAAATTGTAGCCTCTCTTGCGCAGCACCTCCGATGAGTGCGAATCAATGGATATGACGAGCCGCATGATCGGGCCACTTTGTGCGCGATGCAGGACACGCCAGTTTTGAACGGCCAGATCTTCGTTCTGGCCATCGATTAGCCGCAGCGAGTGCTTAACGGAAGTGCTCTCAAGTGACGGAAAGCGACCAACGAATAGCCGTTTGAATTGCACTTCCGGTTGCGGTACATCCGTTTCCGGTAGCACTTTCAGGGACGCACCCTCCCAGGGCCGCAGTCTAGTATCCATAGCTTGCAGCCAGTTGGCAGTGCCCATATCGTTGCAGCTAACAGACAGCCAACCGGGTCGGAATACGCAGCCGGAGAATGAGGGCTTTATGGAGCCCTCACTCTGTCGCTTAATAAGATCGATAATACTGTGCTGTACCCACTCCAACTGCTGCGTGCTCCACAGTTCGCTGGGATAGTCCCCAGGCAGAATGGCCACATTCAGACTTTGTTTATCGCTATTCCCGTTGTCCTCGCATTCCGATGCATCTCCTCTAAGGTACGCAGGCGTTCGTGCTACTGGTGCTCCGTCTCTTGCTTGTATGGGTAACCGGTCGGATTGCGTGGCTGCAGCAGGCATTGAGTTGGCAATTTGATCAGGATTGGCGTCGTTTGCCATTCGGCCAAAGCTGCGCATCCTTGCACTTATTCCGCTGACACTTTGCAGCTGTTCCTGTGTTTTTGGTGCATTCATTGGCTTCATTGCTTGGACTCTGGCTGCCTCCAGGCCCCAACCCTTTCGGAGCAGATGTTGCATGCGCTTGCGGGCTGCGCCGCTCATGCTAATTTTGCTTCTGGTTTGGCTTGTTTGAATGAGTGTTGGTTTGTTTGGTTGTTGTTTGTTTGAATTCATTTGTATTTTGTTCCCACGAGTGTGGGGGTCGGGCAGGTCGACCGTGACATAGCCCCCGATATCACGGCAAGGCATTGGATTACAACCGGAGGACGCCAGGTATCCGGAGGTCACCGTTCGAAGACAGCAGTAACGCAGCTGCCATTCGGCCCATTGGCACGGTTCGATTGACACCAGGGCTTGCGGGTTTTATCGAGTTGTCCTCTCTAGATCCGCCATATTTAGTCGAAAGCAGTAGCACCTCGGGCAGGATGTGGCTTGGAAGCCACGTATGGTCGGTCTTAGGCAATCGGACTGCCTCTGCCTGCCACCTATGATTTTGATGCAATCGAGTCCTTGGCAGCTGAAACACCACCAGGAAAAAGATCACATCAGCTTCACAGGGAGCAGCACTTCGCTACCATTTATTACGAGTTGTTTTCTGTGCTTTTTTATAATTCTCATTTATTTCAGTTCATCGTATTTTGACATATTTGTATATAGTATATAGTTGCCTGATATCTAGTTAATCCCTATTGCTTATGTGATAATTCTTTTTAAATAGCACACATTTGTAGTATATATTTTAAGATTTTGCATCAATTGGAAATGGTAAATGTGCCTAACTAAATAACTAACTAAATTAGATGACAAAAAAAAACATATTTGTGTGTGTATAATTGAAATAATTGTTTTTTGTTTTTTACTACTATAAAAAGGGATCAATAGATCATCACCTGCAGACCCGTGGCAGGCACGGTGCGCGCTTCACAATGCCCTTGGGCACGTAGTCGTGCTTCTGCGAGGTCATCGCATAAATGGGCCCCTCGAAGCGCAGTCCGCTCTCCATGGGCAGAATGGGCATGGTGCGTGCGGCCGGACACGGCGGCATATAAGACAGTTTCTGCACGGTGCACTTCTCCATGGGCGCCGTGTTGGCGCTGATGTGATTGCACGGCATGGCGGGACGGGCCCGGTAATTGTCGCCACAGTTGCCATAGTAGGAGCGTCGATAAATGGTGTCCGTGTCCAGCGGTGCCGTGGAGCGCATAAAGTGCGATTGTGGTATGATCGGAAGAGTACGCGCCGGTTGCTGGTAGCAACAGCCGGAATAATCACCGCGATCGCATGGCTGACAGGATGCGCCAGCCGGACATGATGGAAAATCAACGGGTGCCATGCACGGATTGCACGACGGATCACCCATTGCTCAGTGTCCGCTTAATCTACAATCGTAGCGTCCACGAGCCTCAATCATATTTAAGCGTTGTTTGTTTTATTGTTTACTTACCTGATTGCAGCTTGGATTTGCCAACAATTATTGGGGAATTTCCAATGATGATAGTACACAAAATACGTATAAAAAAAATTGACAATTGTTAAAGGAAATAATTTTGGTTGCTCCGTCTACAGAATATTTATTACTGTACTTGTTAACACATCCGAAAAACGAAATAAAAATTTTGCTTGGACATACAACGACGAAGTTGTTACAGTTTGTAATGCTGTAGCAAGTGTAACAATTCACAGAATGCTACAATCACCTGCAAAGCCTACCTAACACTGTGAAACTCTAAACATATGCCGGATACGAATTCAGTTTTGGGTTACCCGTTTGAAAGACAAATCAAAGTACTCTTTTCGAATTTACCAATTCAATTTTGAAGGTGTTTGTCGTAAAGGTGGCATATAACTGCTTGATTAAACAGATATTCAATTGCCTTAAGGTCACGCTCTATTCTGTAGTGATATGCAAAGTTCGTCATTTATCCTTCTGCTTAAAAAATTCGTTCTTGGAATGTGCAAGAGTTAGGGACTTTAAGTTTGTAACGTATTATACTAGTCTAGTTAGTCGATAAATATCGATTCCTCTGCATTGTATACAAAAGCCTACATTCAATTTTCTGCATCCTTGAGCTTTTAGTCTCCGAGAAGGTTGATTTCCTCAGGTGGACATGGTTCAATTGTCCGCTAGCCGAAAGCTGTATGTAAGTGATTTATGATGGTGTTTGCATTCTTCCATTTACGACTATTACATAGATTTTAATAGGTTCATTATACCCCTATTACAGATTATTGATGGGTATGGGGATCCAGAAGTGATTATTTTGTTTCCATTATACGGTTTTTTCAGCATCTTGATATAGCGATGACATAAGCTCTTGTACCGGTCAAAAATCCCCCTGTGAAGTACTTGGGGCAGAACGCCAAGGACCCGAGTTCGAGGCTCAGGCTTGCTAATAGAGCTTGAGTGGTGTTTTAACTACAGTTATCTAATGTATTAAACGAATGCAGTCGACAGACCTAAACATGGACAGTTTAATGGAACATTCTGGTAGATCTGTGGGGGAAAAGCTAATTGTTTCTAATATTACAAATAAACGATACTCAATGAGAAATGTACAATGATGATGCAATGTCAGCGAGCATTACTACTTTTATTTGCCGTTTCCTGTGGTCGCAACTGCACACGACTAAAACCGTAATTCAAATTGTAGCCTCTCTTGCGCAGCACCTCCGATGAGTGCGAATCAATGGATATGACGAGCCGCATGATCGGGCCACTTTGTGCGCGATGCAGGACACGCCAGTTTTGAACGGCCAGATCTTCGTTCTGGCCATCGATTAGCCGCAGCGAGTGCTTAACGGAAGTGCTCTCAAGTGACGGAAAGCGACCAACGAATAGCCGTTTGAATTGCACTTCCGGTTGCGGTACATCCGTTTCCGGTAGCACTTTCAGGGACGCACCCTCCCAGGGCCGCAGTCTAGTATCCATAGCTTGCAGCCAGTTGGCAGTGCCCATATCGTTGCAGCTAACAGACAGCCAACCGGGTCGGAATACGCAGCCGGAGAATGAGGGCTTTATGGAGCCCTCACTCTGTCGCTTAATAAGATCGATAATACTGTGCTGTACCCACTCCAACTGCTGCGTGCTCCACAGTTCGCTGGGATAGTCCCCAGGCAGAATGGCCACATTCAGACTTTGTTTATCGCTATTCCCGTTGTCCTCGCATTCCGATGCATCTCCTCTAAGGTACGCAGGCGTTCGTGCTACTGGTGCTCCGTCTCTTGCTTGTATGGGTAACCGGTCGGATTGCGTGGCTGCAGCAGGCATTGAGTTGGCAATTTGATCAGGATTGGCGTCGTTTGCCATTCGGCCAAAGCTGCGCATCCTTGCACTTATTCCGCTGACACTTTGCAGCTGTTCCTGTGTTTTTGGTGCATTCATTGGCTTCATTGCTTGGACTCTGGCTGCCTCCAGGCCCCAACCCTTTCGGAGCAGATGTTGCATGCGCTTGCGGGCTGCGCCGCTCATGCTAATTTTGCTTCTGGTTTGGCTTGTTTGAATGAGTGTTGGTTTGTTTGGTTGTTGTTTGTTTGAATTCATTTGTATTTTGTTCCCACGAGTGTGGGGGTCGGGCAGGTCGACCGTGACATAGCCCCCGATATCACGGCAAGGCATTGGATTACAACCGGAGGACGCCAGGTATCCGGAGGTCACCGTTCGAAGACAGCAGTAACGCAGCTGCCATTCGGCCCATTGGCACGGTTCGATTGACACCAGGGCTTGCGGGTTTTATCGAGTTGTCCTCTCTAGATCCGCCATATTTAGTCGAAAGCAGTAGCACCTCGGGCAGGATGTGGCTTGGAAGCCACGTATGGTCGGTCTTAGGCAATCGGACTGCCTCTGCCTGCCACCTATGATTTTGATGCAATCGAGTCCTTGGCAGCTGAAACACCACCAGGAAAAAGATCACATCAGCTTCACAGGGAGCAGCACTTCGCTACCATTTATTACGAGTTGTTTTCTGTGCTTTTTTATAATTCTCATTTATTTCAGTTCATCGTATTTTGACATATTTGTATATAGTATATAGTTGCCTGATATCTAGTTAATCCCTATTGCTTATGTGATAATTCTTTTTAAATAGCACACATTTGTAGTATATATTTTAAGATTTTGCATCAATTGGAAATGGTAAATGTGCCTAACTAAATAACTAACTAAATTAGATGACAAAAAAAAACATATTTGTGTGTGTATAATTGAAATAATTGTTTTTTGTTTTTTACTACTATAAAAAGGGATCAATAGATCATCACGCGAAATCATTTACAGTGCACTAAACATAATCGAATACTTTGCATCAGCTATCAATCAACATGTAAATTACATTAACAATCAAATGGAAAAACAATTTTGAATCAGGTATATTATATATAAATAGCGGGTTGCATTTTGATTTGGCGCTGTAAAACTGTTTTGATAAAATAATTCTTAAACTCGAGACTTAACGCACATATATCATATACAATTTGTTGTGTGTTTCTGTGTGTGTGTGGGCGTGTGTGTGTTATTTTTTATTTCTTTTTTTTGCTGGGATACCAAAAGAATACAATATGTTTCAGTTCCAACGATATTTGCTGCTGCTATCTCTCTCTTTTTCTTATCGACATATATTCCTTGTATTGAATTTAAATATAGTTGCGGATTCCTGGCTCTTAATGATATTTCCAAGTGGTTTTCATTTCTCACAGTGAGGGCAGATCATCTGGTATATACTCCAGGAAATTAGCCGGGAACTGACCGCGCCGTCCGTCCACCTCGCCAAACAGCCAGTCCTCATTGATGCGATATAGCACGCTGACCAGATCATTTTCCTATTAAACAAAAAAACCAACATTAATTGTGATTTAAGAAATGTAGGGTTTTAGAATCAATTGAACTGTCGCCGCTTACTCTTAAGGCCAGATCTCCCTCCACCTCGCCGGGGAAATTGTACAAACAGAGCGAAGTGGGCAACTGCTGCTGTTGCTGTTGTGGTTGTGGGTGCTGTTGTGGTTGTTGTGACTGTGGGTGCGGCTGTGGCTGTGGCGCACTTGCTGCACTATTGCCCAATGGCACCTTGGTTTCTACATAATTAACAGGAAAGAGACCCTCACAGCCGGAGCGCGTGCGTCCGCGATACCATTCCTCAGTGGGCTGTTCCAGCAGATAGATCTTTTCGTTCTCCTGAAGTTAAATGCATGTTTGTTAGGATTGCTAAGCCAGTAGTGCAAATAGTGAGTGACAGTGGCGTAGGCAGGGGAATTTTAGGGGGTTATAGTAATAGAATTCATTTGGATTGGTAGGATCCGACAAAGTTTAGTAAACTATAACAAGCTTGTTAAGCTAACTACGGCAATTACTTTTCAAGCCCCTTCCTGCCAACGCCACTGGTGTGTAGGTGCTATACTTACTCTGAAGCTAAGGTCCCCCTCCTCGACGCCATCAAAGTCGAAGAGTGCAATGGCGTAGGGCAGCGGCGTGTCCTCGACGTAACCAGAGCAGCCGTTGCTCAGCGCCAGAGCATCCACCTTGCCCGAAATCACGTCCAGCAGGGAGACGGTGCCACAAGCTGGTGCAGCCGGTGGGGCGCACTTGGGCATGGGCGGCGAGGGGGTTGCACTGCCGCCAAAGGCAAACGCCGGCGGCTGTCCAATGAATGGCGGCGGCTTGGGCGCCTTGGGCTTCTGCGATATCTTCGGCTTGATAATGGTGGGCATGGTCAGCGACTGTGTGGGCGGCAACAGACTCTTGCCATTGCACAGCGGATTGTCGGAGGCGCCACGCGTCTGCAGCGTCACTGGACGCACATGTGCCGCACCGAAGCTATCGCAGACATTGCCGTAGATGAGGCTGCTGCTGCTGTTGCTGCCGTCGACGGCCTCCCAGGGATCCACGCGTGGACTCTGTGTGGCTGGGCGCGAGCGCGCCTGATGATAATCATCCTCGAAGCCGCTCTCCTGCTGCGACACGCTGCCATTGTTGGGCGAGCTGAAATTGCTGTCCGAGCTGAAGCTGTCGACGCTGACACAATCGCTGTTCGACTTTTGTGTGAACGTGGGCGACGAGGGCGGCGAATCGAAGCTAATTAGCTGATCAATCGCCTCACGCTGGCTGCCGCTGCCGCTGCTGGTCGATGTCTTTGTCATCGTCGTCGCACTGGCCGTATTCCAGGCGGCATTCCAATCGTTGTTCGTGCTGTAGCTGCTGCTGCCGCTGGCTGCACTCATCGCCGATGTCGTCGTCGTCATCGCCGGCGCCGTCGCCATCGTCGTCGTGGAGGACACCGCATGACCGCTGCTGAGGCCGTAGACACGACTTTGCGTTGCGGCCTTGGTAGCAGCGACCATTGTGTTGCCCGTTGACTTCTTGCGATGGAATATGTTGCTAATGATGCTGCCACCACCACCGCCACTGCCAGCCCCGCTGCCAGCACTCAGACTGGCCAGCTTGCGGCCGTTGATCTGCATTTTGGGCGGTGGCGGACGCGGCGGCGGCATCTTCTTGTTATTGTTGCCATTGGCAGCGGCAGAGTTGGCGCCATCGAAGGGCGAATCATTCCAGTTGGTGGCCGGCGTATAGCGTGCCTGGGGAAACTTGCGCGTTATGCTCGAATTGTGCATGCTCGACTCCACATCAAAGCTGTTGTTGTTGTTGTTGTTGCTGCTGTTGGACTTCTTGTATGGCTGCTGCTGCTGCGCGGATCCCTTTGGCGGTGGCGGCAGCTTAATGCTCAGCATCTGCAGTCCCCCATTGGAGGCCTGTTGCTGCTGCAGGTGCTGCTGCTGCAGCTGCAGACGCAGCTGCTCCAGACTCGCATTCGCGCCAGCCGCTGCGCTCTGGCCACGTGATCCTGGCGGTGCAGGCGCCGGTCTCGACGGTATGGTCATGCTGCCTGCAATGGCAAGAGAGTAGGACATTGAGTGAAACGATCTTTCGCTGGCTTGGCTGGCAAAACTCAACAAATATAGTCTACGACCCACCGCAGCGAGCCGACGAGGTGTGAGAGTGTGGGAATGAATTGATTCATCTGAAAATATATCGATTTGTGATATCCGCTCTAGCTTTGACAAGTTCAAATTTAAGTTACGTTTAATTTTGAAATGTATCCTTAATTGATCTACTTTCTATCATACTCGTAGTGAATTGCTGCTTTTTCTGTGTATTCTATAATACATACAGTGAACGTTCAGGTATTAGAGCTATTCAGAAACTGGAACTCGACTTGAAAACAAGAGGTTATAAATTTCAAGCATCCGAAATGTTTTTATACTCTGATACCGAAGGTACTCATAGTATATTGGTTTTGTCGAATGTCCGTCAGGCCGTCCGTCTGTCCGTCTGTCCGTCTGTCTGTCTGGATGAACGCGCGTATTTCCGAAACGATATTAGATAGACTCTTGAAATCTTTTGCGTTATGATTATAGCTATCTGCTTCAGATCAAGTTTATTCCAAATTTATGCCACGCCCACTGGGAGGCTGGCAAATCGATAACATGTCGATACACCTCAAATCACAAATCGATTAAACGTGAATAACTCCCACAATTTTGAAGCTAGAGTAATCAAATTTGGTAGGTATATTGCTGGTGACCTCCCGAAAAAATTGGATCCTAGGTTAATCGGCCACGCCCATTATTACGCCCACCAGCCCCCCTCCAAAATTAATTTGAAATGCTTATATCTCCCGCAGTTTTAGAGCTAAAGTCACCATATTTGGAATATATATTACTGGTGACGTCCTCTACAGATTACAGAAACAAAATTTTGACCGCGCCCACTCCCGCCCCCGTAATCGCGAAAATCGATATACATGAATGCACAATTCGATAACACGTGTATATTTCCCGCAATTTTGAAGCTAGAGTCCCCAAATTTGGAATTTAGACTAGGGCTGACCAGCCCAAAAGATTGCGTCCTGGATTTTCCGGCCACGCCCACTAGAACGCCCCCCAGCCACCCCGCCCCCACGAAACACGGAAGCCTATATCTCGCACAGTTTAAGAGCTAGGGCCACCAAACTTTGAGGGTAGACTTCTGGCCAAGTCCTCTAAAGATCGGACAAAAAATTTTGGGGGCACGCCCCCGCCCGCCCCGTAAAAATCGCGAAAATGTATATCTTCCACAGTTTTAAAGCTAGAGTCACCAAAATTGGAGGATAGACTTATTGTCAGCCCCCCTAAAGATCGGCAAAAAATTGTGGGGCCCCGCCCCCTCCCGCCACCAAAAATCGCGAAAATTTATATCTTCCACAGTTTCAGAGCTAGAGTCATTAAACTTGGAAGATAGAATTCTGGTCAGCCCCTCTAAATATCGGTAAAAAAAAATTTGGGGCCACGCCCCCTCCCGCCCCCAAAAATCGCGAAAATGTATATCTTCCACAGTTTTAGAGCTAGAGTCAAGAAATTTGTAAGATAGACTTCTTGTCACTCCCTCTAAAGATCGGCCAAATTTTTTGGGGCCACGCCCCCTCCCGCCCCCAAAAATCGCGAAAGCTTATATCTTCCACAGTTTTAGAGCTAGAGTCACCAAAATTGGTAGATAGACTTCTGGTCACCCCCTCTTAAGATCGACCATGCCCCTCCCGTTCCCAAAAACTTGGAATGCCGATTTCGGGTCACCCAAACACCAGCAAAAATTTTCTGTTCACTTGCTTTCAGCTGTTATTAAAATGGTATCAGAGTATTACGCAGTCGGCTCCGCCCGACTGCAACGTTCTCACTTGTTAGTATTAAATAAATGGCAAGGGTCAGCCGGATCGAATAGCCGATTTGAGTGCCTATTTATTTAGCATTAACTATTAGCTTAAATGTAATTCTAGAAACCTTATGAATCTCGCATTTAGTTCCGAATTAAGTTATAATAATATGCTCTAAGATACAAAAATGATCAAGGATATACTCATCCTCTTAAACTAACAATAAGCAATGCTAAAGATATCACACTAAAAGTAAATGCTGTTGCTGAATCTATTATAAAAGTAGTTTATTTATAGCATATTTCGCTTTATTATACCTATTATTTATTTGACAATACCAATCAAATTCTCAGTTAGTCAGTTTAAAATTTCTTAAAACAAATTCTACAATTGAAACAACACGACAGTTGTTAATTTCGAATCAAGCACTAAACATTTTATTAATCAAAACACTCTTTTATGTCACGATGTGTATATGGTTTGATCTAGACTGAATTCAACAGTCGATTAATTTCAAATAAACAATTAAACAGATGCAAAAAAAAACAATAATTAAAACATTTACGTCATTGAATTGTAAATTGAACTGGGAGAACCCTTTGCAAACGCCCACAAAACATTTCACGTTAATTAATAGTAAAAAAAAGAAACAAAATATATGCGCAAAAATGGGTGGCATCAACTGGAATGCAATTGCGAGTGAATCGCCATTGATGGGTTGGCGAATGACGAGCGAATTTCGGTGACCGGCACAAACCGGAACGACTGAGCACAATTTGAAGTGATTGTACTAGCAGCAACAAAATAATTCACATTTAAGCGCTACGATAAGCGGCACACACAAATGCTCTTATCAAAACAAATACATATTTCCGAATGTATGCGAAAATAACAAAAGCAAGCATGAATGCTCTAGTCGGGAGTGACTGACTAGGGGATACCCATTCATACCTACTTATACATGCAAGCAGTGCAAGCAGTTTAAACAGTTAGCGTGCTTTTTCACTCTATGGAAGGTTAAATCTTCAAAACTTCTTTGCTTATTGTCCGATATTTGTGATATTTTTAAGACATCACATTGGCTATAAAATTAGTGATCAAACATAATTGCAAGGTCATTCCTTGAAAAATGAGTGTCTTGCGCTTTTGAAGGGGTGGAACGGTATTAAAAAGGTGAATTCGAGATTATACATACAAAGTTGTGTGCCTCTAGCTCTTATAACTTTCAAATTATAGCCAAAAAAAAACACTGGGCTGAAATGGAAATTTATCGATACCTTTTGACCGGTACGAGCTATCGATAAAATGAAACAAACTTATGCCTTTTACATACTTTCGCCCAACTTCATGATGCCCTTTTTATGCATTATTAATGGGTATATAAAAAAAAACAAACATTCTACGCAGTAAATAATCTGTCTAGCTTCTTTCGGTTTAATTCATTATAAAATACATGCTGATTATTGACCTCCAGCTGGGCACAACATCGTCATCGTCATCGCCATCATCATCTGAAGTGAATTCCCCAAAGCATTTTATTGACAAACAGTCGGGGCGGACAGTCCGACCAATTTCACTATACAATGTGTATATAAATATATATACACATGTATTCGCATTGTAGAATTTTGTTGCTGAGAAATGTGTGCCACATTTACTATTTGCTTTTGTTTCATGTGCCACACGATTTTGTGTGCCACGCATGCCACTTTGCATATGAGCCGGCTGCCTCCAAAAGCCGCTTTGTGTCTAGAAAGTGGACACTTGACATATGCCGCAGCATTGTTTGTTGAGGCAATGGCAAGAGTTGAACGATTCTATTTCAAGTGGCAATATGGCATCAATTTCACTTTGGTTTTATTCTTCTGTGAAGGATCAGTGTTTGCCAATTTCTTATAGATTCATTATGGCTGTGTTCCATTTGCATGCGCTTTTTGCACATCTGTAGACTAAATGCTTTGTCTTTTCGCTGAATACACAAAACTCAAAACTTTCATATGAAAGCGTAAACAATGCGCTCAAATTTTCATGCAAAATGCATGGATCTATAAAAGAATACTAGAAACGAATACCGTTTCTATTTATGTTACACAATGCAAAATAAAAGTCAGCTATTCACTGCAAGATACCACGCAGTTATTTGTTTTTGTATTCTGTAATTTGTATCAAATTTTGCATACGTAAGTATGTATATACATTGTGTGTAGCCCATTTACACTGGCTGGGTATAAAACGAGAAAAAACAAGTGGGATCGAACCATTAGACAATTTTCACTCTGCCAACTGTAGCACTTTCATATAAAAAAGTATCTGTGCAAAGTTTAATCGCGAAAGCTTTGAAAACATGGAATTTATGGCCAAAACCGACTTCCAGTTGTATGGCAGCTATAAGATATAGTGTTCCGATCCGGCCGGTTCCGACCAATGTGCTGTCCCTTTAAATTATAAGTCTCTGTGCAAAGTTTTATCACGATAGCTCAAAAACTGAGGGACTAGTTTGCATACATACTGACAGACAGACAGACGGACATGGCTACATCAATTTTTTGTCATTCTAAGCATACTGGCAGTAACTTTTGGGTGTCTCCGACGCTTCCTTCTATGCGTTACACACTTCAGCACAAACTTAATATACTATTTTCTTCGAAAAGAGTATAAAAAGAAATAGTCAATACTTTGTTTACTGCGAACGAGGCACAAATTGCGAACACGTTTCCCTTCCTCCACAGAGCAATACTAATAGCACTAACAGAAACAATCTAATTAAAGTCACCTTCTGAAGGGTAGTCTAAAAATGTGCATATGTAGGTGGGTGGATGGGTGGATGGGTGGATTGGATTGGTTGGTTTGGAGGCGCCAATTCACATCAATTGCACTTGTTACAGCTGCATTTGGCTTTTGGCTTTTGGCCTATTTCCTGCTAATTAAATGTGAGGTGCACCCTTCGACAAATTTGCCCAATCTGGCATGTTGTATAACGACTGTTCCATTGCCCCTAAGTAATAGCAGATTGTTATTCCCGTGTTTGTGTTCGCTTGAGTGCCACAAACAGGTCCAAAAAAACAAAGAAAGCTTTTACGTCAATTGTACAAATTGTTGCCGCCATCCAATTAATTGCAGACAATGAAGTGTGAGTAGAGAAAACTTACAGAGTGCTAGCAAAAAACTATCTCTAATGTAAATGTATTATTTATCTATTAATAGATTATACACAGACAAAATATACAATAGATATGTGTAGACCTGCATTCTATAGATATGATATCAATTGATTATTTTGTCGATATCTTTCAGCCGATGCCAATCAGCCAAAAAGAACACATTTTTTTACACTTAAAGCGAGCGAAAAGTTTGAAAAACAGTTTCATTAAATAATTAAAATATTGCTTATGCGTTTCATAAAAAAAGGTTAGTAAATTGATATTTATAGTGAATAAATTAACGGCGAGATTTATAAAAGTTTAACAAAGACAAACCAAGGAACATGGCAAGAACGATTCGATCATCAATGCTGCTAACAAATAAATGAATATAGATAGTTAATAATTGCTAATAGTAGTTATGAATAATTCGTGAGCTCATATGTCAAATTGTATTTATTTGATGATGTCTTCGTAGCTTGTGTGTCAACAGCTTTCTAGATTGATTTTAAATTGAAAAAAATTGATAAAACATTGGAGTCTATTTAAAGCTTCAGTAACTTTGCTTTGATACAATTCTTTTGCATTAAACCAAACTGTCATAACTTTAGCATAATTTCAATGTACTTGGAATTCATATTTTGAACTTTTGTCACATTGCCAGTCCACTAATAGTTGAACTAACGACTGTAGAATCGCTGCCCTTGTTCATATATGTATGTATGCATTGTGGATGTACAATAACGAATTTATGCAAAGTGCTGTAAAGCTTAATGCATTGCTAAGGTCACGACTGGGCGTTTTATGTACATTACATACATATGTACATACATATTCGGGTAGCATGATGTATGTATGTATGTATGTACATATGTATGTGTGTGCGGCTCTTTCTCAGCTTGTTCACAAATGTTGTGTGTTAAAATGCTGCCGGCTGCAACCGGTTAAAGCTGAGCACATTTGAAAATGTTTGCGAATCGTTCTACGTGATAGCTTTTACTTTTGCAAAATAAACAAATCAACAAAAAAAAAGCCAGGGAAATTGCACAGAAATGACCGCCGCACGTCAAAGGCATAACAATTAAATATGAATAAACATGCACATACACACATACATACATACAAAGTACAGTCAAACTTCTCCAAGTCGAACCAACAACAAGTAAGAGTTGTCTAGTCGGGAGTGGCCGACTAAGTGATATCCAGTACCTATTCCTAACATGTATTCATTCAGTGTACATACGTACAAGCACACACATGCTGCAAGCAGTGCAAGCAGTTTAAGCAGTTAGCTTCACATCAAATTGGCAGGGAAATGTGTGAAAAAACCAAATTGTAATACCTTCAAAATGCGTTTTTGCACTTTTGTGGAATGGAGGCTGGTATCCAAAAATTAAATATATTTTACATGTGTATGCCATTCGAGATGATACATACCAATTTTGGTGCCTCTATCTCAAATAACTTTCAAGGTTTGGCCAAAAAAACACTGGTCTGTATTTTAAATTTATCGTTATCTTTTGAACGGGACGAGTTATCGATAAAATAAAATAAACTGAATCTGACTTAAACGACTTCGAGAACTTATATGGCAAATATGAGATCTTTAGCTCTTATAGTCTCTGATATCTGTAACAGACAGATGACAGACGGACCTAGCTAGATCGATTCGGCTATTGATACTTATGAAGAATATACATATATACTTTATATGGTCGGAGATGGTTTCTTATGCCTGTTACATGCCTTTGGACAACTTCGTTACACCCTTTTTACACATTTTTTATGGGTTCAGGTACGAACAACTTTTTTGCTTTAAAAAATATCATAAAAAATTCATTAAATATGTATAAAGAAATTTGTGCTGTGCAGTTGGAGTTATAGAAGCAATAATGTATGGAAAGGTTAGAGTTATGGGAAATTTAGACTTTGAAATTTGTTCCTACATTTTTTTTATGAATCACTTAAAATAATGGTTTTACAACACTGATTTGGTTGGAAGTTTTTGCCTGAAAGATGATAGAGACTTTTAACGAATGTGCATTTGAATATTACGTTAAGAGCTAGTGGCGTTCACTTTTGGAATTTTCAGATTCGCTGAGTCAGTCGATGGATTGCGTGGGCTAAGCGCTGTCCGGCGAATGATTCTTATGGACGCTTGATACACAAACACATGTACAAATGCATATGTATGTATGCATGTTAATCAAGAGTCGCTGACAACTTTTACTCATCTACTCATGAGCTTAGCTTCGCTTGACCACGCGCTTTGGCAGCTCTTACGAACAATGAGAGAAGCAGAACACATTCGAACAAAAGAAAGTGTTTTTCTAGCCAGATACCGAGGCTTTTTACCCACACACACACACACACACACACACAGCTGTCAGTGTGTATGTATGTTTGTTGTGTGTGCGATAGCAAAGTGAGAGCGAATCGGACACTCAGGCCTCAATATGGGTTCATGGACATTATCACAACTACAGTGTGGCGTGAATAAATGTAATTGTTTTGCTATAGTATAACCTGCATTGGAAAGAGACACTTGTATGCTCTACTTGTGTAATTGTATTCGCTTTTGGCACTGTGCAGCAATTGCTGATACTCATGTACACAATGTTCGACAGTTCGTCAATTGGCAAAACCTAAATATAACAACAACAACAACAACAACAAGACAAGAAATGATTACGACCTTGAGCTTTTATTTTCATTTGTTCAACAACAATAAAATTAAGAAAGAAAAAACATTTAAAGTAAATAATCAAGTAGGCAAGCACATTAAAAAAAACAAGTGGGGAAGGATTATCTTCGGAGTGCCGAAGATTTTATACTCTTTTCGAACCTATAGGCAATTTTCACTCTGCCAACTGCACCACTGAAATTTCATAAGCTGTACAAAATCGTTTTGTCGCGTAACATTTTTTTTGTTCTAAGTATATTTAATTCATTGCCAGTTGTATAGCAGCTATAAGATATAGTGATCCGATCCGGCCGGCTCCAACCAATGTGATGTCTCTTTGAATAATAAGTATCGGTGCAAAGTTTCATCGCGATAGATTAAAAAACATGGGATATATGGCCAAAACCGACTTCGAGTTGTATGGCAGCTATAAGATATAGTGATCCGATCCAGCCGGCTCCAACCAATGTGATGTCTCTTTGAATAATAAGTATCGGTGCAAAGTTTCATCGCGATAGATTCAAAAACATGGGATATATGGCCAAAACCGACTTCGAGTTGTATGGCAGCTATAAGATATAGTATTCCGATCCGGCCAGCTCCGACCAATGTGCTGTCCCCTGGAATAATAAGTGTCTATGCAAAGTTTAATCGCGATAGCTCAAAAACTGAGGGACTAGTTTGCATACATACAGACAGACAGACAGACAGACAGACAGACAGACAGACAGACAGACAGACAGACAGACAGACGGACATGGCTAGATCAATTTGTATTGTCATTCTAAGCATACTGGCAGTAACTTTTGGGGGTCTCCGACGCTTCCTTCTATGCGTTACAAACTTCAGGACAAACTTAATATACTATTTTCTTCGAAAAGAGTATAAAAACAGTAAATAGTACATGCATATAAATATGTATTTGGCAAGAGAATATGTTTATTTTAGGTAATCAAAATTTGTATACGTATAGGTATTAAAGGATTTTCGTTGTTGAAGCAAAGTAACTGGTATTTCAAATGAAATGTTGTTTATTTTTAACTCTTTAAAAAAAAATAGTATGTTCATAGTAACCTGAAGTTTGTAATGCATAAAAGAAAGCTTAGGATGACAAAACAAATTGATCTGGCCATATCCGTCTGTATGCAAAATAGTCCCTAACTTTTGTATTTTGACAACGGGAAGCCGGTTTTGGTCATATTTCCCATTTTTTTAAAGCAATCGTCTTCGATTTCCATGAATAATTATAATTACTCACCTATGTTATTGGTTATGGGAGTTTTAAGTGCTTAAAATGCATTTCTAGGCACTATCTAGGAATTACTTTGGCTTGTTTCATAAACAAATCAAAATTTCCAAAGTTCTTCAAATTCAAATGCAGAATTAATATAGATGCGAAACCATGATCAAAACTGCCTCGCGAAAGAGTCGGATCTGATCAGATTTGACCAAGGTTTAGAAGTTTTAAGTGTTCAAAAGTCATTTGCAGGGACTTGGTTTCCATAGAAAATGCAAACTTAAGACATTTAGCCACTATCCCTTTGCTTTATTTGCTTTCAATCTATAGTTTATTTGTGGAATTAACAACAGGTTCTTAGCATCAGTACTTTTAATGCATACATACATACATAAATACTTTAATTAAACCCAATTCGAAGCGCCATCAAAAACGTTGCAGAACTTAAATTGAATATATTGCCCCAAATCAAAAATTTAATACACTTAAATGCAGAACAACAACAGTTCAAAGAACGTGCCTTAAGACAGAGAGGCAGCAACAAAGAAAACAAAAAGAAGACAGTTCATTCGATTTACAAGCACAATGCTTTGACTCAGAACATAGCTTTTGATTTGTTTGACTTTGAGGTTAGGGTCTCTTAATTATAAGCATAAACCATTTGATATTCGGCTATTGTTAGTGATTTTACAGCTAAATCAATATTTGGCGGCAAAAACTAGCTGTGTGGACACAACTTGAATAATTTGAGGGCTCACAACAATTTACGCAAATTTTGTGCAGTTTGCGCAAATGTTAAATCATTTGCACAACACGTAAAACAGTAAAACAGTAAAAACTCAAAACGTGCACAAACATCACTCTTTTGTTGTCCACCATCATTCATTTCATTGCAAATCTCTATTTCTGGCTCTTGCTTTTAAGCGGGAAGCTCAACACGAGTTAAAGGCAAACACCAATACAAAAATCCATAAATGAGATCGTTTTGCGAAGGCGTGCGAAGCAAATGGTGAAAATTAATGTGACTTACTCGTCACTAAACAGTAAAAGCAACACAAAAAGACAAAATACAATAAAATTAAAAACATAAGACATCGCAAGAACTGGTTTTCATACAATGATTTGAATACCCTAGCATACAATATTATAATGTTGTTAATAAAGGTATAATGCACTAATTTTGCATTAAGTGAATATAATGTTAATAAAAGTAGACTGTTATCCTTTAGAGAAAGGTTGAAACTATACTATACTATAAAAGTAATTTAATAAAATATATCTTTTTATAACCCCCTTCGGCCGGAATAGTTTTATAAAGTACTAGTTTGAACATACAGCAAGTAACACAACTAATTTCTATTATATTATTCAAATAAATTTGTTTTTTATATACACACATCTATTTTATGTTTGTGCATGTAAGTATTTGCATTTAAATCGTAAGTGTATTAAAAACTTCGTTGCTTGGAATTTAGTATTCAGGCTCTTGCTTCCACGAATTTTTATTGTTTTCTCTTTTGCAAAGCGTTTTGAAAACAACAGCATGTAGCTTAGAATGAAAGAGATAAGCGGCAAACAATGTTTGCTTAAATCGCACGTTCAGTTGCTATAAAAGAGCGTATGTACATATGTATGTATGTACAGCAATGTACATACTTATACACATACATACAAATGAACAAGCATTCATCATATACATACATAGTTGAATTCGGCGCTCGCATTCATGCGTTGCAAAGCGCATATTGTCGAGATCTAGGTCAAAGTTGAACACGCATATATATATATATATATATCCACATTTACACACACACACACACACACACACACACACACACACACATATATATGCATATATTGTTGTGCATTTGATGCGACTACAAATGTCCGATGATTGTTAATTTGATCACTTTTTGCAATGCATGATAAATGAAAACGGTAAGTATGTTGAATCTCCAATCTTGGAACGCAGGTTGACTCAGAAATTCCCGAGAAAAACAGTCGGCTACACAGAACTTCTGGAAAGCTCAGTTTTCGTTATATTATTGTTTTACAATCTTCATTTATATATTGTTACTGTATTTGTAGGGTTAACAGATATTAACACTTAATCTGCTTAGTTGCCTTATTAAGTAGTGATTTTTTCTAAAGTAGTATAAAGATAAATATGTAAAATGCTTAACCTTTTTAGCAACCTCTTGTTTAATACTCCGAAAATTTTAAATATGTTATATTTACAAAAGCTTTGGAAAAATGCTACAAGGTTAACTTAAAAATTGTTTTCAAATGCCATTTCCTGGTCAAAATTCGTGCGAATGGAAATTAGCTCAAATATAACTCTTTGGAATTTAAATATTCTGTGTGATCTGTGTAGTTTATTATGTTGTCTTTATATATTTTTATTATGTTTATATTTGCTTATATAATATTAGTATCGTTAATCTTTGTGTTCATCTCAAATTCTAGAAAAATGCAATAAGAGAAAGCATTGCTCTTAACTTTTTCTTGTTCAGAATCATTACTGCTTGACAACTCCGACCGATTGCCGACATTTGCCGCTTCCTGTTTTGAACAGAGGCGCTATCACAACTGGATGGCAACATGAGAAGAATTGCTCAATAATTACACACAACCCCTCTGAAAAAATAAAAAAAAAACTTATCAATGGTGATGCCGGCTAGCAAACGAGTATCGGCTCCGACTCCGGCTTGAGAATTGCCCCCGGGTGATGAACAACTGACGCCACTCGAGTAAACTCAGTGAATTGGAAAGTGAGCATACAGAAGCGGGACGAACAGACAGACGGACAAACGGACGAACAGACAACAAACAACAGCAGCAGACAACACCTGCTGCGCCTGAAAGTGACAGAATGAAACTGAAATGTTTTTGGTGGAGTGAAAATGAATGCAAGCAAAGTTATACAAATAGAGCCAAGATCTCGTTTCTTATATTTAATAAGAACCATATTTTGTATTAAATTTATTATAACTAATTTCAATAGCAAACAAATAACAAATATGTTATACAAAAAAAAAAGCCTATTGCTAAAGTGAAAAGCAAATTACGCGTATCATAATTCTTTTGCTTATCACAGATTTACACTTTTGTTTATATATATACAACATATAGATATATCTAAGATATATAATCACAGCACATACTACCACTAAGCTACAAAACAAATAGGCGCAACGAGTTATGCAATCTACAATTGTTGTACAATATTTAACTCACTTACACACAAGACACGCGATAACTATTTCATTAAATATAGTACATATATAAGCGACCTTGCTGGCAGTGTAATCAAGTGAAAAGGGGAAAAGTGTTTTTAAAGATCGGGCGAAATTTAGTAGAACTATTGAGGAAATAACAAATATATGCGCAAAAACATGAATTATAAATCAAATTATTTTATCAAAACTAAAATGCTGCAACAGTCGGTAGTGGGAAAGAAAATCTTTTGTTTTTTCCGACCGGACGGAATCGAAATCGAATTCGTAGCTCGATTCAATTTCAAATAGCGACCTTGATAACGGTTTCATCAAGTAGAAAGGGCGGGCGCTTTATATGTGGGAAAAATGTTTGTTTCAATTATTTTTTTAGCAGCAATGAATTGACAATTAAAATGGAAGAGTGAGGGTGACTAACCTTTAGCTGATTTTGGCGTAACGACTTTTATCGATGTGGTCGCGTTGATTGCTGGCTGATGCGCTCCAAATGTTGCGGGCTAACACAAACACAAGACCAGACCAAGACCAGGCCCAAGACCAACGACCAGGCCAGGCTAAAATGACTAATACTCGCACACACACACTCACACACACACACGCGCGCGTGCACACACACAATATCGAAAACTTTTTTGCCGCGCTCGTTGAACTAACTCTAGCCACAAGATGTTTGTGTGCGTGTGTCACAACAACACACAACAATGAAACAACACAATGCAAAAGAGGCAGCTGCGAAATGCAGTGCTATTGCTTACAGCTGCAACAGTCGTTGGCAGGAGTAGCTTGTTCACTTTGCACAAAACGGCGAGAGCAATAATAAATTAACAATATTAGCATAAAATTTGGTAAATACTTTCGTTGAACATCAAATTCGTTGTACAATTAATTTCGTTTTCACAGCAAAACTGCGACGCGATCTGCCGTTGCTATTCGTTTTCGCTCGTTTGACAATTTGCTGACAGAGTTGTGTTTGTTCTCTAGAGATGCGGTTGGTGGCAACTATCGAGACAGAAATATCGATATGTAGATAAAACAAGTGGGGAAGGATTATCTTCGGCGTGCCGAAGATCTTATACTCTTTTCGAACCTTTAGTCAACTTTCACACTGCCAACTGCACCACCGAAATATTTAACGACACATATATTTGCTAATTATAACTGAATTTTAAACATTGATGAGTTATAAGGATGTTCAATTGTACAAGGAAATTTAAGGCGATAGCTTTGAAAATATCGGATATATGGCCAAAACCGACTTCGAGTTGTATGGCAGCTATAAGATATAGTGGTCCGATACGGCTGGTTCCGACTAATGTGCTGTACATTTTAATAATAAGTGTCTGTGCAAAGACGGACATGGCTAGATCAATTTGTTTTGTCATTCTAAGCATACTGGCAGTAACTTTTTGGGGGTCTCAGACGCTTCCTTCTATGCGTTACAAACTTCAGCACAAACTTAATATACGATTTTCTTCTAAAAGATTATAAACAACTTTTTAGCGAAATTAAAATCAAATTCAGTCGTTTGATTTTGATTTGCTAAAAGTTAAGCAAACTTATATTAAAAAAAAATACTAAATTATTTAATAATTGCCATTTTTCTTTGCAGGTATACATTTTGATCTTCAAGAACATCTCTAGAAACGGATCCATTGCCTGGCTACCAAGATGATACTACTGGAAAATTTGAAGTTCGTCAGACGCAACAACGTCACCATTTTAATGTCATCAAGCAAATAAATAATTTACTTAGTTAATTTAAAAGTATTTGCTTTATTTCCGTTTAATAAAATTTATTATAAGAATGTATTTAAAAATAAAATATTACATTTCATTAATAATTACAATTATTTTTTGATAAATTCTGTTTTTTGTACAAATATACCTTATATAGTGCATTTTAAATAAATGAAAATACAAACCAAGAAACTTTCTTTTAAAAGTACCAGGCGCACAGAATCCGCAGATGGATGATGATTTTTCTGTTTTAAATTTTAGCGCGACCTTGAATGAGAAGAAAATTTCATTGTTGCATATTTTTAGGGTGTCTGAAGCAGCAGATTTGCTTTGCCAAATGCTGTTTTTCGTCAGAAAGTACCAGGCGCACATAATTCAGCAGATGAACGATGATTTTTCTGTTTTTAATTTTAGCATGACCTTGAGGGAGAATTCCCCTTTGAGAGAAAATTTCCCTACACTCAGAGCTCGGCTTGCTTAGATTTTCTGTGTGCAGTTGTCAGTGTTCGTTTTTGTCTCGAGCAAAGGCCAATTTCGTATGTTTCTCTGGTCGAAGTACCAGGCGCACAGAAATCAGCAGATAGACGACGAATTTTTCGTTTTTAATTTTTGCATGACCTTGAGGGAGAATTTCCCTTTCACAGAGAATATACCAGAGCACAGAGCGGAGCTGTGTGCAGTTGTCAGTGTTCGTTTTTGTCTCGAGCAAAGACAAATTTCATATGTTTCTCTGGTCGAAGTACCAGGCGCACAGAAATCAGCAGATAGACGACGAATTTTTCGTTTTTAATTTCTGCATGACCTTGAGGGAAAAGAGCAAATAACCCTGAGTAGAACTTCTGAGCATGGCTCTCAGCTCTAAACTCATACATTCAAAAAAAAAACCTTGATTTTTGATAAATCGTTTATTTTCTTCTTTTATTCTACAAATGTGTATAAATATTTATATTTTCTTAACTATAAATATAGTATATTTGTATTATCCTAAGAATACATTTAATATCACAATATTTATATAAAAAGCAATGTTTTAAGTTTATTTATTAAGTTATGTTGCTGCTTTCTTGTCAGTTGATTGTTGTTTTGTGTTTGTTGTTATTGTTGTGTTTGTTGCTGTGTTTGTTGTTGTTGTTGTGTTTGTTGTTGTTGATGATGATGATGAATAGATGATGATGATGATGATGATGATGATGATGATGATGATAATGATGATGATAATGATGATGATGATGATGATGATGATGATAATGATAATGATGATGATGATGATGATTTTAGATCAATTTGTTTTGTCATTCTAAGCATACTGGCTGTAACTTTTGGGGGTCTCCGACAATTCTTTCTATGTGTTACAAACTTCAGCACAAACTTAATATACTATTTTCTTCGAAAAGAGTATATTTAAATTTACTGTGGAAAACTTGTTGAGTATTTCACGATAGTAAGATAATACGTCTGAATGCTTATTTCGGAATTTTATTTCGAAGCATCTAAACATGCCTTGTTAAAATTGTTGCAGTGTTTTATTGAAACGCAATTTTCATGTAGTCGATAGGGTGGCAACACTGTCACTCAGCTGGTGCTGAAATCCACGAATCCAAACAAAAGACAGCAAAACGGTGAAAAAATTAAATATAGCTAAAATATTTGGGCTGTGCCTATATCTGCGCACTTATAGCATGGCCTGGCGTTCAGTTGGCTCAAACAATGCAGATCTTATACGCCAGCTGCGAGGTAAGCGACCAACAAGTGCAGCCTGACAAAAATGAATATACGCACATACATAAATATGTAATAAAAATTTGAATAGATTACGGCGTCATTGCAACGGAGTCTGTGGCAAATGCAATGATAGCGACAGATCGCAAGCACTATTCCAACCGTAATCCGTATATGGATGCACCGCAGCCGATCGGCGGTGGCGTTACTATCAGTGCCCCCCATATGGTAATTTGGAATGTTTTTAGATAAAATGCATTTATGGAAATCTCAACTCTATCCAACTTAGCACGCCTTTGCCTTGGAATATTTGCGTGACCAGCTGAAGCCTGGCGCTCATGTCCTTGATGTCGGCTCCGGCTCAGGCTATCTGACGGCTTGCTTCTATCGCTACATAAAGTCCAAGGGCGAAAATCCGAATACTCGCGTCATTGGAATCGAGCACCAGGCCACGTTGGTGGAACTGAGCAAGACTAATCTGAACACGGATGATCGCAGTATGCTGGACTCGGGCCAAATGGTCATCGTTGAGGGCGATGGGCGCAAAGGACATGCCGCTCTCGCGCCATATAATGCCATACACGTTGGCGCCGCTGCACCCGAAACACCAACCGAGCTGTTGAATCAACTGGCTAATGGAGGGCGTCTCATAGTGCCCGTTGGACCAGATGGTGGCACACAGTATATGCAGCAGGTCTCTTCGACTTGTATATGCTGTCAATTTTAACTATTAATGATTATCTTAATGCGTTTACAGTACGACAAGGATGCCAATGGCAAGGTGCAGATGACTCGTCTAATGGGCGTCATGTACGTGCCTCTTACGGATTTACGTTCTTGACTGCATAAGCTGTGGGTAGCAGCTGCGCTAGTCGCTGTGCTGCTGCTGTTTGGTTTTGTGCTATACCGAATATGGATATATTATCATTAGCATTACATATAATGGCACAACAGCAAAATCTAGAATTTCAAGTGCTTCTTCCTATGTTAAACTAAAATTAAATATTATTTAAATGTTGAATTAAATTAAACGCAGTTCATTGAATATGCTTCGATTTATTTATGTATATTCGAAGATAAGATATTGAAGATTTTTTTGAGATTACTGTGTGTATAAAGTTTAGCTGTACAATTGCATCAAAGGTTAAACACAATAAGTTAGCTGTTGATGGGAGTTGAAACGACATGGAAAGTTTCAATTATGTTTTAAATTTTCATGTAACCACATGTATTCAATCACAAAATATCGCATGTGGTTTTCTCATCTTGAGGTCTATCGATATCTACAGCTATTCAACCCAACTGTCAAGCATCATATGTGTAAGGATTTTTAGGAATCTCGCTTGTCATATTATTCTCAGAATTGTGTGCAGAAAACAAACTATCATCTCAAGTTTAAAAATGATCAATTCTCAAGATGCCTATTATAACGAATGCAGACGTATTTTGGGTGCAACGGTTTCAACGAAATCATTGCAGAGCATAACCAATCATTACATAGGAGAAACTTTGAGCGACAATGTGGCTCAAATAGTAGCACAAGATGTGCGCGAGGGCATCAGCAAGATAGTTGTTGAGGCCATGAAATACGCGAAAATGACACGCTCCCCAAAAATGAACATCGAGCACCTGCTGTTTACTATGGAGATGCAAAACATTAGCTTGGATCTTGTACACACAGATAGCACGTGGCTAGACGATGACGACGTGGGAACGCGGCAAGTGAAGCAATGCACTGAAAAGTCAAATGACGCGTGTGTCATTACCAAAAAAAGGCCAGCGCCTGCGACTGAAATAGCTGCGACTGAAATAGCTGCGCCCAAGCCCGTTGGGAAATCCGACACCGTGTTGCTAATGCCAAGCAGGCAGTTCCCTCTGTCCAAGGAGCAACAGGAGTACTTTGTACTAGTGATGGAGAGATGCATGGGCACCGCCGAGCTGCCACGACGCGAGGCGCTCCAACAACTGAGCGCCGACTCATCCCTGCAGCCGATGGTGCCACAGTTGAGCCACTTTATTGCCGAATGCGTGAAGATGCATGTGGTGCACCGGAATTTTACACTGCTGTTGTATCTAATGCGTTTGGTGCAAAGTTTGCTCGATAATCCACATCTGAAGCTGCACTCATCTGTGAGTAGTTTGTGTGATGATATACAATGGCATACATTATAAATGGGTTCTTGCAGCTACACCTTCTAATACCAGCGGTCATCTCCTGCTGCGTGACAGATCAGATGTGTTGCTTTCCGGCCGTTCAGGATCATTTTGCGATGCGCAATTACGCATGCAATGTTATTTGGAAGATTTTACGGAAATTCGAGTGCATGGACAACAGCATTTTGCAAAGGACTATTAGGTGTGTTGTTCATACTGACATATTTCTAAATATTTGTTTATTTTCATCAATTCTATTGCAGCATTTACAGGACTGGGCTCGAAAAGTCATCCCTAGCATCAGTTTATGGCTCTATCATGGGATTGGTTAAAGTGGGCCAATATGCTATAAGTAGCTACATTATACCACGAATTCGTTATATAGCTCATTTAATTGAACCTCATCTTAAGAACAAAGACTCGAAAATTGATGCAAACAAGCAGACATCGGTTCATATTTGGTACGAAATTCTCAAGATTTGCCCTCCAATTCTCAAGAAAATCCAGCCGGTTGAAACGCTCGAGGAATATTCCGAGAAATACGGAATTATGGGCTCTTCATTATATGCTGCCGTCATTGTAGAGCGTACTTTGGATAAAGTGGTTAAAGAACCGCATACCGAATTTAGGTTAAAGCTGGCACAAAATCTTAATAGAAATATTAAAATTTTAAAATAAAAATGTAAAGAAACGTTTAAAATTGCATTTATTTTTTTCAAAGTAAAATTGCCTTTTAGCTGTAGTGTTAGCTTGTTATGGTGAAAGCCATAAGATATTTTTCGAATATGATTTGCGTTACAGTATTTCGCGCCAACCTTAAATAATAATTATCGATCGCAGTATCGATATAATCGTTTGTACCACCACCACTTGCCATCGGAGTTTCATTAGTCAAACAGTTCGTAGGATATAAAGATGTCAACAACTGTCGGAAGGATTCGCCTTAAGAACTTGGCAGATTTACAACACCAAAATAATGATGAAACTACAGATATTGCTGAAACCATTAAAGTCGATAAAAAAACACCAGAAAAACAGAAAAAGGAGCGAAAAGTGCGCGCAGCAACATCAATAAAGAAAAATAACAATAATGACACGAAAAACGCAGAAGTTACTGTTAGTAGAACAACCATTAAGCGCACAGGGAAAAAGGAGCCGTTGCCGGGTCAACTGCGCATCGATTCATTCTTTAAGAACTGCACGAAAACTTACAAAGTCAATGTTGCCGGAGAAGTCTCACTCGAGAAGCCAAAACTACGCCGCGCACCGCGTAAAGGACGCAAGCGTTTGTTTGACGAAGAGTCGGTTACAGCGGAACCAAAGACGAACCCCACAACCACCGGCCCAACTGTTGAGTGTACCAAGCCGCCCACACGCAAGCGAACGCAGCCGCAGCGCCAGTCGAAGTCGAAATGTGCAACTTCTCCAAGTGAAATCATTGATCTCTGCAGCGATGACGAATCGGAGAGAGATAAACCCGGCATTAACCAATCGGAGCTTAAGTCTTCAGTACTTGGAGCATTAGAAGTATTGCCTTTTGTTACCATACCACGACAGAATCTAGAAAGGCAAGTGGAGACTGAAGTTCCTGCCAAAGAAAATATACCAAAAGGCCGTAAAAAGAAGCGCTGTCCGCCTTATAAGATTGTCGAGGATACAACGTTCGTTGTGGACGGCTTCCAGTTTGGCGATATTCCCAATGCGACGGATTACTTTCTCAGCCACTATCATGCTGATCATTATGTGGGCCTAACCCAAAAGTTTGCACATCCTCTCTATATGAGCCCCATAACTGCCAGTCTTGTGCGTACCTTCATACCCATTGACAATCAGTATATCCATGAAATCGCTGTGGATCAGTCCATTGTAGTCAAAGACATCGAAGTCACAGCCATAGAAGCCAATCAGTGAGTATTGATAATCAGACTATATAATCTAATCGATTAATCGCTTGTTTGCTATAGCTGTCCGGGTGCTATAATGCTACTATTTAAATTTCGTACGGGTAAAAGCATACTACACACTGGCGACTTTCGTGCCAGCTTTGAAATGGAATCGCTGCCCATCTTCTGGAACCATCCAGCGATTGATCTGCTTTACCTGGACACTACATATCTAGCGAAAAACTATGACTTTTGTCACCAGTCCGATAGCATTTATACCGCCTGTGCTTTAGTGCGTCAATTTCACGAGAAGAACGTCAGCAAGCGTATATTGCACGTGTGTGGAGCCTATTTGATTGGCAAGGAAAAGGTGTGGCTCGCCCTGGCCGATGAATTCGAGCTGCGCGTCTGGACGGAGCCGCATCGTCGGAAAGCTATTGCGTGCCTTAACTGGCCAGAGCTGCAAGCGAGACTCTGTGATAATCCCTTTGATGCTAATTTGCATATAATCAGCATGGGAAAAATTAGTTATCCGGTAAGGCATTGTCATGGCTCAATGTATCTTGTCTAATGTGATCGTCTCCCACAGCAACTTGATCAGTACTTTAAGCAATTCGAGGGCCAATATGATATGTTGCTGGGCATACGTCCCAGTGGTTGGGAGAAGAACTCAAAGCCATCGTACGGCAAGCGTATCAGTGTGATTGGCGTTGAGTACTCTGAACATTCCAGCTACAAAGAGCTGGAGCGTTTCGTACGCTTCCTTAAACCAAAGAATGTGATCAGCACTGTGCCTGTGCATCGAGATCTTTGCGTTACCTCCACGGTACCGACCAATTGGTATAAATACAAGGGTTATGGCGGCATGCTCACCAATGGCTATCAACCATCCATTTCAACGTTTTTGGAGAAGCCGCAGCACAAGATGCCAAAATTTACGGCCGCAAGTGTTAATATGAAACTAAGCCCATGCAAAAAGGATGACAACGTTACGTCTCCAGATGACATCGAGACGTGCGTTAGCTTTGTTGAAGTGCCTTCTCCTTTAAATGAAAAGGTCAGGGCCGAGGTAACAAAAGTTGGAGCCAGTGATGCTGCGGCGCAGCCGTCAGCAGAATTACGTCTGACGCCTCAGATGATTTGCTTTCCTTCATCTAGTTTTATGTGACGCTCATAGGATTACTCGTGTTATTATTAATTAATGTTATTCATTTGAATTATACGTTGTTCATGCCAATAAAAACTTATGATGTTTAATTTTATACAAGTACGATTTAATTTGTATAGCTATAGATTATTGTAATGCACACTGCTTCCGGTCAATTGATAAACACAAATACTACATTCAGACCCAAGAAAGAAAACAGCCGAGTATTTATTGTTACGAAGCGGCTTCCCACATTTGTTTAATGTAATTTTATACAATACAGGCATTATATTTGATTATATATTTTGTATATGCACATTTAATTAAATTTATTTTATTTTGTTTACCAATTCAAATTCATTATGTATATTTATTCCACTAGATGACATAGTAACACTTGCTTATATGGCTTATGCTTAACATATATTTTTCAAGGAGTACTGCATTTTAAGAGTGTTAAGTGATAGATATGATATTCACAATGCAAGGGGCTGAATAAATAGCTTCAAGGCTTCCCTGGTCTGGGCAATAAGCTGTTTGTAAACAATTCTCACTGATATGTTTAGAGTAGTATAAATAAGTAATAAAAGTGTAAACATAATGAGAGCGTTCGAGCAGTAAATTTTGGAATGGACACTGTATCGATTTCTTTTCATTCATTATTATCCATTTAAACAATTGACAATACAAACAGTTGGCGCAACAAAATATATATGTATATATCTGTGTATGTATGTGTATATAACCTGCTTAATTATAGACATGTACACGGATAAATAAATAGCAATTGATTTTAACGATGGTTTTCCAAAACTAACAAATTTAACAAAATCCAAATTTCAGGGGATTAACTAAAAGCTTTTGACGATATAATAGATAACAACACAGACCACTAGTTTTGGTGGGTAATACACGAGTTTCGAATGTTTTGCAGCCAATTAACTGAAAAATAGAAGAGTTTTTAGATATGATAAGTGCAATCGCGTAATGTCCACCTACCACCAAGAGAAGAATGGACTCTTGTTCTGGAAGCGCTGCGTGAAGGAGAAAAAGCGACTTCCACTGGAGCTGTGTGAAGAATAGAGAGGAATTACTGCTGAAGGGTCAACATTTGTATGCCAAATCTTTTACTTACCGCTCAACAACAACGGCTGGCATTTGAACCAACTGTACGGGCGATTTGCCATCCCGCAGTGCCTGCGTTAAGTTCAGTATCTGGCCACGCATTACGGACATCTGCCGTTCGAACAGCCGCTTATCGAATCCGCGATCCTGCTGGAATAAATACAGCAGCTCCGTACAGATTTCCTCCACAAAATTCATGTCCGACAGCTGTGGCAGCACCTGATCCTTGATGTCATCACTGAAGGGCACCTTGGCCTGTGGCAGCCAGGCCCAGTGATACGGATATGCACGCCACGAATCCGGATGCTTAAAGGGAAAGGCCAAACCATTGTCGATCGCGGCAATTCGAATCTGCGGTGCCTCCACCAAATTCCATGTGGGCTCCACTATCCTTCTTGGACTAACGCTAGCTGATTGCTCATCATCACTGGTCGCATAGACACTGACACCATCGGGTGGCGGATCGCTAATGCCCATGGAAGTGGGCGCCGGCTGGGTACCGCCTGTCGCACGCTTCAATTCGTTGGCCAGCGACATTGTCGGTTCGTTAAGCTCTATAATTGACTGACCCGGCGCCAGCTTATTGCCCCGTGCCATGCTCTTGCCACCGGTGCCGCCCACCTCGCCGACCAGCTTAGGCGCCGCGTACTTGATTAGCCAGTTGTCGTTGCCTCGGTCCGTGTTGCGTATTATGTAATCCAGGACAACCAAACGCTCGAACTGCAGCTGAAACGATTTGGTCAGCGCCGGCGACAATTGCTCGTTCTCGAATCGACGCAGCCAGAAGTCGGCATCCTTGTAGCCTTCCACAAATAGCTGAAACGAGCCAGTCTGCGGAAGGCAAAAACATAGAATGAGTCGCAAATTTAATAAATTTGGCAAAGAACTCACCTTAAGCGGCAGGCTCATGCGATTGAAATGAGCCGAAGGATAATGCTCCTTGATGCGCTTTTTGAGCTTGGCCTTCTGACGATCGATGCGTGCATAATTGAAACTCTCGGCCACCAGACGAACCACGCGCGTTTTCGGCACCACATTCAAGTTCAGCTTGCGATCAACCAGACTGGCGCCAGCCTCGGACAGATATCTAACAATACAATCATAATTAATATAAATGTGCGATGCAATTTTTGGATAGTCGACGCACCCTTGATTTGGTATAAGACAGGCGCGACCGAAGCAACAGGGGCAACACAGCTTGTGCATCCATTTTGTCCACTTGGGATTCAGTCTGCCATAGGGCTCCTCATCTTTGGGCTTGAAAACGGCTAGGCAACGGTTCTATCAATTGCAAAATATATACTATTAATGGCATATACTATTAACATTTGAAAGTACTTTAACATGTATAGATTTGTATCAGTATCAAACCAAAAGTCTTGCAAAAACCAACTTGATTGCAAGACTTCCCCGTTTGTCAGAATGTTTAATCTATGCACTATTTGTTTGGATCTAATCGCAAGGCTGAAGCTAAACACCTTGGACTATGCGAAGTGCAAAATGAATGTAATTTATACATGATGCTTTGTATCTTGGTGACATCACTTACATTGGAGGAATCTTTGACGAAATAGGAACCACTGCTGCCCTGATAGATACGCTCGGGCAGAATACCCTGTTCGATGGCATATTCCGCCTGTGCCACAATCTCCGAGAAGAGCGGATCGTCTGTAATAAAAATGGAAAAATCATTTAATTTGCCTGCGCGTTCCAGTATCAGTTAAATACTAATAAAATTTGTGCGCAAAAACAAAATACGCATGTCTTCAGCAGCAACTGAAAGCCAACTGTATATACTTAGGAGCTTCAATTTGAAAGAAAGGACGGCATATAATAAATAATAAATACACTACTAAATTACTATGAATTTCCGAACTTTCGTGTCAGCTGCCACATACATCGATGTGGTTATGAATACAAAAGAATAGTTAAGAGGCAACCGAAACGTGGCAGTGTGAAGAGCATATTGATTACCCATGGCATTGTCAATGAACTGTTACTTGCCACAGCTTGGGGCATATTCGAGTGGCAGCAGAATCCGACATCCGACCGGGAAGCCTTAGAAATATATAGTGCAGTTGATACTTTTCTCCCTACCTATAAAGTCGAAGTTATCATTGAAGTCGCCGTGGTCCTGGTAAATGGTGAATACGTGCTGTATGAAGTTGTCGCGACTGGAGCTCAATGAACGCGGCATTCTAATTAAATGAGTATTACCTCAGGTTGCCATCGAATTAAATGTGGGCCACCATACAAAACGCATTTGCTAAATTTGCATATCAAAAGCGTTTCGATAGGGCTCGCTTGTGACCCACATTGGTTTGGTTTGGTTTGGTTTGGGGTCGGCACTTACACATGTTCCTCAGCGGACAGTTGGCGCATTGGCATTTTGGTAGAGCGATTCTGAAATCCGAGTCGCCGGAGTCGGAGCCCTTCAGGGATGGGTCGTGATACAGTATGGTTGGGCCCTCGTCATCCGACTGCGACGACAGATAGTCCTTCTCTTTGGAATCGCACTTCTGCTTACAGCAATGGCAAACATATGGCTCATATATCGATTCAATCGAGCTATTTGCACTAAGTGCTGCGCTGATCTGACCTGCGCTGACCTCCACCGGTTTTGAGTCTGACTGCTCTTCGGTGGGCTCCATGTGAGTTGGCCCTGGCAATGCCATTCATTTTTTGTGATCTCTTGATATTGTCTATGTCCATTGGGCGTCAGATGTTGTCAAAACAACGCCCATTTTTACATGCACTTAATTTGCAATGCTTTGAATTTAATACGAAACGCGAATTGTGACAATAAAACACACGAAACTAATACAACGAACAATTTGCTTTCTAAACGCAGGGCAAGTCAACTCCGAAGTGAATCTCAAAGGCGATCAACAATTGTGTTGGCATTTTAATATTTTCGTATACCCTGAAGCCATTGAAAATGGTTAAAAAGGGTATAATGAATTTGTGCAAGAGTATGTAACAGGCATATGGAGGCATCTCCGGCCATATAAAGTATATATATTCTTGATAAATAGCTAGAGAGTTCATATTTGGAACATAAGTCTCAGAGGCACTCCCCTTCCTGTTAGGCAGGAATGAAAGAGTGTGCGAAGCTATTTGGCATTAATGCGTCTGCCACCGAGCACACGAATAGATAAATTATACTAATTGTGACACCAGCAATCGATTTAAAATAAAATTTTGCGATTATATATTTTTTTTTAAGTTTTTCCGAAAAACAGTAAGGTGTGGGGATGCTTTCTGGGAAATTAGAAAACTTAAATGTAGAATAAAAGTAGAGGAGAAATCATGAACAAATTAACCTGTTTTTAGGCCAAAATACCCTAAAATCGGTTTTCCGTTGTCAGAACAAGTTTATTTAATTTTATCGATAACTTGTCCCGCCCAAAAGCTGTCGATAATTTTCGGCGCTGCGTTGTGGCTATGACTTGAAAGTTTTAAAACACAAAATTTGGTATGTATTATGTCGAATAGCATACACAGAGAATTCACTTTACTGAATGCAAGGACTGCGTTCAGGGTATCTCGTAGTCAGGCACTCCCGACTAGAGCACTCTTACTTGTTTTATCTGGCAATGTCGCGAGCTTTCGCTCATTGCTATTGCCCTTAACATTTCTGCTATTTTTATGCATTTCTTTTCGCGGAGAGTATTGTGTGATTGTAATTATAAATATATGCAAATATGCAGTTGTATTCTTGATCTATGGACTGGTCTTAGTCGTGTCTATTGTCCGATGTATTTGTTGAATAGTAAATGATATTTCATTGTATTAAAGTTAAAATGGGTACTTTAGAAGTCAGCATACGAACTCTGCTCTTATCACTGCTAGTCGTATTATAATTGTAAATTATACTAATTTAAATTTGCTCACCAAGCTGATATAATTTCATCTCAACATATTACGCAGTAAGCAAGTGTACTTAATATGTACATATGTATGTATATATGTGCATACTTAGTAGACTTTCATTACCCCAGATAATTCTAAGTAACAATAACAAAATAATAATAATGTATGCTCAATGGGCATTTACAAAACAACGTTCACCAAACAGTTTTGTATGATATACGTAGTTAAAGATCACAATATGAAAGATGTATATTAATTTTGTTATAAACTACATTTTCAATACGAATTTATAAGAATTCACTTTTCCTCTGTGCAAAACTTGTATGATTTACTTTTTATACATCCACTAATGCCCACAAAAATGTTACTTTCCGCCTCTTTTCAGTTGCTCTTTCAATGGTATCAGAGTATTACGCAGTCGAGTATATCCGACTGCAAGAATATTACTTGTTGTAACTAAGAATCAGTTTAAAGTCTATCAAAAATAAACTTTCGCCTTTACATCCATGGATTATCCGTCGAAATATTTCTCATGGGGTTTAATGTATTGAATAATATAAGCCTTCATTGTAATTTGGTGTGGTCAATGAAATAAAGATAATAGTTTAAAAATGTTTAACAAGAATACTAATCAATGATGTTTGAAAACTATATAATACTAAATACAGCAGAGGCAAACGATAGATATGTCCCAGAAAACGCAGCCATTGAAAATAATAAAATTTACTTTGATCAGTTCTAAAAATAAGTCACAATCTAATATGGATTTAGACCCATAATGACATGAGATCGCAAATACATAAAATTTCTCATACTATATATACGCTAAGACTGTAATCATAAAATGTAATCTTTCACAAGCTAAGACTTAGCTGAAGTCACCAATCGCCAACTGCGAGAATCCACAGCAATTTGCTGGCAAACTTGGCCATATGGGAATCATAACAGCTGCACATCCTTTTCTTCATGCCATTCTTGGTAATGACGCCAATGCGTACGACGCCACCGGAGCTGCAATCGTGATGAATGGCCAATCGTACGGCGTTCTTGACCAACTTAGTAGCCTCGCGCTGCGTCATGCAGGGCCGATAGTGGGCCGTGAGATAGCCGAGAACAAAGGCCGCACCAGAGCCGGCAACGGCGCAGGACTCGCGCAGCAGAACCCCACCCAAGGGCACACTGTAAACCTGACCACCCAGCCGCCTATCCCAGCCGGCAACAATGACGCTGGCCAAGTGAGTGTCACGATTGTCATAGATCAGATTGCGGAACTGGGCAGCCGCATCGCGCACCAGCGGCGGCTCACCCAAGCTCAGCTCGAGCGAAGTCATCGATGCCGTCACGCGTTCGGCCAGCTCCTGAGTGTCCGCCGCCGAGCCACTGCGACAGCAGTAAATGTAATCCGTGATTCGCGTTAGCTTGTCCGACACACGATTCGAGACTATAGGTCCGCAGCTAGTGCGCGAATCAGCGCCGATCACAACGCCCCCCTCGAATTCTAGGGCCATTATAGTTGTCTGCGAGCTAGTCTTAGTTGTACTAAATTATACCAAATAATACCCAGGCGAATACTTACGCCACAGCTAATATTGCTTGCATTAAAGTTCATATTGTTCATTTTTTGTTACTAACTAAATAATATGTGTGATCTGAGATCAGATATTAACTGATTTTAGCAGACTTATCTAACTCTGATTGATATTTCAAGGCCATGTTGTTTTGTTGTTGTTGTTCTTTGGGCCAATTCTGAGCTGAAACAGTAAAACACATATTTGCTCTACCCATAATATCTTGTTTTGGTGCTATAACTAATGTGAAAGTTTTAGATTTCTAAGTCTTATGGTCGTTTTTATTTACATATATGTAAATGGCGTTCCATGAGTCTATTTTTGTGTAGCCCATCATGTTTGGAAGCTTCGATTCAATACAAATGGAGCATAGCCTACTACACCATAATACAAAAAGTTTGGTGCTTTCAACCGATAATTCCTATGGTAGCCTTATAATATAGCGGGTACATACCATAAATAGGAAAATAACACAGATGGACAGATGGCTATATCGAAAATGCTATTGATGCGGATCAAGAATATATATATTTAATGGGTTCGCAGATGTATCCCTGCATGCATTACACACTTCACACCAAAATTGTAAGGGTTAATATTTCATCCACATGGTCTATTTTAAGGAACTCTTCACTCACTTTATTTGTGATTCTGTGCAATTGAAACTAATCGAATATATACTAAGGTCATTCATAAAGTTAAACTAGTAACGAACGACTTATTCGAAAACTAGGGTATTCAGTCCGTGTCATATCAAAAATGCTCTCGATACCCTCTACCAATATTAATAGGTAAGACGGGTATTACAATTTTGTGAAAATAGATAGTAGGACAACTCCGAAATGATATACAAACATTTTCTTCGATTTCGTCAAGTCAGAGACTGAAAGACGTGCTACACACAAAAATTTAAGTATTTAAATGTTTGTATATTTCACACAAATGTAAGCACTATTATCACAAATTAAGTGAACAAATGCCAGGCACGTGTCGTATGTGAGTACGACTGGGTAAACATATAAATAAAGTGCTTAATACACATACTTTATATAAAAGTGCTTCACAATTTTTGGTACAGGATATCTCGCTGGCTGAAGCACACGTATTGCAATTTTTGTTGCATTGCTTTGAAATGCAATGTTGTTGGCAAGGTAATAAATATTCAATTTGTTTTATCTCTGACTGCAGCTTTGACTCATCTTTTAATTATAGAAAATTCGCGTTTGCATGGCTGCATTTGTTTTTTTCCGAATTGCAATAGGGCAGGCAACTAACAAGATCGAATATCTTTGAAAGCAGAACAGAGAAATAAAGTACACGCAAGCTATTTCATTTCAAACTCACAGATACACACACACACACACACACACACACACACACACACGCGCACACATATTGCATAGGTTTAGAAGCCCCGCAAGACTTGTAAGACTTCGTTGGGCAAAACTCACCGCCAAATGTGTTCGACATGAGGTCAACGTGATCATGTCCGCGTCCCAGAGCTCCGAGTAGATCACTGATGCGACTAGTGTGACTGCCCCCGCCGCCGAGCAGCGGCTGCGACTCGCGATTGTCGCTGCCCGCGTCCGTGGACATGCCCTCGAAATCGATTTCGGGCACGAGGCAAATATCGTCAGCCTCGTCGAGTGGCAGACGTGCTGTTGCTTTCAGCGGCGATGCGCGTCGCACTGGTGTTGCAATCTTACTAATCACTAGCGCCGGCTGCGGTGTCGTCGCACTAGATCTGCCACTGACGCTCTCGCTGCTCTCGTCGGAGTGTTTGCATTTCCCATTGCCGTTGCGCAGACCGGGCGGATTGTTGTGCAGAAATACTTCTGATTCGTCGTCGCCGTCGCCATCGTTGTCGTGCAGCATTAGCAGTTGCTTGACTTGCGGTTGCATCTTGATGCCAGCGGCAGTATCGTTGTCACCATCATCGCCGCCAGCGCCATCAATGTGCGCCACATCATCAGCAGCGTTAGAGGTGCTGCGCTCATCATTTGCAGCAGTAGCATCATCATCATCTTCATCATAATCGTCCACTGATAAGAGAATTTGCTCGCGACCTCGCTTCGCTTTACGCTTCGGCCGACGCTTGCTGCCAGCAGCCGCATCCTGCACGCCCACCATATTTATCTATATTGTATCATTTAATTGCGTTTTGGCACCCATTCGAATGGCTGGCTACTCACCTCAACTTGTGTGGTCAACTGATTGAGGCCGCTCGCTTCGCTGCCATTCAGCAGCGGTGTCAGCTGATTACTGCTCGTCATCGGCATTCTTGTTGTTGGTTGCTGCTTGACAAAGTCACCAATGAGATCCACCTCATCCTCCAGCTGAAGCAGGGGCGCCTCCCCATTCGTCTGAGCGTTGTTCATGACTGCGCTTTGGAGCGTGTGTGTGAGTGTGCGTAATTCTTTATGAGGCGGGGTAGCCGACACGCGCGACAAATCTCGAAACGGGAATGTCGCTCGGTCGCTCAATAATGCGGGCGAGAACAACAAAGGCGCGCTCTGTTTTTCGCTGTGTGTCGTTGAGCGAATGTGAAGCACTGTTATCTGCAGCTGCTTTTATTATTCATCATTTGCATATTCTATTGTTTAAGCTGCAAATGATTTGTTGCGTATTCTGCGCATTTGCTTTGCAGTAATTATTGATTGCTGGCTCTAAAGTCTATATATTATATGTATTTAAATATATATATATATCGATTCTCTGGACAGATACGAAAATGATGAGCAACGAGACTATCCACTTGCTGAGAATGCAAGGTGTAAGAAAGTTGCAAACAGCTGACGAGAGACTGTCCACTTGCGCATTATGGCAATCGTTCTATGCTTTTAGTTAGCGATGGTCGACTAGCAGCGAATATCGATATTTTGCCTCTGCGTGGGAAACAGCAGTTTGTCTTTCAAATTTAAATGTAAAATTTACAACAACAGCAATTGAACTATCTTCCAATTAAACGCTTCAGCTTTGCAATTAGAGCTTTTAATGTAATAAAAATTAAGGTTTTTAAATTGAATTTAACTATTCTTTGGATTCAGTGATGATAATTTGTAAGAAGTATTATGTCAGGAAGCGTGATTTTTAAACTAAACAGATATATTGACCAAGAACATTTATCTTGCTATGTAAATCACTAAAATGGTTTAGTTATTGCAAAAATAATATTCAATAGAGTTGTAAGCATTTTCAAAACCTTTATTAAAACATCAAAAAGTGCAAAGTTATATTAAATATTTTTATCCTATAAAACGTAAAATATTTTTAAAAAGAAAATAGGTATCGATATCCTTCGCTAAATGTCCATGCTAACTTGACGAACATATAATCGTATCACAATCCTAATGTCGATAGCTTTTAATTTCGATAGATGACAGCAACAGCTGCAACACGTGCAACTTGTTTTGTTTTCGTACCACTTTTTAACAATATATCAGATAAAACATGAAAATCCGCAAGAATCATGTGCGCAAGCGTTACCGCTACAGTGTTAATCGCAAAACATTGAACAAGACACGCTCATCCACTGGAAAAATTAAGGAGTAAGTTCAAATACGCGCTCAAACTCTTTATACTCAAAGCATTGTTATTTTGCAGTCCCGAAATGAAGAAGTTGTGGATGGAAGGTCAACGCGTGGGTACCAATTTTAGAGAAATGGGCTTAGCCAGGGATCCAAATAAATCTGTGGCCGTACCAAACTACAAACGCGAAAGGCTCGAGGCACTGAAAATCGTACACCAATCGGGTGAGGAAGTCGAGGATGAAGATCTAGCGGCAAAAGGCTCCAAGGCTGATGCTGCCAAAAAGGAGGCCCAAAAACCTAAGCGGGGTCATGTTGTCAAAGAGCTGGAACAAATGTCCATCGAACGAAGAGCCGATCCAGAGTTCAGGTAAGCTTTTTGAATATTAAGTGTGGAGCATTATGTTAATAAAGATCATATATACGCTTTATTGCAGACTGCCCAAAGGCGTTGTGAAGGAGCTTACATACTTCCTCAATAAGCACAAGTTCAACTACAGGGCGATGGTTGCAGATCGTCGCAATCACGGTCAGTGGACGTGGCGGCAATTTCGGCTGAAGCTTCGTAGATTTATGTCGATTCCGGAACAGTTCAACGAATATCTCGAGCAGAAAAAGCTACCAATTGGCGTGAAACCAGATTGGATAGAGTACGAGTCGGACAGTGAATGGAAATGAAATACTGTGACTTAGAATAGTAGATAAGAATACATATAAAGAGATGTATAATTGAATTCTGGTATAGATAGTATTTCTCTTAAGTTTTGAATATATGAAAGTATACTTCAAAAATCATTAATTGAATTAAATTTTACAGATTGCCAAGAAAAAATATCTATAAAATTATATGTTTCGATATACCCGGCGATTTTAATTGCAAATTAGCACACATTTAAATATTCGATTGACTACTGTAATTGCACTTGTATGACTACCAAACGGATGCCTGCAGCAAATGGCTAACGGTTTACTCATACCTCCATCCAATGCTATCCCAAATACATACATTGTCTTGTCAATCAGTGTTACATTTGAAAATTGCCCGCAATTTTAAATTTGTCAACCCATGCCTGTGCCCTGCCCCAGCTGATGGGGCTACTCTGTTATTTACTCGGCGTTGCATCATCGTGCAACGTTCGGTTCGGTCTCATCGTCAACCGACTGGCCGTCTGTGTCGAATTCGGTCTTTCCGTTTTGTGGTTTCGAGGTAAGTGCACGTACGTAGGTCCGTGCAGCTATCATAAAATCCTTAAATAACGTTAACGTTAATAAGCATCGATAAATTTGCTGCGTGCCAAATAACAGTAAAGTGCTCGCGCTGTTACCAATGTTTATTATTTTTGCATATTTCGCAACGCACGAACTATGAGCAGCGATTTGAATTTCGTGCGTTTACCGGCCGGTGTCTCATTGCGAGGTTTTGCATAATACATGCGCACACACATACAAACATACATGTGTATGTACATTAATGTCTATAACGGTATTTATGCACATTGACATGTAAGATGTAATTTCATCAGTGGAAACACAACTATTGCACTTAGGAGTATGTGTTAAGTATTTAATACATATTTACATGTGTAGTGAGTTCTATGTACTTATGTATACGTTATACATTCATATATAACTATGCTGTGCTCTCTTGGAAATTTCAAAATGGCGGCTCAGCTCGAAAGTATCTGCAGCAGCTTGCAATTTCCTATATGCTTGTTTGTGTGTGTGTGTGTGTGTGTGTGGATGCACCATTATCTATTTGCATGTTAGCAGTCTTCGCCTGGACTTAATTTTAATATCTTAAAGTAAAATATATGTGCACATATATTTGTATTCTTGGTGAAAATCAAATTAACGTCTTCTGATGACGTGCTATATACAGTGTATATGTATGTACATATATTTGTGTGTATGTACATGTCTCATTTTGCTGCATAGAGGCTGCATGGCAAAGTATTTTTACACTTCCCTTTAAGGTTCTTCTTCTTTGCAATTTGCACTTAAATGCAAATACACATGTACATACATACATATGCAGTTAAAAATAACTAAAAGAAAAGGCGCAAGTTAAAATTGTTTCTAGGATAGAAAAGAAATCACAAAAAGAAAATATCATGCAAAAGAGCTCATATCTATCTACATACATATGTGTGAGTGTGTGTGTTTGTATGCGTACATATGTATGTGAATGTGCATGTTTGTCTCCTTGGTGTTGTTGTTGTTGCAAGTTTATCCAAGACGACGGCAACAACAACAACAACAAGAACAACGACCAACGTAAACGATGAGCAAGTGCAACCCGAAGCAGCGGCATTTTGCCTCTCGCTATGTCTGTGTGCAGTTTTTCACCCTTTCGAATCGCGACAATTGCGTTCAGTCGCCAGAGAAAAGAGCACACGAATGTTGCTAATGCCGGCGGTGAGCACAGCGACGAATACCGATGCAAATCTGATTTGCCACCATCATTGATTTTCACGTTTCTCCTTTTTGACACAAAATAATGGAACTCTAATTGTTGTTATGCCTTCAATTAGAAAGCCATTTTCAGCCAGGCTTTCCAGATGGTGGCCGCTTCTGGTGCCGGTCCGGCCTTTAAAATGGAAAGGGGCGCACTCGTTTCGTCCACTGCAGGTGGAGTGGTTGAGTGGGTTGCTGGGTTGCTGGGTTTGGTGGGTTGGTGGGCTGGGTGGTGCAGTCGGCATCGTCGTGTCATTCGGCAGCTCCAGAGCCTCTCGTCGTTTGTCTGGGTTCATTATTGATTTTTCGTTGCGAGCATACTTATTGTCCAGATTTTCCGGGCATTGACTAACGTGCAGACGTGCAGTCCGGACTAGTTCTTGCCAGGTTTCTAGTGTCGGTATGTGTGTTAAATTTCACAAATATTTCATAATTCTTGCCTATCGCTGTGCAACTGCAGTTTTTAAGTATTTTTTTCAGGTTTTTGCATTTGTTAATGCGTATTAAGTGTGGTTTTTACTTATTTTTTCTAGTACAGTGCCAATTGGAGCGGTTGCAAGCTGCAAGTTAATTTTACAACCAATTTCCAGGTGAGTTTATAAGTCGGTGTGACTTGGGCGTAGCTTTTTTCGAGATATTGTATATCCTATAAATATATATAAATATACAGATATATATATATATAGTGGTCGCTTGTAATTATAATTCTTCGATTCCAGAGGGTTCCCCACATACACATTTAATTGTAAACCTTTTCTTCTATACAAATAATGAAAAGAAAACTGCAAATTCAATGAGTTGCAAAGGACAGTTCAAGAGTTTGTTTGAAAGTGTAATGATCAGTGCACTGAAGGATTCCAATGAATGCGGAAAGCTTAAATTGGCGTGTGACCACAGTTTATATGTGTGTACATTATGAATAGACATATTCATACAAACATATGTATGTATGTATGTACGTAGAGCTAGTTGCAACATTTTGGTCTCTACACTGCAAACGGAATCGCACCCACACCCACACTTAAACGTACATATGTACATGCATACATACATATGTACATATGTATGTATACAAGTCCTGCCTATGCTCAGTCGTGTCTAGCACACGCCTTTGTTTCTCTCTCGCTCTTGCTTCCGCTTTCTCTTTCCCTGCCTCTTTCTCTCTGTCTCTCTAGCCACTGTCAGCCACGCTCCTTATTTAATACATATGTACATATATATTCTGTATGTGTATATTACATCCAGGTTTAAAAAAAAAAAAGAAGAAAAACTACCAAAAGGAAAAACCGCATATTACCCGGAGCACATCGTCATCGTTGATTACATAGCAGCATGGGCAAGGAGAAGATTCATATTAATATCGTTGTCATTGGGCACGTCGATTCGGGCAAGTCGACAACCACCGGCCATTTGATTTACAAATGCGGCGGCATCGACAAGCGCACGATTGAGAAGTTCGAGAAGGAGGCCCAGGAGATGGGCAAGGGATCGTTCAAGTACGCCTGGGTGCTGGACAAGCTGAAGGCCGAGCGGGAGCGTGGCATTACCATCGACATTGCCCTGTGGAAATTCGAGACGGCCAAGTACTATGTGACCATCATTGACGCGCCCGGCCACAGGGATTTCATCAAGAACATGATAACCGGCACCTCGCAAGCCGATTGTGCGGTGCTGATTGTCGCCGCCGGTACCGGTGAGTTCGAGGCGGGCATCTCGAAGAATGGCCAGACGCGCGAGCATGCGCTGTTGGCCTTCACGCTGGGCGTCAAGCAGCTGATTGTGGGCGTCAACAAGATGGACTCAACGGAGCCGCCGTACAGCGAGACGCGCTACGAGGAGATCAAAAAGGAGGTGTCTTCGTACATCAAGAAGATCGGCTACAATCCCGCCTCGGTGGCCTTTGTGCCCATTTCCGGCTGGCATGGCGACAACATGCTCGAGCCATCCGAGAAGATGCCCTGGTTCAAGGGCTGGACCGTCGAGCGCAAGGAGGGCAAAACGGAGGGCAAGTGCCTAATTGACGCGCTGGACGCCATTCAGCCGCCCCAGCGGCCCACCGACAAACCACTGCGCCTGCCGCTACAGGATGTCTACAAGATTGGCGGCATTGGCACCGTACCAGTGGGTCGTGTCGAGACCGGCATTCTCAAGCCAGGTAAGCGAGGGCTGACAGGCTCCAAGCGAAGCTAACATCTGCAGTTACCCGATTCTTTTTTCTGTATAATAATAAAGTAAAGTGCTAGCCTGTTTTATGTCAATCTTAACATAATAAAATCATAATTTAAAATAATTCGTTTATATTCTTAATTAATGTATTTCTAGATGTAAATTATTCAATTTTATTGTACTAATTCATTTGAGTTTCGTTGCAGGCATGGTGGTGAACTTTGCACCCGTTAACCTGGTCACCGAAGTCAAGTCCGTGGAAATGCATCACGAGGCACTGACCGAGGCTATGCCGGGCGACAATGTCGGCTTCAATGTGAAGAACGTGTCCGTCAAGGAGCTGCGTCGCGGCTATGTGGCCGGCGATTCGAAGAACAATCCGCCGCGTGGTGCCGCTGATTTTACCGCCCAGGTGCGTTTGTCGATTGCCATTTGAAATTATGAATGAATGCTGAGTGTTTTGCTTTTCCAGGTAATTGTGCTCAATCATCCGGGCCAGATAGCCAATGGGTATACACCGGTGCTGGATTGCCACACGGCACACATCGCTTGCAAGTTTGCCGAGATTAAGGAGAAGTGCGATCGCCGTACCGGCAAGACCACCGAGACGGAGCCCAAGGCCATCAAGTCGGGCGATGCGGCTATCATAATGCTGGTGCCGACCAAGCCGCTGTGCGTCGAAAGCTTCCAGGAATTTCCGCCGCTGGGTCGGTTTGCTGTCCGGGACATGCGTCAGACGGTTGCTGTCGGTGTCATCAAGTCGGTGAACTTTAAAGAGACGACCTCGGGCAAAGTAACAAAAGCCGCTGAGAAGGCACAGAAGAAGAAATAACTAGGGTGTCAGCAGACTTGTAATTCAAACAACAACACTCAAACACAACAACAACAACAACAGCAACAACAAGAACAACAACAACAGAAAACGGCAACAGCAACATCACCAACATCACCAACACATTGGAAATTTATAGTATCTATTACTCATCGACCATCAAACCCGAATCAGGGGCTAAAATCAGAGTTCGTGGCACACCAACAACAACAACAACAACTACAACAAGAACACCAACAACAGCAAAAAACATCAACTACTATTAGCTGCTGCATTCAAATATTATATAAACTTGAGGAAATACTGCAATTTATTATTAACACACATACAATTAGCGAGAATATCTGTAAGCCAGTCGCAGAACAATCAATGGGCCTATCCATTGGTAATCCGCTTGTAGGCACATCCATCCTTTCACCAGCTGCACGGGATGACGGTGAGGCGCCTGGACACTTGGGCCATCTGGCATCATTCCCGTATGCGCACTCAAAATCGATCGCCATCATATTCATAATAATCATATACTGTAACTATCTAAACTCGTTTCGCCACCGCAAATCCTTTCGCAGGAAACAGTCTGGCAAGGAACCAGAGCAGAATATAATCGCCACTGGAGCTTGCTGCTAGCCCAGTTTCCTGCTCTCCATGCTATTGACACTCATTTTTATCACTTAACATAATTTTAAAGCATCCACATCATTTCAATCAATGGATTTTAAACACTTTTTATACTTTTGATAAGTCAGTCGGAGGCATTCGATTTAAAATCTATTATATGAAGTAATTTCAGAATTTAGTTTTAAACCACCACAATGCATCATACCAACCTAAACAAAAATTAAAAAAAAAAACCAAGACTACATTCGCAATGAATTCAAAATTTCTCCAAAAAAAAGACAAATGCTTAAGAAGTATTACAAAAATATTCATAAAACATAATCATGCGGTTTTGACAAACATTCTAAATGTTCTATCGAGCCTCATTGGCATTTGCATACTTTAATCAAATGTTTCTCATTAACGATTAACCACATAACTTATGCATACTTACATATATAATGTCGTTACACACTATGAAATTATAATTGTAACCCACAACAGAAAACAATTCATAGATACAGAAAACGTTGCTTAATAAACATAAATGATCTTTTAATGTATTAATTGAGAAAATAAAAATAAAGAATGCTTAACCGTAAATTAAAACATAGCTATGGTTGTTTGATTGTAGAATATCTAGATATAGCTTTTTCAGTTAAAAAAAAAACGAATTTGCTCATTTGATGTGTAACAGTTTTTTCCTATGGACTGAAACTATTGTGAATGGCCACAGAGCAAATGAAAAGTGTGGCAACTCTGCCAGCTGACTCACAGGCGGCATTTATAAACAACAAAAAAGAACGCTCAGACAGACGGCTGTGCATAAATTGGTGACAAATCGTTAAATTATTTCAATACCGTAAATATTTGTGGCAAATATTTCCTTTTTTCGAGCGAACGAATACGTATTATTTAACAAAAGCACAAAAATGGCTGATCCCCGCATCAGGCAATTGGTTATAAAAACGGGTGTTGTGAAGCGTCTTACCAAGGAGAAGACCGTTTACGAGAAGGAGGTGAAAACCGAGTATACTCGTCTGGAGAAATTTAAAAATGACGGAGCCGATGAGCATGTGCTTGCCAAACAAGAGGAGGTGATCCGTGAGTGCGAAATGATGGTACCGGACACAAAGCGCAGGTGAGTCATCATTGGGGCCCACATGTTAAACAACATTTCATCTGGCTTGTTTTGCACAGATTGCACAAGGAGTTTGAGGTGCTGCAAAAGTATCTGCAGGATGAGCTGGATCTCAAGGATACGGAGGCTTACACCAAAGCAGCCGAGGTGGTAGCTGAAGCCAAAACTGTGCTAGAATCCTAAGAGGCCAGCCAGCCAGCTGATTTTGTGCATAATTTTTTCCAATATATTCACCCATGCACTCCACACTCAACAATTGTATTTTAAACGTTAACCAACACTCGCAGCGAATATGCCGCAAGGCCACAAATTGAGCGAAATAAAAACCAATATAAGTAATATCCTTGCAAATTTTGAACATTTGGAGGGTTTATGCAGTGGACCACCAAATAACCTTGACTTGGAGAAGTCCCAGCAATTCGAACAATGCACAGCAGCGTTGCTTGCGCAGCTGGAAGCACTGCCGTGTGAGCAAATTGCACGCACACAAGCGCAACGCAAACGGAGACGCCAAAAAGCAAAACAAAAGGCAAAGCTGCAAAAGCTTGTGAATCGAGCGACTGCAAGGGACTCCAAGATCACAGTGATACCTTCCAAATCGGATAATGTGTTAACGGTTCAGAAGCAAGCCGAGCATATTACACTTAAAAAGCTGCACGATGCCAACGGCATACTCCACACACTGGAATTGCTTGAAAGATTACACAAAGCGCGCGGCGGAGACATAGACATTGCCCAAAAACTAACAAAAATTCGTACAGTTTGGCGCCGCGTACGGCAGGAATGTGAGACGTCCCCGAATTTCGACACGCAATGGGCCAAAGTTATATTTGGAAGCACTGCTCATACTTTAAATCAAGCGAAATTACAAAACAAAGAGACCACACAGGCATTTCTAGAGCGACGGTAAGGTTTATGAACGCAAAAACTGGCCACGTCCTCTCTAATTCGATTTTTCTCGCAGCATCGTTTGGGACTCGTACATAAGTTATGGCAAGAGCAGCAGCTGTATACCGAGCGGCTGGGTGTTAGCACCCGAAAAGCCTACAACTGAGTGGGCCAAATTTAAATGTGAATAAAAAATATATGTATACATAAATATATGTGGAATTTTTATTCTTTAAAAGAATCACTGTTCGACTTGATTCAAATGCCGATGTTACACATTGCACTCATGATCTATTCGTAGATCCAGTCCTTGGCAGCTGGGGCCCAGGCGACGAGCTCCTTCTCGTTGAACCACAGGCCAATTTCCTTTTGGGCCGACTCGACAGCGTCGGAGCCATGGATGATGTTGCGGCCAACCTGGATGCAGAAATCGCCGCGAATGGTGCCGGGCAGGGAGTCAGCGGGGTTGGTAGCGCCCAGCATCTGACGGCCGGTCTTGACCACATTGAGACCCTCCCACACCATGGGAACCACTGGACCGGAGTTCATGTAGTTGACCAAACCGGCGAAGAAGGGGCGGGCAGACAGATCGGCATAGTGCTTCTCCAACAAGTCTTTCTCGGCCTGCAATCAAACATCATGAACTTGTTATTAGAATGCTATCATTTTCATGACCTCTAAAAATATAATATGCATAACCTCAACCGGTCATTTGCAACAGCTGCAATGGCGCCCCCTGCCGTTGTTGAGGTTAGGCACGACAATTGGACACGCGCACTTATCTTATCGATTTATTTCTAATTTAATTAAGCCGGTTTTACTTACCCACATGAACTTCATTGCTACCAATTTGAAGCCCTTTTGCTCAAAACGCTCGATGATCTTGCCGACGAGTCCTCTTTGGACTCCATCAGGCTTCACCATGATGAAAGTGCGTTCCTTGTTGGCGGCCATTGCGAATGAGAATAGAGAATAAAATGCCAAGAGCGAAGCAATCATTAGTGTTGGGTTCTTCATTTGAATAATGTGCCCGTGCGAATTAATTTGGAAAATACTTAATAATTAGTGTTAAAATACTATATTCTTGGAAATAATATTCCACTAACGTAAGAATGATTAATTGCTTAATTATTTTATTAATCCCATATACACACAGTTTTATTTTTAATTTGTAGTATTTTTTATTTACGATGACTTGTGACTAGTTTTAATAACTGTATACATTTCTTGTGTGTACTATCTAAGGACCATTTGAAACTTCCAGTTAAATTTTGTAAGCACCGTCCTTTTTCCCATTTCGTCCCCTATTGATTTTCAATCAGTGAATATTACAGTTTATCCAACAATGGTTTTGAAAAGACAACTGATGAATTTATAGCAAGCAGATGTATTTTGGTCACACCTAACGCTTAAATGTATTTTTTCCAGAGGATACGCAATGCACTTATCGACTGCTGCTAGTATTTTAATTAAGCCTCAACCATGATAATATAGCCGTCTCTCTCATACATTAAAATCAGCTGGCGGTTTCAAGAAAAGTGGATTAATTGCAGAAAAAATTTAAGCTAAAATTAAGTTAATTAATTTAAAAATGACAAATGTGGCCGACACAAGACCATATTGGTCGGACGAAGTGATTTATTTTGTTATTGCAACAATTCGGAATACACCGTACATGTGGGACAAGACCCACAAAGATTATTGTATCCGATATTTAAAACACAATTTCTGGAAGAACTTGAAATGGACTCTAGAGAAGAGGTTCCATTTTCGAGCCTACACAAATGAATTGGCCAGAAAATGGCTGAATCTTTCGTCCTACTATCGGCTGCAACAGAAGGCTGTTTTCGATGCAACTGCCCGTGGCGCACATCCTGAGGAAGTCAAACGCTTGGAGGGGTGGAAATTCTATCAGCTACTGAAATTCTTGCCCAAAGTTGGGTACGATAAGAATAGTGTGGATGTAAGTATGGGTAGCAAATGCATCACAACAAATACAACGAGTTCAATTCAATCCGCAGGCTGAGAATCTATACGACAGTGCTCACTCGGAGGACTCGGACAACATTAGCTCTATGGCAATAGAGGAAAATCAAGCAAACAGTCCAGATGCCGATCCTGATAGTCCTTTGCAGCAATCCACTTCAAAAGCGCAGCTGAAGACTAAAGCTGCATCCCAAATAGCGATTGAGGAATTTAATGTGCCCATGCAGGATAATGATACAGAAATTGAGGAGACAACACCGATTTCTCTGGAGCCCAGGATAGACGACTTTCAAAGCATTCCAAGTTTCCATTATGGAATGGCAATTGCTCAAGATGTTTTTGAGCTGGACGAAGGTTTGAAAATTGATGCAAAGATGGAAATTATGAAGGTTATTGTTAAATACCAGAAACAACAACTACATCGGACAGTTATGAACCTCGCCGGCAGTTAAAGATACTCAGCGGCTTAATACTTATTTATGTTTATTGTATGTATTCATGTAGATTGTATGTGTGTTAGAGAAGAACAGTAAACGTCGGGCACAGGGTGACTCGTGCTTTGGTATTTCAAAGGTATATACTCAAATTGTGGCGTATTTATAAAAAGATTTTGCGCATTCCTTAATACAGCCACACTGCTTTGCATTATCTGACGAATTCTTCGAAAGGTTGGTAGACATTTCACAAGGAATTGCAACAACAAATTGCAATAAACAAAAAAGTAAACATTCTCAATTAGGGCAATAGAATTTCGTTTCCAAACGTATTTCCGAATACGACAAATACGTAAAATGTATATGAACTAGCAGTTTACATACATATGTATGTATGTATATACATACGTTTTTTATATGGCGTCGTTTGCATGTAAAAGAAAATGGCGTATTCTCTTTTGTATTTAATACACACTAATGCAATTTCAACTTTTTCTATTCCGCTGCGCAGAACTTAATTTTCCTACAATAACAAAATGACTGGACGTGGAAAGGGAGGCAAAGGATTGGGAAAAGGAGGCGCCAAGCGTCATCGTAAGGTATTGCGCGATAACATCCAGGGCATTACCAAGCCGGCCATTCGCCGTTTGGCACGTCGTGGTGGCGTCAAGCGTATCTCTGGCTTGATCTATGAGGAAACTCGCGGTGTCCTAAAGGTGAGCATTCTGCAGTTTACATTGCACACACACACACACGCACATGCAAACTAACACCATTCTACCATTGTGCATAGGTATTTTTGGAAAACGTCATTCGCGATGCCGTTACCTACACTGAGCACGCCAAGCGCAAGACCGTCACTGCTATGGACGTCGTCTACGCCTTGAAGCGCCAGGGACGCACCCTGTACGGCTTCGGCGGTTAAATGCAACACAATTTGAAGTACATTTCGTTTGGAATACCAGGATTGGAATTAATCGATATATATACAAAAGCAACGTATTTAATCCACCATATACTTAATCTTGAATATTTGAGCAAAACTATGTAGTAGTAATTACAATATGTATTGACAACAAAATATTCCATTATTATAAACATAGTGTATACTTATGTGACACTTGCACCTTTATTGCATTCAAAAGATCTGCTTACACAATATCAAAATCATAATGCCAATAAATCACTTATAGAAGGCACAAAAATATTGCGGTGTTGTGCATGTTGTATCTGATCAGTTTATGGTAACAAAACCTCTCAACATGAGGTTATTAACCTTTTTATTTTCTTTTCAAATAATTGATTGATTAAATTAAGTGTTTACTGACAATTTGACCTTTAGCTCTGTTCCATATTTATGAGAGCTGTTGGGACTACTTTAAGGGTACTGTAAATTCTTCCAGTTTCGAAATTCTTTAGTTTATATTTGTGTTGGTGCGGTATTGGGCTACGACTTAGTGATTCGTTTCATTTTTTTTTCTCTGCATCTCAAGATAGACTGAACGCGGCGAAATAATCTGGTCTTCAGCCTCTGGACAATCGCCGTCATCATCATCACATTTTGATCGCCGCATGAACACCTTCATGGGAGTAAACGCACTACCCTCCGCCTCTTTTACTCCGCTGCTGTTCTTCTCCTCATCAGTGTCCGATCCATTGGTGCCAGAGTCTGGTGACGATGCCTCCAAATTGGCCAAATATGATTCAACCTGCATAAAGTCATTGCTTTCAAAAGCTTGGCTCGATTCGTTGCCTCGCATTGTGGATTTGTGTCGTTTCCTGCCCGATTTGCTATTAATCTTTCGCTCCAGCTCGTTCATGTACACAGCCATGTTCTTATTTCCTGCACATTCGATGTACTGTTTCTTGATCTTAGCAATATGCTTGCGATCGTTGCGCACACCATCTCCAATGTATTCCTCCTCGTACTGGCCATTATGGGACTTCTGCACCATTTTCTGCTCGTAGTTGCGATGAAAGTCTGCATCCTCATGATTCTCGTAGCGCTTGCGCTCCTGATACTGTTCATTTACCAGGACACTGTCGCCAATGTCCATTTCAAACTGTACATTGGGATTAAGCTTGAACTGCAGGGAGAAATATATATGTTAATGCTTTCTGGTGACAGTTTCTAAATATATATGGTTTTATAATTTAAGCTAGTCTTTTAGTTTGAATGCAATCTTGGTCAAAGTCAGCTGGATCAACGACTATATCATTTTGTGGATACAGATCATCTTTGTTTTAAAAGATATATCAAAGAATTGAAAACTTCTCGACTGTTAGAATGTTGTTAAGATCAGACGACTATAACGAATACATAAATGTAATAAGCTCAATAGCTGGAAGTTCGAAATTCGAACTCGAAGATAACGCAAGCTCATTCCGGTTTCTACTCACATCGCGCTCGTTGGCAAACTCATGATCCGACTTGGACTCGCGGTTGTTGGCATTGTCCTTGACAGCTGCTTCCACATATTTCACCTCGCTGCGCACCTTGCGCACCTGCAACTGTTGGCGCATTTGCCGATTGTCGGCCACCATAGAGTATGACTCCACCTGCTGCTCCTCTTCGTACTCCTCGCCCAGTTCCGGCACAGCGGTGGGTGGATGCTGCTGCTGCTGCTGCAGCTGCTGGGTGCGAAGTGTGTCATTTGCACTGCGCGGCGACGAAGCCACACTGGTGACCGTACTGTTGACCAGCTGCTTAAATTGATCGAGAGCCGGCGGCATTTTCAAGTGGCTGATGGAGGGATCGAGATGGTAGTAAACGATTAAGAGTACTTGGCTTTAGTTACTTTATGCCCAGCGATTTCAAGAATTCGCCCTTCACGAGTATATAGCCTGGAGGGATGGGGTGCTGTTGGACAGCTGACTCGGGTGGCGTCTGTGAAGCTCCCATATTTAAGGTCATGAACTTCTGATTGAGCTTCTCGTTCAGCTTCTCAGATTTCTTGCGCAGCGTGCGCTCGAGGGAGAGCTGCTCCTCGAGGGTCTTGATGTGTTGGAGCAGCTGGGAGACACTATACTTCTGGCTCTTGTTCAGGCTCTGCAGTCTACTGAAGCAGCTGAGATCGTAGTGCGGCTCCTTCAGCTTCTCCTCGTCCTCTATGCCCAAATGGTCGCGTATCTGGCGCAAGATGAACTTGCTGATGCCAACGTTGTGGCAAACATTGAACTCGGTAATGGCACTGTTCAGGTCGAGGCATTCGAGTATAGTGTTCGCACCACGATCGGTGAGACCGCAGTTCTCCATGTCGATAGCTGTTGGGTCCGACGATCAGAGATGGGCACGTTCGGAGCTGCAGCTACTTACACTTTACCCAAGCATCCTCCTTGAGCACCTCGGCAATCGGCACGACACCCTCATCGCCCAGATTCGGATTGTGGGCCAGGGACACTGTGCGTAGACCCGAAATCGATTTCACATCCACACTGCGATAGCGCAGCGACTTCTCCCAACCCTCCGAGAAGCGCGTTATCTTTTGCATCTGCAAGCAGAGACGGGTGTTTAGAGCAGTCGGAATCCCAGCGCAAACTTACCTTGATCATGTCGGCAACGTGCTCGGCTCCCTTTGCGGTTATGTTGCAGTCGGAGACGTTAAATATTTCCACGTGATTCAAGTACTTGACGGTTCCGCATACCGCCTCGCAACCCTTATCCCCAATGTGCGAGTTTTTAAAGCTCACCTCCTTGATGCAGTCATTTGAGGCAAGTGACTGGGTGTAAGTAAACAGGTATATTAGAGGGCATGGATGGCAAAGCTTGGCTCCGTGGCATACCTTGGCAATGGAATCAATGTAGCCATCCTGTAGTGGCAGTCCCTCCAATTTGAGTATGGTCAGGTTCTTATTGAACTGCACGCAATTGGCAATCGCCTCCACCAGACTGTTGAATATGAAGCGTGTATAGATCACCGGCTTCTGGCGGAAGAGCCGGGCCCGGTTCTCGGAGTCAATTGGTATAACGATGTCTGCTGAAGGAGCTCAACATTTTAAAGGCTTGATGTGCGCTGCGTACGGACTACTTACTGCTTCCATTGGAGCGACGCATGCGCACACTCAACGATTGCAGTACGAGATCATGATGCAGTGCCTCTATAATCAGCAGCCAATCGCTGACGCCCACCTTATCGCCTTGCAGATCGAGTATGGTGGTATTATTGGAGTTTTGGCGTATGCTCGGCACCGGTGTTAAATTCTTAGAGCGGCAGAGCTCTAGATAACGGAAATGAAATGAACGGCTCTTGCTGGACTTCTTTACCAGTGGTGGCACCGATACCACAACACTAGCTCTCTTCTTTACCTCCCGACCATGAAAAGACATGTTCTATGGGATAAATATGAAAGCAGGCATTTAATTGACTAGGGAAAGTATGCATATTAAACATTATGCAACATCTAATTAAGAATTCCTTTAATACTAAATATTGTGAGAAAAAGTTAGCAATAATATCGTATGTACTATGTAACAAAATGTAGCATTTTTTCACAATAAGCCTCAGACCTCACACCATAAAAAAAATGGTTCAATGTGATAAGTTTTGTATACTTTTTGGAAGAGTAATGCATAGAAGGAAACATCGGAGACCCCAAAAGATACCAGAATTTACCATGTCCGTCCGTCTGCCTGTATGGAAACTAGCGATTGAGTAATATATCGATGATGTGTGGCTTGTTTTCCCATTAAAAGTCTAAAAGTGGGGAATAAAAATCAGATGAGTTTTGACAAAGTTATGGGAGTTTTAAGTGTTTTAAAGGCATTTCTAAGGACTATCTAGGCCTTATATTGGCTTGTGTTTTATAAGAAGTCGAAAATGCTGTTTTTTTTTGCTTTATAGTAGAAAATTGAAAATTCCTTATTTCTCATCAATGTTTTAAATTTAAAAGCGATTGAGTCGTAAATAGCGAAGATGTCCGGCTTAGTTTCTATTAAAGCTCTGAAAGTCGAAAAAGCTGTTATTTTAAATGCAAAACTATTTGAGATGCCAAACCATGATTAAAACTGCCTCGGGAACGAAAATCTGAACACTTTTGACAAAGATATGGGATTTTTTAATGGTTGAATTCAAAGCTTTGGTTTTGCAACCCGAATTGGTTTTAATCTTATTGTGTTTGTCTGATAGTCCTTTTTGGCACATCTCTTAATACGTTTGAGAACTCTGTTAGCATTGTTTAAGTTACATTTGGTGTGTGGAAAGTTGAATTATTCCATCACGCAGCCAGCAAAGAACTCATTTAACCTTCAAAGTTATATAAATTTAACGCACTTCCGTTCAACATTTCGCATTTCCCTACATATTGCTTGCCGTCAACATTTCCAGTCTTCCATTAAGCTTTTGTGCATGTAGATTGTAAACAAACCATACACACACTATCTCTCTCTCTCTCTCTCTTTCTCTCTTTCTGCCCTGCAACAAACAATGCGCTCCACTCACGAAGCTGGAATTCACGCTCGGCTAATTACTCGCGTGCCTGCAGTGCAGCACGCTCGTTCGTTCGTTCGTTCGTTCGTTCGTTCGTTCGTTGACAACGACGACGATGACGACTCAATTCCCATAGTGCACGCCGGCAGACGCAACCGTTTGAGCCTGGCCTGGTGTCAGTCGTGGTGCGACTGTTGGGCAGAACACACATTTCGGTATCGTAAAGCGCGCTCGCTTTTCAACGGCTTACGATTTTGAAAGTGCAATCCCGAGTTGCTGGTCGTTCAAATTGAAGACCGCTTGGGCAATACATAGAATGTTTTTATTTCGGCACGCTCCCGAATCTCGTGCCATTAAAGTGATCATCTTTTACTAGTGTCAAATAAAAGTTCCGCTTCGTGTGTTGACCAATTTTGAGCGACACGTTTTTTACTGTGCTCCATTTTTGTGCGTGCGCGTATTTGCGTGTGTGTGAGTGTGTGTGTGTGGGGTTTTTGACTTCTGCCTAATTACCAGTAACGACGTGTGCTGTACTTAAGTAGAACCCTTCCGAAATGTGTCAGTACTAAGCAAACAAATGAAAATTCGCAGTCCGAGACGGAGTTGCGGAGTTATGTAATTAACATAAACGTCAGCTGGTTTCTTATTGCAACGAAAGATACTCGATATCCTGCCAGGACTACAACAAAGTAACACAAAAAGGGTAAGTTTTAAAGCTTCCCTAACTGAAAGGTGTGCTGCATAAGGGGGAGCCAGACTTGACAGCTAAAGGTATTCCTTATGCTTTTTATGAGAAGGGAAGAAGTAAAGTATAAAAATAACAAGTAAGAGTGCTCTAGTCGGGAGTGCCCGACTAGGAGATACCCTGAACCCAGTCCTTACAATCATTTCGCTGAGCCCCACACAATGGAAAGTTAAATCTTAAATAACTTCTGTGTTTATTGTCCGATCTTATTGAAATTTTTGGGGCAAGCAATTGTCGATAATATGTGTTACCAAACCAAATTGCAAGGTCGTACCTTAAAAATGCGCTTTTTTAACTTTTGGGGGGTTTGGGGGGTGGTATCCAAAAAGTGAAATATTTTTTACATGTGTATGCTATTCGAGATTATACGCGCCAAATTTGGGGTCTCTAGCTTTTATAACTTTGAAGTTATGTCCCAAAAACGCTAGTCTAAAATCAAAATTTATCGATAACTTTTGAATGCGATGAGTTATCGATCAAATGAAATAAACTTGATATGTCCCGGGATTAGGAGAACTTATGTTCCAAATATGAAGTCTCTAGCTCTTGTAGTCTCTGATATCTGTGTGTTCATACAGACGGACGGACGGACGGACAGACAGACAGACGGACATGGCCAAATCGACTCGACTGTTGATACTGATCAAGAATATATATACTTTATATGGTCGGAGATGCTTCCTTATGCCTGTTACATACTTTTGCACAAAACCATAATACCCTTTTTACCCATTTTTAATGGGTTCAGGGTATAAAAATTATAGAGATACTCTCTTACACGGAATACATTTTAATATGATTGGGGAACAGAAAACAAACTAGAAACGTTGATTCTTATTCGAAATATGGATTTTCCAATGTGATATTCAGTGAATGAAAAAACTAACAAATATAATAGGGTGTACTTCAAGTTTAATGATGTTGAAAAACTAATTTGAAAGTTTTTTGAAAATGACTTGTAAATAAAGATAGGGAATTTTCTTTTCAAAATGACGCACATTTTATATTCAAGAATGTACTATGAAGAATGTAAATGTAAAATTGTATCAATCCCGAGTGTTCTTCAATTAATGGTAAGAAAACAAGCTTAATATTGAATCAAGAGCTTTCGGTATCTCGGACATGGAATTTTTCAACTGCGTAGTCGGGTAGTATTCACCAACTCGGAAAGTTCAAAGCAGTCGAACTTCTGTAATTCGAACAGATCTAAAAATTCTATAGAGCAGGCCACATCTGTAAGTCAAGGACTTTGCCAGCTGTACCACAAAACCCAGAGACGGATGCAATGCAAAAATACAAAAAATTTACCAATTCGAGCAATTAGTTGGGATATGCAAATAATTAGGCCCAGAAAAGGAGACGAACTGTAACGGAGCGATTAGTTTCGACACTGGCTGCCTTAACATTAACATCAACGTCGCGACTTCAACGATTCAGTTAGCTTGGCATAGCATAGAGCCGGCATCGGGCACGATTACGCGTATTACCATGAAAGCGATGCGGATGCGGGCCCTCCACCTGAACTCTTCGCTGACTCCGGCAATGACTCAAAAATCAAGCTACCGCAACGAAGCTGCATATAGCTACAGTATACTCTTTTGTTTGTCAGCAGCAACAAATATTGTAACAATAGTTTTTTTACTGCTGCTGCTGGCGTTGAACTTGACTGTCAGAGCCACGTTTCGGAATCGATGTGCATGACAAAAAGGGCTCTAATATGGGGGAGGAAGTGTTCAAATTGGAATAGTCGAGCCATAAGCTCGTTTGTTTGCTCACTAGCTCGTTCGTTCGCTTGCCGGAAACTGAAGGCAACACAGCATTGCAGCAGTGCCAGCAGAAGACAAGTTCAGTTTCGGCTCCAACGCCTCAGAGTCGGGCTTAACATATTTTTTAATTAAATGAAGAGTCTTCTTCTATTGTTGTTGTTGTTGTTGTGTGTGCTTCACATGTGAAGCTGGCAAATCTGCTTGGAAAGCGCGACTGCCTGTTGTGGCAAGCTGGGAACTTGCCACATTGACAGGCACCAATATTATTGTTTATTGGAATTTCCTTGGCATTTGAAACATGTTGTCGTTGTGATTTTTGTTGTGGTTACTTGGAGAGCCGCTCAATCGATAAACCGAATTTCACTTTTGGTAAGTCCGCAGTCCAAGCAACTGGAGCTAAGGTTTGCAGAACATGCCAAGCGTAAACAGCTAAAGCTTTGGCCAAAAGACGAAATACGCTAGTACGAGTTATTAGCCAAAGGTCTGTCTTTTTGTCGACCCACAAAGTTGATGCCATGTCACCGGGTTTCCCGTGCTGACTTTCTTGCAGGAAAAGCGGATGGCAGCCAACATCGTCATGCTATATGAACTGATGACTGGCGCCGCAGACATTTTCCCTGTTTCGGCTTATATAAATTAAGACAAAGCTGACAGTCGGATACTGCAGCGATGTAAGTTATTAATTTGATTTTATTCGGCAAGTTTTCAGTTTTGGCCACGTGGAAAATTGGCATCATGAAACTTATACCCAGATTGGGGCAATGAGTGTTAAGTGCTATTAAGCTAAGGTAATTTGGCAAGATTACGCATATACATATATATGTGGTACATTTGATTATGCCACTTTTCAGGCATTTAGCTAAGCTAAATAATAATATTTAATCAATTGTGTGAATCAATTTTGTGTCGCTTATCGAATATAGTTTACAAGCTTATACTTTAGCATATGCATTTAATAACATCAAATGGTGTATAAGTAAAAGAATTGTGGCCCCTTTATGACAGTTTGCATAGTTGTTGAGCTTTCTAAAATGCTTAAGATGGTCATCGGCGCATTAAAAAAAAATGCCTTTTCAGCTTCTTTATGTGCTCTATGCGTTCTTTTCAAAATGAAATTAAAGTGAAACTAATTACTGGAATTACAGCAAGCCATTTTCAGCATTTTATAAATATATATAAGTACATGCATACTATTTAAAATATATGTACAAATGGTTAAAAGATATGGCAAGTCAAAACAATTTTTCAATTGTACGATATATTTAAAAATTTTAGCTTTTAATTAATTTTCCAGCATAAAAAAATAAAAATACTACAAATGGAATATGCACGTGTGTATTTATTATACTCTTTTCGAAGAAAATAGTATATTATTTGGAGACCCCCCAACAGTTACTGCCAGTATGCTTAGAATGACAAAACAAATTGATCTATGTCCGTCTGTCTGTATGTATGCAAACTAGTCCCTCAGTTTTTGAGCTATCGTGATCAAACTTTGTACAGCAACTTATTATTTAAAGAAACAACACATTGGTCGGAACCGGCCGGATCGGACCACTATATCTTATAGCTGCCATACAACTGGAAGTCGGTTTTGGTCATTAATCCCAGGTTTTCAAAGCTATCGCGATCAAACTTTGCACAGATACTTATTATTCAAACATACATCACATTGATCGGAGCCGGCCGGATCGGAGCACTATATCTTATAACTGCCTTACAAATGGAAATAAATTTAATATTTCAATAGAAAATTTAAATTTATATGATATCAATTTTTACAGCTAATGAAAGTGCTGCAGTTGGCAGAGTGAAAATTGTCTAAAGGTTCGAAAAGAGTATAAAATCTGCTGCACGCCGAATATAATCCTTTCCCACTTGTTAGTTGTTTGCATTAAGATAAGAGATAAGTAAACATATTCTGACTTTATAGTAAGATTCTAGACCACTATCTCAACCGATTTGATTTGAGTTAACTCTTAATATTTAGGTCAGGTATCAAGCAGAATATAGATAGTTTTGATTTTGATAACCTAAACTGCCACATTTAGCTCTTAACCACACAAATCGGTGCCAAAATCATTGCAGCATGAAATTACAGAGCATATTGGTACATACATATGTATATACAACATATGTATCATAAATCTGTGGTATCTGTGCAGCCCAACTAGCCCCAATAAGCTGCTAACTGACCAAACAAGCGAATTGCCTTACGTTACACAAAAGCGCTGGCCATAAATACATAATTACCATCTAAATACCAGCAAAGAAAACGTTTCTGTTGTTGTTGTTGTTGTTTTCTTTCCATAAATTAAAAAGAAAATGTTGCATGCGGCTTTTGAGCGTCGGTGGCTGCAAGCGAAATCAGCTCTCTCAGAGGCAAATGAAATCATTTTTAAATAAAAGATTCGCCTCGAGGCCGTTTTAAATAGCAATTGAAATTCATAAACGACCTTGCCTGCGATTTTGCAGCACAAGATAAATATGCTTTTCCAAGAGGTTGATGTAACCAAGCAAATGGTAATGAACTAACGACATTTGCAGACAGCATTTGTATCTCTATCTGTTAAATGTATCTGCAAGTCTTACAAATCAATTGCCGGCGCAAAAAGCTTAACAAGCCGCACACAAATTGCTTGCAACCAAATTATGAAATGTCGCTGTGGTCGTTATTGTGAAATCAATGAACTGGCCGGAGTGGGCGTGGCAATTGGGCGGCTGTGCAATCGCTCCGCTTTCAATAGGCAAAAGCCGAGTTCAACACAACTTAAACAATAGCAATGATTGCGTTAATAAGCCAGCCAAACAGCTGCTGGCTGGCTGGCTGGCTGGCAATGATACGAGTATGAGATGCATCTGACGGATGCGCATGTAGTTACATTTTCACACGCATTACAATTATACATAAGATGCAGCTAAAGAGCCCAACAAGCCCAAGATAAGCCAGCCAACAGTTTCATGAGCACTCGAGGTGAAGAAACAAAACCAATTGTAATTCCACTCATAAAATTTATAAACAAAAAATGATTTTTGCCTTCAGTAAGTACAGACATATTGCAGCTCATGCGATATGATACATATGTATTATGTATATAAGGTGTATACCCAGAAAATACTTTAAAAAAGTCAGAAGTATATATATATATATATGCTGAAGTGTTTTATGCATAGAAGGAAGCATCGGAGACCTCCAAAAGTTACATCCAGTATGCTTAGAATGACAAAACCAATTGATCTGACCACGTCCGTCTGTCCGTTCGTCTGTATGTATGGAAACTAGTCCCTCAGTTTTTGAGCTATTGCAATGAAACTTTGCACAGAGACTTATTATTCAAAGGGACAGTACATTGGTCGGAACCGGTCGGATCATACGACTATATCTTATAGCTGCCATACAACTGGAGGTCGGCTTTGGCCGTATACCCGATATTTTCAAAGCTATCGCCTTCAATTTTCTTGGACTCTTGAACATCTTTATAACTCATCAATGTTAACAATTGCAAAATGATTGAGTCATAAACAGCAAAGATATACGTTGTTAAATATTTTGAAAGAACATGTCTAAGGAGTAAAGAAAGTTTTTAACCCCGGTCATATATTATTTTCACTATTTTTCTAATTCGTTTTTTCGAATACAAAATAGCTTGAATTTAATATTTCAAGGATCGAAAAGAGTATAAAATCTTCAGCACTTGCTTAAACTTAGCTAATTTAGGATTAATAACTTGTTACACAAGTAAAAATTTTCAATTAAAAACTAATATATATAGAAAATTTCCCGTCAAGGTCGAAACAAGTTTCTTGTAGTACCGAAATTTCTAAACGTAAGATCTTGATTATTTTGAAATCAGTTCGAAATTTACTTTGCAAATACAAATCAGATTAAATAAGGAACTTATAGTTTTATAGTCAAAGATACATGAATTTGACTGCTTTAAACACCATTATAAGACTTAAGAAAACATAAAACTAATTGCTTAGCAATATAGAAGCAACTACCAAACAAGTAATTTGCGAAAACGTAACGGTCATTAAACTTTCCTGAGCGGAATTCCGGGCTACAAAACAACATCTATGAAAGAAACAAACGATTTGGACGCTTAATTAATTTGCACATAAAACTTTCGCAAGATCTTTTGCACACTTCTCACGCACGAATGTGGATATATGGTACAACTACTACTATGTCGTATATTCCCCCAAGCACTATATACTATATATGTATGTGTGTCCAGTGCCATTGAGAAACGTTTGTCCAACTTCATTCATTGTGGTCTTCAGCGATGTTGCAACTTGCAACCAGAACGAGAACCAGAAAGCGGCAGAAGCTACTACAAATAACCCTCCGAGCTAACTCCAGCTCCAGCTCCAGCTCCATTGTTGTTTCTCCACTCGTGCTCATTCGTAAGCTTTTATTAGGTTTACGTACTTGGAATTTCTCAAGCGAAACTGCTTTAAGGTCATAAGGCACAGATCACACAGACCAACACAGAGAAATGTGTCGCTAAATATTTGGACACATTTTAATGACATTTTTCGGTATATGGGTTAACACTCTTTAATGTTCCTGTTGTAACACTCTGTCTATTTTCTAGGTGCTCCAAGTAAATAGTCGAGTGTCGTTGCCACTGCTGACAACATCACAATGTACAGCAAAAAAGTGTCCGAGCCAAACAACATGGCCTATAAGAAGGTGCGCTTAAAAGTGCCCAGCTGGACTGAAACTGGCCCAACTGTTGGCCACATCATTCTCATAGTAGTCACAATATTGATTTGCCCTACATCCGGCAATCGTCCGCCGCGTTTCGCTATCGACGGACAGTCGGAGATCGTGCTGCGTCTGAAGGAGTCGCCGGAGACGCAGGTGGGCAGTCACATCTATACGCTGCGGGGCTACGATCCGGACAACGATCCGCTGATCTTTGGCAAGCGCAACTCGCACGACAGCGAGATCATTCGCATCGAGAACAGCGCCAGCAATGAGGCGAAGGTCTTTTTGGCCAAGCCGCTGGATCGCGAGACGCAGGACGAGTACGCCATTGTACTGACGCTGACGGACAGTCAGTACGGCGAACACAATTATGTGACGCAGAGCTTCCTGCTGCTCGTGGAGGACATTAACGACAATGCGCCCATCTTTCTGCCCTATCCAAATGCCATCGAAATAGCCGAAGGCAGTGCGCCGGGTGTCATCGGCACATTGGAGGCCACCGATGCCGATGAGGGTGCCTACGGCCAGGTGGTGTACTATCTGCAGGAGCTGGACGGCGACAACGATGTCTTCAGCATAGCCACGCACCAGGGCAAGGGCATCCTGCGCCTGCAGCGGCAGCTCGACTACGAGACGAAGAGCTTGTATCAGCTGCGCATCCTGGCCATCGATCGCGCCAATCAGGGACCTGTCAATACGGGCACCGCGGCCATTTTAGTGAAAGTGCGCGATGTGGAGGATCAGCCGCCGGAGTTTGTCGAAGTGCAGGCGGTGGCACGCATTGCCGAGGATGCGCCGGTGGGCACGAAGGTGCTGCGTGTGCGTGCCATCGACGGCGATCGTGGCATCAATAATCCCATTGCTTATACACTGGATGGCAATGATCTGTTCGATATTGATGAGCACACGGGCGTTGTGTACACCCTGACCGTGCTGGATCGCGAGGAGGAAGGCGATCAGGCGATCAATGGCGCACACATACTCAGGATCACAGCGACCGAGCTGACGAGAGCCGGAACGGAGGCGCAACAGCCACCGGCCACTGTACGCACCGAGGTGACCATCATTGTGAGCGATGTCAACGATGAGATACCCAGCTTTGGTGCCGCCATCTATCGCTGTGAGGTCAATGAGAATGCCCAGAGCAATACGCCGCTGAACTTCATCGATGGCGATGTCCAGAATTTCGTGTACGATCACGACGAGGGCAAGAACGGGACATTTCGTTTGTTCCTCGATCCGCCCAACGATCTGTTCGAAATTGTGCCAGATCTGGCCGTGAATGAGGCAAACTTTATGCTGCGCGTCAGGAATTCCAAATCGCTGGACTTTGAGCAGTTTGTGGAGGTTAACTTTACCATATTTGCACGGGAGATCGATGAGCCAACTCGCTGGAGGTGCGTTAAAGCGATTTCTATCACAGCATGAATCATAATCAGCTCTCATTTCAGTTCGGCTCATGTCCAAATCTTCATACGCGATCAGAACGACAATTTTCCCGAGTTTACACAAGCGATATACAATGTGGGCGTGGCCGAGAACAGCGAACTGGGCACTATTATTGCCCAGGTGGAGGCGGTCGATGTGGATTCCGGTGACTTTGGTAGCATGGGCATACGTTATACGAATCTGAGAGGTGGCATTGCGCACTTGTAAGTTAATTCCAAATACTGCTGTTAATTGAGCTAATGATGGAACTTTTCAGATTGCATCTGAATCCCATCACTGGTGTGATAACCATAAAAACTGCGGGTAGTCCTGCCTTCGATCGGGAGATCATTTCGCGCCATTATTTAACCGTCGAGGCCATTGACAATGTGGGTCAGGGAAATCGCAATACTGCCCAGCTCATTGTCGACATTCAGGATGTGAACGATAATGCGCCAATTTTCCTGCATCGCCAGTATGAGGCGAAGCTCTTGGAGAACAAGGCTGAGTTCGAGACACCGCTGCAGGTGGAAGCCCGTGATCTGGATCTGAATGGCACTGAGAACAGTCAAGTTACCTATGAGATCGTTGAGGGTCTCTATCGCATGAACTTCTCCATTGATCCGGCGAGTGGCTTTCTGCGCCCATTGCATCACTTCGACTACGAGGAGCTCGTGGACAGCCACAGGCGTCCTGTGCGCCAGGCCAATGCGGATATGCGTGAGATTGATCTGCTCGTACGCGCCAGGGACTCGGGCATACCCATGCTGTCTACCGTCGTGCCTGTGCTCATCTATGTGCAGGATGTCAACGACAATCCGCCCATCTTCCAAAAGGGCTTCTATGCCAAAACGGTGGCCGAAGATCTGCCCGGCGGCAGCTCCGTACTGCAGGTGCTGGCCATCGATCGCGACGGTTCCTCGCCCAACAATGCGATCGTTTATCGCATACAAACGGGCGCTAGCGACAAGTTTATTATCAACTCGGAGACCGGCGTCATATCGGTGGCTCACGGCGCCAATTTAGATCCTGATCTAACCGAAAGCAAACGCCTGCTCTACACTCTGAATGTGGTATGTATCTAAGCAGTGCATCTCTTGATTTTCATTATATATTAAAGTATATAAGAGATATAAGCACAGCATCTATAATCTTGATCAGTATTTACAGTCGAGTAGATCTAGCCATGTCCGTCTGTCCTATAAGAGCCCTATAAGAGATTTCATATTTGGACTATAAGTTCCCCTGTTTCCCCCTCAGATTAGGCATTTTCATTTTAACGATAGCTTTCCCGTTCAAAAGTCATCGATCAATTTTGATATCAGTTAAGTGTTTTTTCCCCTAACTTGACAGTTGTAAGAGCTAGAGGAACCAAGTTTGTTATGTATGATCTCATCTGCCATCCAGATGTAACATATATCACACTTTTTGGATACCATTCCTTTAAGTGTATAAAACACTCATTGCTGAAATAAGCTTTCTTTGCACAATGTATTTTTAACTTTATGCCCCTCACATTTAATGCTTAAACAGCTTGCACTTTGTGCAACGACTGGGTTCAGGGTATCTCCCAGTCGGGCACTCCCGACTAGAGCACTCTTAGGTGTTGTTACTGAATTCCCAACTACCACAGATCGCGCTGGATGGTGGCCTAGGCAGCTCCCAGCTGATGAGCACGGCCACGGTAAACATAAGCATAAGGGATGTCAACAACAAGCCGCCAGTGCTGCACGATCTGCCAGCATTGAGGATAGTGGAAAACACACCTGTTGGCACCCAAGTTTATCACATCCAAGCCACAGATCCCGATCAGAGTCCAATACTGCGGTACAAGCTGAACTCGGAGCATTCTGAGGCACGTAGCGAGGAGGGCGGCCTGGTGAAGATCAGTGAATATGATTACTTGGGCGCCTTCGAGCTGGATGCTATACAGGGCCATTTGAAGGTGATCAAACTGTTGGATCGCGAGAAGGTGGAGCACATCAAGCTGGCTATAACCGTTGAGGATTTGGCCGCAGCCAAAGGCAAACAAATTGTGGAGAGTAGGTCTTGAAGAGGCAGGCAATATCACCAAAAATATTAACATCTGTCGTCTCTTTCAGCCTTTCTGAGCATACAGGTGCAGGATGAGAATGATAACAATCCCAAGTTCAAGCAACCCTTCTATAGGCAAACCATCACAGAGAACAGCATCAATGGCGTCTTAATTGCCAACGTGCTGGCCTACGATGTGGACAAGAATCGTACCATTAGCTATGCCCTCGAGGGCAATCCCGCCTACAGGAATCTCATTCATCTGGATGAACAAACCGGCGAAATTGTCGTGGCCAACAAGATCGATCACGAGCAGTATCAGTGGCTGAATTTCAGTGTGCGGGCCACGGATTCGGGTGTGCCGCCCAGATCGGCGCTGATCGATGTCTATGTGACCGTCTTGGATGAGAATGACAACAATCCGTACTTTATAGGCGGCAGCAAGAATTACACGATCAGTGAGGGTGCTTTACCGGGCACCAGGGTGGCCATCCTCCAGGCAGCCGATGCTGATGCGGGCGATTTTGGCAAGATTACGTTCCTAATGGACCGCATCAGCTCCCAGGGCAAGTTCACCATAGACGCCGATACTGGCGTATTAACAGTTGCCGATCAGCTCGATCGCGAGATAAAGAGCTCGTACAATCTGGTGATCGAGGCCTGGGACAATTATCAGTTTGGTTTCCTGGCCGGCGAGAGTCGCAATGCCTTCAAGCAAGTCTTGTAAGTATTTGAACTAAGTGAACTAATGCAGTAGCTCACTTTTTCTTAACGAACTTATCTTTCGTTCAGTTGGTCTTTAATTGTTAATTACTTCTTTCAAGTACTTTATTATGCATCCATTCCAAGTTCGAGTTAAATAAGTCTAACATACATATATCATTTCGATATATATAGACAAAAAGTAAGACTAATGAACACAATATTGAATAGCATTTCCACTGTTCGATCATTAATAATTGTTATCGAATTTTCGATTATACGCTAATTGGACTGAACAAGATTATGAGCAGTTCCGTCGTTCAATTAGATTAGTTTGACTTAGTCTGAGCAATTCTGAATTCTCTCCTAATTGCAAATATCTTGCAGCATTACCATATTGGATGAGAATGACAATGCACCCGAGATAAGTTTGCCCACCAGCTGTGTGCTCATCACGGAGTACCACGAGCTGCACGAGAGCATTGCCAGCATTGTGGGCAGAGATGCGGACGATGCGGCGACACCAAACGGACGCCTGCAATTTGCCATCACGAAAGGCAACAGCGAGGGTTTGTTTGAGCTGCGGCAAGTGGATGCGTGGAACGCGCACATCTACGCAAGCAAGGTGTTGCGTAACAAGTACGGCAACTACAGCCTGAGCATTGCCACCAGGGATTTGGGTGTGCCAGCGAACACAGTGGTCCATACGCTGGACATTTGCGTCTCGGACTTCAATGATAATGCGCCCGTGTTTGTCAGGCCATTGCATAACACCACTGTGCGCATACCGGAGAACGCCACAGTGGGCACAATGCTGCTGCAGGCGTACGCGAGTGATGCGGATATGGGCCAGAATGCGCTGGTGCGCTATCGCCTCAAGCCCGATCCGCTGGGCAGCCACAGACTGTTCGAACTGAATGCAAATACGGGCGAGTTGTTTCTCAAGGAGCCGCTGCATCGCGACAAGCAAAAGATGCACGAGGTAAGTTCGTTGGAAATTCCGCCTGCAACTACATACAATGACTAATTGGTAACTGCCTTAGATACGCATCGAGGCCTATGATCAAGGACTGCCCACGTCGCTGAGCACGGATCTCGATCTAACCATCTATGTGCGCAATGTGAACGACTATGAGCCGCAGTTCGTTGTCAACGAGATCGCTGTGAACTTTACGGAGCACGCGGATCCGGGCTCGGAGCGCATTAAGCTGCCCGATACCATAGACAAGGACGAGATGGATCTGGACGATCCGAATGAGACGGTCACACAGATCTGCTATTTCATACTGCACGGCAATGAGGCAGGCTACTTCCGTCTGGAACCGGAAACACATGTGCTGACCGTGGAGCGTGAACTGGATCGCGAGCTGATTGCGAACTTTACCCTGTACATAAAGGCCACAGAGAACTGTGCCAATGACTCGCTGTCCCCTCGTCGCCTGGGCGTAGAGATCGACAGCAAAGCGCATAGTCGTGAGGTCGGACAGATCAGCTACGATCGCTTTAAGCACTCGCGTCAGCTAGAAAACGATATGTCCACAGCCACTGAACCGGATCTGATATCCTACGATAACTATGTCGATGTGAACAGTGCAGAGGATCATCTGGATGATCCCCCGAAAATAGATAGCACCATTGTGTGTGTGCTGGTGCGTATTCTGGACATCAATGACAACCCACCCAGATTTCGGTCGAAAATCTTTACGGGTGGCATCACCACGAATGCCGACTTCGGCCTGCGATTCATGCGCGTGGAGGCCTTCGATCCGGATGAAGGGGCCAATGCGAGAATCGCCTACTATCAGATGGGCGAGATAAGGCAGACGCTATCCGAGGGACTGGAGAACGTGCGCAAAGCACCGTTCCTGCTCGACAACAAAACGGGCGAGGTGCAGCTTAACTTTGATCCGCAGAAGGGCATGAAGGGCTACTTTGACTTCATGGTGCTGGCCAACGATTCGCTGGGCATGCGCGATGTGGCCCATGTATTCATCTATCTGCTGCGTGAGGATCAGAAAGTGCGCTTCGTCTTTCGCCTGCAGCCGGACGAGCTGCGCGCCAGAATCGATACGTTCAGGGAGTAAGTAGCTCTAACCACCACCCAATGAAATGCCATTAACATAACAAAATTGCTTTGCAGCACGCTGGGCAACATAACGGAATCCATTGTCAACATTGACGAAATCAAGGTGCACGAGAACAAGGATGGTTCGGTGGACAAGACCAAAACGGATTTATATATGCATCTAGTCGAGCGGGAGGACAACTCCATCTATGAGGTGGCCGAGGTGCTCAAGCTAATTGACACGCACATCGAGAGTCTGGACGAGCTGTTCAAGGATCTCAACGTGCTGGACACGCAGCCGGCCGAGGCGCATCTGCTCACAGCGGGTCCGACTAAGGGCGCCCTGTTTGTCTGGCTGATCTTCATAAATGTATTTCTGGTCTCCCTGCTGGTGGTCACCCTGGCCCTGTGTGCCTCCCAACGCAAGGGCTACAAGCGCCAGTTACGCGCCGCCAAAGTCAATATCTTTCGTAAGTTTTAATCTTAGCTCACTATGGCTTGAAGTTTGTCAACTGTTGTATCCATTCAGGTGCTCACTCTTCAACATCGCTGCAGCATCCACATGAGCCAGCGACGCGAGTTCCCAATACCAACAAGCACAGCGTTCAAGGCTCAAATCCCATCTGGCTCAAAGGCTATGAGAACGAATGGTTCAAGACCGAAGAGAATCTGAGGTTAGTTACTGGTCGACTGATCTAACAAAATGTATGTTTAATATATGCCATTCTCATTTGCAGCATTGGCGGTCAGGACTCATTGGATGACAATTTTCTGGCTATTGCCACGCAGGACATGCACGAAACGCTCAAGGGCACTGCCAAGTTGTTTAACAACTCAAATGATCTGAATCGGCATTTCAATCTGTACAATCAAATCGATAAGCTAACAAATAATGCTCAAATCCTGGCGCGAAAATTGGAAACAACAGAATTATAGCGTCCGGGAACCCACACACTAACCCAGCTCACCCAGTTTATTTATTGAACTTAGATTTACGTTTAACTAATAAGCTACAATAATGATCTATATTAAGCGTGACCGATAAGACCCATGTAAATATATTGGTAAAAATGTTGAATGAAGCGTATTACTTAGTTTTTGTTTTGTTTTAAATTCTGTAAGCCAAGAAGATAGGCGATGGGAAATTGATTTACAACTTACTGCGCTCAATTGTACACCGTGTTAATATATTCCTCCGATATGGCGGTTCTAGTCAGCTTCAAATTACCAGACATAAATATAATACATACGCCGTCTCACTGACCGAAAATATCGAAAGCAGAGGCAATGTTAGCTGAAAACAAAAACTAGTCTACTTATGACATACCACTTCTTCCGTGTCTGTACTTTGTATTTCCGGAAGATTATAAATGTATAAAATTATTTGAGTTTTTAGAAGCTTGCAATTATAGACGTGGCATACTATGCAGGCATCTACAATTTCGCACTAAATCAACTATAGTAGTATAGTCCTGTGTCCTTGTGTAACTTGATTGATTACCTCTGAAATAAGGTCCAATGTCCAATAATCAACTCCACAAATGTACTGGCTTCACATTTGCTGTGGTTACCGTATAGTCGTATTCAGCATAACTTTCACAGAACTCCAAAATTTGAACTGACCGATCGCAGCGCGAAGGTAAGATAAAATTGGGTAATTTTTTTAATTGATTGAAAGTCCTAACGCGGCTTTTATTGTTTTTTGAATACGAACTGTACGAGTATGTGTTTAGATGAAAGAATTGTTTTGATTTATTTTGTCATGTCTGTTCCTTCTGACGGTGTACAACGCCTGCTCGGATGGCAATCAAAAACGTGCTAAAAATCCAAAGTTTTAAATGTCAAAAAAAAATTTGTAGTATAAAACATTCAGTTGCAGTTGCCATAAAATCAATATTTATTTTTTTTCTATTTTTTATTCTTGTCTTATGTTCATAATATATTTACTTGTTTTTTTTTTAATATTTTTTCGTTTATAAGTATTAATTACAGAAATTAGATCACAAAAATGCATGTAAATTACAAAGAAATAAAATGTACCTCATACCGAAAAAAAGTCAACAATTTTTGAACCAATTTTTGGCAGAGTTCAAGCGTAGAGGTGTTTTTTTTTCAATGGAGGGGCTTCTCTGGGGATTCTTATCAGATATATGCGTTTATGTATATGTAAAAAAGGCTCATTTGAATACAAATCATACACAATATAAAAGTTGCGACTATTTTAAAAGAATACATTATTTCAGCTTTGCAAATAATTTGATTCGCGTTACTTGCCCTACAAACAAAAATAGATGTAAGCTAGTCGCCAACTAAGGAGAACTAAGTATATTAAATTAATGCCATGAATCCATTACTTCAAGAACAAACAGAAATACATACAGAATATATATATATAGGAGTTAGAGAGAGAGATTTATGGAGAATATACATGTGTTTAATAATATTTCAATATATTACAGTTTTGTCTATTATGTTTAAAGTACGAGTAGCTCCCTTCTTGAACACGTCCAAAACGAAGATCCTTAATATGCGATGTGTGTGTGTGTGTGTGTGCGATGCCTAAGCATAATGCAAAGTTTATGCGTGATATATACATAAGTATATATATATGTACTTTACGTATTTATATTGTTTTTTATTAAACGGGTTCTCTCATTTAATACTTGCAAAGATGACAAATGAAATATTACAATGGTTGTGTCGATGTGTGTGTGTGTGTGTGTCCGTGTTGTGTTTTGTGTGTGTGTATTTGTGTTTGTGGTGGGCGTTTGTTTTGGGCGCTAAATGTGTTATATTTGAAGCGTAACAGTTTTCTTGTATGTATTTGTGTATGTGTAAATATGTGTTTTTGTTTGCTTAGGCTAAATAATTTTATATTTCAGTATATAAATTGTGTATAATTCTATTTAATATGTAATCGTTAATTTACATATGTAGTACAAGACCGAATCGGAAAGTATAACCTTCAGAAGATCGAGCCTTGAATTTGTTTAGGTCCCAAATCAAATTCAAACAAAAACCGTTTTTGCGAACTCAAAAAACCAAGTTGCCATTTTGAATATTGTAGTTTGTAGGTTTCTTTAAATTAAAGCTTACTTATGTGTGTTTATTATAGATATATACATAGATTATATATGTATACGTATGTATAGTTAGTAATACGATTCGCGGTTTCAAACTATGTAGTCCCTTGTACGTTTTGTGTGTGTGTGTGTGCAAGTTTTCAACCATAAACTAAATGAATCTGAAATGTTTTAAGACTTATTTATTTTATGGTTCAAAAGCGCATACACTGCTGCTGCTTTTACGGTTGCTGCTGTTGTTACTATTGTTATTGTTATTGTTACATTTCTCATGGATTGATGTAAATGCGCTTATAAAAAGGATTAAACAAATTCTAAGCTTATTTAGAACTTAACAATTCTATGCGGTATTTAGCATTTCTTCCACGCTTCTTCAAATTCCAATTTATTACTAAAAATTTCCTACGTTCGTTTCAATTTCATGTTTCTCATTTGTTTAATGTGTGTCTTCTGTGCATTCTAGATTTTTGCTGCCGTAACTGATAAAATTAAGTTCGAATTTAACTCTAAGGTTCCACGCGAAAATTACAATTTATTTTCTTTTTTTTGTATATTTATAAATATATTTTTTTTAAGTTATGGTTTTATTTTTCGGAATTTTTTCAGAATTTTTTTTTTGCAATAATTAACACGTAGTATTTATATGATTCTTTAGTAATTTGCGAATGTATACTATACATACACGTTAGTAATTGGTAATATGTAGAAGTGTATACTAGACAAGAAATTGTGGTCAGCGAATCTATCTGTGTTAAGCTTCTCTAATGGCCAAACAAGGAAATGATCGAAAACCTAAAAAGGTGTGCAACTTGCGTTGAGAAGTGAAGTTCGATTTTGTTGCTGTTTTGTTGTTTTGTTGTTTTCATTTTCATTTTCATTTTCATTTTAGTTTTTGTTTTTTGATTTGAACGATTTCTTGAATGCGACGAGCTGTGCAAGCTCGCCTAAAGCGTGTTACCAGTGCTTAGGCTGAGGCCGGGGCCTAGGTCAGCACCAGGCCGCGTATATCCGCGACAGCAGCTGCCGGCGTGCAGCTGGAGCCGGCAGCACCGTTGCTGCTACTGTTGCCGCCGCTGCTGCTATCGACAAAGAGCGTGGCGGCATCGATGCCCGATGTATTCGGCGAGTTCATCACGGACGAGACAGCGTTCACGAGCAGATCATCGCCCACGTCGAGGAAATCGTTAAGGAAGGCGCTGTCGTGCTCGGTGCCGCCAATTGTCTGCTGCAGACACTTGAGGTTCTTATCGGCAATCTCGAGCGCAAGATCCATGGCCTCGCACTCGGCTTGTTGCACTGCAGCACAGCGACGACGCAGAGCGGAGGCGGTGGCGGTGGCGGAGGGGTGCACACATTAATTAGTACAATGAAAAGCACAACTAATTTGGTTATTATGAAATACACACCGGATTGAAACAACTCGTTGAACGCATCGTCCGGCAGCGTATCAAAAACATTTACCAAATCGTGCTCCTCCAGCAAATGGGCGCCATTCAGTGCTATATCATCTGCAAATAAAAACATATGCAGTTAGCAAATTGCATATTGGGCACACCTCCAATTCAATTCACTTACCAGCATCATTAGCGCCTATCAGCTCCGACTCACTCAGACCGCCAAGGCCCGTATCCTCGGAGCTGGCATAGGCCGAGCTGTTCTCACATATGCCAAACAGATGCTGGCTGTTTAGCAGATGCTCCGTGCTGGCCAGCGACGTGTTGCTCACCGCTTGTTGACCCTGCTGACCACCACCACCAGACATGGCATTGCCGAACGCAGCGTTGAATGAGGGAAAACCACAGCTGATACTACTGCTGCTGTTGCTGTTGTTGTTGCTGCAGTAGTTGATGCTGTTGCTATTATTATTGTTGTTGAAGTGCAAGATGTTGTTGTTATTGTTGTTGTTTTGATGCAACTCGCCAGTGGCTGCCGCAAGCTGTGCCACAATCTGGCTAATCTCATCGGCCTTGAAATTGGCATTGGCCAGCAAATTAGCATGAGTGTCAATTGGCTGCTGCGGCTCAGTTTTGGACAGCAAATGCTGCTGTTGCAGCTGGTAATCGCTGAGCGGCGCCAGCGCTGGAGGTATTATGGACAGCTGCGGCAATGTCAACATGGGCGTGTAGGGCGGCAACGCCGAGTGCGACTTGGCCGACGACTGCGAGTTGCTGGCAATCGACTCCAGCGAGGTGGTGCTGCTCTTGCGCTGCAGCAATGCCGACGGCCTGACGGGCAAATTTATGCTCGTGCTGGTGATGATGGTGGGTGCAATTGTTTCCGGCTTCTTCACACGCTTCTGCGGCCGACCCACTGGATTGGCGTTCGGATTCGTTTTGCGCTTGCGCTTGCCAGTCGCGGTCACGGCCGGCGTAACGGCAACTGTTGCCGGCACAGGACCTGGCACGGCCGGACGTGTGGGCGCTGGCTTAAGCACCTGCTGGGACAGCTTTGTCGCCGGCTTCGGCTGCTGTGGCTGTTGTTTGGACTGCAGCTCGAGACCATGCCGCAGATGACTGTGCACCGGGCACAGGGTCAGCGTGTGCAGCACATCGAAGACGGGCGCCTGACACGCGGAGCCATCCACACGCCAAGCCACACACGGCTGGAACAGCTGCTGTGTGGTATTGTTCACAATGTGACGCTCACAGTGGGCGGCCATGCTAAGCGTTGGCTGCTTGCAAGCGGCAACCAGACAGCGATTGCCAACGCCACTGCAAAAGATGAAGTGAATGCATGAATGAATGTAATTTATGACCATGTTAGAGCTTGGCTACTTACATGCCCTGCTGCTGACTGGCAGCATCCCGGTACTTGAGCAATAGACTCTGAACGGACTGCAGCCGCTGACGTGCCGACCGCATGGGCAGCTCCTGTAGCCTTCGCGCTGATAGCAACTGCAGTGCCTGACGGCGCAATAGACCCTTGCGCACGGCAATGCGCTCTTCGCGATTGCAGGTCAACGTTGCCGACTCCAAGCTCGGCTCGGCTGGTAGCCAGTGTGTCTGCAGGCAGTAGGGCACATCATACTCCAACGGCTCGTTCTCGCTGAACAGCACTGCGTTGCGCTTGGTTGCTGGCGTGGCTACTTTACGGCGACGTATTGGCTCCGTTGCTGTAGGAGCAGATGCTGTTGCTGCTGCTGCTGCAGGCAACGTTTGCTGCGCTGCCGTCAGCGGCAACGCGATCTCATGTGCTGCAGCATTTTTTCCATTGGTTTTAATGCCCTTTCGACAGGCGGTGCTGGCCGCTGGAGTTTTACGCTTTGGCGCAGCAACCGAATTGGCAACTTTGGAAGACATTTGTTCATTTTGAATGTTGGCAATGGGTGCTGCTGCTGCTGTTGCTGCTTGAGTAATGAGGGCGGGTGCGGTAGCTGTTACGGATAATGTGGCCGCTGCTGGCGTCGTTGGCGGTGTTAATGGCGCCACAGCGCCCAGCTTCATCAATGCCAATTTGGCATCGGCGGGACGAGGCGGCGTTTGACTGTCCAACAGCTCGGGTGGCTTGCGAAAGATGACATTGACTGGTATCTCGTTGAGATCGCTGTTGTCATCGACAACATCGGCGGAATGTTTTTTCGTTGCAGCCGCAGGTATCGTAGCTGTAGCGGTTGCTGTTGCTGCTGTGTTGAACACCGTTAGCGGTGGCGGATGCGTTAAATTGTAGGCGGCACGCGGCAGCGTTGTCGTCTTGTGCATCGACTCAACAATGTTGTTGCTGTTGCTGTTGCTGTTCGAATTCTGGCACGCCAGTGGCAAGGCTTTCTTCTTCTTGAGGCATTCCACCTTGGCAAAGTGTTGCGCCAGCGTTGTATGATGAAACTTGGACGGCGGCAAAGAGCCACCCTTTGGCGGCGACATTGCAGCGGCTGCTGGCAGCACAATGGGCGACACCATGGCGGTAACAGCTGCTGTCGGCGTTGCATTGCTGGCCGTGGGCGAGGGTAACGAGGCGGGCGATGTGGGCGGGCTGGCCAGCGTCGTGGCGACGGCGATGCTTGACTGTTGCTGCTGTAATTGCTGCTGCTGCTGCTTCTGTGTGGTATCCAATATGAGCGGCGTTTGCCACAGAGAGGGCGTGTGCGTGTAAAGCGGCGGTGGTGGTGCTTGTGATGCAGCATGCTTTGCAGTCAATTTCGCCTGCTGTTGCTTCAGTAGTTGTTGTTGCTGCTGCTGCTGCTGCTGCAGCTGTTGCTGCTGTTGTTGTGGACGCACCACGCAGACATTGGTGGCGCGTTTCGGCGACGCTTGCGACTGTAACTGCAGCGGCGACTGCAATTGCAGCTGCGACTGTGACGTTGGCTGCCTTTGAGATTGTGTGACATTAAAATTCGTTGTTGCTGTTGTTGTTGTGGTTGTTGCTGCTGCTGCTGCACCCAAAGACGCCTGCGCCTTTGTTGCTGCTGCTGCTGATCTTGCTGTTGTTGCTACAGTTGTTGTTGCATTGCCATTAAACTGCGCAATAGACGCTGCTATTGTTGCAGCAACAATGCTCGATTTTTTGTTTGCAACTCTCTGCTTGTATTTGTATTTGTGGCTGGTGTTGCTGTTGTTGTTGTTGCTATTTCTGCCGTGCTGCGCTTCGCTTAGGCGGGCTCGCGATTTCTGCAACAATATAAATGTATGGGTATTGTTTTAGCTTAGCTTAGCTTAGCTTTGCCTTGACACGACATGACATCAACTACTTTACCTGTGCATTAAATAAAATTGGCGGTGTCGCTGTAATAGTCTCTGTGAATACATAGGGATCCTCGAACGTATTCGTTTTGCCGACTGCAACACCAAAGTTCTCCACATCCACATCCACATCCACTGTCGCTGGCGTCGTTTTAGCTGATGTTGCTGTTACAATGCGTTTTGTTGCTGTGCTTTTTGCTGCTGCTGCTGCTGCTGTTGCTACTGTTGTTGTCGCTGTTGCTGTTGTAATGAATCTCGACGCTTGCTGACATGACATGTCCAATTTGAAGCCGTTGCCGTTGCTTTAGCTATTGTTCCTGCTCTGACTGCTGAGTGTGTTTCGTGTTGTTGTTCCAGTTGTTGCTGCTTTCTGTTTGTATGTATTTTGGCGCCTGACTTTTGTTATTTGATCTGCAATAGATAGCAAGCCGTTAGCTTGTACTCTGAAGTCGGAGAAACTGCTGTTGATAAGCCATTGAGCAGCCTTGCCTAAGGGGCGTTGCTCAAGCTTACACACACACACACACTCACACACACACTCTGGCACACTCACACTCAGACACCACAGAAGTCCCTCTCTCAACAACTCACACACAGGCGCACATATGGAACGCAATAATAATAATTGAGAGTGCAGCTGATATTCACAATGAATAACAGACCTGTAGGAATACCCTGGATGCACAGGCATAATTATGTATATGTATATGCATATGCCAAAAGTGAGTTTCTGTATTTGAATACACAACAAAAAGAAATATTAAATATAAAATATGTTAAAAGCAGCAGTCTGTTTTATTACAGCTTGTAAGAAAATTACAAAATAATAGAAACATATTATAAACAAGTGGGAAAGGATTATCTTCGGCGTGCCGAAGATTTTATACTCTTTTCGAACCTATAGGCAATTTTAACTCTGCCAACTGCACCACTGAAATTTCATAAGCTGTACAAAATCGATTTGTCGCGTAACATTTATTTTTTTGTTCTAAGAATATTTAATTCATTGCCAGTTGTATAGCAGCTATAAGATATAGTGATCCGATCCGGCCGGCTCCGACCAATGTGCTGTCCCCTGGAATAATAAGTGTCTGTGCAAAGTTTTATCGCGATAGCTCAAAAACTGAGGGACTAGTTTGCATACATACAGACAGACAGACAGACAGACGGACATGGCTAGATCAATTTGTATTGTCATTCTAAGCATACTGGCAGTAACTTTTGGGGGTCTCCGACGCTTCCTTCTATGCGTTACAAACTTCAGGACAAACTTAATATACTATTTTCTTCGAAAAGAGTATAAATATGTAAAATCCCGAAGAGTTTTGATATAGGTCCATGTATGTACAATTATATTTGTTGTCCAATAAACTTTCAATATGAAAGTATATGTCTTAATATACCCAATGACCAAAATGCGCTACAGGGCATGAAAACAAACAATGTACATATGTACGTGCGCATACGTATGTATGTATGTATGTGTTCTCGCACATAAATAAATCTGTTTGTTTGCGTTCCGGCGGTAAGGCAATTCAAGCGAATCGCTTGCTTTCTTCTTTCTCATCCGTCGCTGCTTCCCCTTGGGTGATCCAATCAGAGAGACCGCTGAGGCGAAGACAAAGCAAGCGCAAAGTGCTGATAATAAAACACACAGCAAAAAATGGCAATTATTAAAAAATAATAACTCTCTGGCACACACACACACACACGCACACACATTGAAACTGTTTTTGTCGCATATTCCCGCAAACGAATTTGTCAATAACAACAAAGCGCGCAGCACACAAATTTGCATGCCAAACGAAAATTGAAAACGGGAACAAAAACAATTTAGCGTATAGACACATGATATGCACATATCTACATACCCATTCATACATACATGTGTATGTATGTATATATGATATACATATACTGCATACATTTGTATAATCTAATGAAACAAAGCTAAAAACAATTATTGACTGCGCAGCACCCACAAAAACCAGAAAGACTCAAGTACGAAATACTTATAGTCAGCCGATCATGCTCCGAATATAAGACGATTGCACATATGTATATATTTCCTTTATACTTTATAGTTAATATAGTGAAATGCGTATTTAAGTAGTATCTCTTCTCACTAAAACGATCTTGTTCATGCAGATATTCAAATGTTATTGGAAGTTAATAAATACGTTTTATTATTCGATACGATAATGCACAAGATAGTACAGAAACCAGTTATGTTATGTTACAGTAACTGAAAAACTTTACATGGGCAAAATATATAATATTTACATAGATGTCTGTATGTAGATAAGAGACTAATATTGAACACAAATGTTTATATCTAACACCAAACCTAATCTCAATTTTGTAGAATATATTCAGGAACTATGTAAATTAAACTAGTAAACATTGTACATATATAATTCCAAAGCACTAGGTAACACAAATTTGTTATATATATACGTAATATAGGTATTATACATGAGTACTTTATGGAGTATTCCAGTTTATTTATTAACGTAGCTATCGTACTGCATTAAGTGTATGTTTAGATTATTAGTAAAATATAACGAGAATTAAGAGAGCTTAGCACTTTTTCTTAGTATGCACAGATGTACTAACATACGCATTTACATACATACATACATATGTACATATTAGTATATCATATTGCACATTTGTAGATCTTTAGATTCCAAATACACGTTTGCATATTAACAAAGTGCAATATTAATATCATATTATATGATATTATTATAATGAAAAGCTTATGATTGTAAGTGATTGAACAAAAGCCAATTTTACTTAACATCTGGCAAGCTATAACCAATTCAATGCACAGCAATAATATACATACTTGTTTGGCTGGTCGTGAATGCAACTGTATGTGTGTATGTATGTATACTGTGTTAATTTCCATTGATTACTATTATGCTTATTAAGTACAATTTCAGTAGTGTTGATATATTCAATAGAGTGCACAAATGTCATAGCTTTTTATACCCTGAACGCATTAAAAATGGGTAAAAAGGGTATAATGGAGTTGTGCAAAAGTATGTAACAGGCATAAGGAAGCATCTCCGACTATATAAAGTATATATATTCTTGATCAATATCAACACCCGAGTCGTTTTAGCCATGTCTGTCTATCCGTCTGTCTGTCTGTATGAACACGCGGATATCATAGATTATAAGTGCTAGAGACTTCATATTTAAAATATAAGTTCTCGTAATCCCTGGACAGATCAAGTTTATTTCATTTTATCGATAACTTGTCCCGTTCAAAAGTTATCGATAAACTTTTTGGGCAATAACTCAAAAGTTATAATAGCTAGAGGCCCCAAATTTGGCATGTATAATCTCGAATATCATACACATGTTACAAATAATTCACTTTTTGGATACCACCTTCCAATCCCCCTAAAAGTTCAAAAATTGCATATTGGAAGATATGACTTTGCAAAAATTTCAGAAAGATCGGGCATAAACACAGAAGTTATTTAAGATTTTAGAGCAAGCTTACTGCTTAAACTGCTTGCACTGCTTGAACTGCTTGCAGCATGTGTGTGTTTGTATATATACACACTGATAGATTAGTATGAATTTTTGTAAGCACTAGGTTCAGGGTATCTCGTAGTCGGGCACTCCCGACTAGAGCACTCTTACTTGTTTCATTTCAGTTATTGAGTTGGATTACATTGCTTATATTTTGTTTACATTTCCGAGAAGAAAGGAAATAACCATGCAGCAAGCAGCATTAAATAAGTTGCAGTTCCAGCTAAGCTACCCACGCTTCTTACGTATTCAAGACTCAATACGAGAAGCGATAGTGTGTGTGTGTGTGTGTGTGTGTACGTGATAGTTTCGTTTATTACTTGTGCAGCGATTCTTCAGACTGATCTGGCAGAGAGAGGGAGACGAATACTGAGAGAAGCGTATTTTAAAGCACGGCATTGAAAAATGTAAGGTTAAAACATAGCGAATATGCTCAAAATAAACATCAAACAAAAATACACACACAAATGCAGATACACAAATACATCAATAGTTAGGTAAAGGTTTTTGATCCTAAGCCGCAAGAGAAACCTGCGGCAATAACAACAGCAACAGCAACAACAACAAAACGCAAACAACAAATGTATTTAGCGTCCAAATATAAACGAGAAAGACACGAAAAAGAACCAAAGAAACATTCCGATAATTGCAAATAATGACTATACTGAAGTTTGTAGTAGTAGCAGTTGTTGCTGTTATTGTGTTGTTGTGTTGTTGTGGTTTCCGCCGCTTTGCGCTGTCCGCTCTCTTTTGTCCATCTTCTTCTTTTACGAGGCTTGCCAGCGGTTTTAGCCTTTTTTGGAGTTAAATGTTAACTGGTTTTTTGGCTTGGTTTCTTCAGTTTTGTGCAGAGCATTTGGAAACGCTTGAATGCTGATAATGTGACAAAAGAACAAGCAAGCTAACCAACAACAATCAGTTCGTAAGGCCAAGACAAAAGAACTTCAAGCAACAACTAGCACAAGAACGAAGAAAACGTGTAGAAACCATAGAAAACTTTGCGGATACTATAGAATTCACACAGATAAAGGGTTATAGCACTATGATGACAATCAAATACAACTGGTATTCTGTATATGAAGCAAAGCGAGTTTTCTCAAACCAAAAACTAAAATGATCTTTCTAAACCTTATACCTGAGACATTAGATGTGATTTAAGCTACTGAAAGCAATGCTCAGTGTTATTGACATTTACCCAACTGCAGACATAGTCAGTGGCATAGACATGGGAATGGGAAGCTCCTCGCCAGATTTTTTGAAATTAGAATAAGTTAGTATGTTCTATTTCGTCGCCACTGGACATTGTTATTTACTTGTCCGTGCATCCCTAGAGACGATTTGGATTTACACTGATAAACGGTAGCAATATATATTTTGGCCACATAATCGGACAAGTTTAGGAATTCAAATAGAAAAAATAGTGAACTCAAAAGAAATTCAATTACATTAGTAAAATTCAGTTCAAAACTTGAACTGTCGTAGCTTTCTTCACACAAACAAATTACATGTGAATTGAAGCCAAGGTTCGTTACCTGCTCTTGAGACATTTGACCTTTTTCAGAACTCCCTTGGTAGGTCTTAGAGGCGCTGAAAATCTCATAGAAATCGTTTTGCCTGATGCTGCTCTCGCAATACCTTTTGGGTTATGAAGGTTGCATTAGCTGAAGAAACGACGGCTCAAAGGTCTGCTGGTTAAACGAGCTACAACTATGTACATATGTATGTATGTATGTACATATGCATGTCTGTTTGTATATACAATGTACATATACCGATAGAGGCAGGCAGGCAGGCAGGCAGGCAGGCAGAAAGCCGGTTGAGAGGTTAATTGCGAGAGCAAAGTGATCGCGTCGTTACGCTTAACGCTCTGCAACAACAGCGGCGAATGGAACGCATAGTTGCTACTAAATAGTTACCAGCCCAGCATATTAACTAGCTTGTATCAAATTCAAGTGTTGCATGCTACACACACACACACATACACACATATGTATGCATGCTTACAGTTGGCAACGCTCGAGAAGTCAACAAAGAACTGTCGCGCTTTTGTGCCAGTGTTGCAAGATACATATGTATCTGTGTGGCTGGATGCAGCAACAGAAGCGGCGGTCGCGTCAACATGGTTATTGACGCGCAACTGAAATTACAATGAAATGCGCACACACACACACACACACACAATCATATTTATAGCAAGTGCAGGAAAAGCGAACCCGCTTGTTTCCTTCATAACCGGAAACTGAAGGCTAAATGTGAAAAAGAAAAAAGCATAAAATAAACGCGTGTACATTTGTACTCTTGTGCATCCATATGCATGTACATACATACATACATATGTACATATGTATGTATGTTGATGACCGCAACGAGGCTGTGCCAAAGCGGCAGATGGTAAAAGCAAAGCGAAGAGGAGTCTGTCAGCGTGTCCGTTACTTCCCACTTTGCTTTTCTACACCATGCTTCATATTTTACACTCTGCTTTTGTTGTTGTTTTTATGGCTGCAAAACACTCTCACACATATTCCAGCAAGTAACTACACTTGTGTGTGTGCATGTAATACAAGCGCGCACACACACACACGCACGTCTGCTGTTTGCGGCACCTTTCGAGTGCCGTTAAAGAAAATTTTGCATCCGTCTTGCTCTCGAATTTTTTTATTTCACGGTCTTAAGGCGAAATTTTGGCAACTCACACTTACACACACATATACAGTTTTAAGCACAATCATAATGATGAGTGTGGCGAAACTTAATTAACATCAAAGCACACTCACTCACGCACACTCACGATTTTCGATTCTGTTTTGGTGAGCGATAATAAACAAATCAACAAAACAAAACAAATTATGAATTCTCGTGTAAATGAACTTTTCGGACGTTATGAATAAATGAAAGCGGCTTAAGTTAGCAGTGCTTATGTATTTTTTTAGCACATCACAGCTTTTGTCACTTGTATTTTTGTATATAGGGCTCGTCGGCATTTGTATTTATTTATGTATGTATATGTACATATGTTTATGTATAGCGCACTTGAAATTCGGCATTGCCGGCATTTTATACGTTTTTCTTTATATTCAGCCGTTTGCTAAGGCGGTGTCGGCGACGTCGCCCTTTTTTTCGTTCCTTCTTTTTCTTTCACTTCATTTCGCTCACTCACACACACACCCATGCAGCGAGAGACACACCCATACCAGCACAGCCAGCACGCCACCATCAGTGCACTTATTACCTTGTACATATGTAATTGCACTTGTTTCTTGTATCGTTTATATTATCACTATTCCCAAAATATTCTTGTGTCATCGAGTATTTATGTATAATCAACGCGTATTTTCTTTCTTTCTCATATACGCCGTTCAAAGTTTGTTTTTGGCGTTGATTTGCTGCAAAACAAGAATGCGTCACAAGCAGTGCAAACACAGACACACACACACACACTCGCACACACAAAACAAGCGCACAGCCGCACGAACGAGAAAAAATTTACCCAACCGTCTGATGACGAGTCAAACGTCAAACTGGCGCCGCAGCGACGCGCGCAATATACTTGGTTTTGTTGTTTTTAGGTACCCTCCCAAGTGCAGAGTTGCCAGCATCTCTTACTAAATGTTTGGATTACAAATTTTAACTTTAACATTTACCATAACATGCAGTGTCAGCAGATACGATAAATCAACTTGTATTTTTTTAAGAATTTCTACAAAATTAAATTATAATATGATTGTTATATATAAATTCCCAAGTTTGTCAAAAAAGTCGACAACTCTAGACGTTTACTTTCCCGCGCTCTTTGCTTCTGTTTGCGTACGAGCATACACATGCACACAGCTATTCAGCGCTCTCACAAATACATACATGCACTACAGCTCGCACAATCACACATATACACTAATACATTCTTGCACACACACACACACACATAAGCAGCCAGATGCATAGCCAATTACGCCAGCAAACAGACCTGGGAATTTTTTTTGCAGAAAATTTTTCTTTGCACCGTAATTACACTTTCAAATGCAATTTTCGACTTGAAATCTTATGTTTGCAAACTTGAAACGATCGCCGAGCTGTAGGAAAATATTTATCGTTACACTTTATTGTGTTTTGGTTGCTTGGGCATCGATTTAAATGCGTTTTATTAAATTTATTTTATTTTTTCACGCGCCTGCGAACTTTTTAAGCGTGTGTGCGCATACGTGTAAAAATGTTAACACACACACACAGTGACGAAACCATAACATTTTGCTGAACTGTTATTAACAGCGGCCACTGGAGAAACTGCCGTTACACATTTCTCGATTTTGTAAATGTCTTAAAACTAATTTTGTTAATATGGATGTGGGACAAAAAAAAGAGAAAAATGGTTCAATACAAAAAGTTGTTGTGCCAGCTGCTAGTTTAAAAAAATAGCGCCGAATGAAGCGCATATTTGAATTTAACAGTTGCTATTGCCTGCTAGCAGAGCTGACAAATAATTTGTGGTAGCTAGTCACAGTTACAATGGCTAACAGTTACTCCTTATCGATATCGTCAGCATTTTGCTTAAATCGCAATTCCATGGATATTAACGGTTACGGATAAACTGAAATTTGTAACCATAATAATTTAAATAGTTTCAAAATGTTAGAGGCAGAGCATGGTCAACCAGCTATTTTCCCGTCGAACCTCTGGAGCGGCTTTATAATGTTATCTGGCATCAAAGCGCTCTCTCAGTGGCGTTGGCGCTCACAGCTTAATCGATCGCTCAGTTATAAACGCGGACCGAATAATCCAAACAGTACAGTATCTTATTCCGAGCGAGTCATGTCAGCTGCGATTCTAATTGCTGTTGTTGTTTGCTCATTGGCATTGAGTGTGGCTGGTAATTATGGGAGATTTCGAAAAAAAACCCGTCTATGGGAACCTATTAACACTGTACTTATCTGCAGCTCAGGGGCAGCAGGGCGATTGTGCGGCGCGTACCCTGGATGGACGGGTTCTGGGTCAGTGTACGCCAATTCGTGAATGTGCCTACTTTATGCGGATTCTCACGGCGCCCAATTTATCCCAGTCGGATCGGAACTTGCTGCGGGAAAACCAGTGCGGTCAACAGAAAGACAATATCGTTTACGTATGCAAATGTAAATTGCTATTTTTATTATCTATTCACATTTGGGCTCACTGCTGTAGGTGTGTTGTCCGTTGGATGGCAATCGCATAATCGGCTCAGCGCCGTCATGGCGCGAGGGGCTAGGCGCCCTGCGGCATCCTTTGCTGCCCACCGAATGTGGCGCCGTCAAGTGGGAGCGCTCCAATGCGACGGAAACGCGAATCAAAGAATATCCTTGGCTGGCGCTGATTGAATATACGAAACGTATGTTGGTGTAAATCACAATCGAGCTAACATCACCTCTTATCACTGGTTCTCTCTCCCATGACGCAGCAACCAAAGAGAAGCTGCATGCTTGCGCCGGCGTTCTCATCAGTGATCGCTACGCACTAACGGCGGCGCACTGCGTCTCGGGCACAGCGATAAGCAACAATGGCTGGCGGGTGGGCACCGTGCGGCTGGGCGAGTGGGATACAACGACAAATCCGGATTGCCAGGTTAGGGGCGAGAAAACGGAATGTGCGCCACCCTACCAGGATGTGCTCGTGGAGGAGATCATTGTGCATCCACTTTATAACAAGGATGGCGCTAGTCAGACCAACGACATTGCGATGTTGCGCCTCAAGGAGCCGGCACAGTTCAGCGACTACGTCCAGCCCATCTGTCTGCCCAATAAGCAGCTGCGCGCCGATGAGCTGGAGGACCTGGTGACGGAAGTGAGCGGTTGGCAGGCCACGTCCAGTTCGAGGATGAAGAAGAGTGAAGTTATCATCACATCGATCGAAGATTGCCAGAAAAAATACGCAGCGCAAAATGTGCAAATCGTGGCCTCCCAACTGTGTGGCGCTGCTAATGCGAACGAGTGTCGCGGCAATTCCGGCGGACCACTCATGTTATTCAAGAATGATGCGTATCTGCTTGGCGGTCTTTTGTCCTTTGGGCCTGTGCCGTGTCCAAGTGATGGCTGGCCAGATATTTATACACGTGTCGCATCCTACATTGATTGGATACATGGTAATCTGAAGGCATAAACCAAATTGAATTCGTTAGAATGCAAATTATGTAATTGCTCTTAAGAAACATTTACTTTTATACTCCAAAATATATAAAGTATTGTTTTTTACAAACATGTGAATGTAGTTACTAAACTACTAATTTGTTCTTCTAGTATTGATTACAAATTGTTGAAAAATGTTAATTTGCAACCTTTCTCCTAATCATAATTTAAATACTCCCAGCCAGTTTATCCGATTAAATTTCTATTAAACCGATATATTGCAGTCATCGGTATCGACTTTGCTTAGGTGATATCGATGTAGCCAGTTTTTTTAGCCATTCCTCTTTTATACGCGGTGCTCTCACATTGAGCCCAGGTCTTAAAATACATTTGTCAAGTGTTCTTATGGTGAAAACTGATTAGTTTGTGCTAAATTTAAACGTCAACTACTTTGTGTTAAAATATCTCATGGCAGAAGCTGCAAAATCAGGTAAAAAATTGATATAAAGGTGTACTGGCAAAACTTCCATTCGTGCGTATGTAAGCGACAATGGCGACTATTTCATTAGTTGACATCGATAGGATTTCACTGCTGCTGTTGCTCGTACACACAGGGTTGCAATTACAATTGACTGGCAGCCGTTACAATTTACATTTAAATTAAATTCCATAAATTATTGATTTCAGAAAGTGCCCAGTGTGTGGCATCACAAAGACGGAAGCATAGACGTGGAAAGAAATCGAAAATGGTGCCGAAAAAGACGAAGAATCAATATCCGCCTTGGAAAATGGATCTACTGCCCTCAGCAGCTGGGAATGGCGCGACATCCACCGGGAGCAGTGTAGCTTGCAATAAGCTAGTGCGTTCCCGTTCACTGCTGGTGCCCTACAACACCAATCGCTTTTTAATGGAGGAGCACATGTCTGAGTTGCCCAAGGATGACTTTGACGACAATTGCTTTGGCTCCCAGACCGAAGATCAGGAACTATTTCTCTCCAAGGAATTTTCCAATGTTTATGAACGGGCGCGTGTCGAGCGTCTGGAAACGATGAGCAAGCAGGAGCTCATACAGGAGTGTCTGCAAGTGGAGGATCGATACTCCAAGGATCAGGGTCGACAGCGCCAGCAGAGCCTGAATGCGCAGAATATATCCAAGGAGTATGGCGCCAAGATACGGGCCCTTGAGGAAAAGATACGCGATCTAACGCGCGAAAATCAAAGTAAGCGAATACTTCAAATATTTAGAATATTGTTATAACTGAGTTTATTTTGTAGTACTGCGATCGCACATAATACGGTCGCGGTCTCCAACCATAGCCGCAGCAGCAGCGGCGGCTGCTTCCCCTCCCTCGGCTGCTGCGCCAACAGGCAGCGCTGTTTGCGAGCTGCAGGCGCGTCAGCAGCCCCAGCAGCCAACGCCGATGGATTCCTCCAGCGAGGACAGCGAAAGTGATAGCAGCAGCTCAACATCCACGACCACATCCAGCTCCTCATCGAGCAGCGACGGGCACGAGATGGGCGTGGCCGGCTTAAATATTGCCAACGGCCATGCCGAACCCAATCGGCACAGTCGAAGTCATTCGCGTTCGCCCATTCTGGTCATCGATGCCCAGTTGAATGGTGATGCCAACGAGGAGGAGCGTCTGCATCTGCTAGACGCCAGTCGCATGGAGGAGGACGACAATTCCAGTGAGGATGCAAAGATCAACGAGGCCGTCGATGGCGCTCTCAAATAAACTGTTCTATGTTGAGACAGATATGTAAATATGATACTTGTGGTAGGCACTGTTGCATAATTTAGCAAGATCCCGCTAAGTTTTTAAGTAGTTTTCTTTTTTACTCTTTTAAGTTGTAGCTTTAAGCTTTTTATAAATATGCATGCATTTTATATATACATATGCATGAATCTGAAAAAGACAATTGAAATAATCCACAAATGCAAACACAATAAATCGAAATTTATTCAATTTGTGCTATAAACAAATTCACAGCTTCCGTAAAAACTGCGTTGAAAATGTCCCGCGTTAAATTTACATTTTATAAGAAAAACTGTCGTTTGAGAGCTCTATTGAAATTTTATAAAGCAAACGCTCTATTTTTAATTGAATAAAATGTTGAATTGTAATATTGAACTAAAGTATATGAGTATAATTTATAATCGAATGTATGTTGACTTAAACTACCTAATTGTCTTTGCTCGCTATGATTTTAACAAAGGAGCTGAACTCGCTTGCGTATAGGCGTTTCGAAATTCCGGCGTATCCCACGCCCATCAGTTTTTGCTCCACTGCCGTCAACTGCGGCTGTGCGGCAGTCAGGCGTTTGGGTCCACGCACAGGCATCCAGCCGCTGACGGGCGCCACGTTGGCCACCATGCAACCACGAACGGCAATCGTGAGACCGACCAAGCCCAGCGAATCATCGCGGTATTCCTGGAGCAGCATATCCGCTACTCCCATGTCGTTGACGGCAGCATTAACGCTGGCAATGTCCTGAAAATGCGGCAAATAGTTGGCATGTATGAAGTTGACAAAGTTGCGAGGCTCCGTACAGAAGGCCACAGCTAGATCTTCGGGGTTGTGCAGCAGTTTGTGCTTTTGCTCATCAACTATAATAATATCGGTTATGAAAATACAAAACAAACTTCGGTAAGTCTCTATTATGAGTCCGACGACTACAAAATTCGCGAACTTTCATAGTAAAATGTCTGTTTCGCGAATTTTGGAGCGGATACACTTATATTAGACATAGACCAAAACTTCTTGGACACATTACATTTGGGATTGAAGACACGACCGAGCGCATGCATCATGGTAATGGATTCATCTCGTCCAATCGACTTTAAAGTGTTGGTTGCTTTACGTTTGCGACCTTTGCCGGCTGCGGCTACACTCAGCTGCCTGGTCGCCATGCTGGGTGCACCCTTGAGCGAACCAAAGTGCAGATTGATCAGCGCATTTCGTATATCGCCCTGGGCGCACACCACAATCGACTCCATCACATTCGCCGTGGGTGCCTTGTACAGTGTCTTGTGCGGCGGCTGCTGCATTAGCATGGCAAAGCGTTGCATTGACTTCTGCATAATTGTCGATGCCACCGCATTGAAACTGATGTGCTCAATGCGCAGCTTGGCCTTTAGTTGATCCGTGAACAGTTTGTAGCTGATGTTGAGAACGCGCGATTTGCTGTCGGCCACAATGAATACCAGCGGCGATTTGCCATAGCTCGTATATTCGCTAAGAGGGACAGAGACAGAGAGTGTGCTGATTATGCGAATTAAATAAATTTATTAGCTTACCTCAGCAGCTCCTCTAAGACGGACGCGGCATCTTTTAGCAGAGCATTGGGAAAGTCCTCGACCAGCAGCAAACGTTTGTTATGCTGTGCCAGCAACGATTTGTAGCGCGAAGCGCGCAATAGAAAGCTCTTGAAGGCCTGTAGCTGCGAGCCCATATAGGCACCATCGATGGGCTGATCGCCTAGCGCATTTACTTCCTCACAGTCAACGGGATTGATCCACTCCTGCAGTTCGTAGCCTAACTCCTGGGCTAGTACGCGCAGCGTCGCCGTCTTGCCGCAGCCGGCAGGCCCCGTTAAAAGACAAATCTGAGCCGGATACTTTCTGCGCATCGCTTCACAGTGCTGCAACCAGTTGCGTACATCTCCAACTTTTTTGGGGTGCACAGCGAGGTCGTCACTAGCACTGGGCGCAAAGCACTCCATCCAGTTGTCACTGACCACCGGCACCTGATCATCGTCCTCGTTCTGGGTCAGATCCACAACCGTTTCCGTGGATAACGTTGAGTTTTTAGTTCGAGTTTGCGTCTTTGCGGATGCTGCGGAACTTGCGCTCCTTGTGCGCTTTAATGGCACCACCTCTGGGATGGCTGCCATGTTTAGTTCGCTGAAGGCCGACTTGGCCCATGGTTTCTGTACATAAAATGGGTAGTATTAAATTGTGTTTCATTATCAGCATTAAAATTGTTTACCTTTTTTGCGCTCATTTCAAGTGAAATTATCGATATCACTAGATTTCGATACTCAAAGCATAAAATGACGATATAAGTTTGCAGTAATAAAAATGTAAGGGGGACAGCATTTTGAAAAATGCTAGTTTTAATCAATAGTTTACGGTACATTTTGGGGCGGGATTTGGAATCGGAATGAAACATGTATATATATGAATGTTAGATGGCCGACACAAAAGATTTGCCGACAGTTGAAACATATTACGACTTTCTTTGTAATATACAATGGATTTAACTGAATGTATGTATATAAAATGTTATTTTTATTATATGATACAAATTTTCAAATCTGTGCTTATTTCTTATGCGTATTCTTTAAAAAATTTTATCGTTGCTCAATACTGAATCTAAGCAATGGTTTAATCGTTTTTATTAGGTTTACCTGAGCGACTTCTGTGAGTTGACATATTGTCAGAATTGTAAGATCCCGATTAATAAAATTTATAAATTATATATATATAAATATATCAAATTTTTACGCCGAAGCATATCATTGATTTTGTCCTTTAAAATGTCAAATATTTGAAACGCATAAACCTGGTTCTAACACCGATTAAAACTATCGATATTTGACGCTAAGTGACCGTGGGCAACTTGACGCTGGTCAAAAATCAATAGTCGCCGCCATATTTTTTCACTTGCACCCGGACGCGATTTTATGTTTAAGTAATTGCAAAAAAAAGCTTATGCGTTAATAAAAGTGACCAAAAAGTGCATGAGTAGAACATTACATAAGCGTCGCTTTATTGCTTGATTGAAACCACCAAACCGCAAACGTGTGTGCGCGTTCGAGTAATCGTGTGTGTGTGTGTCTGTGTCTCTCGGTGTTAAGGGTTGTGTGAAATAACTCAAAAAAGTATTGCTATCGTTTTTGCTAACAAAACTAGCTAAAGTATGGAAGGAGCTGCACAAGTAGCGGCCCCATCGGCAGGTGGGCCACGTGGCGGTGGCTATAGGGGCCGTGGCGGAGGCCCTCCGATGCGTGGTGGCTTCGAGCGCGGTCGCGGACGGGGCATGGGTCGCGGCCACTTCATGGGCGGCATGCGCGGCGGCGGCATGGGGGGCGGTGGGCCGCCAATGCAGGGCATGATGCAGGGTCCGCCACGCGGCATGCGTCCTCGTGGAGGTCTGGGCTACCAGGGTCGAGGTGGCGGTGGCGGCTTTCAGCCACGCGGTGCTCCCATGGGCATGCGAGGCGGACGCCCGCCTATGTATCAGCAGCGTAAGTAGAAGAACTTGATAAAGCAGTTTTCTTCGGATCGCCGAAGATTTAATATGATTGCAGACGTACAGCATATGAGCATTGCAAATTCTATATCTCACACAACTGTTTTAATACAACAATAATTAAATGTGATAGTTCCGAGGTAAGATAGTTTATGTCCGATATTTGTAAATTATTATCCCGATTATACGGCTTTATAATATACATTGTTGGCTTTATACTTTATTTTCAAAATTGTTAAGCTATTTTCTATAAGGGTGGGTGTGTATTTTCGGCATAATCCGGCCTTTTTAAATTTGTTCCGTTTCCTAAGAATATTATTCAATCGCTATGACTTATTCAGTGCATTACTGACTTTCTGATAAAACAGGAATAGCCTCTGCAATAGTATAATAGCAACATAAGTTTGTCCATAAAACAAGCACTAACCAAATCAATACAGCACCCAAGCAGCACACCGGTGCCGATAATAACAAGACGGTATCGCCAGTGCCCACAGCAGCAGCAGCTGGCGAGCAGCAGGCCGGCGAGGCAGCTGGCGATGATGGCACCGATGCAGCAGTCGTGGTGGCAGCCGGTACGGCAACGACAACGGTTAACTCACATGTGGCCAGCGGAGCAGCGGGCAGCAGCAGCAACAATGGCGGAGGACCCCCTCCGTACATTAGTCGGGGCCGAGGACGGGGCGGGCCGTTTGGCGGTCGAGGCAGAGGCGGCGGCTACAATCCACACATGAACGGTAGCGGCGGCAGCGGGATGTACCCGCACTCACATCATGGCAGCTCTATGGGCGGACCGGGAGGCGAGCATGGAGGAATGCCGCGACGTGGCTCCATGCGCGGACGTGGCGGTGGCTACAATCAAGGTATGAGTCGGCCACCCATGCAACATCACCAACAGGCACATAATGTCAATACACAAATTGCACCGGTACCAGCTCTCAAACGCGGCGCACCAGGAGGTCCAGGTCCCAAGCGTGGACGTTACGAAGGCGGACCCTATGGCCAGCGGCCCATGACGCCAAAGTATCATACATCATCCCAGCATATGTCCCAGACCACATATGGCTCACCACCCAGCCATCATGCTCCAGCAGCAAGGTGAGGCAAATCAAATTACAAGTCACTATAACTTTCGCGTACAAATATTTATATTACTACCATTTTTTTAAAGAAAGCTTTACATTAGTTGCGAAGATTTTCTAACACACCATTTGCTGAAAGCTTATGACTTGAAAAACCAATACAATAGTAAAATGAAAACATTGAAGAGTGTTCACTTTTATACTGGGCATTCTTAATGTAAAAAGCCTGGTCATCAAAATATCCCTTTACGAATTTTAAACAATTTAATAAAACCACTAATGCGTTGTAGGTTTATTTTTTAACGCAACTAAATTCCCTTCCTGCCCAATTATTTTGCAACAGTCCAATGAATATTACAGTGACTTGTTTCTTGTTTGTAAATTGAAATTGTACATAATATTAATGCCAACGTTCACTGCAGCCATCATGGTGGCTATCAGACGCACGACCAGACGCAGCAGGTCGATCCTTACTCGCAGAGCGGTTACAGTGCACCGGCAACGGCTCAGCAGGGCTACAATGGCTATGGTCAAGGCAGCGGCTATGCAGCACACACAACACAGGCGAGTACACCGGCGAGCAGCAGCTATGCATCGCATCACGGCACCGAATACGATCAGAGCCAATATCAGGGCTACAAGTAAGTTATTGTTGAGGTTAAAAGTAAGTGTTCTATTTTAATATGTTTGTAAATAGCTCCACGGGATACGCCACCCAGCCTGATACGCGCTATCAGTCGTATAGCCAGGATTATAGCCAGCAGTACGGTTCGACTGCCGTTGACTACAATGCCACTGGGCAAGCGGACTACAGTCAGCAGAGTGCAGCTTACGATGAACGCGCCTATGCCGGCTATGGTAAGCGAATGTTTGCCAGTCATATTTAATTACGCATATGCATCATCGAGTTTTGCCATATACCCCCCCTTTAGATTCGCAGGCATATTCGCAGAACTATTCGAATGCAGCTGCCTATTACTAGACAACGGCCTGCCGCATCCCTCGAATGGCGATACACATTAGTGAAGAACGCTGCGCGTGCTCCAACACGTATGCCAAATACCAAAACAAGGGATTAGGGCCAACAAGCATAATAAAATGAAATATGTTTAAAGCAAAAATTTGCATGCTATGAACATTTAATACATACACGTAGACACCGATACCCACACATATACACTCAAACACACAATTAGTCTTAAGCAAAAGTTCTCTTTTCCTAGAGTTTAAGTTAAACCGTGTTACTACGTCTTGACTCTCACCTCCCTATCCCGACCTAACCAATTCTCCAAAGCCTTTGTGTATGTTTGTCTTTGCTTTAACAATACCCGATCGATCATGTGACTGGCAATAATATTGTATTGCCTGTTGTTATATGTTTTGTTTGTGGGCAAATGGAGCCTTAACTCGTAAAAAGTGCACCAGCCAAAAAAAATGATCGGATATCGTATATTTTTTAATATTCTACAATTATTTTTCAATTTATCTATTTGATGAATGCGAGCCAAAACTAAATCAATATTGTGAATCATGTCATATTGTTTACAAGAATTGCAATGTATAAATTTTAGTTGATAAGCAAAGCGCAAATTTGAAACAATTTTTCAACAAATGGAACTTCCTATATATTTTTTACATGAATATCTGACAAATTAACTATGATTTTCTAACCATTTTTTGTTTCTTTAATCTATTGACGTGAAAAAGAGCACAATTATAATTTCTTTTCCTAATAATAGCAACAATTTCAGCAACAAATCGTAATTATGTAACTCTTATTCATTAAGCTGAGCAAAACAAAAAAATAATAAAAAAAAACAAAGAAATACACAAAAATTTATTAGTAAAACAAAGCAAAAATAATAAATTTATCAGTAAATAAAATAATGTTTAAAAATGTGTGGAATGCATTAAATTTATTTAAACGTAAATATTATTTCAAATGTTTTGTTTAAACAAAAAGAAAAACCGAAGAGTACAAATGCAACTAATTAAGCGAATGAAAATAAGTGCATCACAAAGAAACGAAATTGCTTTTTATGAAGAAGCAGCAAACTACATTCTGAAACAATACAAGACCAATTCAAGCCACATTCATATTGAAGTAACAGCCCAAAGAATAATGTGCAATATACCAAAATGCAAAAAAAGAAAGAAAAAAGCCAAACAAAACAAATTACAAAAAAAGAAAATCGAAATACAACAGAAGAACAACAAGAATCTAACGCATTAAAAACGATCTTAAATGTTCATCGAAACAAATGTTTCAATATATATATACATATAACTTCGCGTTCGTAATTTTGAGATTATAACTGATGATTCAAGAATATACAAACATAAGTAAAAGAAGCCCAGAGAAACAAATATTCCATTCGAAGATAATTTGAAAGGTTTAAAGGCACTATAAGTGAACAAAATATAAATATTCAAAATATTACATATTTGGTAAGTTAAGTTGTTAGCCGTTGAATGGCTACAAACCAAAAAAATATATAAAATACCTTAAATATTATGAGAACTCAACACTCAAACCTTGAACATTAAGTACAAATATCAAGTAACATACTTTTTAGGAAAGTTTTTTTAAACAAACACCATTCACCATTGGGTATTTGTCCGCCAATATGTAATGTCTGTCGTATTCTGTGGATACGTTTGTGGGTTAATCAATATTTTCCATTAGTAAATTAGAGCTGTTGAGTTTTACTACATTAAAAGCGGCTTTTTGACGCATTTCTTTGAAATTCATGTAGCATTTAGTTTTCTTTTTACAGGAATGAGAAAACTAAATTAACAAAATGAAAGGCGTTTTTTAACGTTTTTGAAGTGAAGGAAATCTACTTAAAGGATAATGAAAAAGGTGATAATATCGAAACAAACACAACACAAAAACCTAAAAAAAAAAACAATGATATTATCATATATTTTACTTTAGTTAAATTATTGCAATTTTATGTTATTTACACTTTTGTTTATGTGAAAACAAATTTTATTTGTTTATATTTTAAAAGTAAAAAAAATTAAATGTGGCTTTAAGGGCTAATATGAATTTAATTCAACATGGTGATAAACATAATTAGAGAAGACTGATCAAAGCAAAGCGATATGCAGTATGCATTAAAAGAAATAAAAAAAACATATACATGCTATATTAAGAAGACTGAACTTTAAAGTTGCATAAATTGACAACCAATTTTGAAGATATAAAAAGTTACAAAGAATTCACAAAATAATTATTTGGTTTTTTAGTAAAACACGTACCTGTGTTTAGTTGGTTATAACAAGATTATTCGCTTCACTACATAAATAAATTTATAGCAATTTAAGAAACAAAAGAAGAAAGATTATTCCAATGACTATAACTGCATTTATTGGTCTTGTTTATGCAATCAATGCAATTACGCACTCCATGTCTTAACAAATCGAATCTTATCCGTAAAGAAAAGTTAAGTTCAATGAAACCAAAGTACAAATACCAACAAAAAAAGTATAAATTGAAGCAAGAGAACCTGAAGCTAAAATTGTTTGTTAAATTTTTTTAAATATTAGCATTTTATGCAAAGAGAATTTAAAAAAACAACAATTACTTCCCATTCTTTTGATGTGGAATGCTTTATTTACGTTTTGCTCTATTATTTGTTTAATTTTTATTTATTGAAATAATTTTATTAATAAAAGCGTACATTGCAATAAAGACGTAAACTGAACATGAATTTATAAACTATGCAGAACTTTTAATATATTTTTATTACAGCAATCAATAAAAAAAGCTGATAATCCATAATTGATCTACTATCGCTTAAAATCGAATGGAACGATTAAACATACATTAAAATATCTCCGCTATAAAATGTTATACAATATAAATTGTCCAACAACGGAACCAGCAAGAAACGATTTGGTAGTGAAATTAAACAAATTCTAATTACTTCTTATACAGTAATCGTCGACCTAAGTCAATTCAAAGACATCTGATATATACAAATGTATAAAATGCCCGCAATGGGAACAACAGTGGTTGAAAGTGATATTTTATTTTAGATTGTGATAATCCATTTTTATATTCGTGAAAGAATCTAATCTTCGGAATAATAATGTCGAGCTTCCAATTTCTTACTATAAATATTTTACATACATGTAACGGTGGCAAAAACGGTAAAATAAAACAGTTAAATCAAATTAATTGTTTATTTACAAAAATAAAAATATCTCTGGGTCCACATTTTGTGAATATTTTCGTTAAAAATATTTTTTACGCCTCAACACAGAACAGAAAACACAAAGCTAACCCTTATTGCCTATACTCATTAATTTATAACTAAAAAACTGCAAAATATTTTTTTGAATAGTTCGCAAATTAAATTAAATGATAATAATTTGAAAAAAATTAGTGTTTTGTATAATGAAGTCATTTTCATTCCATATACATATTATAAGGAATAATGGAAGCTACGATATTTATAGCTAAGAATTAATTTTTAAATTGTTATTTACAAAAGGTATACCAATTTAAATTAATTTTCAGATTGCGATTTAATGCCAGAAATAAATCCTATCAGGTCGGATCGGAAATTGTGTTACTATCGTATCGTGATATTTACTGTGACAACTCCCTTATCTCGATATCAATAGCAGATTACTCTAAGGGCTTTTAAGATCTTCAGATAAAAAAAGTAGCATCTGTTTATATAATACAAATCCTTGTTCGAGCGGTGTAATATAATTTAAAACAAAAACCAATTAAAATTGCATTTTTCACGCATTCATTTGAGAAGAAATAGACTTTATTAAAAAATTTAATACCGTTAAGTATTATATATTCAAACTTTGTAACAATTTACATAGGTTATTGGTTATTTTCGCAAGTGCTTCATGTAAGGGAAATATGTACTGTTTATTATAATTGCATAATATGTTTTACCAAGTTTTTATTTGTATTTTATTTTAATAAAGTGCTCTTAAAAAAAGATAATAAAGAATAATTGAAGAGATCAACATGTAAAATACATTTTTCGGGGGTCCTTGAATATGTACGAATATATACATATATGAGATATTTACGGGTAAATATTGTGTATACATTCATTTGTTTGTTTACTTATTATTGAACTAGAGAGCTTCCAAGTTGATTATTTCACGTGTTCAACGCCAATGTGCCGAGAATACAATATGCTAATAGTGTGAAGACGCCATTTTGTTGTGCTTGAAACAAAAACGGTTTACCGATCATTCGTCAGGGTCGTTGCGATTCAATTCAGAGTTGCTTTTCTGCTTAACGACGTTTGCCAAAACGCAGGAAAACGTGATCAACATCTGTGCGCTTGTTGTAGTTCTTCAGCAGATCGTCCGAGTTCGCCACCAGAGCTATGATAAATTAGAGTAACATATTCCTTATAGTCGTTTCTATAGATTTCTAATGTTCGTAAATCATGCTCACCCGATGCCTCATTGTTGATGTAGGATTTGAGAGCCGATGTCAACTGATCAGAGTTCTCCAGGGCCATGCAGACTTTTTTGATATGTGGCGGCATCTCCTCGACAATGCCGGGCTGGCATAGTGGCGCCTGTGTGGCTGCCTGTGCACTGTGCACACAAGCAGTCAGCAGGACAATGGCAAAACAGCAAATCGCAAAGTACTGTACGTGGGACATTCTGCAATCAAAAGCAAAAAGCCAAAAGCACATAATGATGATGTCAAAAATGCGCAGTTAACCTGCAGGCCAAGTGCTAAACTAATTATCATTAAGTGTAATAATCCGACTCTGACGTGCCTGATTGTCGTTACCAGGACAATGGCTTCAAAGGAGTTATGCCTGCACCCGCGGCAAATTTATCAATTTGCTTGCTATATTTTTTCCTTTGAAAAGAGTATATTAAGTTTGTGCTGAAGCTTGTAATGCAGAGAAGGAAGAGTCGTAGACCGCCAAAAAATTAACTCTGGTATGATTTGGCAATGTCCATGAAAGTATGAAAGCTAGTCGCTAAGTTTTTTTTATTTTTATATTTTGCTATTTTGAAAGATAGCTGCGAATTAGTCGCTGACTATTTGATGGCATATGCATAAGCATAAAATATAAGCCAGTAAAATCTGTCCAAAGATTCGAAAAGAGTATAAAATCTTCGACACGCCAAAGATAATCCTTCCTCACTGGTTTTTTCTTTTTTTTTTTCAATATAAGCCAACCTTGATGACAGCAGCAGGAAGACGGCTCTAATGTTTGCTAACGTGTTTACGCGTCAGACAATTTGTTTCTATTAAGCTCCAGGCCGAGTAGGCAACATCAATGGCCAACCTGTCCTTCTGCCTGATGATGATGTATGTACAAGCGGAGCGCACTCTAACTACAGCTAGTTGGCAATGCATAAGCCTGTCCAGGTATGTACTGGTGCTCATGCATCGGTGTGCCTGCACTAAGCTATGTTGTGTTGTTCCTACTAACATACAACTAATATCTTGTACGTGTTGGGCGTGCATCTGCTTAGCTTAGGAATTGGCGCATCATTGGTGTTTTCCTGAGTTGCCGCAATCGATTTGGGGGCAATTGGGTTGGGTACTTTGAGAGTGTACCAAGAAAAAGGTAAGTATTTAAATGCAATCTATGCTTAAATAGAAACTATTCTCTGTAATGTCGCTTGAGATATGTGATTATGTTCATATTATAGAAAGGTATCTGTGCTGTTAAAATGGAATAGTCTTTAAACCGTTTTAAGCTTAAATAAATTATAAAGAGGCCTGCAGCATTCAAATAGCTGTTTGCATATTTGGAATTACATTTGTTTTTAATTTTGACACTGATGGATAAGCTTACACGTCCCTATTAGCTGTCAAGGAAACCATTGGTCTGATGAAACTAAATCCTTTAACATTTATATGCATAAGAGTACATACATATGTATCTGGACTAATCTTTATGATTTATATTATGCTTTATTTTTATCACAATGAGATTTGCATATCACGAACATGCATTAAAAAACTGTGTTATTGCATATGTCTCTCAAAAGATAAATTGGCATGATAATTCTTAAAAATATGTTTCTAAGATTGAAATTTTAATTTAAGATCACTAAGTTCTTTATTTGAAAGTTGATTGGGGAAAATAATAAAAAAAATTAAATATATATGTGTTTTTTCCACTTGTACTTATGGCACTTGAAAAATGTTAACGAACAAAACATTTGGAATACTACTATATTAAATCTGAAGCCTGCATTCAATACGTAAATCTTGAAACACTTATAACAAACCTGTTGCTTTTTGTTGGGAGTCGGTCCAAAAGATGAAACTCAGAAATCACTTGGAGTCCTTTGCAATCTTCAAACTGCAACTATCTCTTGTAATAAGTGCTGTTCGGCTGTGCTAGTCTTCACTGCTTGATGGAATTGAACTTGTTGAACGCAGGCACTCGAATGATGGTCTGCCTGAAAGGACATCAGCTTTTATTTACTTCCGCTGAGCACGCACACAGACAGAGCGCAGGCATGCCATTGGCTGAACAAACACATACAGTTGCACATGCCAAAGGACCACATGTTGAGCTCAAACCGAAAGATACAGCAGCCTGACGGTTGGTGGGCGTACACAAATATTACACATACGTAACCGAAACCGACAGAACGGTGGCTGTGTGTGTGCTCTTGCAACTTTTGCACAAAAGCGAAAATTGTGATACGAACAAAAGCGTTGAGTTCCTCAATATGTTGATCTATTATGTAAGTTTTATCAGCTCTTAATTACGTTATTAAAACTCATCTTTTATGAGCCAGTCGCCGGTCCAACGCACATTTATAGGTAGTTATGAGTATCAATATTGCACTTATGAGTCGTGGCACTTAATGGACATTTTTAAAGCATCCTGCGTTCGCCATAAGCCGAATGTTTGTTCATACACCTTGGCTGCAGTTGACTTTGGTTCTTACTTATGTCTGTGCGTCAGTAAGAAAAATAATCTTCAATTTATGAGGTTGGGATTTGCAAGCGAAACGTTGCAATTAATTTGCTCTGGCGCGTGTTTGGCATGCAAACTAGTTGAAATGCTTGACTTTGACTTTTTACATATTGAACTAGCCAAAAGGAGCCAACAATGCTGGGGCCGAATGTATAAAGCGAAACGAAATGCTTAAATTAGTGTGCCAATGTTAAGTTAACAAATCAAATTTGTCGTATTTTATGCTATTACGAAAAAAAGCACTCGACTGTAAGGCGTGCAGAATCTTATAATAGAAAACAAAAAACAATTCGAGGATTATATACACTTACTGGTATTATTGTCTTTTTTTACAGCTTAAAGCTATAATCGCAGCCATTAAAAATACTCCGCTATGTTGACCATCTGCCAAGCCAGGCTTTAAGCCTACATCCTCGTTCATAGTTGTCATTTTATCACTGTATTATTCAAACAACCTGCTAACCAAGGGATTCACAATATATTCTTTTATACTTAAGGCACAAATATTCATATAGTTGTACAAGGACATCCAGATATATAATAAGTCATACTTTTTCCACTCTATATATTGTCTTTAGCTCTTTATTTTATCTCTGAATCGATTTTGAATACATTTCGTAGAGAGTCGCGAATTACTGTCGATTTATTAAAGACAAAAATTTAGTTCGGCTAGAAGCATAGAAACTATGAAGAGTATTTTGATTTGTCGGCTAATTTATTTTGGTTTCAAATTTTTTAATTACAAAATAAGTATACATTTCATTGTGAATCTAAAAATGTTGCATTTACTTTAATTGAGCGAAACCGAAAAGCACATTATAATAAATCAGGCATGTATTAATATAAATTTTCTAAAAAGGAAAATGAAAGCTTTAAAATATATTTAAGAGACTCTGAACTAATTGATGGCAAGTTAAACAAAACGCAAGATTTGCGGGACTGAAAAAAAGGAAATATTTGTCCTTTAAAAAAAAAAAAAAAACTACATATTCCGAAAGAAAAATCTTTAGGTAGTGGCCAAGGATATACTAACAAATATTGTGAAAAGTTCCAATAGTAGATTAGATACAATTTTGCAGTGTATTCGCATTTGCCAGAGATTAGAGCATGCGACCAACAGCCGGCGACTAATTGGGTTATATTTAACACATTTTGTGGTCTTTGATGTTGAGTGCAGAAATCAGGCCAAACAGCATTGTGGCAGGCACACATATGTGGGCAAAATGCGGCATACGATGAACGGAAGTTGAAGTGGGAACGGGAATGGGATTGGGAAAGCAACACGCGCTGTCGCCCTCGACTATTCATGGCAATGATAGAGAACAATGTCGGACGAAAATTTGCACAAAATTTGAATAAACTGATTGAGTTTTAGTTGCGTGCATATTATGCGAGTAGTTCGAAGGCTGGGAGGCCATAGTTCCCCAACAGTGGCATTAACATTTAAATTATTTTCGCAATTACTCACATACACATCTTTGGATATGTGTAGAAAGTGGTGTGATTTTCGAAAAATCATTCATTTTTAGCGTGGTCAATTTTAAATTGCTGAAAATTCAGATAAATCAATGCTGTGTCAGTTGTCTAAGATCTTTAGAAAGTTGAGCTGCCTTTTTGTTGCTGTATTTATTTTATTTCATGGATTTCATTTAAGTCTAAGTACATTGCACAGAGAGCCAAGCAGATGAGGCGACTGCAGCCGGTTCAGTCCAGCAGCTTGGCAACAATGGGATCGGGCGCCGTCATCGCATAGCCAAGATGCTGCAGTGCACGGCGAATCTCGATGAAGACATCGGCATCGTCAATGGTCGCCGGCAAGACGACCCGCTCGTTACGGGCAAAGTCCGCCATGGCCTTGCGCATGGTTTTGCCGGAGCGTGTCCGGGGCAAGTTGTTCACCGAGGTGATCAGGCGAAAGGCTGCAATGGGGCCAACCACATCGCGTATGAGCTTGATAATCTCCGTGGAGAGCTTGGCATCTGTTTTCTTGCAGTTATCAACGGGTATGTAGAGACAGAGTGGCACCTGGCCCTTAGTTGCTTCCGGCACGCCAAAGACGGCCACGTCAACAACGTCCGGATGCCGGAGCACGGCATCTTCCAGGCTGGACGTGGACAAACGATGCCCGGCCACGTTGATGACGTCATCATCGCGAGCAGTTATGAAAATATACCCGCGCTCATCCTTATAGCCCGCGTCCATTGTGTCGTAGTAGCCCTAAAAGCCACATACAATCAATTTATAATCCCAGCTTAATAAATACCAAACACAACTCTCACCGGAAACTTTTGGAAATAGAGTTTGCGAAAGAGTTCATCATTTCTATAAAGCGTGGCCATGTTGCCAGGAGGCAGCGGCAGCTTCAGCACAATGCGACCCAACTCCAAGGGCTGAGCCTCAGTGCCGTCCTTCTTGAGTACCTTGACTGTTGATGCGGTTGATATTTAAAAAATGTGCGAATTTTCCATAGCAGTGACAGTGACAGTACTCACTTTTATAGCCCACCAGGGGCAAACCGGTCGAGTGGATGGGCGGATTGAGGCTCTGCTGGAAGCCCAAGCATGTGGCCGTTACGGCCGAGCCAGTTTCCGTCTGCCACCAGTGATTCAGCACCGGCACCTTGAATGTCTTACCGATCCAAGCCTTCGTCTCGGTGTCACAGTGCTCGCCAGCTATGAAGATGGCACGCAGCGATTTCATGCAGTACTGCCGCCCATAGTTAATCTCCGGATCGGCTCGGCGTATCACTCGAAATGAGGTCGGCACCGAAAAGATGCTGCACACCTTGTGCTGATCAATGATTCTGTCAATGAAATCGTTCAATAAAACATCCATGAGTGTTAAAGTTATTAGGTTAGTATTAGGCTAAGTATTAGTTTGACGATTATTATTTTTTTTAAGAATTAGAGAAAAAATATACTAATTCATATTAAATCGAAATAAACAAAAAATTATGTGGACAATAAGTTATATTATATACATTTATATTCATCTGGAGCTTTTACTTTGTGTATAAAAAAATTGTTTGAGACATTTTTCGATTATATGAAAAGCATATGGTTTTTTTTAAGGAAGGTTCAAAATGTTTATCCTAATATTATAATAAATTTCGATTTCAGCAATGCACACAATGAAAAGAAGCCATATCAGTTGAACTGTATTACAACTCACCTAAAGTACTGTCCTGGATCCGGTGTGCGATCCGGCTTGCCCTCATACATAACGCTCGTCGCACCCAGACAAAGCGGTCCGTAGCAAATAAAAGAGTGTCCAACGACCCAGCCCATGTCGGAGGCAGCCCACCATGTATCGTCCGGCTGAATGCCATAAATCATTTTCAGTGTGTACACCAGGGCGACCAAATGTCCGCCAATCGTGCGCATCACACCCTTTGGCTTGTCCGTGGTGCCGGACGTGTAAAGTATATAAAGCGGATCATTGGCTTCGATGGGCACACAGGCCACTGGCCGACTGGCATCGCTCATGTCCTGCACCGAGGCCCAAAGTATATCAGCTTTCTCGTCCAGTTTGTCCAACGCAACCTTTTCGCGCATGAAAATGATGTTGCGATGCGGTGGCTTCCAGCGCGACATATTAATCGCCGAGTGCAGTATGTCCAGATAGGGCACCACTTTTCCCGGCTCGACGCCAGCATTGGCGGCAATCACTAGCTTCGGCTCCACATGCTCAATACGCGAGCAGAGCTCCCGGGCGGCAAAGCCGCCAAAGACCACCGAATGTATGGCGCCCAGTCGCACCGTGGCCAGCATGGCAATGATGGTCTCGGGTATCAGTGGCATGTAGATCACCACACGATCGCCCTTGGTGACGCCCAGCTTCGCCAGTCCACCGGCCAGCAGCACAACTTGATCATACAGCTCCTGGTAGGTGACCTTGCGCACCGTGTCCGTCAGTGGACTGTCATGGATCAGCGCCACCTTCTCGCCCCTGCCGGCCAGGATGTGCCTGTCGACGGCATTGTAGCAGGCATTCAGATAGCCGCCCACATACCACTTGGTGAACGGGGGATTGCTGTTGTCCAGCACCTGCTGCCATGGCCTGTCCCAGTCCAGCAACTGTCCCAACTCCTCCCAGAAGGCGACTGGATTTTGCACTGACTTGCGGTACGCCTCCAGGTAAAGTGGACTGTGCGCATCAACTGGCATTCCACATATAGACGAGGCACCTATATAACAATACCGATTCGACCGTTAATAGTTTTCAAGTTCATTGCTCTGCTCCGCGTTTGATTAAACGGTGCTTAAAATTGGCCAAAGCTAAACTAATTTGCACTCTTACGACTTGCGACTTTGGATAATTAGTTTTTATATATTCCAAAGACGACTCTACGTCGCGGTCACTCAGCACACACTGCTATGTAAATATATAGTATATATGTATATATGTGAATCGGTTGTACCAGACAGCTCAGCATAATCAGGGCACCATTGACTTAATAATATCGTATATATAGTTGCTACTTTTCAGACTGAACTTTAAGGTTTGATAGATATAAGTATAACCGTTGCACCGATTCTAATAGACAACTTACATCAGAAATATTTGTATAGTTCGATTTTTATAAGTACATCGTACGTTATATGTATATGTACATTCATTCATTTTCTACGCACAACACATATTATTACGACCACTAATACTTAGTACTTTTCTACATTATTTTATTATAAACCTTATTTGTTTTTTTGTATGCTATACATTTCCGCCATTTTCAGTTTCTTGAGATCACTAAAAAATCTTAAGGTTAGTTTTTGAAACTTACTGCCGTCTATATTTGGTTTATTCACTGCATCTGTAGCCAGCTCCATTAATTGCACCTATTCGCCGAATCGTCACTTGAACAATGAGTTTCTTGGATATATATCTATGTACACTTAATATATGTGTTTATATATATATATATATATATATATATATATATATATATCCTCTGCTAAGTATATCGGAAATAATAGCTCAGCTTAGACACGACCGTCACATGGAAGTCGAAACGTTGCAATGAAATTAAAATGCTCGCACAGCAAATGAAAACCAGAACCAAAAGCAATTGGATCAAAGGTTTATAAAAACTCTCACAAAAGGAGAGTTTTGAAACGTTTTCGAATTAAGTGATACTCTCGCTAAAATTAAAAACAAAACAATGTTTTTATAATGAGGCAATTGAAAAACATTTGACTTTTATATCTAAATCCAAACTAACACTCAAATTATACTAAACAAATACATTTTTGGAACCGATAGCTATAGCTATAATTGAAACTAGAAGGCTAGCATTTCCATTTGGTAAAATTTATAGGAGACAATGTATGAAAAACTAACAAAGTGTATGCAAAATAAAGAAAGTGGTTCCTAAAAAACTAAACTAAATCTTAAGGTTTCCTTTTTTCACTCCATATTTTCTATATTTCAGCACACAGAAACACTAATGAATAATATAAACCATGTGTACCAACAATCACTACGTTTGTTTTCTTGGTTTGTTTATATTTTCATAGACCATAGTAAACTTATATTAATTTTTGTTGCATGTCCACAAAAGAGCATTCTGAAAATCAACTGAAATTCACGTTTGTGTTCCTAAAATTTGTATCGATGACGTATTTCTCTTTTGAGTGTGGATTTCTCCAAGCATTTCTCTACAATTCACAATTGTTTTACGCTTTTTTAGTGAGGTTAATATTTCTTCGCTGATGACGCAGCTAAAACTAAATTATTCAATAATCCAATATTTTGAATGAATGTCAAATATAATAAAATCCATAGTTATTATACATAACATCAATAGGATTACTGTTATTATTAATGAAGGTAATTAAATGTTTGTTTTTTTTTACTTTTGTCGTTTTAAACTATGCAGAAGTTATACAAGTAAAGTACATAATTTTACAAATATTTTTGCGTCTATTTCTTCTTTTTATCCTTCTTTGATTTTTTGGCTGGTGGCTGTGCTGCAACTGCCTCAACCGCCTCCGTGGTTGGCTCCACACTAAAACCCTTGATGTAAGGCTTGACCAATTTGAATACCAGCTTTTCGTGCTGCACATTGGTCGAGTCCAGACTTAGTCTCACAGTGACTGGATCAAAAGAATGGAAAATAATGTTGCCACAACGTTGCGTATGATCCTCTTCATTGAATGCGAATACGACTTCGCTCTTGCTGCGCTCCAAGCCGTCCTTGCCATCCTTGTCGCCCTTTAGGTAGAGTGTGCCCTCCAAACCGTACTTAGGTATAAGCACTTGTAAGGCATTCTTTCGCACAAACAGAACATAGCTGTAAAAACCGATGCATTAGTCAAGGCAAATAAACCAAAATTCTGCAGCTATTTACCCCTCCTCATCCTCTTGTTTGCCGCGGAAGAAGACATGCGTATTCAGTCCAACGGATGCGCGTCCTGCATATTGCGCCATTTTATGGCGATAATTCAAGTTGTTGCAGAGCTCCTCATTGGACTTGCGCTCCAGTAGCTGGGCATAGGTGCTGTCGGCGCCAATTGAGGCTGCCAGAAGGCGATGTACCATAATATCCGAATACCGTCGAATCGGCGAGGTAAAGTGTGTATAAATCTCCGCAGCCAGGCCATAATGGAAGAACTCCTCCTTTTGCAGGCTACCGCTGATGAAGTACACCGCCTGCATCATGCAGCGCGTGGTCAGGATGCGTATCATTGTGTTAAAGTAGGGATTATCCGCCTTTACGCATTTATCCAATGAATGCGCCAGTTCCAGACCACTATCGGTTGCCACCTCAAAGCCGTGATAGCGTGCGGCCTTCACCAGTGGATCAAAGTTGGTCGGCGGTGGCTTGGGATGACGACGCAGCACAGCGCATTCAGTGAACTCCGCAGCAATGTGCTGCGCCACAGTTATATTGGCCAGCAACATGAACTCCTCCACCATTGAGTTGGTATCTCGCATTTGCTTGGCCTCCACCTCGAGCGGCTCATGCGTCTCACTGTCCACCTGAAAGCGTATCTCCGGCGAAGCCAGCACCAATGCACTAAAAGGAATAAATGTTATAATTATACACCAAACAGGCAGCTGAATTCCACATACCCATTATCCATACGCCGCTTCTTGAGTATCTTTGCCAGGCTATTGAGATTACGCAACGATTTGGCTATTTCGTCAATCTGTGAGGCGTCATCGATGATAGCCTGTGCCTCCTCATAGGTCATCGCACGCTTGGACTTAATGACGCTCTTATGAAAGCGTTTATTCAAAACATTGGCCTCTTTATCCACTTCCCACACGCAGGAGAAGGCAAAACGCTCGACGCCACCAACTAGCGAGCAAAGATTGGAGCTAAGCAGCTCGGGCACCATGTCAATGCGCTTGCCCACCATATAAACAGTTGTGCCACGTGCCGCTGCCTCTTTGTCCAATGCATTCCCCGGTCGTATGAAATGACTGACATCGGCAATATGCACGCCCACCTCCAAATTGCCATTGGGCAACTCGCGGCAATGCAGGGCATCGTCAATGTCCGTGCAGCCGGGTGGATCCACAGAGCAAATATACAAATCGCGCAAGTCAACGCGCTTGGCATAATCCTCTGCTGTGATGATCCACGGCATCTTGGGCAAGAAACTGAGCACTTCGTCTGAGAACTTGCAGTGCGGCACATCGTGCTCTAGTAAGATCACCTCATTCTCAGTGGCCATGTTGCCCAGCGGACCAAGCGAGCGCACAAAGTGTCCATGTGGATAGCGCGAGTTTCTCGGCCAACTGTCTATGGTCACAATGATGCGCTGGTTCTGTAGCTTAGTTGCCTGGCGCGTCTCAATGCGTATGCGCGGAATCTTGCGATCGGCGGGCACAAATATGTGCCGCGTAGTGTCCTCGATCAGACTGGGCTGTAAGATACCGCAATACTGACGCCACTTGCGACGCACAATGCCCACAATGCGACCGGTAGGAGTGCGCTCGGCGACTGCTGCTGTCTGCACTTGCTGCAGCATCTCCTTCTCATCCTCGGCACGCTCCTCGCTGGGCACATCATCGGCATAGACATTTTTCTCCTCCAGCACAATCTCACTGGGCGCTGACCATTCACTTTCGGGCAGTAGCTCCACGGCCACAATATCACCCTCCACAGCGCGATTAAGCGACTCCCGTCCTTGGATTAAAACCTAGCAATTGAAATGGGTTTAAACGGATTAGCTAGTTAGTTTAGATTATTATACAATACATGTAAATGGACACGAAGATATAATTTTTTGATATGGAAATACTATTAAACTTACGCCTGTTTCATAGCTCTCCACACTAACACTGCCTTCCAGATAGTTCTCCCTGGATGCATGAAAGGAGCCTTGCAGCAGTTTCTTGTGACGCAGACCCTCGAGCAGCTCCTTCATGCTTAAGTGCGGCGGATACTGCGGAAGCGCTTGCTTCTCATTCTCAAACGTCTTGTGCGACAGTTTGTCAACCAGCAGAGGAAAGTCTTCTAGCGATTTCACATACTCCGCTGCATTGGCCACCAAAATGTCCTCGGCCTGCGCTTTGGCGCGATTCCCAGCATCGTCGGTGAGCAGCACCACGCGAGTGACACTGCGTCCGCTGCGCTCAAAGTTCTTCGACTGCTGCGAGGTTTGCAGATGGGAATCGTACCATTTGGCGGCCATGCGTATGGCGCGATCATTGCGATCGTTGGCGGTTTCATCGGGCTCGCGATCAGCATAGGTGTCTCTGGTTCGTGTAAATTGGACAATAAGTACCTACTCAAAGCTAATCTCAACTCTACTTACTTGTGATGCTCATTGACAAACACATAGAAATTACGCGTGCGATCGTGAATAAGCTCGTTGAGACGCTTATAGATGGATGAGCTCTTGTGCTTCACTTCGTTCAGCACCGTGGTTAGCACAATGACATTGTGGAGCACGTCCTCCTCGAGCACGTCGATTTGATCCAGGACCACATTGGTATCCAACACAATGTAGTGTGGAAATTTGAAAATGCTGCATTTGATGTCGTGTTCCGAGGTCAATTGGTATACCTCGTTTTGGAAGCAATACTGACAAAGATCGGAGCCGCAGCCAATATCATCGCGTAGGTAATGCTCTCGCACTATCTTTAATATATTGCCGCGTTTGGTTTTACGCGTAAATTCGCGTAAAGTTTGCATTTTTGTGGCGAAATGAAGTTAACACGGCAGTTCACATGCGTGCCAGAATAAGGGGTATCACACACGTTCAGTCCAAGATTCATCCAACATGCACCAAAAATGGTTAGTTTTGCTCTGCAAATATATATAGTTTAGCGATTTTACTTGAATTAAGCTAACAAATTTATTGAGTAAAATGCGTAGGTAAATGCAGTTAAGTGCAGCTGTAATTTGATTTCAGATATTTTTGATTATTTTTCGTCATGCAGTTTTGTACACATGTTGCGCATTCAGTTTTTTGCAGCACCCTGCAACGTTGTGCAACACTGCTTTTGCGTTTGTGTTTAAGTTCTCCAGCACGTGTACAACGCACGTTGTGTTGTGGTTTAAATCATTTAAAAATTATCAACTAATATTTTCACAATGGTTTCAAATGAGAAAAGCTTTCCGCGCGGCGGAATAGCAAATCTGCAAGCAAATGCCGAAGGCAGTGCATCAAATATCGTAAGTAAACATGAACACAGTAACTCAATGCAATTTATGACGTCCGTGTTGTTGCAGGTTTTTGGTGCCACACAGAAAAAGATAAAGAAAGCGCCGAAGCCAAAGGATAAGCAGCTGGACAATGAAAGCACCGAGCAATTGCAGGCATTCTCTGCGGAATCGCTCACATTGGACACACTCCAGGAGCAAATGCTGGTGATGGGCGTTGTGAAAGCAGCGGACGCCACCTCGCTCCAAATCGCACTTCCCGGCCGACTGACGGCGCGTGCTCTCGTGGCCGAAATATCGGCAGCATATGCACGCGTCGCTCAGTCCTACATGGGCGGCGACAGCAGTGAGTATCACGATCTGGCCGAGCTGTTCAGTGTGGGACGCATTGTCTATGGTCGCGCCATAAAAGCAGAAAAGCCGGAAAGGAGTCGCACGGCATTGACGCTGACACTCAGGCCTGCGGCTGTGAACAGCAGTTTGCGGCACGGCAGTATCAAGAAGGGATTCATCTTCTCGGGTGCTATCGAGGAAATACAGGAGCACGGCTGTGTGATTGAGACGGGCATCGAGGGCCTGCAGGCGTTTATGCCCAACGAGGACGCCGCACGGCAGCATCACATCGGAGAGTTGATCTTTCTAAAGGTCAAGCAGATTCAACACAATGCCGCACAGAGTACCTGCCAATGCGTACAGCTGGAGCAGGACAAGCTGAAAATCAAGAGCCAGAATGAGACAAATCTCGACTATATTCTGCCCGGCAGCATTGTCAAGTTCAAGGTGACCAAGCAGCTAAAAAACGGACTGGAGGGCAGCATTATGAACGAATCGGTTAGGGGCTACGTGAATGAGCATCATTTATCGGAGGCACTGCACACACCGCAGGACTACGATGTCAACGAGGAGTATCTGGCCCGAGTGCTCTACGTAATGCCACTGACCAAACTGGTCTATTTAACCTTTAATCTAGACATTAGCGTCACTGCTGAGCAGGAGCAGGAGGATATGCCAAGCGAGGAGCAGCAGCAGCTGCCCAGGAAAGGAACCATTGTGGAAAAGGCGCGCGTCCTGCGCCACGGCACTGGAGGCATCGTCCTCCTACTGAACCACAAGCATAAGGGCCTAATTTCGTATGGCTCCATCAAGTCGAACTTTAAGGGCAACTACGATCAGGATGTGGTCCTTGCCAAGTACAGCAGCAAAAGCAAGCACAAAGTGCGTGTCCTCGGCTACGATGTCATCGAGTCCCTCTACTACTGCACCGACGATCCCAACGTGCTCAACGAGAAGCTCTATACCCTGGAGGATCTTCAAGCCGGCGACATTGTCTCAGCGCGCATCGTTAAGTCAGAGCCGAAGATAGGCGGCTACAGCGTCAAGATTGGCAAAGTGAACGGCATCATTGAGCAGTTGCAGTTGGCGCCAAATTTGCGCTACGAGGTGGGGCAACGTCTGCGATGCCGTGTCCTAGACATCTGCCTGGAGCGTAAGATTTGCTATTTGAGCAATCGCAACGAGTATCTGAGCAAGAGCGCCAAACTGCTGAGCTCGCTGCAGTCCGCCCAGCCGGGCAATCTCTTCACCGGCACTGTGGTCAAGTGCGAGCCCAACTTTGTGCTGGTCAAGTTCTGTGGCGGCATCAAGGGTGTTCTGCACAAGCAGCGCCTCAACGGTTTAATGGAAACCACCTTCTTTGAGGGCCAAACCACCAAATTTCGCATTGCTGGACGTAATCAGGAGCAGGTGCTCTTAACGCTGCCCGAGGACAAGTTCCAGCTGGGCGAAATATGTCCCATTGAAGTCACCAACGCCTTGGACGCTGGCCTGGAAATTAAAATAACTTACGCCAGCGATGAGCAGGACGAGCCTATGGCAGATGAGGAGCAGCAAACTGAGGAGTTCGTCGGTCTGATGCCACTGCGATTGCTCTCGGATTATGTGGATCTGCAGGAGGCAAAGAAACGCACCCATCCCGTCGGCACACACAGCGAAGCCGCCTGCATTCAGCAAAACATTTTCAGTCTGTCCGATGTGCCGTATTTCAGTGAGCATCTGACTAAGGACTGGCACACCGTCCAGATGGGCGATGTGCTGCGCGCACATGTGAAGCATGCAAGCGAGCAGGTGTTGGAGCTGCTGCTGCCCGTGCGCAACTATAATAAGCTGGTCAAACTGCACGTCAAGATGCTGTGCCCAAAGACCACGCGCGATGTGCCCGTCCAGCTAGCGCCCGATCAGCTGCTGTATGTCAAGGTGCTCAGCAAGGAGGCGGAGACCAAAACGCTCACCGTGTCCGCCAAACTGACAGATGTGTGGAGTGGTCAGCTGTCGGATACAGCCAAACTAGTGGAAAGGTAAGTGGTTGCAGCGCAGTGGTCGTTAGTAAATCGCCTCGCACAGGCTATATTAGCTATATCATATAATCCGATCTTATATAGTATGGATATACAGACATTCATGGCAGAGATTTGTGTTTTTGACGCAGACAGCACATACAATCATACCAAACGATGATGGCTTCCAGGACTATACTTTAATAATAAGGACCACTTACAAAAACAACTAACAGCTATAATCGGCATGTGAAAGTTTATATACCCTTGTAGACCGCATCCTAGGCTGATGTTGATCATTTTTCTTTTATATCAATTTATCAGGAGAAAATATAATTATTTGCGAAATATAGCCGTGACCGTTGGAATTTTCGAGAGACCATCTTAGTACCACCCATTAGTAAAATTGATTAACCAATTAATATTCTTACAGCTATCTGGAGGAAGTATCGCACATAAGGAAATCATTGAAAACAGTAGATGCGCCCATTGCCAAGCACACAGTGGGCGACAAAGTAGATGTCATCTTCACGGGCATCGATAAGGCGACCAACAACTGGGTATATAAATTGGCTGGTTGCAAAACAATTACAGCGCTGATGGTTGCTAGCTTGGCGGGCACAGGGACAACTCCTGAGCCAGGTAGCAAGCAGCAAGCCGTCATCTTGTGGATCGATTATGCCAGCGATATACTGCTGATTAGCAATAAGAAGCTGGACATTGAGCACATCAGCGGCAGCGAACAGTTGCCTCCAAATCTAATCGCCAAGTCGGGCATGAAGGCCAAGGTGCTGCTCAAGCTGGACAGCATTGTGGTTTGCTCGCTAAAGAAGGGCTCCAGTAATCCCTTGGTGCTCTGCCCGTTGCGCCTGCATCCTAACGATGTGGAGAACTCTGCCAGTGCTTGTCTGCGTCAGGGCGACTTCTGTAACCTGGCATTTATACACGACAAACTACCCATTGCGGTGCCGGAGACAGTGTGGAGGCTGTGGAAGAGCGTCAAGCGTGTGGCCACCGTCGACGATGAAGAAACGCCCGTCGTCAAGCCCAAGAAAGTCAAGCTGGAAGCCAAGCCAACGACTCCGAAGATAAGCAGCAACAAAAACGACAAAACAGTGGCGTTGGAGAATGGCAAGAAAAAGAATGGACAGCTTTTCTTTGAGGACAAAAAGCCAGCAAAGGATGAAAATTTCAAATCCAATGCAGCAGCAGATATTGCCGCTAAGGTGCGACTGCCGGGCATATCTAGCTTCTGGGAGACGGACGCCAATGCCATGAATGGCAAGCAGCAAGAGGATGACTCCAGCGACGAGGATGAGGCCGCTGCAGCCGCAGAGGCCGAGACAAACTCCAGCAAAAAGAAACGTCTGAACGCTAAGGAAAAGGCCAAGGCGGAAGTCAAGGAGGAGCAGCGCTTACGTCAGATCGAAGAGCGTAATGCTGATCCTAGTCAGCGCCCAGAAACGATTGATCAATTCGAGCGTCTGGTGATAGCCGAGCCCAATAGCAGCAAATCTTGGATACAGTACATGTCCTTCCTGCTCTCAAGTACGGAGATTGACAAGGCGCGTGAAATTGCACGACGCGCCATCAAAACAATTTCGTTCCGCGAGACCAAAGAGCTTCGTAACATTTGGACTGCACTCATAAATCTAGAGCTCAGCTACAATTCAGCCAATTTTGACGACGTGCTCAAAGAGGCACTCAGTCACAACGATCCTCTGGAGACATACCTAAACCTTGTCGAAGTGCTCAAATCGCACAATCTAAAGGAGCGTCTCATTAACACACTTAATCTAATAATGCGCAAGTTTAAGACGGAACTGCAGGTCTGGCGAGTGACTGCCGATGCCTACTTCTGGCTGGGCATGGTGGATCGTGTGCAACCAACGTTGCAGCGAGCAATCAGCGCTCTGCCCAAAAATCAACGTAAGTACCTTACATAAAAATACCCAAATGAATGAATGCTTGATTGATTGATTTTGGTTACATTTAATCCACAGACATCAATTGCATTGTTGCCTTTGCAAAGCTGTATGCCAACCACGAAGACAATGCGATGGCGCAAACATTGCTGGATGATGTAGTCACCTCATATCCGAAACGCATTGATATTTGGGTACTGTACGTGGACATGCTAATCAAATGCGGACTCACTGAATCCGCAAGGTGCGTAAAACAGCAAATTCCACTTCATATTTTATTATACTGACCGCATTTTTCTTTTACTTAAAGAAATGTACTGGAACGTGCTGTGCTGCAGAAGCTGCAACCGGACAAAATGCTTGTCATCTATAAGAAGTATCTGGACTTTGAGCAGAAGCACGGCACGGAGGTGAATGCGGCAAGGGTTAAGCAGCTGGCCGAACAATACGTCCAGAGTCAAAATAAGGCGCTCAAATAGGTTGAAACGAGATCTACAAATTCCGTAGTGGATCATTTAAAAATGTAAAATTATTCGAGCATCCCCCACCACATGAAAGAAACCGGAATGGCAATTAAAGTAGATCCGTTTATGTTGATACTTTATTCTAAATTCTATTTTAAATGAATTGTGTGATTCGTGGACGCCTACTTTTTAAATATATGTATATTATATATATAGAAATACATACAAAATTGTTGTGGTCACTTCCAGAGGCGCAGCTACATGGAAAAATGTAGCAGCAAGGTCTGTGAAGCGTTCCACATAGAAATACTTAAACTCTTGAACAATGCATGAAGGTTTGGGATCTGTGTTATATAATGAATATGGTTACACATGAGAACACAATTTAATTAAGCCTAGTTTTGGGGGGTGTAGTAGTGAGCGTTTACAATGACAATGAATTATTCTTACACATTAATCAATAAGAAGCAAATGATCGAAAATGTTATCTGCTCATGTGATTATAATTAGAATTTATACATTAAACAGTCTTGAGCGCAGCGCAGCCGGGCGCCCAATTTCAATCCTTAAATATGCCGCGCGCCTTAGCTGATATCTTGCGCACACGTCCACGGCTGCTGACGCTGACCAGTTGCTCATCGCTGTCCGCCGTGCTGATGTCACCATCCTCCGGCGCTTGTGGCTCTTCTTCACGCTCCTGTGAGCTGGTTGCTGCATGAGCATCTCCGTTGCGCATACGCTTACGCGGAATCTGACCATGCTGCTGATCCTCCTCATCGGATTGCTCATTATAGCGCGGGCGTTTCTGATTGCGACCGCTGCGCTGATTGCTACGAAGGCGATTGGGTCGACCACGTGGAGCCTCATAATCATCATCGTCATCATCGTTCATAACGGACTGATCGGATTGCCCACGACCTTGACGACGTTGGCGCTGTTCACGTCCCTGTGTTGCAGTGGCAGAGGATGATGTTTTGGTTTTACGCGGTGTGCGTCCATTGCTGGGCGCCACGTAGCTGGTTAGCGGCTGATTGTCTTCAGAGTCAGTGGCAGTTGTTTCCTTATCATCGTCCTCGATGCTGGCTTGTGAACTGGAACCGCCATCAGTACCCTCATCGGAGGCAGCTGCCTCCTCCCCTTCAGGCAGTTCCGCCGCTTGCTCATCTTCCTCTTCACCCTGTGACTGCTCTTGACTAATGTGGGCCCGCAATCTGCGTGTTGTTACATGGTTTGTTGTTGTGGAGGTGGGACGTCTGAGATTTGACACAACAGACAGCATTTCTGCATTGTTCAGCGGATCATCGATGCTCGTGTCCAGTTCATCCGCATTGCGCTGATGACGCGACAACATGCGACGAGGTGCGCGCGCGGCTGCTGCCGAATCACTGCCTAGATAGTTGTGATCATGGGCAGCCATCGCCGGCTCTTGCTGGCTGGAGTTGCTCGTTGTGGACGTGGCATGGGAGCGCGTCATATGCGTGCTTCGTGGCACCGAAGGCTGGCGGCGACGTAACGCCAGCGGATGTGGAGCAGGTGTGCTGGTTTTTGCAGGCCCAGTGGCAGTTTCTGTTACAAGATAAAAAATACATTTAAAAGTGACTGGAATAAGAGAACAGGAAGCTTTTGCCACTCACTTTGCTGGTTGTTGGCCAACGGCTCATTATCACTGTCATCGTCGTCCTCGCTCTCCGCGGCAGCCGCTAAAACGGCACTGCGATTAATGCGCAGCTGCCGCGATGGGGCGGCTGCAGAACTACCCGCTTGACTCAAAGCAGCGCGACTAGTCGAGGGCACGTCGTCCTTTGTGGGCGTGGGTAGAATCTAAAATACAAGTACAAAAATTAAGTAAAATTTGGCTGGCATTTCTAACATATGTATTTATGTACAAATAATTCAACATTTTCTCAATAGAATTTATTTACTTAAGCTCTGGTGCATTACTAATTCTTACAATGGGTAATAAAACTTACCTCTTCGGCCTCTTCACTGTCGTCGTCGTCCTCGTCCTCGACATCACTGCCTCGTGCCCAATCCATGAGTGCACGCTTTGCGCTCTGCCTGGTGGGCCGCACCACTGGTGAATCGGTATCGGAGTCAATGATGCGACCATTGCGCACGGGCAGATGATAGCTATGATCATTTTCGGCTGCATTCTGCGATCGTCCGCCATTGGCACGCGTATTCCGTGAGGGACTTTCGAGGCTGGAGCCGGCTGTTGCAGCAGCTGCACTGGTGCTTGGTCCATTGCCAATGGCCGTTGAGCTCTTAGCTCTACCAGGTCGACCTGCAGTGCGCTGCTGTCTGTCCTGAGTGCTGTCGTCTGGTTGGGAATGGGACGCTGCCGCCAGATGTTCGTCCTCGGAGCTGCCCAGCAGGCGGCGCGTACGACGAGTGGGCGCCACAGTCGCACCACGACTGCCACTGGGCTGAGCCGCCTGTTCGCGGCGATGTCTTTTGTCGCCGTGCTTACGCTGCCTGTTGGCCTTGCGCTTATTGCCGCTGCCTGTGGCACGGCCGCGACGGCGCTCGTTGGGATTGTAGCTCTCCTCGGAGTCGTTGGCATTGCTCTCATCATCGCTGGCAGCATTCTGGCGCGATGCGCGACCACGACGACGACGTGTCTGCTGAGGCGAGCTGGCATTGGAGTGCGCCTCCTCCTCGTTGTCGTCGCTGCTCGCATCTGATGTGGTCTCCTCCTCCTCTTCCTCCTCCTCGCTGTCCGAGTTGCTGGTGCTCTCGCGGCGTCGCTGTTGCGCATTTGAGGATGACGATGTGACGCGATTTGAGCTCGAAATAGTGGCACTAACGGCAACGCCATTGCGACGTCTGCCGCCACGTTGGGTGACACGCGGCGCCTGCTGCTGCTGCGCAGCATCGTCATCATCATCATCATCGTCGTCATCGTCTTCATCCTCATCGCTCGTATGCGCTGGCAATCTGCGGGCAGTGCCAGGCGGCTTCTGCGTGCGTCGTGTGGCGCGTTCTGTGGGATTTCGCTTGGTGGGGCTGCTGGAGCCGCGTCCGCTGCTGCCAGACTTGTTTTTGTTGGCGCGTCTGCGCGCCGCCTTCCAGTTGGTGACCACTGTCTTGATGTGCGACTCGAAGAGTGCACTCAAACGCAGCGTCATTGCATATATCTGCAAGAGAATGTGATTGAGGCGTATAGTTAGACGTGCGCTCCAGCATGGATATACAATGGAAGTTGTGTTGTGAGTACTAGTAGTAGCCCAAGAGCAACCTTACCGCTAGATTATCCTATTTTAGTTGATTGTCACGGATCGTCATTCATTTGGTTTAGTTCGAAATATTTGATGGGTTTTGATTGATTCGATTGATGGTTTATGAGTTGGGTGGTGGTTAATTTGAAGTTTGAAGGCATGTTAACAAAATGCAAAAGAAACGTTAAGAAGAGATGAGCTAGTGTGTGAGCTAGTGTGTGGTGTGAGCGGTGTGGGAAATAGGATAGACAACTTCAGCTTAACATCAAATAAAAATTGTTCAAGCGAAATAAATTGCTCATGAGTCGGCGACTTGATATATTTAACCGATCTTAGACCAAATATACCACAGAAATGAATAAAGTGAAAGCGACGTTATGCCTCAAGAAATCAATGTGGTGTTAAAATGAAAATAAAATATTTTTTTCAATGTTGAAATAACAAAAAATGTCTAATAACTTAACTACAAAACTCGTTGTAAAGTATTATTTGAATGTGCACAATATAGCTTAATAGAATAAATAGATTTTGACGATTAATGACAATTCGGAAAAGTTCTTACGTTTATACCACTTTTTTTTAACCAAAACATGAACGAAATAATGATTATAATATAGATATGTAACACATTTTGAGTTGAAATGTTTATATATACCAATTCATCGATTATTTGCGAAATGTATATAAAAGTGTATAGAAACAAAAGCAAATAGAAACACGCGATTTTATGTTCAAAGCATCAAGTGCACTGAAAATATAGAGCTTTAAATTGCTGCAAATTCAATTTATACAAGGTTACAATTTCTGAGCAACCACTGAATTTCAAAAATAAATTTAGAAAACGTTTCGTTTTGGATAATATTTTGGGTCATATAGACATTAACCATAGGATAGCAGTAGCAAAAAGAAAGCAACATAATCGCAATAGGATTAACTGCAATGACAAAAGCGACGATGCGCATTTGGCATTGGTTTGGAATAAATGACGATCTGCAGCAGTAGCCAGACCTGGCCAAAAGACTCACCCGTGAGCGTTTATTGGTATTGTAGTTCTTGGAGTTGAGGAATATGAGGCGCACATCCTTAGCGAAATCTAATGGATCATCATAATTGCCACCTAACAGATCCTCTTTAACTGTACGCAGGTCCATAGGCGTGGCAATGATTTCCAAATAATCGGGAAAATCAATCGTATCGACTGGCTCACGAAATGGCAGCGAATCCGGCCGCTGCCACATCAGATCCAACAGTTGCCGACAATCGGAGCGCCAGTCGCCATCTGAGCGTATTCGATTTGAGCTGCAAACAATTTAAATTGCAGAAATTATTCTGTTACATAATTGTATAGTCGTAGTTACCGTCTCGTAGAAGAAACGCGCTGACGTGCAGCAGCTGCTGAGGTGGTTGGGCCAGTGCTAGTCGATGGTACAACATCCGAATCAGCTTCGTTCTCCGACTCCGATGAGTGATATATGTCCACTAGCTGGTGATAAACTGCTGCCACGTCAATCTCATCCGCTTCCCTGCTTAAGATGCCAATTTGGTGATTCTTGCTTGATCATATATTATATATGTATATAGATTTGTTACCTAATGATACGTAGACACAGGTCAGTAACAATGCGGGCATGTTTTACGATACTGGTATGCCGGCGATTATACTGTTCCGCATTGGTGGCCAGATAGCGCACATCAAACTGCGCCGACGTGATGCGACGATAAAAGTGATTCTCAAACCGCGACTTGACCGTTGTTAAATCGATGGGGTACTCAATCAGATAGGCGTAGTCTGGATAAATATTGAGGTCGACTGGCGCCAGAAAATGTTCCGCTATAGACAACCGCATGACCTGGAAAAGAGAAACAAAATTGTTATTAGAACTTAAGTTTAGTTTATTGAATTTTATTTTTAAAATTGTAGTTTTAATAATATAAAAATCAATATATTATATTTTTCTATATATATAACAGAACCTACCTGCTCAAGTCCATTGATGATGCGACGACAGGTGCCATCGCGATCGCCACGATGCCACTCCTCGGACTTGGGCTGATATAGTGTGGCGCGTATCTCCTCTGGCAGCACGGGTACAGCGCCGCCCACTTCATCTGGCAGTCGCTGCTCATCGATGGGCTCCATATCCCAGGGACTCATGTACTCGTACTCGCCATTGTCCCAGCGAACGCGGAAGCACATGAAAAATGAGTCGGGAAAATCGGCGCTGAGCGCATGACGCGACTCAATCTGTCCCATCCACCAGCCGTCGCCGATCATACAGCGAAAGCGATCGGAAATATTCCAGTTGCGCTGCACTGCCAGGTCGAAGGTCTGGCGCAACACCAGAAAATCAAGAACATCGGGCATATCGTGGTACTTGATCTTGAACGTAGTGCCCGTCATGTTGCCCTCATCATCGATGATGGCCAGCTTGAGGCAGCATAGGCGCGGCGGGCGAATCTCGTACTTGATGCCAATCACACGCACCAGCTCATGATCACGCAACGTTCGGAAATTCCATGGCTCTGAGCTGTGCGATAGTTTGTAGACCTTTTTGAGACGCACCGCCTCCAGATAGCGGTGATGCCCCTGACGAAAGTAAACAATCTCGTCGCCCATTTGGGGATAATAGGGTGCCTTACGTGGTATCACCTCCGACAGCCACTCGGCCGGACGATAAAGCTCGGGAATTTCCCCATTGGGCGCTGTTGGTGGAATGAGCACCCGTTTGCGTCCACGTTTTTTGCTGGTTTCCGTTGCTTGGCCTGGCGCCGCATCGTCGCTGCTGTCGTCGCTGATGGTGCGACGACGAGACAGTGGCTTGCGCTTAGAGCGCTTCGGTGGCTCAAGATTTGGTCCGGGCGTATCTGCCACCCAATCCGAGTAATCGGAGCTATCCGTGTCCGACTCATCGCTGCTATCCTCTAGATTCTCTTCGACATTCGAGTAGCTGGTGTCGCCCGAGCTATTGCTGCTATCATCCTCTTCCTCCTCCTCGTGCGGAATGGGCGCAGCTGCATCATCATAATGTTCCTCCTGATCACGCACCGCACGTGTCCGATAGGCAGGCTGTTGTCCGCCCTGCTGCTGCTGTTGTCCTGACTGTGCGCCACGTCGGCGTCCCGGGCGTCCGCCGCCATTGGCGCGTGTATTACGTGGCCTGCCGACTCCCGCCAGCTGTGCTGAGGCGGCACTTGCCGTATTTATCATGATGGGTCGACGCCGCATCTCACGCTTGTATTCTTGCGTCTCGTACTGGCCAGCGGAGTATATTGTCTGCTTGAGGTTCTGCAGCTGGGCGTACCGCATGGGACGAACATAGGTGCGACGCACGAATTTCAATGGCAATGCCTGTTGGGCAGGCAGCGCCGCCTGCTGTGCACCCACATCTGGTGGGGCCGGAGCCGCTACGGGCGCCGCTACGGGCGCCGCTGCTGCAGGAAGGGCAGCTGCCCAACCCTGACGTGGTGGGTTCTCGGCCAGAGAGCGACGTCCGCCGAGCACATTGCCACGCTGCGGTGTATTGCGTGTGGAATTGGAATCGGGAAGCTGATCCTGGCCTTGGCCCTGGCGAATGATTAGGCGCTCAAACGACTGATTCGCATTGCTTGCATCATTGGCGTTGGCATTGTTTGAGTTGTTGCCCTGTCGATTGGCAAGTGCTGCAATCATGCGATCAATGTGCGAATAGTTGGTGGCGGCTGCAGCTGCAGCTGCTGCAGCAGCTGCACCGCCTCCTACTGCCACTGCGGCGACAGCAACACCTGCAGCTGCTGCTGCCGCCGCTGCATTCGGCGGTGCATTAACATTATCATCGATCACAATGCCGTCGATGCCAACAGTTAGATTGGGTATCAGCTGAGCCATGCTGCAGGTTTCGCGGCCTGGCACAAAGCGCTGATACTTGCTCAGATGGGGATTACCGTCGGCGTCGACCAGAAATGGCGGTGGCATTAAATGCGGCATTATCTGCGTCTGCTCATCCACCACGTGATGATGGGCATCACGCAACAGCGGTCGGAAATCCGTGTGAAAGAATAGCTCCGTGGGCAGCTGAAAATACGATAATGCTCTATTAAAAATCAGTACATTAGAAGGCTCCTGAGTCCCTGGGAATGCCCTTCCATGATTTAAAGCTACCATACATTTGCAAAGGTGTTAAATAACAATGCTTATTAAAGAAACAATTATGAGTCCGTAATTTTGAGGTAAAAAAGAAGCAAATTGTCCGACTTACAGTCTTCAATAGGTGTTAATGAGCGGAATGTAAGAAAGGGGTGTAGGGTATCTCACAATTGAGCACTCTTTACTCTTACTTATGTTTAGTCTTCTTTTTGCAGTACGTACCAATTTGTACTTTTCGGTGCCAATGCCGAGGCCAAATATCAGTATGTGGCCGTGAGAATCAGTGGCCGCTATCATAGTCCCATCCGGCGACCATTTGGCATCAAAAACGCTGCCATGTCCCTGACCATCGATGTCATTGAAGAACTGAGCAACGTACACACCCTGCTGAATATCCCAGAGAAATACCTGGCCATCATGACCAGCAGAGAGCAGCACATGCTCATCCCGTGGGTTCGATTCCAGCACATACAGTTCATCTTTGTGGCCACGCAGCACGCGATGCAACTTGGCCGATTTTGAGTCCCAGATCTTGATCTATTCATCAAGATAATTTATGTGATTGATTAGAAAATTCTATGTAGATTATTTCGCAGATTTACGCACAGTGAAATCATTGACAGCCGTAATGACATAACGATCAGAGGCATCCCAGGCGACCATGGTAACCTTTAGTTTCTTGCCCTCCTCCGGTTCCGGACAGCTGCAAGAAATAGAACATATATCATAGATCCTTTAAAGGCCAAAATCAGGAGTTTACCTTGGCATGCGTTCGGTCATGCATAGTTTAAGGCTTTTCCACTGTTGCGACTCAAAGGTCCAGATATGTGCAGTGCCATCCTTGCTGCCCGATATGAATCGCAGGCCACGATGTGACCACTGCACTGAGTCCACGGCATCTGTGTAGGCCTCAACTTCCAGTATGCGCTTGGGCCCATCTTCGGCCATCATGTAAACGCGCACATGGTGATCCGCCGAGCCGGCGGCTAGAAACATGCCGCCTGCCGAGAACGTGGTGCACATCATTTGCGCCTGTCCTGGTCGCAGTTTCTCGTGATATTGTGCAGGCCTCGGTGCGAATGTTATTTTCTGGCCGCGAGGCGTCGAGTATTGCCAGAATGCAATCGAGCCATCTGTGCTGGTCGTCACCAAATACTTGAGATCGCTGCGAGGTGAGGGGCAAAAGTTCACCGAGGTTATCATGCCCGTGTGGGCGGCAAGAACGGCAATTGGCGAAGTGGTCTGCATGTCCCAGACGCGCAAAATGCGATCAACTGAGCCTGCGGCCAGCATTGTGTTATCCAAGTTAATGGCAATGTCGGTAATCTCAGCAGAAGCGCCGCGCAGCGTTGCCAGCAGACGCCCATCCGCGGCGGACCAAATCTTGATGAGTAAATCATCGGCCCCCGTGATAATGTAGCGACCAGTGCGATCAAAAAGCACGCAATACACCGACGACAAGTGGCCGACGGTGCGACGCAGTAGCTTCGTCTTACGGTACAGATCCGTGGGCACCAGTAGCTTGCGACGCACCAAACCACCATGCTCGCGGCCGGTGATTACCTTGGCTAAAAAAATAATCACAGTATTAGTGGATATTATGACTAATTATGTGTGCAACTCACTTAGATTGTGGGTGGGCTTGGTGAGCGACGAATCGGGCAATGAGATGCCATGCAAAGTGGTGCAATAATCCCGCAGCGTGCGATGTCGGTAGACGGTTTCTTTTGTGCGCAGCAAGCTCTGACGACCTGTGCCAAGCAGTGAGCTTATGCCGTGCACACTTGGCGCCAGCTCCTTGTCGACCAGTGGGCCAAGTCGGCTGCATATTTCTTGCAGATGATGTGGGCCTATGTGTGCGTATTTTTGTTCCTGTAATATTTCAAAACATTAACGGTGCGTCTGTTATCGATAACATATCGCATAGCAGTCGTGCGCAGCTGGCAAGTTTATATAAGCGTCTCCCTCTAACGCACAACACGCTATGGTGGTGGCTTGTTCAAGGCATATGCTTGGCAATACATGCACAGAGACAAAGCGTATGTGTGTGTATGTATGTATTGAAATCAAGATGTCGGCCATTAAAGGCAGATTGTTGTTACAAATTAATATGTAATTGTAATTAATTTAAATAATTTTTCAAAATTTAACACAAGTATGCAATATCCTTAGCAATTAAACAACAAATTACTATTTCTTAAAAAATTAATATTTTTTTGTTTTTTTAAAATAATATATTAATTTAATTGCAATAATTAACTGCTGCAGTTGGCTAATTTTCATTAATTGCAAAAAATTAATAGTAGACATACAACTGTCTGTTCAATCAATCAATGGCCATGTGACGTCACAAGCGCACACGCACAATACACACACACACGCATACATGCACCGCGACAAACGCGCAAAACACACAAACTGTTAATTATGCAAGCACAAATCATTTCGACTGACAATTAATAAATCACAATTATAACTCACCAATTCGGCAAAGGTCTGGTCGTGCTCATTGCCCAGCCAGTCGATGCGGCGCGGCAGTACCTGTGGGCGATGCGAAGAAGAAGAGGTGCACACAAAAATTAGTTATCACTTGCACTTGCTGGGCATCAGAAATAATGACGTCGCCGGAGCCTACTTTTTTTTTTACCTACTCTACTTAAGCATACAGAGGACAGGCAGACATACTGTCGCAGCGTTATACGATTTCAGTTCAGTTTCAGTATAGCTTTGAACTCTGAAACAGGCAGACGGCGTATGCTGATGCCGGTTGCGCTACAGCAACAACAGCAGCGATGACGAACCAAAACAAAATATATAAACAAACGCTGACAAGTTTCTGCATTAAAAATTGCATAGGAGGAAAGTCCTCAAACATAAAAAAAACCGAGTGTCAATTTGAATGCGTCACCCCACTATACACACACACACGCACATAAGCACAAGCACACTGCTTACCTTCTTTTGCTCCAATTCTTGTATGAGAACCTGAAAATTTAATATTTGGGAATCGGGTTAGTAAAATGTTTGTAAACAAAAGCGAAATTCAAACGAAATTGCGCTCTTTTTGCAGGGCGGCGCTGAACTAAAACGCCTGATCACCGACCTTTGCTGTCTCCTCCAGCGGACCCGCAGTCAGAAATTTCGATATTAGGAAGTACAATTCTGCAATAGAAATGATGCGGTACACATTAAATGCAACAAGTCGCTTGCCAAAATCACATAATTATCACTAAATTGCATTTATTTCAATGCGGCCATTCGCGCAGATTCTGCACTCACACGGGCCCAGGCCACTGAGGCTGAGGCCAGCCAGCCAGTCTGAGCATTTGGGCTGAGGCCAAATGGACGCCAAGTTTGTGCGGGTGCAGTTGATTTTGCCGTATAACGTACCTGGTACTATCACGTTATTTGAACTGGGCTGCCTGTTTTCCATTATTACACATTTTATTACGAAATTACAAAATTGTCGCACTGATATTCGCCTGAAATACTTTTTTCAGCTTCTTCTTCACTGTCACTACGAGTTGTCATTCAGGCCACGGCGTTATGAAAGTCACTGTGAATGTTAGCAGTTAATTTGGAGTGTTCGGTATGTTAACTAACATTTATGTTAAGAATTTGGTATTTTCAACTTGTAACGTTTTGGTCACACAAACATTTGCTGCAGTTGCTAAAAAATATTATATTATTATTTGTACGTATTATTTGTGGGTCCATGTTGTAAAAGTTCGGCTAGAAGCAACAAAGCGTGTCATTGAATGTACAATTCGCTAAAACAACACCATGGATTGCAATCTAGGTAGCGAAATTGGCCAGAAAATGCGCGTAAGTATTTTCGTCTTTTTCTCTACGCGAAAAATCAATGAACTCGTAATCAACTCGGTTTTTTTTTGTTGGCAATTTATTAATACTGGTAATAGAGTGCCGTAAAAGCGAAACTGCTTGAGTTGGGCACCGGCGGCTCGGCCGGCTTTATCGATGACGAACTGCCCGACTATGTGATGGTCATGGTGGCCAACAAACGCACCAAGCAGCAGATGAATGCCGAACTGAATCTCTTCCTAGGCGATCAGACGGATCTTTTTGTCACATGGCTGCACGAGGTGCTGCAGAAGCTGCAGGAAGTTACGCTGCCGTCCCCAAGTGGTGAGTCCCATCCAATTGCCATAATATTTAGCTAATAACATATCTGATCAGCTGGCAGCAAGAAGCGCAAGTCCCGTCAAGCCGAGGCGCCCAAAGCAAATTACAAAGACAAGGACAAGAAGGGCAGAGATAAAAAGCGGACGCATCGAAAATCCGGCGACGAGCTTAACAGTTCAGCAGATACTGCGACAAGATCAGCTGAGTCCGTGCCGGTGATTAGCTCTATAACGGACGTTTTTGCCGAGGAGCTGCTGGAAAGGGCCAAAAAGTCGCTCGACGAGGAAGATGAGCTGCTAATCAAGAAGCGAAAACACAAAGCAATAAACGATGAGGATGAGCAACCGCAGCCGCCCTCTCAGGAGACGATAAAAGATTTTGACATACCACCCATGTCAGAGATAAGCTCCACCACAACTAGTGGCAATCGCGAGAAGGATATAGCCGAACTGGCCGAAATACAGCGTAAGATATACGCTGCTAAGCAGCATCTGCGCCAGATTGGTGAATTGGACGATGAGAGCGACGAAGAGGAGCTGGAGGACCCACAGCTGGCCGATGATGTGCTAAATGTCAGCGAACAGGATGAAGCCGTTGTCAAGGACGCAACGCCGCCAGCACCTGCACCTGCACCAGCTGCAGCAGAAGCCAATACCAGCTCCACCACACGCAGAGCCAGGAGTCCAATTGTATTCAACAGGACTTCCGAACCGGCGACAGCTAGAGAAAAACCCAAACTCCAAACACAAGCTGCTGCCCAGCCAAAAGCCAGCGAGGAGCGGATAGAGCGTCGATCGGTGCACGAGCGTCTGGGCTGCAAACTTCAAGCAGCAGCAGCAGCCCGTAGCACAGCTGCTGCCAACGGCGCCAGAGCGGTCGCAGCGCGTGCAAAAGGAGCTCGAGCTTTATGTGCCGGCACATCGACGACGTGGCGAACAGCAGCCGCCGCAAGAGGAGAGTAAAAAGGTGGCGGTAGAGCGTGGTCGTGAGCGCAGCCAACGCAGTAACGAAAGCCAGCCAAGTCGCCGGCGGGAGCGACAAAGTTTGCGCAGTCGGCGCACGGCCAGTCGCAGCCGAAGTCCGGAGCCCAACTACAAGCATCGCGTTGGCTCGCGCGTCATTGTGGCAGTCAACAAGCCGCCGGAGCCTTCCGATGATGAGGATATACTAGACAAGCCCGTTAATTCGGTTATCAAAATCAAGCCACGACCGCAGGTGTCGCCGCGTAGGCAGGCCTGTAAGAATCTGTTGCTGCGCGCCGTTGCAGATGCACAGCGATCCACCATATTGGCCAAGACGACAACAACGCCAGCGATGGCAGTTGCTGCGTCTAAGCAACGAGCCACATCCGACCAGCCGGAGATTATCAGCTCCACAATGGGTAAGCGACGCTTGAATGACTCAATTGGCAGTGGCGCTGGCAAGGAGCTGTTCCGACGCAGTAGGCGTGAACTGGTGGTCAATGTGCTGCACCGTGATGGTAAACGCAAGCCACAAGCTGATCTCAAGCTGGTGACCGACATGTTGGAGGAGGAGTATGTGCCCAGCCTGAGTGTGGGCGAATATGAGTCGTATGTGCCGCAGCTGGTGCAGGATCTGGACACAGACATGGACATTGATTTGCATATAGAGAAATCGGCCGGCAGTTCGGCCGTCGCCTCTTCAGTTGTTGTGGCCAAGACTCAGTTTGTGGTCACGCTGAATGGCGATAAGGCGCTCGGCAATGCCGCCGCTGCCGCGTATCGCAAACGGTCGCGTATACGCACACCGTCGCCGCAGGTGTCCTCGACGAGCACCACAACCGTTCAGCTGCTGAGCGCTGAGCCCACATCAACGACCTGCTCGTCCTCAACCAACAACAGCAACAGCAGGCGACACAGCAAGTCGAAGCGTGCACGCAGCTCCTCGCCCTCTACGTCGTGCAATACGCCGCCGCAGAAGCCGTCGCGTAGTCTGCATCGAAGCGATGTGCTGCGGCAGGCGCAGGAAATCAAGAAGATCATCATCAACAACGACGCCGATGACGATGAGGATGAGGAACAGCTGCCACAGACGCAGCCGCTCAAGCGCACGCAAAGGAAACGGTTGAGCAACGGCTCCAAGGCGGCGTCGGCGGCCTCCTCCTCCCCCATCATTAATGACCTCAAGGCAGAATCCATCAATGTGCAGCCAGAGGAGAGCAATAGGTCGACAACGCCACCACTGCCACCCAAACGGCTGGACAAACGCTCTATAAGCATTGAGAAAGTACCAGCACCGGTTGTACCAGCAGTAAAAGCGGCAACTGTGGAGGCGCCTGCTAAGGTCAAGCACACGCCCATCCGCTTCAAGATTAGGCAGGAGGAGGAGCAGATGCAGAAGAGTCATCGCTCTGGCAGCAAGGATCGGGATTCATCCACGGAGCGACGTCGCATTTCTATACGCAACACCGAAGATCGCAAATACGACAATCTGCCGGCACGTAAGTGTTAACATTGCTGAAATTTAACATAGATTTTAACATTAAAATGACACTCTGTTAACGTAAGCTGCTTTTTACAGATTAGGCATTAGTACAAAGTAACATAAAGTTCACTTGCTTTTAATTTGTTTTTTTTTGGTAAGACAAAATGTAGTAAATTGTTTCCCGATCGTTTTCTTTTTTATTTGTGTGTGTTTCGAGTGGTCGTATATATTATTAACTCACTTTTGCCCAAAGCTTATCATCGTCGGACCGCAAAAGCAGACTGTAAGAACAAAACATTTTTGATGCGTTCAATATACAATTTAAAGAAGTATTAATCGTCGATGAGAAGATACAATGTAGCCAGTTCAAGAATACCCTTAATTTGTCAAGCTTTCGTTCAGGTATTTGCACTACACATTTAGTTTAGCAATTCAAGTTTAGCAATAACAGACGTGTTTTCATCGCTTTATTCCAGAGCTAAAGTGTGTTCTGTCGTTAAAGCCATTTTATATATCAGAAAATCGCTTTTAAACATTATCACTAACACATTTGATATGCTGAATTTAATTCGCAGTTAGTGCCGTCAGCGTGGACTCAACAGTTTTGAAGGTGACGAAGACAAAAGAACGTTGCAAGTACCATCCCAATTGCAGCAAGCAATTCTGCGAATATTATCATCCATCAGCGCCATGCAAATCCTTTCCCAACTGCAAATTCGCCGACAAGTGCATGTACGCGCATCCCAAGTGCAAATTTGACTTGGCCTGCATGAGCATCGACTGCAACTTTGGGCACAGTGGCACACGCGATCTCAGCCACGTACAGCTTGCGGCGCCGCCTTTGTGTAAGTGTGGCGCTATACCTACAAACTTGGACATTTCATTAATCATATGTTTATATCCATCGGCAGCCTCACATGTGATACCTGTGCAGAACTACAAATCGATATCAGCACCGACAACGGCATCTACAGCAACGACCATGTGCAAATACTATCCAAATTGCACAAAGGTTGGCTGCACGTTCTATCATCCGAAGCCTTGTCGCTATGGCAAGAACTGCATCAATAAGCTCGAGTGCATCTTTTATCATCCGGAAATGCAAAGCAAATTTAAGTGGGTTGCCTCGCTAGGCTAGGGAAAGTTGCTCGAGCAGCTGCCTTTAGCATTTATTATTTAGCGAATTATTATTGACTATCCTCCTATTCACAACAAACAATATCGGCAAACTAACGAAAACTACTCACAAATATGCGCAACAATTTTTATTAATATGCGAATTGTGTTTTATATTTTGTTTGATTATACACGCCCACTTATGGCATATTTAATATTTTATACTTTAGACATTAGCTCATGTATACAACAACCATCAAAACAATTAAATTTTCTGATTTGCGGATTTGTTGCATTATGTTACAACTCATACTCGTCTACATATGAACTGTACCCGTCATACAATAGTCGGTGAATAAAATTTAGCAATTTACTTGCTACAAATTGGATATCAACATTTGTTTAATTCCCAACTCATTGCATTTATTATAATATTATAGACAATGTGTTGCAAATCATCAAGTTTCACTGAGTGAAGGTCCATTTCCATATGCTTTGAAAATCTATAATTTTGCAATAAATAGTACATAGTCAGTCGTATCGCTAATTGTGCTTCAATCCAATAAATTTGAAATGTTTTAGCTACAATACTCGCGTGTATTTTATTTTAAATAAAACTCAGAATTACAAGCCGATCCTTATGAATAAATATTATTGAGTGCCAGACACATGCCTATAAATGTAAAATAGAAGCTATCGTTGTTAGTGGTAAAATAGCTTAACTTATATATGTATGTTTATCTCAGAAATAATTTGTAGATGTTATGAACGTATTTCCAGATTCCTTTTAAAAAACAAATTTCTATTCGTTTTTTATTATATATGTTTATTATCTTTTTTATTGAAAAAAGTCGACATTTTAAATACATGTATATATATATTTATATATATGTAGTACAGTCTCTTAAGTTTACGCTTAAAAATTGTAGAGCAAAATATTTGATTTACTTAAACAACTACGTACAATTAGTTCTCATGCTTTTTGTATAAGGCCACAATAACTGATATATATATATTTAGATATAGTTGCATATATAAATAAACATATATATGTATGTATATAGGATTTTATTTAGCTCAGCTAATTTAGTTTAAAAAGGGCATGCAAATCTATTTACAAAACATTACTTGTACATTATCGTATTTAAGCGCTTCCGCTTGGAATGTGTCGAATTCTGTTGCTCTTTCTAATTGCGTTTTTTATTTCGTGTTTTTGTTTCGGTTTCGTGTGCAGCTTTGCAACTTTGTTCGCAGCTTCCAGATATACTCGTTTATTCTGTTGAATGATATCGAATACTGAATCTAAACTGTAACTATGTAACGACTATAAAGTGATTGCCATTCAAACTACTTACTACAATAAATAGAAAACGGCATTATTAACTAACTAAAGCGTATGCATCAGGCCCAAGTCTGTTTTGAGGGAATGGTGCCGAGTTGCTCTGTGAAAGCCTGGCTGTTTTTGCTTAGCGAGCACCTTATAAAGACGAGTCTAACTAATTAGATGAACTTAGTACGAGAAACGGTAGCGCATTGTACTTATATGGGCGGATTTGACAATATCTTTTGTTTATATTGAGGCGGGGACTGTCGGGCAGGCTGGTTAAACTAAATAAGTCGTTCCTCCGGCGGCGGCTTGAGCACATTGTCCATTTCTAGCCTGGGATTGCAGTACTCCTGCGCGCTGGGACTGTAGGTGCCTCGCGTGGCGCGCTTATTCCGTGCCATTACCAAAAACGTGCCCAACAGTGCGCCAGCAATCAGAAGTAGCACAACAACAACCGGTATGACAATGATGGCAATGTCTGTGGTCGACGGACCGTCATCCTTAGCCGTGATCTAAGAACATACATATACATATATATTGTATAATAGCTACATATGTGGCCATGGCTTGGCATCATTTTTGGACTTACCGGCGCCGTGCAGTTTTTGCCCATGAAGCCCTCGGTGCAGTTGCAAGTGTAATCGGCCAGCTCACCGCAGTTCTCCGTGCACTGTCCGCCGTTGGCGCAAATGTTGGGCGTATTGCAGGGATCGGTAAAGTTGCAGAAGGCGCCGCAATGCGGCTTCTGGCAGATGCACTTGAAGCTGCCCGGCATATTGAGGCAGCGTCCAAGACCGCCGCAGTACTCCACACCCTGGATGCATTCGTCTATGTCGGTTTCGCAGTGCACGCCCTCGAAACCAGTGGTCTGGCAGTTGCACTGATAGTCACCCACGAGATCGAGACACTGGCCGCCATTCAGACAGGGATTCGATGCACACTCGTCGATCTCCTCCTCGCACAGACGACCCGTGTAACCCAGGCTGCACTTGCAATTGGGTATCTGTGAATGCAAAGCGGTTACAAAATGTGCCTCAAGTACATTACATTTGGTGCTTACAGTATTGCTGGTTAGACAGAGGCCACCATTGGCACATGGCGTCTTCTCGCAGAAGGGCGTGTCACATAGCGCACCCTCAAAGCCCGTCGAGCAGGTGCAGGTAAAGTTATTGCCGGTTTGAGCATCTAGAAAGCAAGACAAGTACGAATTTATAAGTTAATAAGACAGTTTTTTGTATGACTTAGTTAATATATCACTTACTAAATCCATCCTCACAGGTGGAGTCATTGCGACAGGGCTCATTCTCGCAGGTCATCTGCTTCAGCGCATTGCACTGCGGACCCGTGTACTCATCCGGACAGTCGCAACGGTAGGCGGCTATCAGATCAGTGCAGTTGCCGCCATTCTGGCAGGGTTGGGCGGCGCACTCGTCGATGTTCTGCTCGCAGTAGCGACCCTCGAAGCCTGGCTGGCACTCGCACAGGAAGTTGGCCACCTGGTTGATGCAGGTGGCGTTGTTCTGGCAGTTCGTGTCGATGCATTCGTCAATGTCCGTGGCGCAGTCGTCGGCCTCGTAGCCCGCCTGGCAGGTGCATGCGTACTCCTCATTGGGGGCATTGCAGTAGCCGCCGTTCTTGCAGTCCGCCTGGAAGCACAGAACGCAGCCCTCCTCGGGCCGTGACGAGTTCAGGCGGAACTGCGCTTGCAACTGCACGGACACGTTCTCCGTGGGCGGATAGAGTTCGGCATTGGCGAAGTAGGGCAGCAGCAGATCACCGACACGAGCCTCGCCCAGACAGCCCTTGAACTGGGAGCCCTGCTGCGAGGATTGCGTGGAGCCGCGCAATTGACGCGACTCGGGCATGCCGCCCAAATAGACCTGGGTGCTGCTGGAGAGCAGCTCCTGGAAGGCCACCTGATCGATGTCCGTGGAGAAGCCGGGCGTGGGATCCACCATGGACTCCCAGCCCTTCCAGCCGCCTTCTAATTTGCCACCGTGCGCACGCAAATAAATGCGACTCCATTCGCCATCGGTGTTCTCCTTCTCGAAGCGTCCGGACTCGCCGATGTGCAGCTGCGTCAGCTTCCAAGTGACCGTGACGCGACCGCCATTGACGCCAATCTCAAAGAAGCTGTCGTGGTTGTCAATAAAGAGCAAAGTGCCGCCGGCGCGCGTCCTATAGGCAATCTCAATGACTGGCTTGAGCAGAGGCTGTTTCGCAACGCCAGTCTCGTCGGACAGCTGCTCCTTGAAGTAGGAGAAGGCCAGGGGCGCATGCTCCTGGCCCGTGAATGTGATGTTGGTGAGGCACTCATAGCCATCGTCCAGATTCTGGCAGACACTGCTGCCGGGACAGGTAACCAGCTGGCAGAACTCAATCTCCTGACAGTCCTTGCCCTTGTAGCCATTTGGACACTTGCAGCTGTAGTCGTTCCATGTGTTGCGGCACTCGGCATTGTGCTTGCACGGATTCTTGCGGCACAGATCGTCGGATACCTCGCCGGGCAGCACGGACAAGCGATCAATGCTGACAGCTCCGAAAGGCTTGGCGTTGACGTTGACATCGGTCACGTTCAGGGGATACATCTCGACGATCATGTTGAGCGAACCATTGCTTACTTTCACATCCTGTATGATGCCCTTGAAGTAGTCTTTGCTATCGTCCGTCTCCTTGGAAGCCGTGCCACTAGCGGCCACGTTGCTATCGTCCAGGCCCGGATCCGTGCTGGCTGGCAGCAGAGATTCGCGTGTTGGCGCCGGCCCGCCCAAATATAGCACCTGTGCGTCCAGCAGACCCGTCGTCGACAGCGTCTTGCGGAAGTACTCGGTGCCATTGAGCTTGACCTGCACCAGTGTCTGATTGCGCACCACCTCGATGAGATGGTTGTAGCCATTGTCCAGCTTCTGGCCACCCACCGTATATGCCTCCGGCGTCCCATTGAACTGCATCTTCACGAGCAGCTCGCCGCCATGCAGCTTGGCTGCCACATACGAGTCGCCAATATCTGTGGAAGAGGTACGTTCTAATTGAGCTACATCATATCATGTTGAGCAATTCGGGTCACTCACTCTTTGTGGGCATCTTGCGTGGATCGCTGCCCAAGTAGAAGACCTGACCCGTTGGCTCACGCGTCCGTATGAACATGGATATGTCTAAAATGGAACGAATGGCGCGTCTGGCCACATCTGTCGTCTCTACAATGACGGCCGAGTGCGTCGTATTCTCATGCCCAAAGGTGCCAGCTGTCATATCTGCATGGGGATACCAAAAAGTTGTAATTAATAAACATAAATAAACGATAAAGCAAGGAGACACAACTTACTGTGCTGGCAGGTGTGGCCAAAGAAGGGCCTGGGACAATGGCAGGCGAAGGTGTGCCACAGATCTGTGCACTCGCCATTGGAGTGACAGGGATTGGGTTTGCATTGCTCAGTGCGTGGACAGCCGCTCTGTACGTATGACAACTTGGTACTCTCATCTGTATCGTGCTCGTTGTGCTCATCGGGAAAGATCCATTTGCCGTTCACGACCACATCCTGCATGCAGCCAACAAAGCTCGAAGGCTGATGTGTCAGATGGCGTAGATATGACTTCAGGTTGGGTATGGTGCCGCCCAGATAGGTTAGCGGAAACGAGGGCTGGCTATTGTTGGCCGTTTCATAGGAGCCGACGGGAAAGATAGCCTGCTCGTCGTTAGCAGAGAGTACCAGATGCGACGTATTGATGGCCACAAACACTTTGTGCCAATTGCTATCGTTTAGCTTGGAGCCAATGAAAACGCCCTCCCATTTGTTTAGCAGCGACGAGTGCAGATTCAGGCGTCCATTGATCAATTCCAGGATGTAGCTAACGGGCTCGTTCTGACCACCGGAGGTGCCAAAAGCCAGCACGCCATTCGGCAGCGTTGTCTTGAACTGCAAATTGATGTCGTAGCCCTCGTCGCGTTGCGTCTTAACCGTTATCAGGCTGCTCACGACCATGGACAGAGTGGTGGTCTTCTCGCAGGTGTCGCCCTGGAAGCCGTGCTCACACGAGCAGTTGAACAGATGGATGGTCTCGTTGACCAAGAAGGGGCGACAGGTGCCGTTGTTGAGGCAGGGTCCGCTGGTGCAGCCAATCAGCGGCACCGAACAGTTCTTGCCACCAAAGTTGGCATCACAGTCGCAATCGTAGTCGTTAATCTGATCGATGCAGGTGCCGTTATGGCAGGGATTATAGCGATCGCACTCGTCAATATTAATCTCACAGTGGGTGCCCTCAAAGCCCGGATCGCATTCACAGGTGTAGGTGCCAATCTGCAAGTACAAAATGTAAAATTGAGCTGATTCTCCCAAGTTGATCACATTGAGATGCACTTACTCCATCATTGCAGGTGCCATGCTTGGTGCACGGATTACTCTCGCACTCATTAATGTTAATCTCACAGTTCTTGCCAATGATGCCCGGCACGCAAACACACTCGTACCTAGAGGAAGCGTAGGGTTACTGTCTGGTTGAATTCGCATGCTAATCCCGACTTACCCGCTGGCATTCTCATAGCTGAAGGGCTGGCTAAACACCTTGGGCAGGTCCATGACTCTGCTCAGTTGATACAGCGTGGAATTGGAGCGTTCCAGGCAGGTGCTATTGTATTGACAAGGATTGCTCTCGCACTCGTTGATGTCCTGCTCACAGTTCTTGCCCTTGTAGCCCGCGTGGCACTCACAGAAATAGTCCTTCACCTGATCTATGCACTTGGCGCCATTCGTGCACGGATTCGAGACGCACTCATCAATGTTCAGCTCACAGTTCTTGCCCTCGTACCCAGTGCCGCCGCAATCGCAATGGAAGCCACCCAATTCGTCAATGCAGAGGCCATTGTTGAGGCAGGGCGCCGAGACGCAGTCATCGATGTCGATGTCACAGATGCGACCCGTCATGCCGGGTATGCAGGAGCAGGTGAAATTGTTGATCATGTCAATGCAGGTGGAGCCATTCGAGCACGGATTGCTAATGCACTCATCAATGTCGATCTCGCAGTTCTCGCCCTGATAGCCCGGCTTGCAGTCGCACTCGTAGGCATTGATCTGGTTGTGTTCAAAATAGGTGGTACATCATTAAGACATATTGGATAGTTAGGATTAAACAGAAAACTGGCTGAAAGCGATGACTTTTTTTTGGATGGAGAAGTAATTTACATTGGGTGAAAGTGATAAGGAATGACATGAGGGTGCATCAGAAGCATCTATTTAATTTTTTTCTGCTTATAATATTAAAAGGGAACCATTTTGCTCGATTAGCCTTTCCTTGAGGAAGAAAGGCAAATATATTTAAATCATATATGTAATGATTTCAAAAATTGACTACTGGATAAATTCAATTAACCTTTGATTTGCTTTTAGGATTTAATGGATTAAGCGTGTTCCTTAGGTCAATTGGGATATCATTTAGAATTAGCCAGATCAAAAGCAATAATCAATATTTTAAAATACACATGGAATGTATGTATAAAGAATGTCCTATATATATACATATATAAACATACATTGTTTAATGATAGCTTCACATATAAGGATGGCAGTTCTACGTTTAGGTTTGGATGGTTTAAGTAATATTATTACAAAGCTACAACTATTTGACACTGCGATCGCACACAGAGGACTCATAGAGCCAACTCACTTGTCTCAGTATCCGATGCTTTCCGTATTTAAAGAAAAACAGCTAATTACATTTTAGTAACTAGAGACTCAATGCAGAATGCTTAACGGCTACAAACTTACCTTGTTGTGGCAGGTGGCGCCGTGCAGGCACGGGTGACTGAGGCACTCATCCACATCGGAGTCGCAGTGGATGCCGGTGAAGCCGGGCGTGCAGTAGCACTTGTAGGAGCCCTTCTCGTTCTTGCAGATGCCATTGCCGCAGATCTTGGGCTGCAGGACGCACTCGTCCACGTCGTTGGCACAGTTGCGACCCGTCCAGCCACGCTGGCACTTGCACTCGTAGTCGCCATTGGGCAGATCGAGGCACTCGCCATTGTTCTGGCACGGCTGCGTGGCGCACTGATTGCACACTTTGTTCTCGGGACAGATGCACTGGTTCTGGGCGCAGACCATCGGCTCCTGGCAGTTCAGCGGCGAACAGCTCTCGGCCTTCTCGCAGCGATCGCCGGAGTAGCCGACGGCACAGTAGCAATGGGTGCCATTCATGGAGCAGGTGCCGCCGTTGAGGCACTTGCCATTCGTGGCATTGCAGTTGATGGGCGTCAGAGCCAAGGCGGTGGCGCCATCTGCCGTGCTCTGTTGACAGTTGTAGCCTGAATGTCAAATGGAATTTGAGGTTAGCTTGCGAACGTACTCGAGTAGCTTTTGTTTCTAACTGTACTTTATATTTGCTATGTATTTACCTTATAAACTAAGTGTAATAAGTAAAAGAGATACTACGAGTCTACGTACATATTTACAGTTAATATAACAAGGGTTGCACTACAAGTGTACAGAGCAACTGTGGCAGTTTCGATAAAAGGATCTAAGAATAATACTGAAAGTTTTCTATGACTAATATAAAAAGCATAAAGTTAATATAAAGTTCAGTAATCGCTTGCAAATTTTTACTTGTCTAGAGATTATAGCTGAAATCTTAAGAGAACTAAATTACTATTTTAGAATTTGGGTTAACATTATAATATCTGAACGATCATTCTAGCTTAGACTTCAACGAATCTGTGAGGACTTGCAGTGCAACCCTGGATGATATTGTTGTTGCCAAACCTGTGTATCCACTAGCACATATACAGGTATAATTGTTACTATATCCCTGGCAGGTGCCACCGTTCAAGCAATTTTCTTGGGGACATGCATTCAGTGGGGCCGAGCGTTGGGTTGGTGCTTGTTGTTGTTGTTGTTGTTGCTGTTTGTTTAGTTTACTATTTGTTCTTGTTGTTGTTGTTGTTGTGTTGGTTATTGGAGGTTTTGTTGTTGTTGTAGCAATGGTTGTAGGAATAGCTGGGGTTGTGATTAGCATTGCTGTTGTTGTTGCTGTGGTTGGCAGTTCTGGTGTCGGTGTGGTTGTTGTTGGCAGGCAATGACCAATGGGGCCTACATATACATATACATATATAATTCGCATTGCCATGCATATATGTACAGGATAGTTACATTTGCCAGCCAATTGGTGGGTGTATGTGTGTGTGTGTGTATTTGTACATATTTAAAAGTATTTTGGATTAGTTTAAAGCGATTTAATTATGGGGTAAATGTCAAACAAGCGATGGTTAAAATTATTGCAATTCGACTATAGGAAAAGAAGCGATGCTGATCCTTTTTCAAACTTTAAGCCTAGTGACATTTTATCTAAATATTTCTCTAAAATTAAAGCCAATTTATCCATTAGATGTAACAGTCGAATATGTGTGTATTTAGTTTGTTATGAATTTGTCATTCACAGTGAAATTTAATCCCAGCTATTATGTGAATTTTTAAAAACTTAATATTATTAAATTATTGAAAATATAATATGTATTTAATTTGGATTTGTCAGTAAAGAAAATGATTGTCCCTTTAATTTTTAAATATTTTTAATACTCATACAAATATTATAAATTTAAAATTAAAATGATTGGTAACTAACCATTCAAAAGACAATTTTTGAAAGTTGAACTAATAAATGCTAATTTAGAGTGTAATTGAAAATCTGAATTAAATTAGGCCCATGTTGAAAAGTTCTTTTTAAAAATATATTTGGAGGTGTATCACATTAAGCTCAACGAATTCCTGGACTTTAAATTCTGTATTTTACTTTGGCTAGCACGGATCTACATGTCTAATATGTTGGGTATTATGGGTACTTGAAAAACAAGCTAAATCTTCAACAACTACTTCAAGTCTGGACCTGAGCAACTGTCCACCTACTCAATTTGAGCTCACAACGCTTGCGCTTGAGCCACTCGGGTGATATATAGCGTTTCTTCTTGCCACTGGCGCATAGTATGCTCGATTCTAAGTTCTCCTCGCCCATGTCCAGTGGAGTCGGAGTTGGCAGCTCCAAATCGGTAGCTTTTGTTAATTCAAGGTTGTTAAAATAGAGAGAGAGAGAGAGAGAGAAGGATGGCAACCATTTAAGTCTAAGCCCATCTCGCAGTCTAAGCCAAAAACGAACGAATTGCATGCGCCACACCACGAGCCATGTAAACCATATATGAGGACTCAGAGTCATGTACTCACCCGATGTGCCTGGCTTACACATACACACGCCGCCAACGCACTCCGAATCGATGGGACACTGCTGGGCGCAGCTGGGCCCCAGCTGGCACAGTTCGCCGCTGTATTCGGGCCCGCAGATGCACTGGAAGCCGATGGCCTTGTCCACACAGGTGCCGCCATTGAGGCACTGCTGCGTCTGGCAGCTGATGGGCTGCTCGCAGATCTCGCCATGCCAGCCATCCAGGCAATAGCACGTGTAGGCGCCGTACGTATCGTAGCAGCGTCCTCCGTTCAGGCACGGATTCTGCTCGCACTCATCGATGTTGGTCTGGCAGAAGGCGCCCATGTAGCCGGTGCCGCTGCAGTCGCAGTTGAAGCCATTGATGCTATCGATGCAACTGCCATTGTTCTGGCACGGCTGCGACGCGCACTCATCCATGTCAATCTCGCAGCGGCCGCCCGTATAGCCCCTCGGGCACTCACAGGTGGGACTGGTGCTGCCTGCGAGCACCACGCAGGCGCCATTGTTCAGGCAGGGATTCGACTGGCACAGCGGATGGATGTTGACCTCCGTCTCGCAGTGCTCGCCACTATGATTCGCATGGCAGACGCACTGATAGTCGCCGCGGGAGCTCTCGCGACAGGTGCCGCCATTGTTGCACGGATTCTTGGCGCACGGCGACCCGTTATCCTTCTGGCAGTTCTTGCCCGAGTAGCGTGCCGTGCAGCTGCACTCATAGCCATCGGCACTCGACGTGCAGGTGCCGTGTCCCATGCAGGGATCGTTCAGGCAGTAGTTGTCCTGCATCCGCGTAAACAGCTCGTGGTCGCTGCAGGGTCCGTAGGAGAGTGGACAGACACCGAAGACGGCATTCTGCTTAGATGCATTGACGAACTGCAGTCCGGGACCATCGAGCAGGCAGCCCGAGAACGAGTTGCCCAAGATCAGAATGGCCAGCTCGTTGCCAATGTCCTGATTGGTCAGGAACTGACTGTTGTACGTCGAGTTGGCTGCAATTACAATGGAAATATATGCATGAATAACTTGATAGTAATGCAACTTGCAATGAGTGCTGAACATTTTATGGAAGTTCTCATCAAGTCACGTAAATCAGGCTCTAATAAAAATATGCATACTTTCACGTTCTCCTTTTCAGTTGCAAATTTATCTGAAGGCAAGTCATCATAGTTTTTTTTTTAATTTAAGCTTACATTTCTTAAATATTTAAATCACAATCAAAATTGCGTGCAAAGAAGTTATTAAAATTGTAAAAACAATTTGGCAATCTACAATCAATATATTTTGTGACTTTACAAGAGAAAACGTGGAAGAAAAAGCTTTAAACTTTCATGATTAGTTAATTGTAAAATATCTAAACACAAAGTATTGTATTGAAAACTAGATACAATTAAGTTTTTTTACAGTAAGGTCTTTTAATTTGCGCTCAACACGCAAGAGCTACTGAATAGATTTCGATTAAAAAAAAACTAGTTTTAATATAAAAGGTTGAAAACCTAATTAAACACATTCCGCATGGAAGTGAAAAAGTTGTGGGATGATTGAATTTGTTGCTAATATGTTACGATCATGCATTATTCCAAAATAAATAATTTATTTTGTTGAAGTATGTTATCCGGAACTTAATTAAAAGTCTTTGATTAGACGTTATTAATTTTTTTCATTTTAGGTCTTTGCGGTGAAGAAACAAATTTGAATCATTAAATTTCCATAATATTTTGGGCAGGTAACGTTTTTAATATGTTGTAAACTAACTGCCTAACAGATATCTATTTACTCTCCATAATAAACAGTTATAAATATAAGTTCTCGTAGTGCCGGGACAGATCAAGATTATTTCATTTGATCGATAACTCATCCCGTTCAAAAGTTATCGATAAATTTTGATTTCAGACTAGCGTTTTTGGGCCATAACACAAAAGTTATAAGAGCTAGAAGCACTTAATTTGGCATTTATAATCTCGAATAGCATACCCATGTAACAAATATTTCACTTTTTGGATATCACCCCCCAATCCCCCAAAAGTTCAAAAAACGTATTTTTGAAGGTACGACCGTGCAATTTGGATTGGATACACACTTTATAGTTAATGCTATGTCTTAAAAATTTCAGAAAGATCGGACAATAAACAGAGAAGTTATTTAAGATCTAACTTTCCAATGTGTGGGGCTCAGTGAAAAAGCAAGATAACTGTTTAAACCGCTTGCACTGCTTGTACTGCAGCATGTGTGTGTTTAGATTAGTATGAATGATTGTAAGGACTGGGTTCAGGGTATCTCCTAGTCGGGCACTCCCGACTAGAGCACTCCTACTTGTGTTGTTTTCAATTTGGCACGTTGCACGACGGCTGAGCATCTATCTGTATCTCTATCTGAAATTGTTAGATGGCTACTTACCAAATATAATTGCCTCACGATCCACATGCAAATAGAGATTGCCGTACTCGTATTTGAATTGCAGCGTATGCCAGCGATTGTCCAGCAGCTGGTAGGGCAATCTGACGTCGAGGCGATTGTTTAGGCCGATGACGGCCGGTCCGGCTAGGGAGACTTGCAGGAAATCGTTGAGCACTGAGATTACAATTGAGTTTTTGTTGTATTGCTGGGCGAGTATTTCACCGCCGCGGCACGAGCGGAAACTGATCGCCGAGTGGTCCCAGGTGGGCATGGGCGTCTGCAGGCGCAAGTAAGCGGATCCATTGAAATATGCCTCCTTCGTATGCACTTCGACACAGGCGACATCTGCAAAGCGAACGAACAGCAGTTAGAGCTGGGTTAGCAAATAGCAAAAACAAGAAAACAAAACTTGGACAAGGCCAGCAGCCGCTAATCGCATTTGATTACAGGTCAAGTAAACGAATAGCTAAAAAGAGGCACTGTTACTGCTGCATTTGTAATTGCACACTTCCTCATTTGTCGCGTCTTTCGCATTTGTGCTTTATTGGGCACACGGCGAATTGGCCAGGAAAGTGTTTCAAGCCAAAACTAGCATTGACCAAATTGGAAAAGTTGCCGGCCCAAATGCCACCTAATGTTAATCAGTTGCTCCAAACATCGCACACAACTTTCATTTGCGCTGGCGGCGCAGAATCAATTCGCCTTTCCTCTTCTTTTTTTCAGTGTACACACAGTGCACACAAATGTACATATATGTTGCGTGTTGGGGCAGCAAGCAGCTCATTTCAAGTGTTTTCCTTAAAGTTTGTGCTTTTCAAAAGAAAACAACAAGCAACCAGCTCTTATGCCGCAAAAAAAAGAAGCAAAATCATAATAAAAGCGAGCTGTTTGTTTTTTTGCTCTTCAAGTTGAAAAAGTTGAAATGACGAGAAAGAAAGTTGTACTTGGGAAACGGTAATGCCAAATTTTTTAGAAACATAAAAAAGTAGTAAGCAATTGCTGCTTAATTTTCGCCGATTTTCTATTGTTAAACATATAATTAATTATGATATTATGGATTAAAGTAACTCATTTCCATATTTCTAAAGAATCTGAATCTTTTGTGCCATTGAAGATGTGAGTTGCTCTATTAATCTTTTTCTAATACTAAGAAAAATATGCTTATTGCGGAAATGAATATATTTTTATAACTAAATGATTGTGGATATTAAAAAATATCTAGTGGATTAATTACATATTATTACTATTATCACAATTATATTATTATTATATTAGGCTATCATGCGATTTTGAAAACAAATTGTGTACTAATAATAATGTGTAATAATTTGATTCATTGAGTTGCTAATAAAACAATTTTTTTATTAATTTAAAGTATATTTTTTACGCGTTTTTCCAAGTAAAATGTCCATTTTGTATTATATGCATATTTACAATATTTACTTGGCAAACTTTAGTTGCTTGTTTGTTGTTTTTATCTATTCTTCAATTTGATTTGTTTGCCTAGCCACACAAATGGCGCTTATCTTTTAATAATATTTTTCAGCATTAAGCAAACAATACAAATATTTATTTGTGTATATTTATATATATATTTATACATACGTATAGCAAGTAGCGTATCAACTCTGTCTGCAAAGCAGCACACAAACTTTGGGCAAAATGAAACTGTCGAAAGTTTTGTAGCTAAATAATACGAGTACTTACATATATTTATACAAACTGTATATATACATATGTTAACACTTCTGTTTGTATTTTTGAGAGCTGGTTTCAATGGCATTGGCTAAGTGGCTGTTGCTGTTTAGCAAACAACAAAAACAGATTCAGCAATAAAATTGGCAGTTTAGAAGTTGTGCTAAGTGGCTGAAGGCGCAATTTTGTCATAAATCTAAAATTGGCTTCTATGAACAAAAAGGTTTTTTGTCTTTAGTTTTTAGTTGTAGTTTAAATATATAAAAAGAAACAACAAGCAACTCTGACTCTGAGACCTTTGCTGCGCTTTGGCCTGCGCCCTGACAGGGCAGTTGGCTTAGAAACCGTTTAAAACAAAAATGCACACAAAGCTTTGACCAGACCTCGAGACCACCCTTAGAGCAGGTGAGAACATTATGAGGGCATCGATTTTGTTGCGCCGCTTTTAAAACAATTTTATTCGCATTTAAAGGCGATTTAGTCTGGTTCTTTGCAGAGCTGGAAACGTTTTGCTGTCATTTGGTTTTGTCTTCTTTTTTTGTTGTTGTTGTTTTTTTTTGGTATTTCCACTCGTATTTGTGTGTCAGCGCGTTGAGAGGCAGGTAAGTAAATGAGACAGTAAGTAAGCCGTAGGTAAAGTAGCTCATAATTATATTATACTCACGTACGAAACTGTGCAGAAAAATACTCAAAAAGCTACAAAACGCATGCAAGAATGCTGTCGTCGCAACAATTTCACACCTCAGATACCCTATTTTAAATTAATATGATGTTGATTTTGAAATTAGCATAAAGTCTATAGAGATCTTGAGAAGATCTTGAGGGTGTTGATCCAAATGAACACACGCCAATACTATTGATGAATGATTATCAAAATTTTAATTAGATTTAATAAAATATAGATCTGTAGACTAAAATTTGATTTTAAAAACAAATCTAATACTAAAATTTTAAGAAATATGTGGTTTTTGAATTTTTTAAAGGAATATACTTTTCACAGAAATCAGCTTCAAATATGCATTTTTTTTATTTTTTACCGTTGAAAAACTTTTTTTTTTTTTAAGTATAACCATTTAATGAAAAACTTTATAATATTTAAGCGAAACCTTTCTCATGTATTGGGCAGCTCTCGAAATCAGCGGAAACTGATAGAAACTATTCTTGGGGGAAAAAAACCTGTCAATTACAAAGTAAAACCGCAAAGCTAGCTTTTATAAAGGTTAAATAGAAAATATTTAAACACAACGTTTTATACTGTTACAGCAGTTATTTATTGCTGATCTATTACTTTATAGGGCTTTGCCTGCATACGTTTGTCATACCCTTTGAACAGCTTCTAACTATACTGGGTAGACAGAAATGAACGCGTCTGAGAAAGAATTACTTATTGTATATGCTGTATGTGTAGACATGCGCTTTTGTATAACAGCATTGGCCTTTTGTGTTTAGCCGTAAACGAAACGAAACGAACGGAACGGAAATTTCATAATCATAAGCGTACGAATGCGAAATAGCAAAGAAGAAGAATTTTTGTTTTCGCATTTTCGACAACTGTTTTCATGCGTCTGCTTCTTCGTCTTCGGCTCATGAATGAATCGACAATATGACGACAGCGACTGAGACTCGGACTTGGAACGAGATCTTGAGCTGAGAGCGAGCGAATTTTCAGTTTTTAGCGGTACCATAAAAGAAACAGTTGTTAATAGCTCTTTTTTTTAGGGGAGCTAGGCTAGCGACTCTGCAAAGTTGAAGCTTAATGATGTCTAAATCGCTTTGTGCTTTAAGCTGGGCGTGTCAAATGGTCGCCATAGAGCAAATTTAAATACTCGCAACTTAATGGGCACAAAGAATTTCTAGCCATACACATTCTAATGAGCAATTGTCACAATAGCTCGTTTGGACACAATTTATGTTTGCTCATCAAAAATATGCGTAAAAAACGAAAGAGGGTAACAACACTTTGTATTATTGGATCATTCACTATACCTTTCTTTTTGTATTTGCATATTGTATAAAAGATGGGTAAAAGTATACTGAGAATTCAGTGAAGAAACACTAGGACAATAATGTATAAAGCAATAATTTTATAATTGGAGTTTAATGAAGATCGGACTAAAATAAAACCATGGTCTATACCTATTTGAATACGCATTTCCAGCTACTTGTATTAATCTATATAAAAAATGATTTTTTTTGCATTAAACGACAAATAAGGTGAAATTTTTATTGAATTGTTTTACATAAAGATATTTTTGTTTAATTCTAATGTTTTTTTATTTTAGAATACATTTTGAAAATTGTTTGTCATCATTTATTTAGGTTATTAGTCGAAATTTTAAAAATATATGCCCTTCATAGGTGCATTTCAGAAGAAACTCGGCCACTTTAGTTTATTAACATCAATAATGAAAACACATTACCTATTTTAAAGGCGATTATAAATATTCCCATACCTGTTGTTGTTGCAATCCGTTGCAATCTGTAGTTATATCATTATTCATTTCGCATTTCCCCCAAGTACTATTTTCACAAATAATTAAAACGCAACAAAAAGTGATTTATGCAAATGCAATGTCGAAAGCTGTGCCAAATACTTAGTGTATGTGTGTGTGTGTTGGAGAGACAACAACACTAACAACAAAATTGTAGCTCAGACTCCCGACACGCCCACTTAAGGCGCTGTTAAGGCGAAAGACCCAGTTACCAAACACTTATACACTTCCATTGCAAATCTGCATAAGTATGCATGTAAATTAGTTCAGCTTTGGGCCCCATGCATTTGCATTTGCATTGCATTCTCTAGTATGACTAATCAACATGGCTAACAGACACACACACACACACACACATACACTCATGGCATTGCATGTTTGACGCGATTTATTCGCTGTTTTGGTTTAGCTTGTTTTCATTTCTGCAGCTTTGGCGTTTTCGGTTTGTTTCTTGTGCTCTCCCAACTTTCTAAGCCACGTTAGCGGGTTTGTTGTTGTTACAACTGCAACCATCATCAATCCACCCCCCCCCCCAACCACAACAACGAATCACCCACCCACCCTCTGGCTAGCCAAATGGCCACAACAAAAAGGCCAAAACGTTGCTCAGCTGCGTCGCTGGCTCTGTTTGTGGGTCTGTTTTTTGGTCATACTTCAATTGTTTTGCCATTGGTTGCCTCACAGACAACCAACACACACACACACACATACGATCACACACACACACACACATTGCCTTATTATTATTGCGGCCGTTGTTGTTATTGCTTTTAATTTTTGCTGTAAATACTTTTTGTTTTTCTGTGCTTTTTGTGTAACGAACGCCTACGAAAAAATTTCATTTTTCACTCACTTGCTGTTGTTGCTTGTCGGATGTTCCACAGTTGCATAAATTACTTTTGGCGCTTTTGCACGGCTCTTACTTTTTAGCCATTTTAATTTGTTAACCGTAATAGCTATAGCAACCGACAGCATCATTTGTAATTTATCACAAATATTTAATTGCATTTTAATTGCCAGCGTTTTCGGTATAGTTTTTTCAGTTTTCCGTTTTCGTTATTGTTATTTGTTGTTTGAATTTGCCTCCATTCATGGAAAAGTGAAAACGTGTCGCGATTAAAGTTTAATTATAGTTTGGCGATAATGCGATTATCGAAATTTTCAGACCTTTACATTTTTGAGCATGTTTAGAAAGAGAGAGAGAGAGAAAGCGAACTTTATCTATGAGTAATATTATTTTAACAAGCAAACAATAGAAATTACTAATGAACGATAATACATCTAAAGTAAGTAAATAAACCTATTATAATATAAGTTACAAGACTTGTTATGAATAGGTTACATGATTTAATTATAATTAAATATATACACAAAGAAAAATTTTAAGGCAAAGAAATATATTATGCGAAGTACATATAGTACTATTTAGATATGCTTACATTGAGTATTATTTTTGGTAAATAAAATAATTACTTATTATTATTAGATCTTTAGTTGTTTGAAAGTCATTTCTAGATGCTTGTTAGCCTTATATTTGCTTGTGTTTCATAGAAGATCCCAAATTCTAAATTCCCAAAATTTAATTTTAAATGCAGATCCAATATAAAGCCCAAGCCCTGATGAAAACTGCTTCGGGATCGAGAATCTGATCAGTTTTGACGAAGTTATTGGAGTTTTAAATGTTTGAAAGGCATTTCTAGAGACTTGGTACCATAAATACGTATGTAAGTATTTCATTCTTGGGAATCTATAAAAATACAATTATATACCCAGATCAGGATTTGAAAACTAAATACTTTCAATAAGTTTTTGTAAAAGAACCCATCCTTAGGAACAGTAAACAAACTTACCATTTTTCCTAGATGCTTTTCGTTTTATATTTTAACTTTTGTCAATAATACCTAAGAGTAGAAAACTGTGCAATAGAAGCTGTACAGTAACTGCATGATAGTAGAAATTTCTCTTCTTATCAGTTGCGCTCGTTGTAGTTGCATATCTGAAGAGTTCAGTTCAGTGTCTTTGAAAAGATTCTTTTGTTGAAGCAGTTCGAAACGAGTCTCATTCCCATTAGAAGACGGCAACCGCTTTGGGATCTTTCATGTCTGAGTGCGCTTTATATTCCGACTTGGTAATCATTTGTGCAGACACCTTTGAGTGCAAACACACAGCAACAACAACAACAGCAGCAACAACAACAGCAGCAACAACGATAGCGATAGCGAGTATAACAAAGCCAAAGTCTCTCAACAAATTAGTTCCCACACAAATTTCCGCCTGTGCTTCTAAGAATGCCAAGTATAGACGTTTTAAATATTTAAATAAATACGCTGGCTGACTTATAGTGCAGGATTATACAATAGGTAGACGATTATAACAATAACAACTAACACATGCGAGGGAAAAGCTAATTAATTTTGATAAATAAACGCGTCACATGAACACAACGCGTTGAAAACGCGCACAAAACGCTTGGGAAACGCACGGTAGCACCCACTTTAAACTAGAAGAGGGGGCTGGCAACCTTTAGTCAGCGGAACTCCACACCGTTCTCTGCCATGTCATGGGTTGAGCAGTTTCTGGGAATAGCAAACGCGCCCAAAAAGCTTAGAATTGGGCACAAAGTGGAGTCACTTTTAGCGCCGCTCTTGCGCTGACGCGACGCGACGCGTCTGGGAACCAGTTTTTGTTTGGTTTTTTGTGGCAACAACAATTGGACGCAGCCGCAGCCGCAACAACAGATACAGATACAGATACAAACAGCCCTTGTGTGTGCGCTCGTGTTCCAGAAGACCCGTTCGGCCAAAGTGGCACAAAGCAATGAACTGTTGAAAACGGCCTGAGAATCTTTTCCGGTGCCCGGAACAGTCTGAGCAAACAAACACAGACACAACAGCAACAGTCGAAAATGGCCAAAAAGCTGGGACTGGCTGCATTGTGGGCGTTGTTGCACTGTGGAATGGAAAGCCAAAGCTGCATTATATCAAAAAACTGAATATGCTAACCATATGCAATTGTGTTGAAACTGATGCTTTGACGTTCTTTTGGGAACCCGCATTCCGCAGCTCGAGTTAAAAATGTGAAACTTAATACGAAAGCAGCCAAAAATGTCACAAATAAGCAGACAGGTAAGGAATGCTCGTTTATGATATACCCTTTACTTAGTACAGTTGAATTGAGACCTTTCAGGTATACGATAGCCAATATTTACATATCTGTGAAATACACTTTTATCTTACTTGATTTATATTAGAATATTTTCAATTTAAATTTTGGTAATCATAATTAAGTTTATTAATAAATGCTTGAACAATTTAAGTCAATCATTGAACGAAGACAATTTTCGTTATTATTATTGATCATTAATACATAATTCATTATTTCATCTAACAAATTTAGAGAATACTGATAATGATACGCAAATTTTGTGCACGGTATCAAACGAAAGTTCTCGAATTTGATACAGTTATAAATATAGAAGTTGACTATTATTTAAGTGGCAGCTCATAGAATTTTGAGGCATATTTACCTAAATCCAAAGAAGCGCTTTTATTGCATTCAGCAGAGGTAAAAAAAGTATTAAGTATCATGTTTAATGTATCAAATATCATTGATAACAATTCTCTTCTGAAGCCGCTCGAAAATCTCAAAGGCCGTTATTAAATCTGCTTGATTAATGAGCATTGAAATTTAAATGACAGAAGACAGAAGCTACACAAATTAATGTTTTTTATGCATTCATAGCCTGAAACCTTAAAAAATTTATAAAAAGGGTATAATGAAGTTGTGCAAAAGTATGTAACAGGCATAAGGAAGCATCTCCGGCCATATAAAGTATATATATATATATTCTAAATCAGTATCAATAGCCGAGTCGATCTAGCCATGTCCGTCTGTCTGTCTGTCTGTATGAACACGCGGATATCAATTTTATTTCATTTTATCGATAACGCATCCCGTTTAAAAGTTATCGATCAATTTCAATTATAGACCAGCGTTTTTTGCCCATAACTTTAAAGTTATAAAAGCTAGAGGCACCAAATTTGGTATGTATAATCTGGATATCATGAATTTTATGCCCAAATCAGATCGGCCAATAAACACAAAAGTTGTTTAAGATTTAAGATGCTTAAGCTGCTTGCACTGCTTGCAGCATGTATATGTTTGTATGTACACTGATAGGTGAGTATGAATGAATGTACGGACTGGTTGTATCTCCTCACCCGACTTGAGTACTCTTACTTGTTTAAATTGACTCTCACGTCTTCTTTCCAAATGGCCCCACCACAATGAGTGTTGCATATTGTATCCCATGTACATATCTATATCTATATCTATATCTATATCTATATCTATATCTATATCATATTTTCGAGTCGATGTCTGTTGGGTTTCTATTCCACAGTGCGGATGAGGCTGTTTCAACTCCTATGAGTCAAACTCAATGTTGGTTGTTGCGGTCGGTTCGCTGCGTATGCAAATAGCGACAGATAAAACGCAGCTACGTGATGCCTCTGATAAAGACAATGACAACAACCACAACAACGACAATAACAACAATGAACAACAATGAACAACAACAACAACAATCCAACGACGCCCACAATTTAAACATTTGTTTGCAACTAAAAGCGAAAGCAGCTGGTCGACGTTTACATTATGTACGAGTATTTTGTATTATTTTCATTTTTATCGTTTTTTTTTTGTTTTTAACATTTTTTGCGGTTTGTGGTCTTCTCAAGGCGCTTGAAAATCGATGCACCCGCTGAAGACTGAAAACTGAAAACTGGCAACACTGCAAATGTAAAGCGGCCCTTTATTTTTACCTTAAACTCTTAACATGGTTAAACAAACAATAAGTTAGCACTTGTGATTGCTTAACTAGGTGATACCCTGTAAACCGCTCGCAAAAAAGTCTGCTATCATAACAATTATAGAAATATCTTGCTGGTCAGGTCTCGAATACTATAATGGTACAAGTTGTGGAACCTGTATTATAACGTCATTGTTATTGTATGTATTGAGAGAGAAAATTGGAATCAACAACGTTGAAATCTAAAAAAAATTTACAATTCGGTCAATAAATTCTTATAAATTTTATATATGTATATCGTCATATAATATATACAATCATACTTGTAAATAATTATATATTTTTACAGATCTGCTTTTTGTTTGAGTGTACTCTATATGATTGACCTGGCAAGCTTTATATTGCATATAATAATGAGCTAGCGAGGGTTTGAGCTGGGCTCAAATCAGTTTTAGTTCGTTTGAAGTTATTTTTATATGTACATGGGCATATGGAATAAACTAACGACTTGCACTAATGGGCAGCGACATGCAATGAAAGTCGATGGGATGCGTGGGCCCAGTCGATGAATGCGACACGCGTTACGGCCGATTGCACTTTAACACTTGACCAGAACAGAACAGAACCGAAGAGACCAGGCCAGGCCAGGTCGGACCAGGCCAGAGCAGACCAGACCCGAACCGGGGGTGACACACCCGCGTTGTCCGCAGCGGTTTCCGCGGGGTCACGTGTTGTTAACGTTAACGACGCGCAGGTAGCACAGGTAATTTTCCGGCCTCTATATAAGTATACCTATATACATGTATATGTGTGCGTGAGATTTTTACCTGCGCTGCGATTTTTTCTTTGAAAATAATGCCTAATTTCACTTTGGGCTGCATTTCAGTGGAAATCCGACTTTGACGATCGGACGAGACGACGCTGGCTGCGTTTTCTAATGTGGCATGAAAAACCAGTTGTTCCTGGTGTTCCTCCCCACTGCAGGGCTTTTCCCAAGTGCAACTGTTGCAACTAAAGTAGACAAAGTTTGGCCTCCAGCGCTAGTTGGTTTATCAAATTACCAAACGTTCGCTATTGTTGCTGCTGACTGATGTTGCCAGTTGCCGGTTGCCGCTTTGTGCATTTGTTGTAGCCAAGAGTACTTTACTTTCCGACGCAGATAAGATACGCTTGTAGCAACAAATGATGTGTACACATATGCATACATATTGTAAATAAATAAACGAATTTTTTTGAGGTCGCTCTTTTGCACAATCGATATGCGATGAGCACACTTTGAAGGGGCAGGGGAAATGCAAACAGTTAGTTACACCACAGACTTGATGTGGTTAAGAGAAGCAGCTGAGTTCGAGGCACTCCTATAATGCAAGGCCATTAAGGCATCCAATTCCAAACGATTGACAGCTGTCTGTTTATTTGACAGATAAGTACTGGAATCCCCAATAAATATTTCAATTATTTGACGTCAGCTTTGAAGTTTTATTATCTTGAACTTCAAAGATTCGGCAGCCCAATTGCAGTCTATTTGTATTCACAATTTTGTATTACTAGTAAACAACATTTAAAGATATGTTTATTGACTGTGTGCGTCAGTATATATGTATATTCATTCATATATACCCTATATATGTATGCTAAGATCTTTAGAACTATATTTTACAGTAACTAATCTTTGGAAATACTTTAAATTACAAAAAAATTATTAAAATTTATTGTGAATTACAATTCAGTTTGAAAATAGTGCTGTAATGTTCCAAAATATATAACCCTTAAATATATTAACGCTAAAATACTAGATACATTATATATAATAAACACATACATAAATAAAATTGTTGTGTTTTGTTTATATGTTTTAGCAATACTGATCACGTTTTGCAACTTAATAAATTTGTATGTACTGAACAAATCTAGAAATTAAAGTAGCACAAGGTTGTGGAAATTAAATGTACTATATGATTTACAAACTGGACGGTAATAAAATCTTTTCGGATACCGTCAAAACGAGATAAGAACCTTTGTTCGAAGCAAACAAACTCACATTTAAAGCAAATGCTTGCGACAACAATTCGCAACAGTAAACGCGATAAGAGTACTATTTGTTCAAATACTAGCTCGATTTAAGCCATATTTGTGTATAATTGATACAGCTGAGAGCACCTACAGCTATTACTCACTCAACAGCTATTTATGTTTCAACTGTTGCCATTTAATCTCTTTTACGCGACCTCTTTTAACGTACATATATGTATATTGGCACATGTCCGTTTTTTTGTAAACAAGCAACAACAACAAGCAAAACGCTCTTTTCAAATACAATGCATTGCATTCGAAAAATGTAATTGGCTCAGCAGAAAGTCGAAGCTCACCACAATGGTGTCGTATGACTGTGTCGCTGTTGCTCCAATTGAGCCGCTCTCTTGAACACATTCGCTCTTACGTCCTGAGCAATCTCCATTTGTCATATGAATTGCATGTTGAGCCGCTCTCGCAAAAACATGCACACACACACACACACACACACGCATTGTCAACTGTTGCTCTCTTAGGACCTAAACATGTGCCGGGCGCACACACACATACACTCACCTGTTGCTAAATAAATTAATATGAAGAGAAATATCCATTGGGGCGCTGAAATGGCGCGCTTGAGCAGCGACGTCGACGTCATTTGAGCTGCGCTTTTCGTGCGCGCTCGGCTCAGGCGCTGTTGCTGTCGCTGTTGATTTGTTGTTTGTTGTTGCTGTTGCTTTTGTTGTTGTAGTGTGACGTGCGCGTTGCTGTTGATAGTTGCTGACGCATAAGCAGCAGTGGATGTCATAGCCATGATCGTTTCGTTTTATTCGTATTGGAGTTTTGGTTATTCGGTGTTGGGTTCTTCTATTCTCTTTTGTTTTGTTTTGTGTGTGTGATTCAGAGGATGCACACTGAGCATTAGTTTTCTTTCGTTGAGTTTTTATTTTTCTTGTTTATTGCCTTTTGCTCTCTTTTCTCCCGTCTATATGTATGCATGTATGTATGTAGATGTGTGTAACATGCACTTGGCTGCTAGAACAGGTTTATGTTTTCAGCTTCATAAAGAATTGCGCGGCTGCTTTGATTTCAACACTTTCGCACGCGACACTTTCTAGCTTGAATTTGAATTGGAATTTGAATATTGAGCACACGGCAAATACACGCAGCTAGTGTTGGCCATTATAATTTGATTTGTTTGCGTATTCGTAAGAACAAGCACACACACACACGCACACGCTCACGCTCACGCACAGGGCACTCACACACACACAGGCATGAACGAGTTGGCTTAAATGCGCTGGTGTTGCTTTCCAGCAGTTATTGTTGTGTTGTTGCTTCTGCTTGTCTGCCCTTTTGAACTGCAAGCAGCACCAATACACGGGCGCTGGGTTGCATTGGCTAACACTAACAGACCACTAATACCTGCGCAACACTAGCATAGAATGAGAAAACAAAAACAATATCCGGCGTCCGCTGCAACAACTAAACACGTCCAACGCGGCCGAGAACAAATGCGAACTGAATTGCGCGCTCGCTGTCACTTTGAAGGCAGACTTTCAGTCAGCCGTGCTCGAGCGCCCGCATTCAGACCTAGACGGCTGTGTGTGTGAGAGAGACAAATGCTATGCTGTCTATTAGCGGGCAGGTGGGGTGGGTGTGTGTGAGCACAACAGGTAGTCATGGGAAATCTGAGTTGATCGATTTACAAACACAGAAAACTGTCGAAAAGTTATCGACTTATGAGAAGGATTTTATATTTGTCTATAACAAAAGCTAAGTTGACTTTACATCCTGCTGTAAAAATATTATTAACATAATCTGTTTTAAAATGCAAGTACAGCTAATTTACAAACAAATACAATTCATGTTGTATGCATATTCATAGAATGGCGCCAAAAGCTTGCTGAATATCGATAGGTCGATAAACTTACTCAATTGTGTAGTATTCGATAACTATCAGAAAATATTCTTGGCATTTTACAACACTCGCTTGGGTGATCAAAACAAATGGCGACAGCCGTTACAAAAATATGCAAAACAGCAAATCGTAAATTTCACAATAGTTTAGCGATTTAGTGCGGCATTTGACACAAATATGCACATAAGCATAACAAGCAAGGGCCATAAATCACGGCGCACGTGGATATGCAGCCGTACGCAATGCAAATGAATCTGCCTCCAAATACCGGCGATAAAATGCGCGCAAACGCCGTCACCCAATTACACGGGCTTATCAGCATAATAAGCACACACAACTGCTGACGCCGCCAAGTCGGCAAATATCTGAAGGTCTAGGTAAGAGGAGCTGGCGGCATAAGCATATCTATATATAGTCGTCTTCTCACATTGAACAACAACAGTCGGTGAATATTGCAAAATGGCAAAGTTGCAACTGGCTTTAACATTTTCTTTGCTTCTGGCCAGCGTTGTGGATCCAACTCGATGCCTGGAGGAGGATCTGATTGATCTGTCTGAAATGGGCGAGGCCATTTTTGGCATGCCGGACAGCGAAACTACGGGTGCCCTGGTCGACGCGCACAATGAGCAATCGCAGCAGAATCCTGAGGAGCTGGGCACCTACCACGAGGGCGATATACTAATACCGCTCAGCTATCGCGAGGCACGCGCAGATGACACACGCAATGGCCTCCTAGCGTTGAGCACGCGCTGGCCCGGCGCCGTGGTGCCCTACGAGATCCGGGGAAAGTTTTCGTCGCAGGAGCTGAGTGTCATTCAGCATGCCTTCAAGGAGTATCACGACAAGACCTGCGTGCGCTTCAAGCCGCGCAGCCACGAGAAGGACTACATTTCGATTGTGAACGGCAAGTCGGGCTGCTGGAGTGGCGTCGGACGCCTTGGCGGTCGTCAGGAGGTCAACCTGCAGTCACCCAACTGCCTGCGCACCTATGGCACACCCATACACGAGCTGATGCATGCGCTGGGCTTCCTCCACGAGCAGAATCGACACGAACGCGACGGCTACGTCAAAGTGCTCAGCGAGAACGTGAAGCCGACGATGATGGTGAACTTTGACAAGGCCAGCGCTAAGACACACTCGGGCTTTGGCATTGAGTACGACTATGCCAGTGTGATGCACTACTCGCCCACCAGCTTCAGCCAGAACGGACAGCCCACGCTGAAGGCGTTGCGCAGCAGTCCCGACGCCAGCCAGATGGGACAGCGACGTGGCTTCTCGCCGGGCGATCTGCGCAAGATCAACGCCATGTACAAGTGCAAGGTGTAATACAAATGGATTTACAAAAGTAATTCAAATGGACTTGGATACAATGGCGATGGACATATATTTCGCAACATTATAATAAAAAACGAATTCTCTGGTAACAAACGATATTTATATATTCTGCAATGTTTTAAAATTGTTCAACTAAACATTTGTTGGCTCTACGAAAAACAAAAACGAATCCACATGATATTTTTTGAACCCAAACCGCATGTTTAGATGGATCATGGATATGGATCAGAACAGTATGCTCCTCAGTGATGCGGCAGATTCTTGTTAGTCTCGAAGAAGACATTGCCCTTCATGGCCAGATCCTTACAGAGCGTGGAGAAACGCCGGATGGCATTGTAGGTGCCGTTGCCACTTGACGAATCTGGCCATGCACAAAACAAAAAACACACAGAAAGTACACACATGTTTATATGCTATATACAATTCCATATTTAATAACTATGCCATGCATGAATAGTAGGTTTATATTAGTTTCGGTTTTGGGCTAATTGGTTGCTCCTGCCAAGCAGCTTCGATTTGTTAGTGGGGACGGGCTTTGTACAGCAGCTTCACCTTACCATCGGCACTGCTTCCGCACAGATCCAGGTTCATATATAGCGCCATATTGCCCGTGGAGCCCAGGCACGATCGATTGTTTAGAAAGTCCCGTATGTGCTGCACAATCAAATCGATGGCCACTGAAAAGCAAAACACGAATATACAAATTTCTCGATGGATATGGAAATTCATTGTTGGGCCTTTAGCAAAATATCTGTTATTTGAAAATGCTATTCAAGCGCTTAAATATTTGGGCTAGTCTCCCACTTACCTTCCTTGTGGCAGCTGCTGAACTCAACGTCATGGAACCCATTGAAACTGTACTGTACTCACTTGACATAACACCGGTCTATAGCCATATCCGACTTGGATAACTCCTGTCGCTGAAGCTTTAGGCGGCATTTGTTGATTTAACTGCGTTAGCTACTTACAGGTGTGTGCATTTAGCAATTGGTATTATTATATTAAAGATAAGTACTTGCTAGCCTCTGGTATTAATATTAAGAACCTTAAAGGTACATCTAAATTATTGGCTTATAGACGAGTCCAACAACAAATTGAGTTAAGGAATTTAAAAGTTGTTAAGGCTTAAAGACCAGACTTCATTCGAATCCTGAAGATCTCATGTCTTCAACCATATTGTTTATTGTAGCATCTGCTTAGTATGATTATCTTAACAATACATCAAACGCTTTCATTGTTTATTGCTTATAAACTTGTCAATATAGTATTTTCAAAAACACCTATGAAAATCATAATCATACATTTTGATCTTCAGAAATTCGAATTATTCACGAATTAGAGCCACCTCTGGATTCCAAGCATTCTAGTATTTGAGCAACTTGTGTATTTATTAATTTGCAATAGAATAATTCGAATTTCTCAATAATTAGTGCATTCGATTATTATGAAGTTTAACATCTAGTGGTTTCTAAACATAACAAGCACAACAATTCAAACTTAACTATTTTTAGTTTAGTATAATTGAAGTTAAGAATCAGCTCTAACTAATTGAAATTTGATGACTCTCTCACACTCTACACTTGTTCATGTTCTTAACGATTCAATTAAATTTTTGGCATAAGCGTTGAGGGTAAATATGCAGGTTTAGGTGGATAAACAATTACAATACATACAATTAGTTATTCAAGACTTTTGTGTGTGTGTGTGTATGTGTATAAATTTATTTGTGAATTCGACCATTTAGTGCTCTAAACAATTTGAAATATTTAGCATTGGTAACTAGTAGTAATATATAATGATATTTTTTATTTAATTTATGTAACTGCATAATTAATAACTACCTGATCGTAAAATTAGGTGTTGTTAAATTGAGCCCGAGTTAGACTGGAAACGCAACTATAAAGCGCGCACTTCAATTGGTTTAGTAAGTTTTTAGGATGAACAAACGAAACAAGCTTACAATAACATACATATACAAATGTATGCATTCAGATACATACTGTTCGATCTTAAGGCTACGTTAAAATTGGTTAAGTGTGAGAGGACCATAACGTTAACGGACGCGGCTTCAGATTCACCTGCGACCTGCGCTCTATACATATATATTTATATATAATTTATGTATTTTTTTAGCAATTAGTGCAAGCTTAGCACTCGGCGCGTCTTCAGTTTTTGGTTAGGAACAGAAAATGTTGTGTGGCGTTTTTGCTTATTCACTTCGCTTAAGAATTTAGGAAAAAGAGATAGGAGCTTTTAGTGATCGCGCTTCATGCTGGCTGCCGCAGTTCTGACTGTGTTGTTGTGCTGTGCGATATTGGTGGCCGCGAGAATTTCTCCGATATGGTGTACAATGAGATCAATGGCAACTGCAAGAAATACATTGTAACAACAGAAACAAAAACAAACGAGAGAAAAAATAGAAGTAACGAGAAACGATAGGAAAATGTGGAAAGACGGTAATAACATCAAGCAACTATTGTCAACAATTTGTATAAGTTTGGGTTAATTGAATAGGAAACTGGAACAGGTAAACCCAAAACACATTGCTTACTTATCTTCATTTTATAACATAAACTATATATATATATGTACGTATATACAAGAATATGCAAAAAATATTTTCAGATAAATATACTACAAACGCTAGACGTGTCTTTCTTTGTGTGTGTGTGTGTATGTGTTGTGTGTGTGTGTGTGTGTGTGTGTGTGTGTGTGTGTGTGTGTGTGTGTGCGTGTCTTTTGTATATATGCGGGTATATAGTAAATCAAGTTATCAACTAAAGCAAAGCACGTGTTCTGTGTGTGTGTGTGTGTATTTCTCACCTGTATTGTCTGCACCGCGAGGTATAATAACGTCGGCAAATTTTTTTGTCTGCAAAAGTGAGTAGAGAAATAGAAATAGTAGATTAGCAGACGAACAGAGCTTTGCATATCTCAGGCGCTTACCGGCGAGCAAAACTCCTCAAAGGCGGGTTTCACAAAGGTCATGTACTGGGTGAGCACGGCATCCAAGTCCCTGCCACGCTCATTGATATCACGTGGCACTATAGCAAGGATAATAATCGAGTTCAAATATTTCATAAAAAATAATCTGTTTACAATAGATATTACATATAAAAATGATCTTAAAATCAATTCGAAATTACAGATCTAATTTCTGGAGCATTATGTTCTTCATAATAACATGGAACGCTCAAAAGTTCTTGGCATATTTTCCAACTTTCTTCGATTGGCTCTTAGTTTTTTTTAAAACCGATTCAAAATCGAGTTGTATATCATAAAAATATCAAGTATTTACCTCGTCGCGCCAGGCGCGTATCTGAATCGGTGTCCACAAAGAGCTTCATATGAAAGAGATCGCGTATTTTGGGAAAATAAAACACCAGAATGCCCTCAAAGAGCACCACATCCGCCGGATAAATAACCAGCACGTTCTCAAAGTCACTAAAAAAATAATCAATGAGCATTCTTTAACACACTGCAATCGTATGTTTACTTACAGCGAATTGGTGCGATAATCATAGCTGGGTATTTCGACCTTGTGACCTTTGAGGATGCGCTGCAGTGTCTCGTACATCAGCTCCTCGTTGAAGGCATCGGGATGGTCAAAGTTGAATTTACCCTTTTGCGCCTTCTGCTTTTCAGCGGGCGTTAGCTCGCGATAGAAGCTATCCTGGCTGATGGACACCACCTGGCGCTGCGTGTCATCCATTTCCGCTTGGCCCAGTTGCTCCATAATTTTTTTGCACACTGTCGATTTACCGCTGGCTGTGCCTCCGGCAACGCCAATGAGAAACGGTGATTTCACTTCATCATTATCAGCCGCATTGCCATTGTGCAAGCGCACAGATTTATCCTTGGGTATTACTTCCATATTGATGTCAAATTGCTGCCAATACTCAACAAAGAATGAACAAAACTTCGAAAGATCTTTGTTTGGTCGTCGCCACCTTTTCCACGCTCAGCTGTTTTAGCAGAGCTGTAACAGCAGCGACAGCTTTAACATTTGCGGTGCTGTTATAAACAGCAGCAATTGTGGTATTCCCTTTTGATTTTCGTATTTTAAACAAACGGAAAGCATGTAAGCTGATAATGATCTTTTAAGCCTACATAATGCAGCACTATTAACTTATTTGGTTATACCTGAATAGTAAGAAAACCTTTAAAATTAACTCATGATGACTTCACAAAGGTCTTTGTACTGCCGAAGCGATGTTTACATCTTTTCCTTGCAGTAATTATGGATTACTAAAATTGAAACAGTAAAATAAGTAACTCTTTTTCTACTTTTGGTTAGATGCCATTTCTTATTCTTTACATACTAGTTGCTAATGTTCGAATTCAACTTACATATTTCATTTATCATTCAATTTATTCCAGCTCATGAATTGCCCAAAATTTGCTCATTCATAAAAGAAAGATAAGTTAGTCTTGTACTCTGGTTAAGAATATCTTCTGGTTTCCATTGCAGGCAACCTGATCTGGGCTGTTATTTAATATACTATACAAACATATGCCAGTGGAAAGCAGATTTTCTGCAGAACTCAGTTGCCATAATATAGTAATAATAGTCTGGAATTGTAAAAGTCAGCGCTATAAATACAGAAGGTTCCATGGACTTAAGCACAATTCAAAGCGATAGTTGAAACATTCAACAACATGAAAGTCTTGATCCTTTTAGCTGCTCTGGCAGGAATCGCTGCCGCTGTGGACTACTGTGCTCTGCCCACCTGTCTGGACAAGCACATTGCTTGCAACAACAAGGGAGTAAGTGATTAGAGCGCTTAGCTCAGTTAACCCACTAACAACTCATTCCGCTGCAGAACTACAGCGAAGAGTGCCCCAAGGATGTGCGTGACGTGAAGATCGATGCGCATCAGAAATTGATTCTGTCGCTGTTTAATGAGCTGCGTAACAAAGTCGCTGGCGGCGGCATTGAGGACTGCCCAAGGCAGCGCGCATGGCCAAGATGTCCTGGTGCGAGGAGCTCACGCATTTGGCGGCATTCAATGTGAAGACCTGCCAGTCGCTGCCGGACAAGTGCCGCAGCACGGAACGCTTCGCTTATGCCGGCCAAAACAATGCGATTTTCAGTTACAGCGGCGCCGAGTCGGAATACACCGATGCGGAGATCATCAAGGAGCAAATTGAGAACTGGTTCAGTGAACGCTCGAACACATCACCCGAAATGCTCGCCAGCTTTCCCGAGGAACTGCCCAACAAGAACGTGGCCAAGTTCATTATCGCCGTCGCCGAGAAGAACACCCATGTGGGCTGTGCCGCCGTCCGCTTCTCCCGCGACTACTACAACCACTTTGTGCTCACCTGCAACTTTGCAACCACGAACGTTATTGGACAGCCGGTGTACACTCCTGGCGAGAAGTCCGCCGCCGGCTGTAAGAATCGCTACGGTGCCGCCTTCGACTATCCTAATCTGTGCTATGCCAAGGAGATCTACGACAACGACAAAATCATCTCCGACATTAGGTTGTTCTAAGCAGCTTCCTATAGGCCTATATCGTATGTATGTATATCCAATAATGCAAATAAATCGATGACGACCTGAACGACAGATGAATTTGTTATACCCTGAACCCATTAAAAATGGGTAAAAAGGGTATTATGGGTTTGTGCAAATGTATGTAACAGGCATAAGGAAGCATCTCCGACCATATAAAGTATATATATTATTGATCAGTATCAATAGCCGAGTCGATCTGGCCATGTCCGTCTGTCTGTCCGTCTGTCTGTATGAACACACAGATATCAGAGACTACAAGAGCTAGAGACTTCATATTTGGAACATAAGTTCTCCTAATCCCGGGACAGATCAAGTTTATTAAAATTTATCGATAGCTCGTCCCGTTCAAAAGTTATCGATAAATTTCGATTTTAGACCAGCGTTTTTTGGATATAACTTACAAGTTATAAGAGCTAGAGGCCCCTAATTTGACATGTATAATCTCGAATAGCATACACATGAACAAATTTTTCACTTTTTGGATACCACCCCCCAAACCCCCCAAAAGTTAAAAAAACGCATTATGTGGGGCTCAGCGAAAAGCAAGCTAACTGCTTTGACCGCTTGCACTGCTTGTACTGCTTGTACTGCAGCATGTGTGTGTTTAGATTAATATGAATGATTGTAAGGACTGGGTTCAGGGTATCTCGTAGTCGGGCACTCCCGACTAGAGCACTCTTACTTGTTTTATATTGAGTTTTTAGCAAATATAAATAGCCATATATATAATATAAATCACTGATGGATGAGCTATACCCTGCACCCATTGTACACACATGAATTGAGAAAACTGCATATTACAGGGTTTCAGATTTTCTATTAATACCCTAGAACTGCTTTTCAAACAACTAAAACTAAAACTTTCCTATGAAACTCAAGCCATTGAAACATTAAAAGCATCCAAAACTTCGACCCAAATTTCTTTAAAATTTTGCTTGTTTTGTCCAAGATATTTTAGAAAGCCAAAATAGAGTTTATCATAAAATAACTTAGCTTACGAACGATTTTAAGTATAATTTCTTGTGTGCTTATAAGAGCAAGCGGATATGACTACAGGGTACCTTCTAGTCCGGCACACTCTCAACTGGAGCAGTCTTGTGCTATTGGTTGATTTTGGCAATAGGAAAGAAAATTTCATCATTTCACACATCAATCACACTTGCCAATTTTCAGAATCGCTCGCAAACAGGTTTTGGCAAGCAGCTGACAAGTTGCGAGACACGTTAAAAAAATAGCGATTTTATCAATTAAACTAAATTATTTGTTTTTAATCATATATCATTTACATAGGAGGTATTTATCTTTCACACTGTACCGACAATTCGACAGTTTACATTCATATTTCAGATCGCTGGTGTTATCGAACAAGCGTTATCACAATCTTACACAGGTATACAAAACATTAGTTAAGTAGTGCTCGCCGAGACGAAACATTTTACAATTTCTTTCAACAATTTGTCGCAGCTGTGACTTTGTTTCACAATCTTTGTTTATGTTACAAAGGTACATATATGTTAGGTGTAATAAATATGTATGTTGTATGTATTGGGTGTCGTCTAAGCCTCTGGCAATGTTTTATTCGGACAGATGGTGTCAGGGTAATTTTGCAGGCCAAATCAATCAAATTGTGCATTAATTAGTCAATGACTTCGAACTAAAATATAAAATGAAAATTGTTTAATAATGGCTGATAAGAGAGATTGTTTCGCGTCCGACGACATATATGATGATCCAACAAAAATTACACTTAATTACAAATACAGCTAGATTGAACTACATAAGTTAGTGAGAAGCGAGCATTACTTTTCCTTGGGCTGCTTGTCAAACAGATACTCCTTGGCCATCTGGTAGCCGAGTCCCAAGGTCAGGCAGCCCACCACGGTTCCCTGGGCGGCCACACGCAGCTGCATGAGGAAAACGCTGGTGCTCATAGTGCCACGATTTTTGTACTTGTAGGCACCGATCAGACCCGCTGCCAGGAAGCCAGCAATGCCTATACAACAAATAAATACAAACAAAAATAGGTTAAAAGTGATTCGCATTTTAGCACAGCACTGCAAAGTTCCATTGATTCTGGCCACATATTGCGTATTGGGTATCATAATGGTATCATATTGGGTATCATAATGGAATATATTTTAAATTTCGAATGCCCATCTAAAGTTACGCATATTTCTGAATATTCAAATAATAAATAGCGATATTTTCCAGTTTACCAGTGCGTTTATCTACTGATTCAGTGGCTATTTATTCTAGTTTTAATTTTTCGAAGTTGCATCTTTAGTTTTGGATCCACTGTGCGCCGTCATATTGTTGCTAGCTACTCGTCCGCTGATTATCGCCAGACAGCGTTAGCAGCTGACGCACCAACACAAACGCAATACACGCGCCAAAGCTCAAGGCAACGTCATAGATGCGCTAATACATATGTATGTATGTATTTTGTCTAAATAACTGTTCTAATGCTTAACTGTTAAGCACTGTGTAAGTAATTTGGGTAGTTATATCACTGCATCTCACACGTAGATAATGACGCGCACACATCTAATTGTGATGAAATTACACTGATGTTTAAAGTTATGTCACTTGCGTGCAAATATGTACATATATACATATGTATATACCTCCGCTATGAAATTCACGGCGAAGGTCAAAGCGGCACTGTCATCCTTGTACCTTAGCATATATCTACATATGTACATGTGATAGGAAAGTTTTTCCGTGACGTCACATTTGACATACAGGAAATGTTTGCGCGTATGCAGTTTACAAATAAAGTCGGCCAGCAATTGTCCAACTTACCAACCAACATGAACGGCGACTCCTTGGCTTTCCTAGCGAATTTGTTCGCCTGCGCTGCATCTGCTTCGCTTTCAAATAGAGATTTTGAAGTCATGGCTATTAAGCTTTTTTCTCGTTTCTTTCGTTAACAAAAATGCGCTCAATGGCAACAATACGTTAGAAGGTTGTTCGCAAAGTGAGTGAACAAGTGTTACTGAACTTGAACCAAATGTTCCCTCTTTTTATTTCGCGAATGTTATCGATAGCCAATCAGCTGTTGTACACAAAGCCATGGAAGAAGCGGTGCGCAATCGGTTGATTTCAGAAATATCCGGTGCAAACAGCTGTCAATAAAAATTCTAATTCTTAACAGTTTTTCATAATTACTTGAATACAATTTCTTAAACCCAATATAAATTAAATTAATTCATTCACAGAGTTTTCTTAATGAAAATGCATAATAATTTGCCAACACTGACAACAGTGTGACCACAGCAAGCAAGACGAAAATTACGCCAACAGCTGAACATTCTGCCATGACATAAGAAGCGAACGTTCGCCAAGAGGGGAGAAACGACGTCGAATGGCCGTAGCCCCAACACAATTTTAGATTAGTTTCCAAATTTCTGACTCGAAAGTGCTCACATACACAACAAAGGCAGCAGCAGCGAATAAGAGACGACACCACAGCAATGGCGGGCATCATATCGATATTAACAAGGCAATTGCCGCGCAACCTGCAAACCGTTGGCCTGAAAGCAGTACGGAATCATGAAGTAAGTGTAACCAGGAGTCATTTGATATACCTACACCAGTGTGCACACACACAGCATCGACCGTGTCTGAAGCTGCCAATAATCCTTTGAAGATGCGGTCACATTTCACTTGCATTTGGATATGTTGCGGCTACTGCCCGCTGCTTGGGCAACCCGCAATGCGATTATGTAATTGGAAAAAAATGTTTGCAATGCATTCGCAACATGCGTGGCAGCGCCACGCCCCCTTTAGTTACATTCACGTGACTATCGAAGATCTCACTGGTTGTGCAATCATTAACTATCGTATACTTTTCTGCCTGCGCCCATTTACATATGCAGCTCCAGCTCAGTGCCCGTCAGTATTCCCAGTTGGCTGTTGTTGCGGCCATTCAGCAGCAGCAACAACTGCTGCGTCGGGAGGCGAATGCGACTCTCCGCTGCCAAGATGCGATGCGGTAAGCAAATCATAAGCAATACGGAGTAACACTTAATCAGCAACATTATCTTTCTCAATGCAGTGCCTTGGGCTGGCAGAGCTTTCACACGAGCAGCAGCATGTGGTCGGAGCAGGTGGTGAAGGTGCCGCCGTTTGCTGACTCCATCACCGAGGGTGACATTAAGTAGGTGCCAGTTGCCGCTTTGTGGGGGGCTCAATTGTGTATTTTGCAGATAGCTTATCTGACGCAAATCTTACTATCTTTGTCGCTATCAATTGTATTTCAGATTCACCTGCAAGGTGGGCGACTCGTTTGGCGCCGACGAGGCCGTTATGGAGATTGAAACGGATAAGACAACGATGGCGGTGCCGGCGCCCTTTGCTGGCGCAATAACGGAAATTCTAATCAAGGACGGTGACACGGTCAAGCCCGGCCAGGAGCTGTTCAAAATGAAGCCTGGCGCCGCACCAGCCAAGTCGGCGGCAGCGCCCGCCGCCGAAGCTCCCAAGGCGGCGCCCGCTCCGGCGGCAGCAGCGCCACCCAAGCCAGCAGCAGCGGCAGCACCAGCTGCGCCAAAAGCACCACCACCGCCGCCACCAGCAGCAGCGGCGCGTCCGCCACCACCGGCACCCCGTGCGGCGGCACCAGCGCTTTCTGCTGTGAGGCCTGCCGTTGCCCAGGTGAAAGTGCCGCCAGCGGATGGCTCGCGTCAGATTCTGGGCACACGTTCCGAGCAGCGCGTCAAGATGAACCGCATGCGGTTGAAGATCGCGGCCCGCTTGAAGGATGCACAGAACACGTGCGCCATGTTGACCACCTTCAATGAGATCGACATGAGGTTAGCTGGCACTCACTAGCTTATCTTATAATTGCTAATGCCTTTAAATCTCTGCTTGCACAGCTATGCGATGAACTTCCGTAAGACGAACCTCGATGCATTCGTCAAGAAGTACGGCATCAAACTCGGCTTCATGTCCATCTTCTCGAAAGCCAGCGCCTATGCGCTGCAGGACCAGCCCGTCGTTAATGCCGTCATCGATGGTCAGGTAAGCCATCCCCCTTTAGTCACGTTTATAGCCTTATCACATGAGAATGTAGTTTGTTTATGCAATTTCCCGTCGCTATGGCCTACCCGATTATCAACTGATAAGACGAAGGCGTCATCGCGACGCAAACAAATGATATGGAATTGTTTTCGCAGATACTCGATTGAAATGCCAAAAATTGCCACGATATGCAAAGAGACATTTCATTGCAAATTAAACAATCTCAATTTAACTGATCCTATATCATAATATCTGAATCTTAATTAGAATCTGTGAAGCAGTAGCTCGCGACTTTGAGCAGATCATTCCCCTATATGTTGTGTTTACTTGTCTCTAGTGAAATTTGGCAACAATTTGAAACCAGTTTAGAACTGCGGGTGAAAGGAGAATGTATATGCGTACTATACTGCAAGTACATAAGTTTTGAACCTGTTTTAAGCAAATTTCAAAGAATGACTTAACCAGTTATACTCTGTTAACAAAAATACAGTGGTCGCTTAGAATTAGAATTATACAGAACGTATAACTCTTTATTTCAACGGATCAAACATGTTTCTTTTCATGCAAACGGATCAAACATGTTTCTTTTCATGCAAATTTATTTTTTTTTTTTTGATATTTTAAGCATTTTACTTGTTTTTTGAAAAACCAATTTAATCGGTCTGTACAAAATCGATTAATTTAAGCCATAGCATTTTCTACTACATTTTAAATTTAAACTTATTTAAATTTTTGTAGAAAAATGATTTTTAAAGTAGATTATTTTGTTCTATTTACAACTTTACAACTTATATTTAGCTATGCAAAATTCATAGACGTATTCTACTTGTTAGTGTTAGGTTTTTCGTTTAATAAAGTTTCATAACCGCTTTAGCTAATAGAAATATAAAAATAAAATAGTTTACTTTAAAACTACTATCAAGATCCTAGGAAAGCCATCTTTGTCATTTTTCTAGTATAAATTCAACTCCTAGTTAACAAACCGCTGAATACTAATTAGTCAGATAAAGGTAGTTCCGAACTTTGTACTAAGCATCTCCCAGTCGAGCACCTTTAAAAGTCTGTAATTTATGTATAACCAAAGCTCATATGAATCCTAATTGAATTTAATTTGTCTGCATTGCAGGAAATTGTGTACCGTGACTATGTGGATATCTCAGTGGCTGTTGCCACGCCCCGTGGCCTGGTTGTGCCCGTCATCCGCAATGTGGAGAGTATGAACTATGCGGATATTGAGATAGCGCTAGCCGGTCTGGCCGACAAGGCGAAGCGGGATGCCATCACCGTTGAGGATATGGACGGTGGCACCTTTACCATCAGCAACGGTGGTGTCTTTGGATCACTATTGGGTACTCCCATTATTAATCCGCCGCAGAGTGCTATACTCGGTATGCACGGCATCTTCGAGCGACCCATTGCGGTCAAGGGCGAGGTAAGCGATTTAAGTACTCAATCAATTTAAGTACTGAAATCTAATTATTGTTGTATATTGTGATTTGTGCAGGTCAAGATCCGCCCCATGATGTATGTGGCCCTGACATACGATCACCGAATCATCGATGGACGTGAGGCGGTGTTGTTCCTGCGTAAGGTGAAAGCTGCCGTTGAGAATCCAGCCATCATTGTTGCCGGTCTGTAAGGACAGTCAAGTCTGTTAGCGCTGCGTCCACGTTGTTCTATTGATATTATGTAATCGGCAACCGAAAACGGAAGCACAGCCAAATTCTTTGTATAAACCAGAACTTTTCTTTCTATGTATTTATTATAAAAATTACGAGTGTCACAAATCAAATCGACTTAATTTTTCGTTTAACATTATAGTAAATTACATACACGACACCTAATAAAATTACAATACGACGTGGATTTTGTTTTCAAAACGTACCCATACTAGACTTATTTTCTGCACCTAAACAAATGTAAACAGCACATGCTGAAAAGGCAATATCGTAAATAAATACGATATCGTTATCAATACCAAATTAACATTTAAGTTGCTATTTTCTCTGAGTGGGAGCTTTATATTGATCACATGTTTGGCTTGTAATTAACATTTACAATGTTTACGTGGCGATATCATGAGTATGCTTGAATATATTTGATAAACCTGGTAATTGGCCACAAATTCAATAAATAAGGTGAAGTGAATTGAAGTGGAATTACGCAAAATTACGATCGGCAAGCAAAATTTGTTGATCAAAATTTTCAGAACTTCAGAAGGAAATGTTGATTCGTATATGTTCTATTTAATGAATTTACCTGCCGAATATAGTTAAGGTACTCACTCTTTTGAATCTGCATAGCAGCGCACAAGATTACAAATTTGGCAATCTTATTAAAAACAAGTGGTGAAGAATTATTTTCATCGTGCCGAAACCAAAACAGACTTTTAGTTGTATGGCAGCTATAAGATATAGTAATCCGATCCGGCCGGCACCCACCAATGTGCTGTCCCTTTGAATAATAAGTCTCTGAGCAAAGTTATATCACGATAGCTCAAAATCTGGGGGACTAGTTGGCATACATACTGACATACAGACAGACGGACCATTTGTTTTGTCATTGTAAACATACTAGCAGTAACTTTTGGAGGTCTCCGACGCTTCCTTCTATGCGTTACAAACTTCAGCACAAACTTAATATACTATTTTCTTCGAAAAGAGTATAAAAATGAATTTGCATAAAAAGTGCTTAATGTAAATAAACAGATTATAGGGAAGATCCTCAGATCAGCGCAAAATTATATTATATATCTCCCAAAATAATGATTTTTCTAGGATCTATGAGTTTTAAATTTACATGCGTGTTACTTGCTAATATTACAGTCTATGTTCGATTTTCGGTGCAAAAGTATTGTTCTAGTGCGATATCTATGGTGGTGCTTGTTGCTAGTGTAAGCTACTTACGCAAGAAGTAGATCCTTGATCCTTTTGTATCTTGGACAACGTTATTCGCGGGGTGTATCGTGACTCACCTTAATTTATTGAAACTGTTAAATGCAAAGAAATCATTTATACACTATTTGATTTTTTTATCCGACTGTCCTCAAACTAGTTTTCGAACTGTGAATGTGAAAACTAATTGAAGATATAAATCGGAGTGGCTTTGCTTAGATAGCTTCAAGCCGCTAAAACAATTCTTAGTATATTTTAAAGATAACTGACACTAGCACACTTATCTGTGAATACGAGTTATCCTCACAGCGAAGATGAGTGTCACATCGATGTTAAGAAGACCTTTGCGGCATTGCGTGCAATATTTCGATCCGAAATCCTTGCGAATTCGTAACGTAAGTGTTATCCGTTAAATATGATTAGCGGTGTTACGTGCGTATATGGATTGGTCACCCTCTCGCTTTCTACCCAGACCAACGGATTGTGCAATCATCAACTTTGAGTTACTAATGCAAACTTCTCTGCTTCTTCCCATATAGCTTCAGTTCAGCGTCTGTCCGTATTCCCAGCTGGCTGCTGTTGCAACACTTAAGCAGCAGCAACAACTCCTGCGTTGCGTGACGAATGCTAATCTGCGCTGCCAGGGGCAGAGGACCAGTTCAATTTTCACATACCCAACACATTGGAACTACACTGGCTTGGACTGGCAAGGCATTCACACGACCAGCAGCTTGTGGTCGGAGCAGGTGGTCAAGACGCCACCTTTTCCCGAGTCCATATCCGAGGGAGACGTTAGGTGAGTGGCCCCACAAATGATTCCTTGCGAATTGTGCTGAATTATCGCTGTCAACTGTGCAGATTCACTTGCAAAGTGGGCGACTCGTTTGCCGCTGATGCACCCGTCATGGAGATTGAAACGGATAAGACGACGATGCCGGTGCCGGCGCCCTTTGCGGGCGCAATAACGGCCATTCTAGTCAAGGACGGCGACTCGGTCAAGGCTGGCCAGGACCTCTTCAAAATGAAGCCGGGTCCAGCGCCAGCTGGCGCTGCCGCTCCGGCACCAGCAGCTGCAGCAGCACCACCAGTTAAAGCGCCAGCACCAGCTGCTCCAGCTGTGGCCAGACCGGCACCACCACCACCAGCAGCAGCACCGCCGCCGCCTAGACCACCAACAGCAGCACCACCAGCTGCTCCACCAGCCGCACGGGTAGCCGCATCGCCAGCTGCTACACGCCCCGATAGCCAGCATCCACCCATTTCGGGCACTCGCACCGAGCAGAGAGTCAAGATGAGTCGCATGCGTCAGAAGATTGCGTCCCGTTTGAAGGAGGCACAGAATACGTGCGCCATGCTGACCACCTTCAATGAGATCGACATGAGGTTAGTTGGCTTCATTGTGTGTCATTTGGTCTAATATCTGCTTTGACAGTTACGCAATGGACTTCCGGAAGGCAAATCAGGATGCATTCATCAAAAAGCATGGTGTCAAGCTAGGTTTTATGTCCATTTTCGCTAAGGCCACTGCAGCGGCTTTGCAGGACCAGCCGGTAGTTAATGCTGTCATCGATGGTCAGGTAACTTAATACAGAATATTTTCTTTAATCAGTTTTTTATAGATGTAGTTTTTGCTTTACTTGACCTATGTTTACAAGGAATATAACAGATAGAATTACCCCATATTGACCAAGACTAGGAGCTAAGTTGGTATAGATATATCCATCTGTATAAAGACTATAAGAGACTGATGTTTTATTTTGGGAAATTTTGTTGTTTTCATTATTAACGAGCTTTTTTTTTTGTTTGAGTCAAAAATAATCGAACAATATTTAGTTTACACGTAATATTTTGGGCATATCTCGTATATTATAAGAGCTAGTTACGTGCTCCAAGAAAAAACAAGGATCAAGGACCTATTCCATCCGAAAGCAGGCTAAACTAAAAATAAGAATCACCATAGCATTCGCACTAAAACGATACTTGCACGAAAAATCGAGCATTGACTATAGTGTTAGCACGTAATTAGCATGTAAATATAAAACTCATAGATCCCAGGAAAATGCATTATTTTGTGAGATATAGTAGCTAATAAACCCAATACACCCCGTACTAAAACGGTTCTTTAGCGCTGTGTCTTGTCTTCAGTTTTGATCGCAGCAAATAATCAGGCGACGCCTTGCAAAAGCATCGGCTTCAGGCAAAGCGAGGTAAAGCGACGGAAAGAACTTGCACCGTTATTTTGTTTGCTCGAAAATACGTAGAGGTTCGTAGAATTGCAAAGACAAATTGCAATATGCAAAGACAATTTTATTTGAGCTTGTGTTTGCAATGACTAGTTGTTGTTGTTGTGCGCACAGCGCAAACGACCTCATACGTATTATTGAACGTATTTTCAAACAACTAAGTCGAGCAAAAAAATAACGGTGAAAATTCATTCCGTTGCTTCACCTCGCTTTGCCTGATGACGATGGTTATTAATTATTTGGAATATTTCTTTTCTTTTAAAGCATTTAAAGTAGGATCTAATAGAGAATTAAAATATACTGTACAGACCATCATGTTAAGAAAATATCTAAGAATACTTTAGTTAATGCTACATATAATAGAAAATTAGCGTAGAGAACAAATGTGTATTGCCAACCTCGGCTAACAACTATATATATGTATATAAATATACTACAATTTTAGGTGATTGTATACCGCGACTTTATAGACATATCAGTTGCTGTTGCCTCGCCTCGTGGTCTCCTTGTGCCTGTTATACGTGGTGTGGAGGGTATGAATTATGCAGATATTGAGAGGACCCTGGGTGATTTGGCTAAGAGAGCGAAGAAAGATGCCATCACCGTGCAGGACATGGAAGGTGGCACTTTTACCATCAGCAACGGTGGTGTCTTTGGATCACTGATGGGTACTCCCATTATTAATCCACCTCAGAGTGCTATACTCGGTATGCACGGCATCTTCGAGCGACCCGTTGCAATAAAGAAAGAGGTGTGGATTTCGAACTGAACAATATGTACAATATGATTCATTATCATCATTGATATATATGTATTTTAGGTCAAGGTACGACCCATGATGTATGTGGCCCTGACATACGATCATCGAATCATCGATGGACGTGAGGCGGTGTTGTTCCTGCGTAAGATCAAGTCTGTTGTTGAGACACCAAGTGAGCTGGCGACTTTCCTCTAAGTTCAACTGATATTAATTGAATGACAATCAGAAGCGAATGCAGCCAAATTATATGTATTAATCAGAACAAAAGTTGCAATTGCATTTGTAGTCTCGGAAATAAAGGCAATTTCGTTACCAATACATGATCTGATTTGTGAAAATAAATAATACCGATATTTGGACTGAAAGATGAGAGATGTTTACATTGAAGAGAGGTGGGGAACCAAAACCGTAAATTTTAATGTAAATATCTGTCCGGAAATGTTTTAAAAATGTTTGCATTTAAATTTACTTTAAGTGAAAATAATGAATCAATAACTAAAGTTTACAATGGTATATTAGTAAAAAAGTATAGCACATTAAATTGTGTTTCTAAAACAATATTATTAAGAATGCAAATTATCGAAACTAATAATTAAAGCGACAACTTTAAATAAATTGGAAATAGGAAAATTTTGCCTAGTCATATTTTTTATATTTTATCAAAATGATACATTGAAAAAAAAGAACAATTCAAAATTAATATAATGATTGAATATGCAATCAGGATTATATTTGCTCTTGTATATAGGCTGCTGAAAAATAAGATAATGCAGAGTTCTGCAATTGTGAATAAAAAGGCGTATTATAGTTTTGTTATTTGAGCAAATTGGCTTGTACAATTTTATTGATTTTGTTTTTGCTTTGGTTAAATATGAACTATTTCTAATGTTTACAAAATGAGCGTGCTTATCAAAAATATATATATATATTTGTTTTAACAATATGGTGTTTTGATTCGAATTTATACGAATTTTGTGTTCGATTTGAATTGTATTTGAGTGCAATCTTGATATTTTTGTTGTCGTTTACTTATAGAGAAAGAATATTTGTTTTTTTTAGATCCATCAAAGAGATTGATTAACACAGGTTATTTTTTTTCATTATACTTTTGCTAACATTTTCTTATCACATGTGTGTGTATGTAAACCGAAAGAACTGAGAACATTGACCTATTTGTATGTAAAATAATGATGTGGGGGGTAAGTCGAAAACAATATATAAACATTAATAATATATCATTTATAAGTATGTATGCATGTATGTATATAAAAAATGCGGCAATCGTTTCGTCTAAAACATTTTACACAGGTCTGTGCAAAATTAGAAGAATTGTCATTTTAGACAAAAGGATTGGCATTATCTACATTTTTGGCCCATTGGTTTTTTGTTGCGTGTGTGTTTTTTTTTCATTTGCTGAAATTTGTGCAAGTTTTTAGCTTAACTAAGGGGATACAGAGTGTAGTTACATAATTTAATTTATAGTTTATCGTACAAGTATGTCTTCCAATGTTTATGAAAGAGGCCTATGCTGTATGCTTGATATAGCTTATATTTTGGTTTTATTTTTCGTTTTGTTGATTTTGAGTTAACTTTGGATGTCTTTTGAACTATCGAATCTAACTTGGCTAACTAGGTTGCCCTGGTTGTGGGTCTTGCACTTGTCTTCCCGCAAGTACAACACTCCTAAGTCTAAGCAATTACACTAGGTATCCCCAACCTTGTGTCCGAAATGTTTTCCTTTTCTTTTCTCATTTTTGTCATTTTATTTCTGACTTTTGTTTGCTGTTGCTTTTTGTTGTTGTTGTTGTTGTTAGTCTCTCTGCATAGATCCTAGGCTATAATAATTGAATTGCTTTTGTTTTTTGGAATGATTTTCAATAGAACTATTGTACAAGATGCCATTTGCTACATTTTCTTGTTGTGCTACTTCTTCTCTCGATGATTTTGCAGATTTCCAAAATGCATGAAACGTTTTTGCTTTTACTTTTGCTTGCTAAACAATTTGGCAAGTGTTGTCGTGTGTAAATAAGATTCATAACTGAATTTACAGTCAATGGTATGAATTTGGTGCTCTGCCTAACTGGAATGCCTTTTTCTTGGGCAAATTTTCATAGATGATTTTGCTTTTTGCTTTTGCTGCTGCTGCTGTGTGCTGTTTTTTTGGCTTCGTCGTTGTACAAGTCGGAAATGTGTAATTTCATAAAGAAAGACGGCTTTTGCTCATGTTGTTGTTGTTGCTGTTGTTGCTGCTGTTGTTGGTGCTGTTGTTGTTGTTGTTGCCAAGTCTCTAGGTGGTGTGTTGTTAGTCTGATGATGCTTATGCTGCCGCTTGGCCAGGCAGCTTTTGCAATGAATTTATAAATCAAAATTTGTCTGTCTAGTGGTCGTTGGAGGAGGTTTGGAGGTTTTCGAGTTTATGGAGTGCTTCTATGGTTGTAGTTGGGTGAAATAGCTGCTTGACTGCCACCCTGCTGACAGCCATATTTTATTTATTGATAGCAATTATGTCTCGACCTCGTCTATTGCCCAGTAGTTTATATAAATTTACAGTTTTGTTTGATGTGCTTTCAACTGCATGATGTGTATGATGTTGTTTTTGTTGTTGCTTTTGCTGTTGCTGATGGTTCGAACTTTTGCCAAAGAAAACCTAAACTAACCACATTTTGAAGGGGTCTCTGATGTTGTGCCTGATATGTGTGTGTATCTTGTGTGTTGTGCTTAAAGTTCTTCTTCTGCTGGTTGTGTTTTTTGCATTTGTCGCTTTTGATTTTGATTTGAATTTGAATTTGGATTTTGAATTAGATTTTGGTTAAGTTGCTGTGTTTTTGTCTTCGCTTTTGTCAGGCGCAAATAATGCGCTCTGAGCTCGCTTCAAAACGCTTTCATTTTGTTCAAAGCTAACAAATTTTGAGTTATCCAAAAATCTTTGGCTTTGCGGCTGGTTTTGTGAGTGTGAGGGATTTTGGCTTATGAATTTGGCTGCTGAACTTATTTACAAATTTCAACCCCTTCTATCCGAAAGTTTTTACTATAATCGCGTGGCTGTTTGTTTTTGTTCTTGTGCTTGTTCTTGCTGCTGTTGTTGTTGTTGTTGTTGCTTTTGTTCTGAATTGTTTTGTTCGCGTTGATTTATCTGCCTTGTCCTATTTCTCTGCCTGTGAGTAGTCCGCCATTTGTAAGATTTTTGCCAGAAAGTTGCCAGGACAATTGCATCCTTGTCGTCTTGCCAGCGCCTGCTTTTTGGTGCCCTTGTTTTATTTTATTATTATCATTATTACGTGTATTTTTTTTGTTGCTCTTGACTTTTGTCGCATTAAAACTTCCGTTGCTTCTTGTAATTTATAATGCTGCTTTTTGGGAATTTCGTTGTAATTTGTCATCTTAATGTGTAATAATTATGCGCCAAAGGGCTTCCGAATGCTGCGACTTTTCAGTTAATTTGAGTTGGTATTTGGAATTTGGTGATATTTGCTGGCGGTTTTCTGATGTTGTCTCAAAAAGCTAAGAATTTACTTGAGTTGTCTCACATGTTTGGATTTCTTTTTGGATTATTTGGAGTGTTTTTGTTATTGTTTTGGATTTGGAATTTCATTTGATTTATAGTTTTTGAGCAGATTTTTGATGGCTTGTAATTAAATTTACCTATTGAATTGTGATATTTGAATGCTAGAATTTAGATATATTGATTTTGAATTTTGTGGTCCGGATAGCGTTGAAATTTGGTTGGTTTTGGATGCTTGCCAGAGTAGCCGAAAGTTGCAAATTTTGATTTCTTTTGACTTTTCGAGTTCTAAAATAAAATAATTTTGATAAAGAATAGTTATAATAAATGTTTCCAAAATAGTTGTATATGGTTTTTACAATGATTGCGAAATGCTTTCAAATGTGAAGATTATTGTCTGTGTTTTGGTGAACTGAATGCTTTTTTTGTTTTGGATAAACAGAATGAAATTGTAATCAGAATTTAAAATGTTTGCTTTTGAATCAGTACCTTTTTCGGGCTAAAGTAATTTGAAAGCTTTCATTTTTAACTTTTTTTTTGTTGAACAATTTAAAATGTTTTTGGCAAAGATATATTATTGTCTAGTTAAGAATTTAAAGTTTTTATTTTAGTTTGTGCAACTTGGATATGCATTTAAGATTTAATTTTTGTGAATTTCTTATTCGTGCAATTTTAAATGTTTCAGAAAAAACTGTTATTTTCTCATTTGGAATTTAAAGTTGTAATTTTAGCTCGTGCAATTTTGATATGCATTTCTGATTGTAAATTTAAAGTTTTAATATTGTGAATTCCTATTTTTTACGATATAGAATCTGATCTTTTTTTGTCTAGTTTTGAATTTAAAAATGTAATTTTAGTTTGTGCGATTTTGATATACATTTTAATTTTAAATTTAAGGTTTTAATTTTGTGATTTCCTCTTTTGTACAATTTAAAATATTAAAAGTTTTTTTTCTAGTTTTGAATTTAAAGTTGTAATTTTAGATGGCGTTTTCATTATAAACTTAAAATTTAAATTTTGTTTAATTATTTATTAAACCATTTGAAATGTTTTTTTAAATGGTCCGTTTGAATTTAAGGTCTGCTATAATTTAAAGCTGTAATTTAAGTTGATGCGATTTTGAGAAGGCATATCAATTATAAATTTAAGGTTTTAATTTTGGTTATATCTTTGTTGTGCTATTTAAAAAGTAATTTTAATTTGTACAATTTGTATTTGCATTTCAGTTGAAAATTAATGGTTTAAGTTTTGCGAATTAGTTTTTTTGTTCAATTTAAAATGGTAATTTCTCGTTTTGAATTTAAAGTTGCAATTTTAGTGTGTGCGATTTTGAGATGGCGTTTCAATTGTAAATTTAAAGTTTTAGATTTGTGCATTTTTTTTTGAGCAATTTAAAATGTTTTCTTCAACGGTCTGTTATTTTTTAGTTTAGAGTTTAAAGCTGTAATTTTAGTTGGTGCGATTTCAATTGTAAATTGTAAATTTAAAGTATTAATTTTGTGAATTTATTTTTGGAACAATTTAAAAAGGTATTTTTTAGTTTAGAATATACAGCTGTAATTTTAATTTGTGAGATTTCGATACGCATTTCAGTTCAAAACTTAAGGTTTAAGTTCAGCAAATTAAATTTTTTGTACAATTTAAAATGTTTTGGAAAAAACGGTTATTTTCTCATATTGAATTTAAAGTTGTAATTTCAGTGTGTGCGATTTTGAGATGGCGTTTCAATTGTTAATTTAAATTTGTATTTTTGTGATTTTCTTTTTTGCACTATTTAAAATATTTTCTTCAACGGTCTGTTATTTTTTAGCTTAGAGTTTAAAGCTGTAATTTTAATTGATGTGATTTCAATTTTAAATTATAAATTGAAAGTATTAACTTTGTGATTTTCTTTTTTGAACAATTTATGATGTTTACGGCAAAGATGTGATTTTTCAGTTGAGAATTAAAAGGTGCAAATTTAGTGTGTGTGATTTTGATATGCATTTTGATTGAAAGCTTAAAGTTGAATTTCGATCATTTCCTGTTTGATCAATTTAAAATGTTAAAGGAAAAAGTCTGTAACTTTCTAGTTTTTTAATTTGAAGTTGGTATTTTTGTATTCATTTCGATGGGAAATTTTAAGTTTTAGTTTTGTGAATTTCTTTTTGTACAACTTAAAATATTTCGGATAAAAACTGCTATTTTTTTGTTTTGAATTTAAAGTTGTAATTTCAGTTTGTGTGATTTTGAGAATGCTTTTTGATTTTAATTTTGGGGTTTTAATTTTGTTAATGTCCTTTTTTGAACAATTTGAAATGTTTTATTTAATGGTCTGTTTTTTTTTGTTTAGAATTTAAAGCTGTAATTTTAGTTGGTGCGATTGCAATAGTAAATTGTAAGTTGAAAGTATTAATTTTGTGAATTTCATTTTTGAACAATCTAAAATGTTTACTGCAATTTTTAAAATTAAATTTAGTGAATTTCTTTTTTGTGCAACTTAAAATGTTTCGGAAAAACTGTTTTTTTCTAGTTTTGAATTTAAAGCTGTTATTTTAGTTAATATGATTTTGTGTTGACTTTTCAATTGTAAATTTAATGTTTTAATTTAGTGAAAGTTGAATATTTTCAAGAATGTAAGTTCCATATTTATTATGAAGCTTTAAAAAAATAATTTGAATTTTGTTTGGCGAAATATTTTGTGAAATATTTTTCATGGTAGGAAATTGAATCTAAAACTTGATTTTTGTTGAGCAATTTGAAAAGCTAAAATAGTTTTATGTATTTAAAACAATCTTTCTCGTGTTTTTGAATAACAAAATGTTTAAAACTTGTTCAAAACAAAATTTTGATTTGTTAAAAGACACTAGTGTGGACTAGAGTATGAAAATTGTATGAATAAATTAGTTTTGAATTCTAAATAGTTTGAAATGTAAAATTTGTAAATCGTTTCTTTTTTCAGAGAATTGGCTACGAAAAATCATTTTTAAATATTTTAATCAAAGGTTTTTAGTTCAGTTTTGAAATCATACTAATTTTGGTATGCATTAAATTTGAATTTATAAGAACTTTAGAAATTACTAAAATAAATTTGTTGAAATTTTTAGAATTTTTATAAAAAAATGTTTTATATTAAATATATTTAATGAAACGGTGAAATTATATTTCAACGAAATCTAAAATACCTAACGTTATTAATAGTTTGGAACCAGATATTTTCTTGAATTTTTTTATAGGATTTAGAGCAGCTTAAAATATATTAAAAAATGGTAGACCATAATTTGTGTGATGTTTTTCAATAGATAAAGTTTTTGTTCAAAAATAAATATTCAAAGAAAAGATTTAATGTTATTTTTTTAAACTTGTTCAAGGTATTTGGATTGCTTTTATAGTTTTTGCCACTAAATTCGATGTCTATATTTGATGATTTAAATTTACAAAATAAATATTTTTGAATTTGCTTTGCTTTGATTTTGGTATTGCTAAAAAGCCAATTTTAAATTTCAGTCTAATGTTTCGATTTTGATTTAAAATAAAAAATTCGGATTTAAACTGTATTTTTTGTGTTCATGTTTTTATGTGAAACTCTAATTTTTTAAATGTTTTTTAAATAGTAGAACATCCTAAGCTGTAGTTTTGAATTAGAAAGATAGTATAGTTTTTAATGTCAATAAAAAGAATTTGTTTTTTTTATACGAAACTCAAATGTTTGAATTTTTTCTAAGAAGTGTCGAGCGTCCTAGGCTGTAGTTTTGAATTAGTATTAGAAAGATAGTTGTTCATTTTGTTAGAAACATCTATACTTGTGCTCTTAAGTGTGAAAATTTTGAGCTTGTATTTGGAGATTCAGTTTTAGAGATTTGAACATTTTAAATATTTTTGCTTGAATTTGTGATTTGAGTCGGAAGTTTTCTAGTTTGTTTAAAAAAAAGTGTGTTAAATTTTGGTATTTTTTTTTTAATGTTTTGAAATAGAGTCGTAAGAGAATCGATTGAGTAATTTTTAGTTTAATTTGCTAGATGTACTTTTGTATTATTTTTGACTTGAGTTTTTATTTTTAATTTCCTGGTTATTTGCATTTGTAGCCAAAAAACTGTTTAAAATGACTTTCTAAAAAAATAAAAAAAAAAGGAAAATTATAAGGCAGTTTGAGATTTCTTTACCAACGACCAGTAGAGGTAAAGGTTATTTGTTGGACTGTTTGTTGATCTTGACAACGATTTTCTGCTACCTACGAGTATGTACATTTTTGTTATCCAATTTATTTGAGCATTTTTGCGCATTTAATATTTTTTTTTAATTTTCAATAATTTCGATATATAAAATACTGCAAACGCCTATGCTTCATCTAGGTTCATGAAAATGCGAAAAAAATATTGAAAGCGTCAAAAATGCCAATAGTAAAATTTGACTTTGAAATGATTGAATTGCTCTCAGATAATTTGCAATCGAAATACTTTTTGGGGTCGGGCTATTTCTTTTCTTCTTGGGTATCGTAGAAGCAGCTTCCTTTGCAGCCATTTTATTACCAAAGTGGTGTGGGTTTTTTGTGTGTGTGTGTGTGTGTGTGTGTGCTTGTGCCAGTGTTTGGGTTTGTGTATTGGTGTGTGAGTGTGTGCCCCTGTGTGTGCTCTAAAGTATGTGTGGTGTGTGTGTGTGTATATATGTGTGTGTAAGTTGTGTGCCAAATTGGTGGTTGGTTTATGCCTGAAGCTCTTGATAAGCGAAACTTGTTTTTCTTGGTTGGTTTATGTTAAAAATTCTTGGTTTGTGAAAACTAAAGATTCATAATGACGAAACGCGATTTGGAAATTTGATCAATATTCGATTTGCGTTTTGATACACAAAATGAAAAACTATTGCATTGTGTGTGTGGAATTTGTTGGTTAACAGGGGCCAGTTACCGGTTGGAAATGAAGGCTTCTGCGATGCCGTGGAAGAAGAGTGTCTTTTTACTTGTATGTTTCTTGTTCGCAGTACTATGATATGATTTTGTATAGATTTTTGTTGTTGTAAATTTTCGTATTTGGCTGTTAATGGAAAATCGCTGCTTAAATATACAAAGTTCTTGAATCATTTACTCTGATACTTTTTGTGTTTGTTTTGTTTTTTTTTTTTGCTTTTCTGTTTGTTTTGTTTGCTGTTCGCAACACAAGCTCACCTTTTTGCAGTTTGCTATAAAGTTCTTTTGGTTAAAGAAAATTTGTGGGTTACTTTTGGATACGATTGTTTTTGGCGGGCCACGAAATCGAAAGAAACTGAAAAATGTTAAGCTAAACAAAAGGTCAAAACATACTTGCGACATTTGTTAGCGTTGCCCGCTTGAATTTTTGGCTGCCAAAGGTGCTCTCGTGTTGCGTGCGCTCTCTTTCAAGCTCGCTCTCGTGCTCTCTCGTGCTCTCGCTCTCGCTCTCTGTATTTCACCGGTTGTATGTGCGTGTGTATGTGTGTGTGTTTGTGATTTGTGCTTGTGCTTGAATTCGCCGCAGAAACTTTGCTTTGGTGGTGGTGTGGGGTGGTGTGCGTTTGCGTTTGTGTTTGTGTTTGTGTGTGTATTTGAATTGAGGTGCTTCCTGTCGAGGGGTTGCTGCTGCTGCTGCTGCTGCTTTGTGGGGCGGCCGCCCCTGCTTAGATATTCAGCCAAATATCTGCGGCGGGGCGACTGTCACCCCATTTAGCTGCTGCCTTAGATAACTGCCGACGTCGCCGTCGCTGCCGCCGTCGCTGCCGCTGTCGCTGCTGCCTGCTCCTTTCGCCGTCAAATGCTCGATCTTCATATTTATCTTCATCATCATCATCAGCTTAGCTGGCGCCGCCGCCGCTGCTGCTGCATTTGTGCCGTTATGTACGAATATGCGTTTTGTTGTTGCTAACTTGAATTTTGGTTTCCTTCCTTGCAGTTTTTGTCGGATTTCTGTGTGGTTTGCTCTTTGCCGGGTCTCTTGTTTGGGGCACAATGCATCGCAGCTGGGCAGTGGACAGTTGCATTGCAGTTTCTTAATGCGTTTCGAATTTAGTTGTTCTTGTTGTTGCGGATATTTGTCTGTTAATTTGCTGTGTCGATTGTCATTGCAGTAGAGTAATATGAGCAATATACATTTTAGAATTTCTTTGAGTTTCATAACAATTTTCCCGGAATTAATTGGATTTTGCTGTGTTTGCTCGTTGCTGTCTGATCCATGCTAGTTTAGCTAGACGTCTGTTTTCTGCTTTCGGGGTCCTATAAAACACAATTAAATATTAAATGTACAAAATTGCTATTCACTTTACAAAAAAAAATATGTTTAAGATTTTAGCTTACCTGTAAAATATAAAAATAATAATATTATTATCTGTGCGATATTTCCTTTTTCGTCCTTGTCGGTTTTTAGCTTTGAAAACTTTCCAATTGATATCGAGCTGTGTGCACTTTTTAATAGATGATTTCAATTTGTATTAATCGTTGAACTTTCTTGATGTTGAATTAGTTTTGTTTGATTTGTATGTGCGTTGAATATTTGATTATATTTTGAATTTGTTGGCTTTTTTCGGATTTCTTATGTTTTTCTTTTTAAACTACGTGGCAAAAATAAATTTATGGTTTATTTTTGCAAATTGTTCATATGGGTATTTGTTTTATGTTTTTTAAGTTTGTGTATAAGAATTAATCTGACTTTCGGTGCTGAATTTGTTGTTTTTTGAACTTGGTTGAATTTGTTGAATTTGGTTTGATTTTTGTGTGTGTGTGTGTGTTGAATGCGTGTTTTCAGAACGGTTGAAAGTAAACTTTAAAGGTGTTTTTGTTTTTAATGCCGCGTGCAACAGCCTCCTTAGCGCTGCCTGGGCATAGCGCTGCAGGCTGGAGGATCTGCTGCCGATCCGATCAGTCCTCGACGGTTCCTTGTGCCGCTGCTGCTGCTGCTGCTGCTCCTGGGCTGTTGTTGATCCTCAGCGTTTGAAGATTGAAATGAAACTGATTGATTCTGCGCAGCAGCCGTGGTTTATATACGCCGGCAGATTCGCTCGTTTGCCGGGGGTTGAGGATGAGGATCAGGATCGGGAGGCTGCAAAGCTTTGTGCATTGTCTGGCCGGATGTGGACAATAGGCGCGCATGGACAACAATGCGCTCAATGAAACCCGTTAGGCTAGTTTATTATAGAAAAACCGTTGCTCGGATGTTTTTGGTAAAAAGTGCGTTGCTATTCATGGTGGTGGGTCTGGGGCGAGCATACAGCATCATCTGGATTGAGATCGTTGCACACCTGGTTCCGAAAGCTGCAACGGCTGCTGGACCATGTAAAACCAGTTTGTTCCCAACGGTTGTGTTCAACATCCTTGAATATCCTTGACCATTTGACCACTGCAATTGTCTGGCTGCGCTGATGGGAAAAACTCAAATTTTTAGCTCGATTTTTTTCCATTCATTTCGTGCAACGGATTTGGGCAAGTTTTGCCCCGATAAGCATCACAATCAGATCGTTTGGAAACATGTTTGCAATTTGGTTACTTTAATTTGTCGCTGCTGAATTTATGGGCAGCACAGGTCCAGCGCGGGGCATCCAACCCAATTCTCTCAGTACAAGTACAATCCCCCCAGCACTCTCCTTAAATGCTACTTTATCTTACTTATGGGTCATGCAACCTTTCATTTGCCCGGTCGGTGACTTATTTTTCTCTTTTTCTCTTTTTGATAGCTTTCGTCTGCTTCTTTTCGCTAGTTTCTTTTAGAGTTTTCATTTTGTTGGTTCGCTTCTCAGGGCATATCAACAAGTTAAGGGTTGCTATGTATGGTTTTTATACTCTGATACCGAAGGTACTCATAGTATATTGGTTTTGTCGAATGTCCGTCAGGCCGTCCGTCTGTCCGTCTGTCCGTCTGTCCGTCTGTCCGTCTGTCCGTCTGTCCGTCTGTCCGTCCGTCCGTCTGTCTGTCTGGATGAACGCGCGTATTTCCGAAACGATATTAGATAGACTCTTGAAATCTTTTGCGTATACGGTGATTATAGCTATCTGCTTCAGATCAAGTTTATTCCAAATTTATGCCACGCCCACGTGGGAGCTGGCAAATCGAACATGTCGATACACCTCAAATCACAAATCGATTAAACGTGAATAACTCCCACAATTTTGAAGCTAGAGTAATCAAATTTGGTAGGTATATTGCTGGTGACCTCCCGAAAAAATTGGATCCTAGGTTAATCGGCCACGCCCATTATTACGCCCACCAGCCCCCTCCAAAATTAATTTGAAATGCTTATATCTCCCGCAGTTTTAGAGCTAAAGTCACCACATTTGGAATATATATTACTGGTGACGTCCTCTACAGATTACAGAAACAAAATTTCGACCACGCCCACTCCGCCCCCGTAATCGCGAAAATCGATATACATGAATGCACAATTCGATAACACGTGTATATTTCCCGCAATTTTGAAGCAGAGTCCCTCAAATTTGGAATTTAGACTAGGCTGACACCAAAAGTTGACGTCCTTTAGATTTTCGGCCACGCCCACTGGAACGCCCCCAGCCACCCCGCCCCCACGAAACACGGAAGCCTATATCTCGCACAGTTTAAGAGCTAGGGCCACCAAACTTGGAAGATAGACTTATTGTCAGCCCCCCTAAAGATCGGCAAAAAATTTTGGGGCCCCGCCCCCTCCCGCCCTCAAAAATCGCGAAAATGTATATCTTCCACAGTTTTAGAGCTAGAGTCACCAAAATTGGAGGATAGACTTATTGTCAGCCCCCCTAAAGATCAGCAAAAATTTTGGGGCCCCGCCCCTCCCGCCCCCAAAAATCGCGAAAATTTATATCTTCCACAGTTTCAGAGCTAGAGTCATTAAACTTGGAAGATAGAATTCTGGTCAGCCCCTCTAAATATCGGTAAAAAACGGTTGAGACCACGCCCCTCCCGCCCCCAAAAATCGCGAAAATGTATATCTTCCACAGTTTTAGAGCTAGAGTCAAGAAATTTGTAAAATAGACTTCTTGTCACTCCCTCTAAAGATCGGCCAAATTTTTTGGGGCCACGCCCTTCCCGCCCCCAAAAATCGCGAAAGCTTATATCTTCCACAGTTTTAGAGCTAGAGTCACCAAAATTGGTAGATAGACTTCTGGTCACCCCCTCTTAAGATCGACCAAAATTTTCTGTTCACTTGCTTTCAGCTGTTCTTAAAATGGTATCAGAGTATTACGCAGTCGGCTCCGCCCGACTGCAACGTTCTTCACTTGTTTATTTTGCTCCTGTTGCCACGCAGTTTTATTATTTAAATTGCCGTTAACCCCGCTTTGGCCCGGGTTGGGCAATGGGTGAGAGGTGGGGTCACGACATTTGCATCCGCGTTCCTATTTGTGTGTGCGGTTGTGTGTGTGGCCTATTCGGATATGGGACACTTGGTAAGCGCATTGCAGGCAGAACGAGAGGCAGAGAGGGAGAGAGAGCGAGAGAAGGGTTGTCTATTGTGAATGCTGGCTTCGTTTAAGTGTGGCCAGAGCGCTGAAAATCGAAAGTAAACGATAGCTTATATTCTTGTGACTGTAGTTGAAATGACATCTAAATATGCATAGTAAAATATTAGAAATATATGATTAATCTTGAGAATAATCAATGAATAGTCTTAGTCAGATAAAAGATACTGATTGTATGTATATGTTTATTATCTATCTAGCTGCATTTGTATGTACATAGATCTGTTGACACTTAAGATAACAAGTTTGGTAACTTGCTTACTTTCATAAGCAGTTTAAGATTCACATTTCAGTTGCTTAGCAGCTGACAAACCTAAATATTATTATTAAACTAACTAAATGATATTTGCGTATGTTTTAATTTTATCTTATCAGTTTGAATTACTTTGAGTGCAACAAATATCTTTATCTTGTTTGGTGTCAATTGTCGCTTAAAATGAAATTTAAATAATTAATCTAAACTATCACAAATTTGCTGTTGTTATATATCAACTCAATACCAAAAATTGTTTTTATTCCTAAGAGCTAAAGTTTCTGTTACTAAATAACAAATTTAAAAGTAATGTAAACAAATTTATTATTTCACATTAAACTCTTCTGTTTGTATAGTTTACAACTTGCATCTTATAAATGTCCCTATATTCTTGTTGCTTTAAGTCCTTTTGTTGGCTGCCTCAAGATGCTTTAGTGCCTGCATTTTGAAAGTAATTCATTGAGTTGCAAGCTTCTCAATTAGCTAACGTAGCAAATTTTCATAAATTCCAAATGGCTGCAAACTTCAGTCAGGATGCCAATTTGATTGTCTGCCCCATGTACAATCCCGTTGGGCGCCTCTCTCTAGGAGAACAGCCTACGTGTAGATGGACATCAGAGATATGCTGTGGGAGAAGGAAAGGGGCTGCACAATTTCTGGCCAAGTCGTTTATGGTCTAACAATTTTGATTGTGAAAATGCTCTGCATGGGTGTGTGGCATGTGTGGATGTTTGTGTGTGTGTGTGTGGTACAGTTGTGTACAAAATGTGAGCTGCTCCCGAAGAGTTGAAGGTTTTGCGTTAGGCTCTTTGGCAGCCTTGTCATAATTTTGGATTCAACTGTGAACGTCGTGTCGGTGGCCTTAACGAAAACGAGAATTTACATATTTCTGTTAATTTTACATTGAAGTTGGGTTCATAACGAAGAGGAAACACTTGAAATTTGCATATATTTGCTTCACACACACACACTCACACACAGAGATACAGACACTCCCTCACATAAAACGACTTCTACATATGCAAATCCGTTTGCTGCAAAGTTTTCATATAAAATACAAGTGAAAACAGACAGAGAGAAAATTGCTCTGGATTGGGTAGCAGCTGGCAGGGGTAAGTAAAACAAGGACAAGGAGGACAACAAGCAATGGCCATGGCGGCCATTGCCAGGCTCCACCACCCCCCTCACATACCCACCAACACACACTCACACACACACACACAGGGGCACACACAAAGTGCCTACACAAAAGAGAGCCGCTTTTCAAGGAAACGGATTGTGCGTACCAATGTATCCAGATGGGAGGATATGTGGATGTGTGTATGTGTGTGTTTTGTGTAACAGTCAGCAAAAGATACACACACTAAATAAAATTTCAACAAAAGGCTTTTTCCGAGCTGCGAGGGGGCAAAGTTTTGGTAGCTGCTGCTCCAAAGCCAAAAAAGGCGCCTAAAAATACTCAAACAAGTTCCTATCTCTTTTTTTTGCTAGCCCAACCGACCCTCATTTTTGGTTGGTCCTCTGTTCAATTCGATTCTTGCTGTTGTTGTTGCTGCTGGTGTTGCTGATGCTAATGTGGCTGCTGCTGCCCACATTTATGTTACCATAATTTGACTTAAAGAAAACAAAACAAAGCACAAAAAAAAAACAGAGAAAAGTTTACTTCAAATAACCGACGTTCGTATACACTTAAATAAAAATAAGTTCACTGTTGCTAACAAAAAAACAGACAAAATTAAAGTATTATTATACTAGACTAGTTATTTGTAATGTATATTTATTATAAGCTAGTCTTATCACCTTTTATTGAATATTAATAAAGCTAAGAGCTTAAGATCAAAATTATTAGCATGTGTATCATATTAATTTGAAAGAAAAACATTGATATAAATGTGAGGAATTCTGTAGAAATATTGAAAATATTTGTAAATTTAAAACGTTTTTAGATAATATTTTATTTATTTATTTATTGTCGAATATTGACAGTCGACACAAAAGAATTTGTATAAATATTTAAAAGTCTATAAGACATTTAAATACAATTTTAAGTATTAAATTAAAGATATAAAGTTCAAATTACGTTAAGCTCTGGGGATGTTAATACAAAAACTAAAACATTGGTCCAACATTTGTTGCATGGATTTGGGAAAACCCAGTAAAAACCTAATCAAACCAAAAAGCATTAAAAAAATCAGATTATGAGTACAGTTGCTTTAATTTTCAAAAATACTTCAGTTAAACTTTCAATACAAATATAAATAATAAATAAACCAATAATATACTAATATAAAACCAAATAACTACAAGTGTTGTGTAGATAGTGAATAGTGTTGTATCATTTGAAAGAGTATATGAGCAAGGACACATAACACACACTTGGACAACTAGCACACACACACACACACACACACGAACACACACACAGACACATGAACGCATATACACACTCATCCACTCATATGTGGAGAATTGGGAGCCAACACTTGCTAACCGAATTTCCTGCTGTAGTTTTGTCGGCTATGATGGGTTCATTTTTCAGCTCACACACACACACAAGAGGTGACCACTTATGAAGCGAAAGTTGGCAATGTGAGTGTGCGCCCACACAGATAGTGTGGTGTGTGTGTGTGTGTGTGTTGCGTTCTTTTGCGGATTTTGCAGTCAACTTGGAAGCCAACTGGCAAAACTATACGGCTAATGTGTGAGACCAAATGGGCGTTGTTGTGCTAGTGGGCGTGTGTGTATTAGTGTGTGTGCCTGGGTGTGCATAATGTGTGATTGTGTGGAAATTTTTGGGCAGTTTCATTTCGGTCATATTTATTAGTTGGCACAGGCACTGACACAGATCAAAACAGGACAACAAGATGGCCCAGCAGCAACAAAAGCTGAAGGAAACATCTTTTTTACCCTCATCAGTGCAATTTTAAATAATGTGTTGGTATTAGTTTGTGTGTGTGTGTATAGAAACTATTCTGAGGCACATCCTGCTACATGTGTAGTTTAAGTTAACCCACACAAAATCCCTATCGGTATATATACTTATATATGTATGTTGTATGTATTTTTTGGGCACATGCTCATATGAAAGAGCCTCAAGGATATGCGGCGCAGTTTGTTGCTGTTGCAAGAAAATGTGCCTCTAAAGCTAACTGAGTTGGTTTGGTTTGGGTTGGTGGCTTAAGGGCTTCCTTTGCGTCTATGGTGTAGTTTATAAAGTGGGGGGCACCATACTCTGCTACAGCCCGGCATACATTTCCTGCATAGTTACCCAGGGCTGTGGAAAGTGGAAAGTGGAAAGTGCTCAACTATTTGGAACTAAAAGCCCCTCTGCTCTTGTCGCAAATGTAATCAATTTTTATGCCATTATTGATGCTTCACTCGCCAATTTATTTGACATTTCTTTTGGGTGGTGGCAGAGCTGGCTGCTGTTTTATTTACGTTCAAGTTATGTGATGTGCAAATTAATTGGAAATTTTTGTTGTTGATTTACGAGCAGACGACTGGCTTTGGATTGGGTTCCGGTCTGCTCATAGACTGAGAGTTGGAGTAGGAGGCAGCATCTACCTTTAAATGGGGGCGTTTGTCGTTTGAGGTCTAGGCGCGTCCTGATGGCTCCTCGGCAACAAAACTGACAAGAGCAGAACTGCTAACCCAACCAGAATATTGCCAGCAGCTTTGGCTTTCAAGAAATCGTGTCTGTCTGTGTGTGCGTGTGTATCTGTGTGCCCTTTTTTCGTCCTTTGGCCAAGCGGTGCGTGCTGCTGCTACATTTTGCATTATATGTCACACATTTGTATATATGTATATATATATTTATTTTTTGTTATCATTATAAAAAGAAAAGTCCTTTTGTTTCAAGTTGTGCGCTTGTGCTATGAAAGTCCTGTTCTATATCCCTGTGTGCGTGGCACATTTGTTTCCTTTCATAATTATGTCAAACACAAGGATTCTTTTATGTTTCGCATACGCATTAAAAGAGTTTATCGGGCTTTTGCGCTACTTTGCATCGGGCCAAAGCAGCTCCACATAGCGACAAGCTGGTGACAAGGATACTTTTACTACCATGCTGGGGATAAGCATAAGGTTCATTGTGCCACATTCGGAGTACATACATAGTTGCCCTTAAATGCCGAGCAATCCTTGGGAAGTAATGAAGAAATACACTTAACCCATTTCATAGAAAAGTCAATTTAATAATAATCTAATCAAGAGCTTTACATTTGCTATAAAAGATTCCAAATGAAAATAAGGCTTAAGAAATATGAATACATTATATATTTGTTTTGAGATTTTGGTGTTAAATGCATAAAATGATCAAAACATAACGAAATTAAAATACAAATCTGAATATTTACAATATTTATCTGTTTTTTTTAAATAATTATGGATGAAGAACGCTCAAATATCCATTATAAATATAAATAATTGGTGTAAGCTCGAGATCTTCTTATTTATGAATTTTAATAAATCTTTAACAAATCTGAAAGATAAGATTAAAGCTAATAATTAGTATAGGTTGCTAGGGTATTAAGTTTTTGGCATCCCATCGCTCAATTATAAATACAAATAATTGGTGCAAGCTCGAGTTCTGCTTGTTTGTGAATTTAAAAACATTTTTAAATTAACTGAAACATTGCTAATACAAACTTGAAATATATATATATATTTTAAAACTAATAATTAATATAGCTTGTATCTAGTTTTTGGCATTCCTTTCCTCATTTGCATACTTGGAAACATGTTAATTTTGAGCAGCCATTAAAATGTTTCAGTGCTTGCCGCCATCTGCAACAATTAATACACGCACATATTTATTTAAGTATGTACCAGCAGTAATTTCTTATCAGATGCGACGTCTTTATGCCTAAATCCCACAGGATACACACATGCACACACACGCACACACACACACGCACAGACACAGACAGACACGCATAAATTCCATTAGCATAAAAATGTCATAAATAAGAAACATGCTCGCCCTGGATGATACTCCTTCCGCTGCTGGGCAGGGGTTGCTCTTTGCGAATTCAAAATGGCGTCACTTTCTTATTAGAAACGGGCGGGCAAAGCGGTCGCTCGTCTTCACATATTTCGGGGGTGAGTTTTCGCAGCCCAGCTGAAAACCAGTTCACTGTGTGTGCCTGTGTGTGTGTGTGTGTGTGTGTGTGTGTGTTCGCAACCACGCCTTTTCTTATCGCCGCAAGGGTTTCTGTGTGTGTGTGTGTGTGTTTTGTAACTGTGTGGGTACTGTACTTCCTTTGTGGAGGCGTTCAAGATGATGTGCTCTAATTGATGTCGCCATGGGTTGTGTGTGTGTGTGTGTGTGTGTGCGTGCTCTCAGGCATTTGAATATTGATTTTTTGTTGGTCCTTGGTTATATTTGGAGTGCTTTAATTAAGTTGACTTTGATGAGGGATCTGGCCAGAGTGCGCAGTCGAAAGCCTAACAAGTTTTCATAAGTTTGCAGGCAAGAACTGCAATATTTATATATATATATATATATATATATATATATATATATATTGTCCTGGCCGGGCTGTAATGTGTTGTAAATGGCATGTCAATAACACAAGAAGAAACCCTATTATAGCCCCAGCACTATTTATCAATCTATTATGCGTGTGGTCAACATCAAAAGTAAAACATTAAAAGCACTCGGCCATGAAATGTTTGATACCAATACATAAGCAATATGCAAATATATATATGTGTGTGCTGACCTGCACACATTAAGCCCATTCCTATTTATGACAGCTTCTCTTTTTTGTATAGTTTTCCACTTAAATGGTTGCTCTGGCTGAGATCTTCTCGACTGCTATAAATCATAAGCAAAAGGCACAAAAACGACATGTACATGAAAAGCATTTAGAAGCCATGTTCTTCAGCCTCCATCCACCCCCCACCCCCTACCAAAATAATGCCCCCCAGGCTCTCTCACTCAGTGAAAACTTCTTGGAATTTGCTGCCATTGGTGCAAATAGTTGGAGGATGCTGAGTCCTGCAGCTCGTGTCCCCAGTACGTCCTCTGGCAGTCCTCCTGCAAATTTATAAATGAAAATTCCGACAAGAACATTTTCTATTAAATTGCGACTCCGTTTTCTAACCATCCCAGAACGAGAAAGTTTTCTTGCCATTGCCACCCCCCCTCCCTCCCCATTCTCACCCATCGCCCACACTTGATTATTGGGCCACTCTGATGGGTGCCAGGCCAAACATTTTCAAATACTCTGCCCTCTTATACTCTAGATAGAGTCGAATGAATTTGTATTTAAGTATGCAAACAATATTAAGTATTTTTTTAAAATTATTTTATAATTGTTATTTTTTCATGATTTACAATATTATTCATTTTATTTTGCCAAATGTCCACAATTTTTAAGTAAACTCTATAGGATAGAATTTATGGCGATTGTTACTATAGGAAAACATTAAAAATATATTTTATATATGTTAAATAAAAAATATATATTTATTATCATAATTTATGATGATAAATATTTATTTGTTCATATATTTACATTAATGTTTTTATTCCTTTATTATTAGGGAATCACAGACTTGAAACTGAGTCCTTAAAGTGAATTTAATAACTGAATAGAAAAATTCCGAATATAACTCTGTCGTTTATTATTTTAGTATATTAAAACTTAAAATGTCAGATGTGAGTACATCTAAAAAAAAAAACGTAGAGCTATTTCTAATATCGATATTAATATTTAGATAATTAGAACCAGTTACTATTAAATTCGTCGGCAAGAGTATGTGCAATGTGTAATGATGATGAAGTCTGGGATACTTTCTTGTTTTATTTCATTAAATACCCAGTAAACTTATGCATATTTGTGTGTATATACTTCTTTTTGCAGGCAAAACTTTTTGCTTTGGTAAAAGTTCGTTCGGTTCGGCTGCCATTTTGGAGACTGGGGTCCTGTTACTTTTCAGCTGCAAAGTAAAAGTTCTTAGCTTCAGCCCCCCAAACCTCTGAGCTCTGCCTCCCTGCTGCCATCCTGCTGCCATCCATTTCCCATTTCCCAACTGCCAACTACTTTTTCTCAAGTACCACTGCGGGACATTAAATCCTGTACGTGCTGGGTCCTCGTCCTTGCCTGGCCATTGGACTGTTCGAGGTATTATGCCATGACCGAAAGTTTGAATAGTTCTTGTGCAATAGCAAGAGATGGACCAAGAGAGAATGGGTGCAAGAGCTGCAGAAATTGTTGCTGACCAAATTTGGCTCTTTTTGTTGGAAAAGTTTGGCTACCAGCTTCTTTATGCGCCTGGCCAAATTTTTGGCAATTTATTTCGCAGCCCTGAGCTTTCAACTATTAGATAAGGTCTTACCCAGGCTGGCTTGAGTGTGCTCCCATTATTTATGCCTTGTCTTGGAGCCCTGATTAATGTTAGTTTTCACAATTTGATTGTGGCTTACTTTTTGCCAACGTGCTTGATATGCACTTTCCCACACGAAGACGATTCCACAACTGGATAACGTCTTTTCCCACAGCATCCCAAAAGGCATCAACATCGGGTTGTGTGGTCCAGCTTGAACAAAACCCGCTTGTCCAGTTGCTGAAAAAGAGTTGAAAAACTTCCCAAAAAACTGTGAGAAAATCTTGACGAAACTGACCCCTGACCGGACAGCGTCCAGCATCGAAGAAGGGGTTGAACGTCTCTAGAAGATACTTCATGCTGGAGTGTATATCCCGACAAAGTTGTTTGCCATCTTCAGACTACTCTTTTTCCCAGTCCCACAGTTAGTTTAGTCTGTGGGATGTTTTCTTTACTTAAAAGCTTCTTAGTATGCCTTTTAAATTAAAAATTTAGTTAAATAAACTTGTAGAAAGTTCTGCAACAAGCAAATGGGGACATTGCTATCACCTTATATTCTAACTTACATATATATATATATATGTTTTATTATATCTGTTGGTCAATTAGTATAAGTATACAACATTTGGTGGGTGGGCTACAATTTACAAGTTTGTATCTTATAATTTCGCTAGTTTCCTTTTGCTGATATCAGTCGACGCTACATATTTGTATTTTAACAGTACCATATACACACATCACAAACACTATTTCTATATTTTAAAATTGATTAATTTGTATTTTTTATTATGTTTTATTTACTTATTTATTGTCGACTATTGACAGTCGACAAAAAAGAATTTATATACAATAATAATACATTTAAAACTATATAAAACATTAAAATAAAATTTAAAATATTAAATTAAAGATATAATGTTAAAATTACGTTAAGTTGTGGGCATATCCAATCTCCGTTTGCCATCGTATTCCAGTAGGCTTTTACTTGTTAATCTTCCGTCGTTACTTAACCGTAGAACAACGCTTGGTGTTGTCTTCCTACACAAGTTAATTAACGGCGACATAGATTCTTCCTTTCTGTTAGCTCGCCTAAACTTTTTTGTTCCTAGTAGGCCCACTAGAAACTACGTCCCCTTGATTTTACCTTCATGTACGACTGATTACGCTTTGCACAATCCTCTTCGTGTTCTTTGCAAGGACTACAATAACGTTTTTAATGTAATCTCGGTTGAGCTCTCTCTCCCATTAATAAAATCTTATATTCTTTTGTATTTACGGGACTCCTCTGCCCGTGTTTAGTTAAATCTATTTTCCCCCTTTTCTTTTCTTACTATATCTTTATTTCGCTCCTTTACTTTTCTTTTTTCTTCTCTCTCTATCATCTATTTCTCTTTTTTTCTCTTTAACTCAAACAAATATTTTTTTTTCTTTTCTATATTAACAAACTTATTATGTTTGGTTTGATTGGGTTTTTCTGGGTTTTCCCCAATCCTTGCAACAAATGTTGGACCAATGTTTTAAGTTTGTTATTGATATCCCCAGAACTTAACGTAATTTTAACTTTTTATCTTTAATTTAATTTTTTAAATTTTATGTACATTTTTAATATACCTTTAAATGTTTTATAGTTTTATATAAATTCTTTTGTGTCGACTGTCAACAGTCGACAATAAATAAATAAATAAATAAATAAATATTAATAAAAAGTTAAGATATTGGTCCAACATTTGATGAAAGGATAGGGGAAAACCCAGAAAAACCCAATCAAACCAAAAAACAAACTAAAGAAATGTGAAAATAGATTTAACTAAACACGGGCAGATGAGTCCCGTAAATACAAAAGAAAATACGATTTTATTATTGGGATAGAGAGCTCAACTGAGTATTAAAAGTCACAATATATATATATAAATATATATATTTTGGCTTATGCACATGCTTGTATTTTATATTCATAAGCAAGAATTTGTGCCATTTCTAAAATGTATTGATTTAAAATATAGCCGAATATAATTTATTATTAAATTACTTGATAATACTCAAACAAATATGATCGAAAATTTTGAAAATAATCTTTATTCATATAGTAGCTGACAAATGAAGAAAAACAGTATTGCAAATTGTACTCAGGAATTGCAAATAATGAGTGCTTCAATATAATGAAAATGTAGTATATGTTGAATCTTAATGTATTAAATATTAAAATTAAATGAATAGTTGAAACAGTGAAATATGTAGATGCTTAATGAACAAAAAGAGTAGCCGTAGTAGAAGTAAAATGTTAGCTTTTATGCCATACTTATTAATGACAGAAGCCGCACAAAGGGACATCATTAATAATCATAATGTAAACATGAATCAATGCGAATTAGTGGAACAAAAGTAACATTAGCCAGGTCGGTTTTGACGGCTCAGTTTGTTTGGCTATACTAAACAGGCAGCGTTTCATTAATTAGCGGCACATTCATCAATTTTAATAACATTTCCAATTGTAAATGGCCCGTCTGATGTCTGCTGAAAGGTAAATGTGATATGTATATATATATATACATATATGTACATATATAAATGTTAGTTATACTTTACACATGACCAAACTGCTGGGGTTTGTAGGCTTAAAAGGGACTGGGCAGTGGCTGAGTTATGATAACATTCATTTGCCTGTAAATTTCCCAAAAGGCATGTAACAAAACTTTGTGAGCTGCTAAAACTATGGTCAAAGGGGCCACACACACATGTAGATACACACACACTTAAACACACACCCGCTTGGTCGCACATAAGATGTATCCATGGGCTCTGGGCTGGGTGTTATTTTTGTACAAAGGATTATTTCGTCTCGACCAAACATGCAATTAATTATAAGCTTAAGGCCTTGGGTCCCTTTACGGCTCGGCCATGTTGTGCCTGGTTGCGTGTAAAGAGCAACATGACAGAGACAAGAGCAACAACAACAACAACAACAGCAAGAGACTCTAAAAGCGGCCAGCAAAACTTGAAAGATAATAACCTTAGCTTACAGGCAGACAGCAACTGAAACAGACAAGAGGCAAGAGCAACGAGAGTGGACTGGAAATAGAGTGTATGAATTACTATGGTAGAAGAAACTACAACTATTATTTATTCCCAAAAGTTTAAGGCAACATCATTATCTTTTATGCAGACCATAACCCCCCTCCTCCCCCTTCTCACCCTTTCTTCCCCTGGAGCGTAAAGTCTCTGACAATGTGTGTTCCTGTCTCTGGCGCATGTTTCTTCAAGGCAACTCACAAGCTGCGCAAGTGTGTGTTTGTGTGTGTATCAAGAACACACAGTCGGTCTTTCATTAAAATATATGTACACACACACACACACACACACACACACACCCGCATCGAAAGTTGTGCGGCCATATTCCTGTTTAGTCATCAACCCCCAGCTAAATTTACCCTGTTCGTAGGGTGTGTGGGAGAGTTGCTACTGCTGCTTCTGTTATATTTATGTGTGTGTGTGTGTGTGTTTAGTTTCACAAAAACTTTTCTACGCCATCAGCTCAAGACATAAAAACTTATCGCCCGCATAGATTCTGTACCCAACTCCTCAGAACCCATTCCTCATTGCCTGAAATCCACCCCCAATTTGATGTTTCTGAGCGTAGTTCCGGGGGTTGAGCTGGAGCTGGAGCTTTTGGACTTGTTGGGGGGCTGTTGCTTGAGTAGTTTCGGGGCAGCCAGCGTGACGAGGGTTGGGAATTTGGGGAAAGCAAGACTTGCTTAAATATCGAATATTTTAGAAAAAGTGTTTCATTTGGATTAGCTGAAATTTAAGTATTAGTTTTAATATCACGTTTATTTTTTTTTATCAATTTTAATACTTATTGTTACTGTTCTTCTAGTATTATTATATTTAAAAGTCTTGATTTGATTGGTCTAATAAACTTTTAATTCAATTACATTTGGTTTAACATTTAAACATGAAAAACTTCATTTACCATTAATAAACTATTAATAATAAAATAAATTATTTGCTATTTGCTTTTAGCAATAGTAATTTTTTTAAATTTTGTAGTTTGACTGAAAGTTATCTATCCATTAATAAAATGAAAATAAAATTAATTATGGCTGAAAGTAAAAAAAACCCCGATTGTATTTCTAAATTATGTTTGTAACGCTTCTTAGCTTTTTGTTTAAAGTCGTCACAGAATAGCTTTAATGTTTCATTTGAACTCTTATGCAGAGCAATCTCTTTTTAGGGTCTTTGCACTTTTTCAATTAGTATTATTATAATTAAATATTTTATTATGATGATGTATGCATAAAATTCTTGATTTGATTGGTCTAAGAAACATTTAATTCAATTACATTTGGTTTAACATTTAAACATGAAAAACTTCATTTCAAAACTAAATTATTTGTTACTTGCTTTTAGCAACAGTAATTTTTTGTGAATTTTGTAGTTTGACTGAAAGTTGTTATCCATTAATGAAATGAAAATAAAATGAATTATGGCTCCAAGTAACAAAGAAAACAAATTGTATTTCTAAATTGTATTTGCAATGCTTCTTAGCTTTTTGTTACAAGTCCTCGCAGAATAGCTTTAATGTTTCATTTGAGCTGTTATGCAGAGCAATCTCTTTTTAGGGTCTTTTCCCTTTTTGCGTTTATTGCACTTCCAAGTAAGCATTAACACTTATATGGCAACGTATTTCTCTTCTGCCTCTGGGCTCTTATCCTGCCTTATCCTGCGACAACAGCAAGCCCAACGACAACAATGGCAAAATTTTAATTGAAAACTTTAATTTGGCAACATGACGTTGCTGGTGACGCTGGAAGCTACCGTTCTCAGACTCCATCTCCATCTCCATCTCTATCTCCGTTTTCGTTTTCGTCTTGGTCGACGTTGTCGTTGCCCTTGGCTTGGCAACGCATCTTCAGCACAGGAGTCGAGCATGACCGGAGGCAGGGAGGGAATTTGCCGACAATAAAATGCCGAAATAAAACAAGAAATTTGGCAATGGATGTGTATGTACATATATTTGCTTATGGCTAGACAGCATCACTCCTTCTGGCAGTGCTCAAATGTTATCCTTAGTCCTTGCTCGTATACAATGTGTACACATGTGTGTGTGTGTGTGTGTCTGTGTGTTGCTTGCCTGAATGCCTGCCTGCTCAGACATTCGCAGCCATTTCTTGCTCTTAATATGTTGTTTCTTTTGGTTTTCGTATTGTTTAAACATGCACAATTCCTGCGTCCTGCCTCCTGCCCGGCTGCCAAGCCCTTTGCATGTATATCAACTGCTTTTATTTATTTATAAAGCCAAGGCTCTCCAGTCGCAGTCGCATTCTCTAAATGCTGCTTGTTGGCCTGCCACTCTACCATGTTTCTGCCATGTTGCTTCCATTCAATTCTTTGCCGTTCTCGCATTTCGCATTGTCCTTGCTGCTGCTTCTGCTCCTCAAAGTGTGTGCGCATCAAAGTGTGTGCGCTTTTGTCTATAGGGGCATTTGAAATTGATTTCTGAAATATTCACAAATTTGCCCCACACATTTGTGTTTCTCTCTCCAGCCTCAATTGGCAGCATGGCTTGCATTAGCCAATAAGTTTGTTTGGATTGCACTGCAATCATAACTCTGCTGCCTGTTCCCTGCCATAAGTCATCTGATGAGACTACTCTGGCTGCTGCTCCTTCCTTCCTTCCTTCACATCCTTTGTCAGCAGCTTGTAGTTGATTGCTACACCCGCTCACTTGACTTCTTGCTTGCCCCCGTTTCTCTGCCGACAGTTCATCAACTCAAATTTTATGCATTTTAAATGAGTTTTCCTCACAGTTTGTTTTCATCACAATTTTCCTTGTTTTTTTTGTAAATGTGGAAAAAAGATTGCTGTTGTTGTTGTTTTTTTTTTATTATTATTTTTATGCAACTTGATGAAAAATTTCAACATCAACATCAAGTTTGAAGCAAAATGTCAATGGGTTGTCTGCAAGCAGCGGGCGGCATTTTTTGGAGAGGCGATAAACAGGAGCGCAGCACAGAAGTCCTGCCGAAGTAGTTCTGTTGAGGTGCCGATAGTTCTGTTGAGGTTTGAGCTCGCCACTCCAAATTATCTTTGTTTTCGTCTTAGCTCGATTATTTAAGCTCTTAATCTAAAACTATACATATTTCAGCATTTCAATCGAATATAAAAATAAAATAAATGCGATTTAATTTAAAGTGTGTTTATAGTTGTTCGTCAGAACTCTTTATCTTGATTTTAATTTAAAAACAAGTAAGAGTGCTCTAGTCGGGAGTGCCCGACTACGAGATACCCTGAACCCAGTCCTTACAATCATTCATATTAATCTAAACACACACATGCTGCAGTACAAGCAGTACAAGCAGTGCAAGCGGTCTAAGCAGTTAGCTTGCTTTTCGCTGAGCCCCACATAATGGAAAGTTAAATCTTAAATAACTTCTGTGTTTATCGTCCGATCTTATTGAAATTTTTGGGGCAAACAATTGTCAATAATATGTGTGACCAAACCAAATTGCAAGGTCGTACCTTCAAAAATGCGTTCTTTTAACTTTTGGGGGGTTTGGGGGTGGTATCAAAAAGTGAAAATTTGTTCATGTGTATGCTATTCGAGATTATAATGTCAAATTAGGGGCCTCTAGCTCTTATAACTTTGTAAGTTATATCCGTAAAAAACGCTGGTCTAAAATCGAAATTTATCGATAACTTTTGAACGGGACGAGCTATCGATAAATTTTAATAAACTTGATCTGTCCCGGGATTAGGAGAACTTATGTTCCAAATATGAAGTCTCTAGCTCTTGTAGTCTCTGATATCTGTGTGTTCATACAGACAGACAGACGGACAGACGGACAGACGGACAGACAGACGGACATGGCTAGATCGACTCGGCTGTTGATACTGATCAATAATATATATACTTTATATGGTCGGAGATGCTTCCTTATGCCTGTTACATACTTTTGCACAACTTCATTATACCCTTTTTACCCATTTTTAATGGGTTCAGGGTATAAAAACCAACTTAAATTTAACTAGATGTTTGTATATATCTTATCTATTCATCATACTAATTATCAAATGAAAGTAACAAGCTTTGAAATTATATTTTACTGCAGATCATTTCAATTTGCCAGATTATTGCAATTAAAGCGCCCCAAGGGCAGCGCCCACCCTCGACTGAGTGCGATCCGCTACACGTTCCTTAGCAAATTCATCAACTTTTCTGCACTTTTACTAATTTCAGCAGTTAACTTCCTTTGGTTTTCATAGTTAACTTTTACCAGCATGGAAAAATGTTGTGCCTTGGCAACATTGCAGTGCCTGGTGGCGCTTTCTGGGTGGTGGGAGTTGGTGGGGGTGGTGGGTTTATTTTGGCCACACAAGCTGCAAACTGTTCAACTCCCAAGTTCAATAAAAGTTTTTCTCGATGTTGGCGTCGTTGCAATTTTATTTGCATGCAGGCGAAAATGCAATTGCCAGACATTTGTTGTTGTTGTTGTTGCTAGGACTTGGTCGGTGAAGGCAAAAGTGTATAAAGTGTATAAAGTGGAGCATGTAGCGAACTTTGCTTTTTTCTTAATTTATTTTGCGCACGAGTTGGGCGAATTATAATTACCAACAAACAAACAACAACAACTACGAGCAGCAGCAGCAGCAGCAGCAGGAGTTGTTGTTGTTGCCTTGGCAACAACGTTCACAGGTTGTGCCAGCTGGATTTATTGGCTTGCCTGCTATATATGTATACTATAGTAGTTCGATATTAGTGGTCCAGCTCTAAACAGTGTTCACATTTAGTGGGAGCGGGAGCGGGAGTGGGCCACACTTTGCGCATTTGCGTCGCCATAAATATTAAATATGATACTTTATGTGCAAGAGCTTCTACGCCTGGGCTGTGTCCAGTGTCCTGTTGGCCTGCAACTTATCAAATATTCCTCGCTGGCAATTGGCCATCCAGGCAACAGCTACGGCTACAGCTACGGCTACATCGCTGCCTTGGCCACATCCTTGCCGCATTTGGTTAGCGTTGAATGAGCTTCATTTGCTTGCCAGCAGCGCGCCGTATTTTGCATAATAAACTTTACTGATGCTGTCGGCCCTGATATGATGATGACGATAACCAGTGGGGCAACAGCAGGTTGGGTTGGGTTGAGTTGGGTTGGACTGTAGCAGATTGGAAATGCCACTAGCGAAAGGCTCCAAAAACTAATTAGTGGCGTCGCTTGGCCAAGACACGTGAGTTGAGCTGCACTGAAGCTGAAACCTGAAAGCTGAAACCTGATAGGAGCTTAGGTGAGCCGTGTAACGTGTAACTCATATTAATATTAATGCCTAATTGCCAACAACTTGTCTTCGAGTCAACTCGAAATTACAAACACGGCGCAATACGGCTGTAAAGTTGGCTTAAATACAGCGCAACAAGGAGGCACTTGAACGCCTATTTGATTTGCCCCAGCGATGCGATTCGGAATCATCGGTCTAGGCAGGAAGCTAGGCCGGCAGTTCCATCTCTCAGTCCAGTCGCTGGCAACTTTGTAGCTCATTAGAATATTTTCTGCTGAACTTTGCTGCCAAGCTCAAAAACTTTTTCACATTTGAATACAACGGAGCAAATGAGTTAGAGCGAGATGCGTATTTATTTATAATTGTAAAAAAAAGCAACGAAAATATAGAAGGGAAAACAATAACAATTTAACAGCAAAGTATTCTTTGTTGGAATTCCATTTAATTGGTCTGCAACTTGTTCCTGTCGACAGTCTCGGGCATCTCACAACTTTCCCAGGCTCGCATCTCGCAACTGGTTACCGATTGTTACCGACTTCAAACTGGTCCTTTAAGCTGATGCTGCTGCTGATGCCGCTGCTGCTGGTCAGTAACCTTTGAACCAAGTGCAAGTTGGGCTGAAAAACAAGTAAAATAAACTTAAGATGCTGCATGAAATTTCAACATTTTCTCATGATTTTCACTGCCTGAAACTGGTCAACAGGATTGGGTCCAGTCTTGGGTCAGCAGATTGCCTGCCTCGCATCCTCACTGCGAAAAAGGGGTTACAAATCACGAAACCCGTTTTTCCGTTTCCTTCGTCGGATGCTGCTTTGTGTGTGCATTTTTAAGGGTGGCTCCTGTTTCGGATAAGTTGCAGTGCAGCAAGCAGTTTAACACTTGGCTGCCGCCAACTGTGCATAGATGGCGCTGCCAACGGACTGACTAAGCAGTGCTCACGGATAACCAGCCAAGCAGTGCACAATGTTCTCTTAATTTCGCTCTCAGCGGTTTGAGGGATTTCAGCACTACAAGGGGTTATTTTGTGTTGCCTGATTTGCGTTAACAATTATTGGCTATTATGGGGTACATTTGTGTGCAAGTGTGCTTTGTAATTATTTGTAGCACGCCTTTCATTTGTTAATTAAGTTAAAGATAATGGCTTTTGTTTGACTTCTATGTATATATTTTATTCATAATTACAATGTTTATTTATATTTTTGAATACATATTTTATATTGTAATAATTAGTAATATTTTCTTAATCAAATTTATAATTATACTTTTATGATTTTGTAAGAAAATTATAATTGCTTCCCATTATGCTGTGGGAATTTTTGCCGTTTTGTACTATATGTGTATTTTATACTAGTGCATTGAACTGATTTTCATGGCATAGATTAAGTTAATTAAATACAATTTTAATTATATTAAATCGTTTCATCGAGCTGAACGCATTTTATTTAAACATATTTTTGAGCTTGAGCTCTCTTAGTGAAAATCCATTAATTTCTGCAAAATATTTTCCAGCAAAATTCACAATATTAAAGACAGATTCAGCAAACTCAATGGAGCAATTTGTTTCTAGTTCTTAGTTAGAAAAAGCTCTACAAATATTCTTTCTTATTTAAAAAACAGAGTATTTTGCAGTTGATACATCGTTCTTACTTGCAGAATTATACCAGCTATTATAAAAGAATACCAGTAATGAGGTTTATCAACTAAAGCTCTTAATAAGATAATTGTAAGGAAATTAATGCTATAATTGCCTTTAAATGTTTTGTTTATTTGGCGTAGGAAAAAGAACCTTCCACATGTTCTTCCCAATTCTAGCATAATTTATATAAAGCAAAGCTCTTCAACATTTCTTAAAATCCTCTTTGGCTTAACGACTGCTCAACTTGCCTCAAGTACCTATCACCCTTGAGCTCGGATGTAAGCCATGTAAACGTATATTGTAATATGAGTTCAAATTGCAGCAAAGCTTTCAATTAGAAGCCAAAGTACATGGCCATTAAAACAGCATGTCCGCAATACCAATCCCAAATCCAGGCAGCAGTTGTTGCCATCGCATCGGCAATCTTATTGGCAGGAAGCTTGGCGAAGGAGCCTTGAGGACGCTGTGCGCGACCTCAAGTATTCGCAGGATGCAGCTACAGCTACAGCTACAGCTGTCGCGCAGGACAAGGAGGCAGCTATATAAAATAAATTAAAAGAAAGAGTAAACAGGAGAGCGAATGAAACGTTGGCCCAAGCCTTGGCCAGGCCAGGCAAGGCAAGGCAACGCAAATGCTTTACATTTTTTAAATAGAAAAGGGGCGGAGCACATTTAAATGCGGCGAGTGTCCTTTTTTGTTGTTTGTTGTGCACGTCCTTTTTTATTTCTTGCAGTCCAATAAGACGAGACGGCAAAGGAAGTGCTGAGAGCGAGCGATAGAGACAGCAAGTGAAACGTGCCAGGAAACGAGAAACTAGCCAGTGAGACGTTGAAGGGGGCGCGTTGTTGGGCAGGACATTATTAGGGTAAGAGTTTAGGACCCTGGCTCTGTATGTGCACTTAAAAGTATAAAAGGCAGCAAAGGAAAATTATCAAACGAAAACAAATATTAATACTCAAAAAAAAAGAAAGAAAAAAGTAAAGAAGAAGCAAATGCAAATGACAGGCAAATGAAGTGGGAACAGCAGCAGCACAGAGATGTAGATAGGAGGTGGGTGGTTGGAATTGGTATTGGGATTGGGATTGGGTATGGATGGGGCAGCCGGAACAGTAGAAGCAGTGACAAAATGGCACTTTGAGGGCATGTAACGATGGTTGAAAAGGATATGAAAGAATTTCTGCAAACGTAGTTAGTTTGGCTGGCGCTGATGGTGGAAGAGGGTGCTAGTAGGATATTTTAACTGCAGCTGGTCTATCTGCAGCTCTGTTGGACGCCCCAGAAAATTCATTTGTAAATATTGCAGCCTGCAGGATACGTATGCAAATAACATTAGGAGCATGGCATAGAAAAATGTAATTTCACTTGATTTGCTCAAAAATGCAAACAGTAATAAGAAAGACAAAAAAACATACACACACACATGAAAAGAACACAAAGATAACCAGCGTGACATGGTAGAAAGTTAAATGCAGATAAGCATAGAGGCAGAGGCAAACGAAATAGAGAGCAGAAGAGTGAGCGAGATGAAAGCAAATGCTGTTTGTACAGGATATGAAGCAAAGTCTTGCGAAAGCAGTGACTGGTTAGCTGGAAGGCATTTCGGGGGCATTGAGATCAAGCGGAAGTGTGCAGTTACTTCGATATACACGTAGCAGGTGACAGCGGCCAGGTAGAATAATGAAAATGTCGAGCGTAGGGTGATGCGCGTCGAAGTCCATTGGAAATGTTTAGCAAAGGTGTTGCGATGAAAATGCTGACTAACCGTTGAAAGAATGAGCAGAATGCTTGTAATATCCTGATAAGATAGGGAAGCGGATATTGCTCTTGAAAAAAAAGAGTCTTTGCACTCTTTGCAATTAAGTGATACAATCATATTTAAATGCATATTATTTTTCAGATCGAATGAAGTTTCTGTACATTATTATTAATGTCAATCGTATGTCTTCTATAGTTTTATTTTTATTTATTTAAGATAATTTTACAATAGTAAAATATATAGAAAGAACAATACGCATTATTGTTATTCGTATATATTCTATAATTTTATTATTTTTATTTATTCATTTTAGACAATTTAACAATAAATAATTATATATAAACTAAGAACAAAAAACACTATTATTATTCAAATATATTGTATTTGAATATTGAATTTACTTATTTATTAAAGATAATTTAACAATGAATAGTTAAATATAAACGACGAACAAAAAAACATTATTGTTATTCGTATATATTGTAAAATTTATGTTTTATTTATTTAATGTAATTTACAATAAACAATTAAATATAAGCAAAGACAAACTTTTTTTTAACATTTTTTATAAATAATATTTTAAAACTTTGTGATGATTTTTCCATTGTCCTAGTTTCAAGCTCAAGCTATTTTTCTAGAAACAACAGTAATCAAAATTATTAATCTGATCTGTTCATCCAACTCTGCAAATTGTTCAACACTGCTTACTATCGTTCGCTTCTTAAACGCTAACTATCGATATACTATCACTTTTATTGGCATCGGCCGTTTTGAGTATGAAATGCAATGTTACTTAGTTTTGTGTGGATAATTTCAATATTTTTTTTGAATACATAAGATATGTGTAACTCATATAATGCATAGTAGAATTTTGAATCCTGAATTTAAATGAATACTTCAAATAATTTATATTTTGGTATTAATCCATTTTAGATTTAATGATTCTTCTCTTTAAAAAATATGTTTAAAGTCTTATTTTCAATATAATTAACTGTGAATTAGTTTAATTTATTTAGTTTATGTGCTGCACTGTCTACCTCTCATTCTTGTTTTTGACTGAGGCACCCTACTGGCTGTTTACATAACTGCCGGACAGACAAGTAGTTATCCAGCCTTGTTGCCGCCTGCCTATCGTCTGGCCCTATTGTCTGCCAAGGCAGGCAGGCAGGCAGGCAGGCAGGCAACTCAATCGCTGCTGCTGGGCGCTCAGGCGTGTGTCTTATAGCTGACAGCTATGAACACAGCAGGCAGGCAGGCAGGCAGGCAGGCAGACAAACACACAGACACACACCCAGGCACACACACACACACGCACATAGATTGAGGCCGTAGGCAGAAGATGGGGCGTCCTTTGGCTTACATTTTAAGTGTCTGAGGCCTCAATCGCTTTACTGGCTTTTCGACTAGCAGCGAGGAGGACGATGGCGACGCTGGCGGAGGCTGCACAGTTAACTGCTTGGGCCCAACGAGATTGCGAGTCAACATACTACTTGGCTCGCTGGCGTCCTGTTCGTCCTTTTGTTGCACATTTTATCTGCGCTCTTACGTTCAATTCAATATAATGACTCCCCTATGCATAAAACGGTCGATGGCGGCACAAGAAACAGGCCGCTGGGTTGCCTTTGAATGGGTTTGGTTCGGTTCGGTTCGGTTCGAGTTCAACTCAACTGGACTGAACTGTATCGTCTGACCAGACTGGCCATCCTTTTTATGGCGCCATCGAGCAGCCAGACAACTTAAGGGGACGATTTTAATTTGCATTCGTTTGCTTTCGTTGCAGGTCCGTGTGGGCTTCAGGATTCGTCTGCTAGGCATTGCTGCTGTTGTTGTTGCTGCTTGCCTATATTTAATCGTTTTTGCAATTTTTCGAGATTTCTCCCGTAGTTATACGCTGAACCCATTAAAAATGGGTAAAAAGGGTATTATGGTTTTGTGCAAAAGTATGTAACAGGCATAAGGAAGCATCTCCGACCATATAAAGTGTATATATTCTTGATCAGTATCAACAGTCGAGTCGATTTAGCCATGTCCGTCTGTCTGTCTGTCCGTCCGTCCGTCCGTCCGTCCGTCCGTCCGTCCGTCCGTCTGTCTGTATGAACACGCGGATATCAGAGACTACAAGAGCTAGAGACTTCATATTTGGAACATAAGTTCTCCTAATCCCGGGACAGATCAAGTTTATTTCATTTTATCGATAACTCGTACCGTTTAAAAGTTATCGATAAATTTCGATTTCAGACTTGCGTTTTTGGGACATAACTTCAAAGTTATAAAAGCTAGAGGCCCCAAATTTGGCATGTATAATCTCGAATAACATACACATGTAACAAATATTTCACTTTTTGGATACCACCCCCAAACCCCCAAAAAGTTCAAAAAACCCATTTTTGAAGGTACGACCTTGCAATTTGGTTTGGTCACACATATTATTGACAATTGTTTGCCCCAAAAATTTCAATAAGATCGGACAATAAACATAGAAGTTATTTAAGATTTAGCTTTCCATTGTGTGGGGCTCAGCGAAAAAGCAAGCTAACTGCTTAAACCGCATGCACTGCTTATACTGCAGCATGTGTGTGCTTAGATTAGTATGAATGATTGTAAGGACTGGGTTCAGGGTATCTCGTAGTCGGGCACTCCCGACTAGAGCACTCCTACTTGTTATACTCTTTTCGAAGAAAATAGTATATTAAGTTTGTCCTGAAGTTTGTAACGCATAGAAGGAAGCGTCTGAGACCCCCAAAAGTTACTGCCAATATGCTTATAAAAACAAAACAAATTGATCTAGCCATGTCCGTCTGTCTGTCTGTCTGTCTGTCTGTCTGTCTGTCTGTCTGTCTGTCTGTCTGTCTGTCTGTATGTATGCAAACTAGTCCCTCAGTTTTTGAGCTATCGCGATGCAACTTTGCACAGACACTTATTATTCAAGGGGACAGCACATTGGTCGGAGCCGGCCGGATCGGACCACTATATCTTATAGCTGCCATACACCTCAAAGTCGGTTTTGGCCATAAATCCGATGTTTTCAAAGCAATTGCCTTAAATTTCCTTGTACACTTGAACATCCTTATAACTCATCAATGGGTAAAATCGCAAATCGATTGAGTCATAAACAGCGAAGATATGCGTCATTAAATATTTTGAAAAAACAGGTGCATATGAGCAAACAAAGTCAAGCACAAGAAAGCTTTTGATAGTCTGAGCAAACAAAGTCAAGCGCAAGAAAGCTTTTGATAGTCTGCTCTTCAAGCAATTTTGTCAGCGATCATCAAAACGGCTTGTGGCGTAGTGGGTAAAGTTGCGAACTGGTGAGCGAGAGGTCCCGGGTTCGAAACCAGCGGGCGACTGGTCATTTATTTTCATTTTTTCTTATTCTTCTTTTCAAATATATAATAGCTGTAGTCAAATTCATTTATTTTCAATTTCCTAAATTGTTTCTAATTTTTTTTTCATACATAAAGTAGCTTTAATAGAATAATTCAAAAGAAAAATTTAAATTCATTGGCAAAACCAATGCCACGCGAAAAAAAATATGGATCTCAAATTCTGAATATAAGCTCTCGTATGTTCAGATTAAGTTTTATGACAATTCAATTTCCGACAGCAGCCTTGAAAGGTATAAGAGCAACAGGCACAAAATTTGGTATGTATATTATGTAATGTAGTTTTCACTTTTTGGAAAAACTGAAACTTGTATATTGTTCAATTCGGTAGCACTTATGAATGCTAAGGGACGCGTCCACGAGCTACGGATAGTGAAACGTCCCTGTTTACATGAATACCTTTATATATTTTATTTTATATGTAGGGGTATATGTATGCGACATTAATATCTGCGAATTAAATAAGCAGTCACGGAAAAATAGTAAAAATTGCTTTAAGGTTCGAAAAGAGTATTTAATCTTCGGCACGCCGAAGATAATCCTTCTCCACTTGTTTTTGTTTGGGTTTGTTTTGGTCGAGCCTTTGGTTCTGGGCTGCCTGCAAAGTTGTGCAAATTGTTAAGTCGGCTATAAATTTGACTTGTACTCGGGTCGAGCTGTTTCCTTTTCGGGCAGCCAGTGAAGCTATTTGCATAATGGGTTATAGAAAAGACAAAGCCTGGCAGGCAGCCAGGCAGCCAGGATAATGGGACACGTTTGGTTGCTGTGGTCGAGCGTTTGCACTTTCTCGTGCCCTGCTCTGCAACCTAAAGCAGCTAAAAAACGTAGCTTGGAGCTTTAAAGGCATTTTTCTTTTGCGTACAGCAAGTTAAAACCATCAACCACTTAAAATAAATTAAGGCGACGCCATTTTACTTTTGCAGCAGCAGCAAACAACCCCTCAGCCAAGCAAACGAGCCAACGAGCAGGCAACAGAACATACACACACACACACACACATACACAGACACACACACACACACACAAGCACAGAGATGGACGGACAAGGACAAACCCTTTGGCTGGCCAAGAAGCTGCTTGCTCCGTGCAGTTGGCCATTACTTTTTGTGCTTGCTCGGGGATTTTGCTTATTTTTTCCCTGTGTGTGAGTCTGTGTTTGTGTGTGTGTGTGTTTTTTTTTATATACATATATATGTATACATATATATGTGTGCTACATATAAAAGCATTGCTCCCTTTTGCTATTAGTTTAGCAGAGCTGTGTCCTGTTCGCTGGCTGTCAAGTACAGTTTCGTATTCTTCTGCTTAAGCATAACGAATGTCCTTTTTCCATTTGCGAGCATTGCTGCCACAGTTTGCATGGCAGTCTACAGCTCCAGCTGCCGTGCAATTCCCTTGGAAATGCTCCTCCTCGCAGGCGAACGTAATTTTTTACTGTTAGTTAAATAAATGCTAGTGCCGGGCAGCTGCTGCCACCACCGAGCCCAGGACGACGACGACGAGGGCGTTAAAAGTTTTTGCCATTTACTTGGCAGCATTCAGCTTCCTCGTATAGTCCTTTTTCTATACAACACACACACACACACACACACACATATATGCATTAAGGTATGTGTGTGCTTGCGGCTGGGGTATTTCTTCGGGGACTAGCGAGTGCGGTAGCACATCATACATACTAGAAAAGCTCACATATATATATATATATATATATATATATATATATATAAGTCCTTGTCCCGCTGCTCGAAAGACGCGCCGGGAGCAGAAGGACACCCTCCATTCCCTTGAGGTTGGCATCCGAGCACTGCTGCTGTGGCTGGCAAGATAAAAAATTAGTTTGGCAAACAAGATGAATGCCTTTTGCTGATTAAAACAGTGCAGGAAAAGGAACAGCTACAGAAACAGATAACAAACAAAAAAACAGAGAGGCGAGTCTTCAGTTTCCGTTTCTTTCTCTCGTCCTGACTAATGAAATAATTTACGCCATTTTGTTAACAGTTTTTTTATGTATACTATGTATTTTTTATTTTCGTTATTGATACATCACTTAAAGTTTATTTGCGCAACGGACGAAAGTCGAGACTGTTCATGTTGGAATATTCTGAAAGGAAAAAGAAAGGAAATTAAATTGGTAAAATTAAAAATATAATTATAAAGCTGTAAGCTTATTCTTTATAGTTGATAATTGCAAAAAATAATAAAGAAAACAATATTTCATTAAAACTAATAAACAATTATAAAGTTGTTAGCTTATTTTTTGTATTTCATAATCGCAAAAAGGATTAAAAAATATCACTGTGTACTTTCCTGATTTTTATTAATTGTTATTATCCTTGTGAGAACTGTCGCAAAAAATTAGAGGATAAACTGTAACTTTGCCAAAGTGAATTATATTACCAATCGGAAAATTGTCGATTAAAAAGATCTTTTGAGTTCTCAACGGGATATCACAATTAGATGTAGCTACTCTACTCTTAAGCTATACACTTTTGAAGAAGCATAAAACATGTCAGTCTGTCAGATTAGCTTCGGCATCGCAAGGATATATAACATATCACATGGATTATAGTCTTAATGTCGTATAAATTAGGTGTGTAGCAGTTATATATTAACCGCTATTTCAACAACATTAAAATCATTTATTTCATTTATCCAAAGCCGAGTGTGCCTAGAAAAACACATTCAAGGTCTTTTCGAATTTTCCTACTGGCCCAACAATTTAAATATTTTCATTATTAAATTAGATTGCGAACCATTGACACTGTCTGATCAGTTATTTTGGGCAAATGAAAACAATAATTTATATCAATACCTGTATCTGTATCTGTATCTGTATTTGTTTTTGTGTATGAGTTTGGGCAGGTGACCCAACGATAAGGTCGCTGGCTGGTTTTGCGCATTTGTGGGCCATCGACATTAGCCATGAACTGGAGCTGGCAAATTTGATTTGCCATAAATAACATTTAATTGAGTTATTGATCAGGAAAGCCACACAAAGGCCGCGCATGTATTGGCAACTGTTGCTTCCGCCCCAGCAGCAGCAGCAGCAGCAGTCAAGAGATTTGAGTGCCAGCCACAGCCCAATCTCTCCGTCCGGCTCCAGTCCACCGCCCGTGCCGCCCAATCCAAACAGACGGCCACTTGTCGGTCCAGCGGCGTGCATTTAAATATGAATTAAACCAATTTCGAGTCGATTAATGTCGACGACTTTTCGTTTTCGTTTTCGGTTGCGCCATTCGAATTCATCGCTATTCTTTCTTTTTTCGTTTTGTTTTACTGCAATTATATTTATTTTTTGGACAGAGAGCTTCATTTTATTTTTGTTTTTCTTTATTTGTATTTTTATTTTTATTTTTTCGACACTCGCCGCACACTTTCACTCTCATCAGCAACAGGATTGGCATCAGCATGGGCATCGGCATCGGCATTGGCACCAGCCCCGGACCCGGACCCGGACCCAAGCCCGGACAAGGACACGGACACGGAATCGACGTGGGCACCCGGCGCCCAGATGCCAGTTGCGTGACGGTGCTGGGCTGCTTATTAATGCGTACATTGATGAAATACGCACTTATACTCATGCACATGCTGTGCACATAACATACTCATTCACTCTCACACTGACACATGCGTAATGCAGGCGGTTCCTTTGTTTTGCTTGATTTTTTTCGGCACCCAAATGAAAATTGCATATTATGTAAAGAGCGAAACAAAAATAAATTCACAAAAATAATTCTAGGTGAAGGACGAGGACATTGGGCGCTGTTGCTGCTGTTGCTGCTGTTGCTGCTGGTGCATTGTCCAACATGACGTATACGCGTTTTTTGGTTTTTTTTTGCATTGTATTGCAAGAAGAGTGGGGGCTGCCAACTGGCGTTGTCATTGTGGCATTCACTTCCACATACATCATCACATTTGGCAGACACTGCTGAGACAGAACAAACGACCCGTTACCGCCATCCACCCACTCGTCGACTGTTTTCATTAAGTGCAATAAACTGTGCTTGTAAAAAAAAATTAAATTAAGTTCCCACCATGTTAGGGATGGGCGATAAGTCGCAGCAATGTAATTTCTCGTAATCGAAAATATCTTAAATTGCTCTAATGTATTACAGTTTTATAACAAATAGTTTAAGGCTTTGTCAAACATTTCCAATATACAAATCGATAAATCGCAGCAATGTAATTTCTCTTAATCGAAAAAATGTTTATCTGTACTAGTGAAAAATACTTCAATTCTTTATCAAACATTTCCAATATACAAACTTTACATTTTGGGAACTTTGAAACTAATGTAAATACATAATTTTCTGCAATTGCTTTAAGTCCAATACTATATTTTGTACTTTAACTATACGTTATACTTAGCTTATTCAATTTATTATATATTTATATGTCGCCTTACTTAAGTTTGACAAAGTAAATGACTTAGTGTAGCTTTCAGCTGATAATGATAGTCGCGACCTTAAAATAATCGCGATTTATTCGCATTTGATTCCTGCTCGCTAGTGTAGGTTAACGTTGCATACTTTTTGGTGGACGATGAATTTACTACGCTCACGATATTTTCGTATTTCTTTTTATTTTGTTTTTTTTTTGTTTTTCGACAATCCGCAGAGGCGAAAGTGTTTGTTTGCATGTGTGTGAGTGTGTTTGTGTAAGGGGGTAAGTTGGTTAATGCGGCTCATACACGTAATTGGCATTAAATAAAACGCCATACCCTTCACCTCATCCTTCACAACAACAACAACAACAACAACATGAAACGCGTGCAAAAAAGTGACCAGCCCAGTGTCGGAGTCTGGGGGAAGCCCCGGAAACGTACGCTCGCATGCAGTCCGGCATTTTTTTTAGTTTATTCTTTTTTCGGCTGTCACACACACACACACACACATGCGCCCATGCATGTGTGTGTGTGTGTGAGTGTGTATATATGTACTGTTGCTGCTTATGATAATTGCCGGCTGCACTGAGTCCATGGCTCGTCGGCTTTTTCCGGCACGTGGCATTCGCCCCTATTTGGGCTGCTTGTTGTTGTTGCACTCATTTAATCATTTTTTGCATTTATTTTTTGGTTTTTTTGGCCGTTTATTGACATTGTCAATGTCATTGTTGTCACTCGCGTTATCGTTTTTTTTTTTTTTATTTTTATTTTTATTTTGTTGTGCATTTTTTGTATTATTTTTTATTTAATTGCAATTTGCTTTTGTTGGCGCGTGTCATTTTCACTGCTGTTTAACTGTTTTTTACTTATTTTTTACTCGTTTTTCGTGGACATTTTGTTTTTTTCTTTATGATGTTTACATTATGACGTCATATTGGACTGTTTGCGTGGAGTTTCCAAATGTTGTCGTTGGTCATTGGCAGAAAATCAGCTGTTTTGCCAATTTTATGAACATATAATCGATGAGAATTGCATACAGTTCAACAGCTGGAAACGAGGGTCAAATGAGTCTTAGATGATTTATTACGAAGGAATTGGGGTTAATGGGAGACGCATAAAAAGAGGATAACTTTAATGCATTAAAATGTACATATTTTTTTAAGATATATGAGCAACAAGTTAGTTTCGTTTGAACTGAACAGAATTTTGTAGAAGTTGTAAAATATAGTACAAATCTCAAATATGTATCTTGACCCCTTTTGTTTATTATAAATTTTTGTTTTGTTTCTTAATGAATTCATAAAATAAAAAAAACAGTTTCAGCTTTAGTTCATCTGCATTGTTATGCATTCTGTTTAATTTAAGTAGATAAGCAAATATCATGTATAGCTCAAAGCACGTTTCATTTTGCAGCTGAAATTTAAATTGCAAACATATTTTAGAACATTTAGCAGTTGTTGTTGAGTTGAAGTTGTAGTTGCTTTTGCACCCACGCCCCAAACTCAGCTTTTCCGCTGGCCAATAGCAAAAGCAAGCGGGCTTTCTGTGTGTGTGTGTGGGGGGCTTGGGGCTCTGACAGGCAGCTTTGGTGTCCGGCGTATACATCAAGTGGAAAAATTATTTGACGTTCGTTGAAAATTGCGAAAATTTAACCCAGCAGCTGGCAGAAAGCGCCCCAAAAAGACCCGCACTTCAAAAAATGTTGAATTTCATTTTTCATTTTAATGAATTTTTGTTTTTGCTTCCTCATGTTGATGTTGATGCTGTTTGTTGTTGTTGTTGTTGTTCTCGTCGTTTGTTGTTGGCAGCCTGCCTGTTGGCTGGTGTACACACAAATTACCTTATTTAGTACACACTTCGCCGCATATAATATAATTTACTGTACATAGACCTTTTTATGTGGCATCCTCTGTATATGTGTCTCTGTGTGCGTGTGTGTGTGTATGTGTTGTGGGTGTGTATATGCGTGTGTGCATGTGTGTGTGTGTTAGTATGGGCATAGCGCTGTTGCCTTTGCGGCTATTGTTGGTGTATATAATTTACTCAACTGTTTTTGGTTTTTGTGGGCTGGCGCTTTTTTCCAATGCGGCTTTTAATTTCTCTTTCCCAGCGTGACCCTTGGGCTCTAACCGGTAGTTGTATGTGTGTGTTGTGTGTGTGTGTGTTTGTGTGTGTGTGTGTGTTAGTGTTAGTATGCTTTGTGCGTTGTGGGACTTGTGATTTGAACGTATACCCTACGCTAAAACGGCGCCTCTCTTTTAGACTACCTGACATCGTTAATAGTAATTTTGATTGGTAGCATGGAATTTATGTTAGGACAGAATTGACTATAAGATTTGTATTATTATTTGTTTTTCTGCCTTTTTTTCATTTTGATATTTTAAAAAATAATATTTTAATCAAAAATTAAAAATAACACAGAATTAATATACAGTATTTTCAAAATAATATAATGTATAATAATATAATGTTAAAATAATCTGATTAAATACACTTAACCTATATTCAAGTATATAGCTCAAGATCAATATTTTGAATGGTGAGTTTCAGTCACGACTAACTTGTACTCTATAGGAGACTCCTCTAATCACCACAAAAAATTCATTATAAGCATTTTCAAAAATTTGGCGAATTAACCAAATACATTTACTATATAAATATAAAAATCTGTATAATTTTCAATACTTGAATTCATTCCAAGTTTTTTAACCGATTGTAATTTCCTTATATATTTACCAGTAGCTTCTTTACGATTCGTTAAGGTGTGCTTTTTTTTAAACCCAACTTTGGAGTTCAGCTTAAACTAAAAATGGTAAAGTTTAAAATTAACGACACGTTGCCGCATGCAAACACAACACACACACTCTCTCACACACAGAGACACACACACACACACACACACACACACACACACATACACACACACACAATGAGCCCAAAATGTGCGTATGCTGGCATTTTATGTAATGTTGTCTGTAAATTGAGGTTGCCAAACACAGTGTGCATTTAAAATGAATATGCAGACATATAAGTATGTATAGTATGTAGGCATATGTATATATAGAGTATCAGCGGGCAGTCGCCGGCATATGTATATCTTACATAACCCATTCATATAGCCCCATATCTAACGGATTGCAGACGTTTCATATACAAATGTTCTATGGCAGTGCTCTCTTTATTATAGTCACTAAAGTGGAACTGCTAAGCAGCTGGCTCTTGAGTAGAATTGCAACTTTAATAATAATTTTTAGCAAGCAGCTGCTGTTGTGCCCTCGTTAGAGAACCCACCCCAGAAACAATCCCTTAACATTTTGCACACAAAATGAGGGTAAGTTTTTGTTGTTTGTAGTCGGCCATTTTGAATTTGTTATATTATATTTCTGAGCTGTTTTGGTCGTCAAGCAAAACGCAAAGCGCAACTTTTTGCACGTTTTATTCAATTATTTTCGCCGTGACTGTGTCTATGTGTGTGTGTTTTAAAGCCGCACACAAACACACAGATAGAAGCAGTACAACACACAAGCACAATCCCACTGAACACATCTAAAAGAGAAGCCGCAAATTGTGCGTTACATTCGCCAGCCGCAGCTGCTGCGTTTGCAAAAATTTCAGTTAGGTGCAAGGATACAAAGGCCTAGCTGGCGGCTACTGTATGCTAAAAACCTGCTTAATGTCGCGCTGTTCGCACCTATACACATCCACATCCGCATCCACATGCAGCCAACTAATGCACCGGTTCGATGTGGCAGCTGATGGGGGCCTGTGGCAGGCAGGCTTCTGTTGCAGTTGTAGTTAATGGTTTTTCCATTTGCTCAACGCCAAAATGGACTCTGTGGCTGGGCAAGATTGGTTGGCACTCTGCAGGCGTATTTTTCATCGCCTTTGGAAGGTTTCATAATTAAAAATTCACTTGATTGGGCTAAAACTCACGATGTTAGTGCAATATCAGACATCTATCAATTTATCTTTTTATTTATTTTATTTATCATTAAAAATGGTTTTGAGCAAAAGTATGTAAAAGGCATAAGGATGCATTTCCGACCATATAAAGTATATACATTCTTAATCAGTATCAACAGGCGAGTCGATCTAGCCATGTCTGTCTGTCCGTCTGACCGTCTGTACGTCTGTCTGTCCGTCTGTATGAGCACGCGAATATCAGACACTATAAGAGCTAGAGACTTCATATTTGAAATATAAGTACTCGCAGACCCGGGACAGATCAAGTTTGTTTCATTTTATCGATAGCTCGACCCTTTTAAAAGTTTCGATAAATTTCGATTTCAGACTAGTGTTTTTTGGACATAACTTGAAAGTTATAAGAGCTAGATGTTCCAAATTTGGTATGTATAGTCTCGAATAGCATACACATCTAACACATCACCCCAAAAGATAAAAACACTAATTTTTCAAGGTATGACCTCGCAATCACAACAAGTTATTTAAGATTTACCTTTCCAAAGTGTGGGGCCTAGCGAAGAAGTTAGCCTGCTTAAACTGCTTGCAGCATGTGTGTGTTTGTATAGATGTGCATCGATAGGAAAGTATGAATGGCTGTAAGGACTGGGTTCAGGGTATCTCCTAGTCGGGCACTACTTGAGCACTCTTACTTGTTTTTATTGCTATTGATACGAATTAGACTAGATTTTGTTTTATACATCTCATTCAACTACAATTTTCATATATTCCCTGCTGTGTCTTATATAAGTAATATGATTTGATAAAGAAACTTCTGGCACGTGCGTTTTTTTAGTTGGGTTTCTTATTTGACTTATGATGAAGCTTTATAATTTTGCAGTAACCTATTTCAGTCAAAATCTATATATTAAATTGTATGACTATAATGACTATGGCGTTCAAAGAATTTTATTGAATTTAAATATGTGTTTAGCTTAATGCAGTAAAATTTCTTTCTGCTAGGCTAAATTCCTTAAGCTTATAATGCCATTAAAACAAGGCACCTCATTATTGGAATGCATTTGTAAGATGCTGGAAGCCAATGAATATGAAAGAGGCGGGAAAATTATAGAGTTAAGTTAAGGCGGCGCAAATAAGAACTTATTAATGTAATTAATTAAAAGAAAACAGGTTTAATTGAAAGACAAAAAGGAATGCAACGTCTGCAGTCGCACAGAAGGCGGACCGACGATGAGAGGACAATTAAAGAAGGATGCTTCGCCTCGTCCTCTGTCCCACGGTCTGCGGGCGACACGCATCAAAAGCAGCTACAGTGACTTCCAGACGCAGATGCCCACACACACACACACACACACACACACACACACACACACACACACACACACAAACACACACACACATACACCCATAGAGTGAGGCTAGCGGCATGCAGGAGGACGAACTGAAAGGACAGGCAGGACACACATCGGTCTTCACACCACGCGCTCTGAATTTAAATCATAAATCATGAGCTTTTCCTCCTCGGCATTCATCATGCTTTTGTTTCGCCCACCCAGCCAGGACGCAGGACCCTTTTTCGCGAGTTTTGTGTTCTCTCTTTTTTGCTCGTTTTTCGCTCTTATTTTTTTGTTGTTTGCTGCTCGGCTGCTCTGCTGCTCTGCTGCATTTTATTTTTTCGCATTTTTCTTCGCCGGGCTGGGCCGTCTGTCGCCGTCGCTTCTGGGGCGCTTTTTAGTACGCACAAAAAGAGAAAATCAGCCGCCATTTTGTTTTTTTCTTATTTTCTCATTTTCGCTCGTTTCGCATATAGAAAATAAAATGCCGCAACATCCAACAACAACAACAGCAACAACAACAACAATGCGACATTTCAGCATAGAGAAAATGCGTTGACGACGTCTCCCAGCTCCTGCTCTAGGTGGATTCTCCCGTCCAACTTAAGCTCTATTGGGCATTAAGGGTTTTCTGGGATATTTTTCGGGTTTACTCGTCGCTTTTGCGCCGATGGCGTTGTTTTGGGCATTTGCCAAAGTTGTTGGTCCTTAAATTATTCAAGCGCTGCCATCGAGAGTCTACCCAGAGTCTCTTACCGCCTCCCCCGCTGGCTCGTCCTTTCCCCTCACATTCGCCAGCTGGGGTCTGACATGGAAAATTTCGTAATTCAAAATTAACATTTAAGGATGACTTGGAGCTGCCGCCACCGACACGTCGGAGTAGAGTGAAAAGGATGCGAGTGTGCGAGTGCTTGTGTGTGTGTGTGTGTGTGTGTGCACAAAATTAATGAAAAAAGAGAAAAACAGCAAAGCGAAGCAATGAGAAAATAAGTACAGTTACGACAAAATGTAATTTTTACTTGGCGCTCGTTTACAACTCGAATTCACGCAGCATTTGGAGATTGTTTGCTCAGTCGATGGGGTGGATATATTGACATATATGTGTGAGTGTAAGAGATTGAGACAAGGACAGGACAGCAAACAAAGAAGGTTTTATAATTTAAGCGACTCTTGAAAGGTGATTGCATAAAGTGTGAATGATTGAACTTGGGAAAGAAATACAGAAACTGGCACAGAAACTTATTATTCGAAGGGACAGCATATTGCTCGTAGCCGACAGGATCGGACCACTATATCTTATTGCTGCCATACAACTGTAGGTCGGTTTTGCCATACAACTGTAACCCATGTTTTTGAAGCTATAGCCTTATAAATCAATTTTGTTTAAAATTGCAAAACGTAAATAGCAAAGATATGCATCATTCATCATTTTGAAAGAAAATGTGTATCGAGGAAATAAAGCCAAGTGCAAGCAAGTTTTGAGCAGCCTGCTCTTTAAGCGAGTTTCTCATTGAACATCAAACGGTTCGGTGGTGTAAATGGTACAGTGATGCGCTGCGCAAACGTTAGGTTCCGGAATCCATTCCCCGCTTGCAGCAAAATTTATTTTAATTTTTTCCAAATTTATTTGTAAACTTAAGCAATTTTGAAAGATACATGTGCAGGTTGATATCTGCAAACTAGTCGCGAACTTTAATATAGTTTATGCATAGGTGTAAAATAGAATATATTCACAGACTCGAAAAGATTATCCTTTCCGACTTGTTATTTATAACAATTAGTGTTAAAGTTAAAATGGCCATTACGATTACGTTTTGCGTCCCTCGGACTATTGCTGTGGGAATGTAATTAAATGTTCTGGACTTAAAGTTCTCCTTTCGTTATGTCAATTTAATAAATAATATGACATGTACAATGTACAAATTTAAATATATACTTTCCCTAATCCATGCCACAAAAAATATAGTCTTATGGCTTGAATTCGGTAAGCAACAATATAGAAAGTGGAATGTATTTAATATTTGTAAATTAAAATATTTGCAAATATTGTAAAAACAACCTCTGGTTTCTTAAAAATAGTTGAGTTGTGTGCTTGGGCATATTTCCTTAGTAACAGCACAATTTTAATAAGCTATGTTTTCAAATGTGCAATAATATACATTTCAGTACGATTATCACTGAACAACTCCTCGACGACATATGTATGTATGTAAAACGATCCCATTATATAATGTAAATATATAAAAGGAAATCGATAAGTTGGGTTATTTGAATATTTGTGAAAACATAACTTGTCTAAATAAATAAATTATGCTTATTTAAAAATCATCAGAAATATATAGTATTGAATATAATTAAATTGTGATGCATATATTTTATTTAGTTTTGTTTTTACACTTGCAAAATATTTTAATCTGTCATCTGCTTCAACATTAACAAATTGCGTGAATGACTTCTATTGCAATTGTATCGATTGGAAAACTTTCCAATGCTTGGCCTAATCAATAACCATATGCTCATAAATAGCTTTACTCTCTTCTTCTTGTTCTCCCCCTCTCGTCTATCTCTCTCTCTCTCTGTCTCTCTTCAGCTGTCTTTTTCGCTCTCATTTGTGTCTGTCTTTCGGACTGGGTCTAGTTGTGTGTGCATTTCGAACCGCCATGGCCAGGAAGCAAACAATTTACGCAATCTGCCAGTGCAAAGTCGCCCACTATACGAGCATATCTCTCCCCGTTGAGCCCTCCTCGCTGCAAACTCCAAACTAAACGCACAAAAGCGACAGACAGAAAGAGCCACAAAAAAGATTGCGAATAAAATAAAAACAAAATGAAATCAAATAAAATGCGCGGCTCAAAAGCAGAACATGAAAAACTTGTCGCTACTCTGAGCAGAAACAACATGGAGACGGAAAAGGAGACGATGACGACGTTGCTCTCACTTATACAAACAAATAAACCAATACACACACACACACACAGAGAGAGAGAGAGAGAGAAAGAGAGAGATCCTGTCTCGGCTCGTGCTCAGTATAGAAAAACATTGCAAAAAGTTGCAGTGGCAAATTCAGTATATTTTTTGCTCGTTTTTTCCACAGTGAAATTCTGCATTTTTTGTCTTTTTTTTAAGCTCCACCTACTTGCTGGCTTCGGATTGGTCGCTGCCGCTATCGGCTTCGCAGCAGCCGAGCCAGCAACAAATAAGCTAAAAGGGGGAAAAAAGGCTAACTCGGCAACAACAACAAAAAACAACTCGCACATGTAGCTGTGTGTGTGTGTTTGTGTGTTTGGGTGTGTGTGTGTGTGTGTGTTTTTAGCAGTCTTTGATTTTGTGTTGTTTGCTTTTTCACATTTTATTTTTAACATTTATATTTTGTGTGCGTGTTTCGTGACGTTAAATGTGCATACTCGTATTAAGCTGAAACACACACACACACACACCACACACACCACACACACACACGTATTATAGTTAACAGCATTATGAAAAATGAAAATGGTCGCTTTGTGCGCTCTTTGCCTCCTGCTCCTAGACTGGAGGGACTTTAAGCCACCTCAATTTCGTCTGCCCATAGACGCGTCTGCGGCTCTACTAGCTGAGGAGTCTCTTCTACCACTCGACATCTATTCCGATTTGGCTTGGAGTCTGTTGCCGCGTGTTTTGGTTTGCCAGCCATTGCACTTTTTCTATATTTTGTAGTTTTAACTCCCCACTTTTTGTGTTGTTGCTGTTGTTGTCGTCTGCCGCACTTGGTCACGTCGCATACTGCTGACTAGTGTCCTGCTGCAGCAGCAGCAGCAACAACAACGACGACTCGTCGTGGCAGTTGTTGAGTGTTTAGTAAGTGGTTTAGTAAACACATTTAGTTATTTGCCAACCGCCGACCGCACACACTCGCACACACTCGCACACACACACACATGCACATTCAGATAGTTGAGAGAATCCTTTGGCCACGCACTGAATGGCGTCGAGTGACTGTCGAGCCTCGTCTCTTTTCGTCTCGCTTGGTCCTTTGTGCTGGCTTAAAGGCCAACGGAGGACACTGCCTGCATCAGAATCGGAGCACTTAATGACACTTAGTGATACTCAATTATCACCGCAGCTCTTTGCTTAATTACTTGATGTACTACTTTACACTCGCAGAAAAGGCGCCACCTTTAAGATACTTTAGCTTATTAACTAAGCACTGATTTAAATATTTATTTTATATAATATATTATTACTATTATATGATATATACTTTTCTAAGCATATCAGCTGTTTGCCTTAAAACGAATTGTTATCGTTTCCAAGCTTCATTCAAGCTTAAATCCGTTTAGAACGTTTCCGACATATTTGAAGGTTTTTAAATGCTTCTGTTCTTCTATTATTAAAGTTTAGAAATATGAATTTGTGTGCATAGTTTTACTCACATTTTTCTGCGAATGTAACTGCAAATTGGGGAATAAAATATTCCTGCCATTCCGTTTTCCCTAGCCTAAATTTCTGTGGTAATGTAATTTGGAAACTTTTGCTTGCCACAGCAAATATATTTGCTAGTTTATCTGGGCGGACACGAAAAGTGGCGTCTAACCAAGAGTTGTGTCTACTCGCAACATAACGGCATTTGTAAGCGCCCACTGCCAGACACGCCCACTTTATGCGCTAGCTTGCAGTTTTTAGCCAACTTTTATTAGCTTTTCTACTAATTGCTTCTAATTTAATTAAATTTAAATAAAAAAACTTTTGCACGTTTTTAGTTGGAATATATATGTGGTTCCATGGGGGACCTGAACCAAAGTCCTGCCGCTGAGTTGGCACAAAAGTCGCCATTGTGTGTGTGTGAGAGTGTCGCATAATAGTTTAGCTATAAATTTTCTACGTCTGCCTGCATTTTGCAGTAAAATATTTTATAATTAAATATTTGTTTAATTAGTCCGAGTGGCCGACGAACTGCGTTTTGTGGTTCCACAATTCCAAAAATGCTCTATTCAATGAATTTATTTGAAAATGGCTACAAATAAAACAATTTGCAGTAGCAAACGAGAAAAAGATGTTGAAATTGGCCCCTGAGGCTTTGCTATTTGGCAATTACACATCTTGTCTTAGTCTTACATAATGTTCGTTGCATACCCAAAGGGGCTGTTAGCGTTTGCCTGTTTGCTTGTCTTTTGCCTAGGCAGAGTGCAATTTATCAGCTGTCTAGACATTTTATTAAACCTTTGTGTTTATCTGCCAGTTAGTTATTACTTTGAGCTAGATTAATAAGTATTTCTAGTTTGTTTGACAGCCCTTAAATATATGATGTTAAAACGAATTCTGTGACAAAAGGTTATTGAATTTGGTGAACTTAATTTGACTGACTAGCTTATTATTTTGTTTTGTGAAAAATGTAGGCATAAGTCAGTAAACTAAATGTATTCTCGACCATGAGAGTCGGTCATAGAAACATTTAGCAGGATATATATACAAGAGCATTCATAATTGCTTCACACTTTTCAACTTAATCATGCCAAATAATTGTCTGCTTAGATTGACAATCGCTAAGAAATTCGCTTGAATAGCTAACAACTCTTGCAAATTATTGTAGAAAAAATGTATGTTTGTGCAGAATTTATGCGATTTATGTGCGCAATTTAATTTGCTGTCTATACGCTGCATTTTCATTATCCTTGGACTATTTGTTAATGCCGATAATTGCATAGCCATGGGTAGAGTCCAAAGGCAATCCAAGGATAATTAATAGGCGCCCCACTCGTTCGCCTATCCCCCCGCAGCAATTTATCAGTTGTCTGGCAGTGGCCATAGATCACATAGTGGAGCACGAAGCTGATGTGGAAAATATGCTAGAAAGGATTTTGGTCTTCAAAACAATTTGTTGTGCTGGAGGAATAACAATAAGTAAAATTAATGAGCCAAAATGTAATTTTATAAATTGTAAAAAGCTTCCGGCGCATTAATAATGAAAAGGCAGGGGAACAAAAACCTTTTTGACATGAGCCATGGAACAAAAAGGATGCCAAAACTGAAAAGTGAGTGAATAGCAGTGACAGGGGTGGGGGAGGAGAGCCTGTGGAGGGTCTACACAACAACAACAACAACAACAACAACAAAAGAGGCAAGCACAGCGAAAGTGAATTGCATGAAAGACAGACAACAAAGCATGTGAAAAAAAACAACTGAAAGCGCTGAATGAAAAGAATGAAAGGCTAAACAAATTACAGCAGCCATTTTGCAGAAGGCAAAGCGCCAAACATACGAAATAAGGGTGAAAGTGGATTTACTTTCGTCTACGTGACACTGAGCCAGTCAGCTCGTCCTGCCGGCCTGCGGTCGCTGATGCTGCTGCTGCTGCTGCTGCTGCTCCTGTTGATGATGAGCCCAAAATGCTGCAAGGAGCAGGCACTTTGCATGCAGCCACAGATGCCACTCCATTCATATCAAACTAAACGAGCGAGCAGGAGACACGCATGAGGCGTCTACAAGCGGATTAATGTGCACGGTCACAGCCTTCATGGCTTTATGTCCTGACTGCGTCCTTGCTGTCTGTCAGTGGCAGCAGAGACGACTCCCCCGCCACAACAACATGGCTGTGGCGGCACCCTTAGCAGCGGCCATGATTTTCAAAATTAATTCAACTTGATTTTGCTTTCTTGCTTGTTGTTTTTGTGCGCTGGGCAGGTGGTGGTACGGGTGGAGTTGGTTGGAGTTGGTTGGATCTGTGTGGTCTATGCAGACAAGAAATTAAAATTCATTTCAGGGCATACAGCTCGACGGTCGCATTGTATATTAGAATATTTAAGGCGCAAGCCTAAAAGTATGCAGCGCCAACCCTTTGCTGGCCAAACAACCCTCTTCTTGGCCAGCCAAGCAACCCTCGTACCACTGTGCATAGCTGAGTGCTTGTGTGTGTGTGTGTGTGTGTTTTTAGAGTTATTCCAGAATGGCCGCCATCGTCGTTTGCCGTTTTCTCGGTTTTCTCGGCTTGCTCGGCTTGCTCGCCATCATTTGCCTTTTTCTTTTGTTGCCGGCAGTCAAAAGTTGTCTATTGTTTTTCAGCTGTCAGTTGAGCTGAGCGCCTTTTGTTGTCGCATAGTTTTGGCAACAAATTTGCTTCACCTTCACCCCTGAACGCTTCCTGGCTACCCGCCCTTGACCCCACTCAGCACCTGGCCGTACATATTTTATTCTGCTCGACTTAATCGTCGCTTTGTTCTTGTTTCGTGTCTGCCAGCTGTCGTCTTTATTGCACATGTCCATTAATATTCGCTGCTTCAGGTGCAGTTGCCTGTGCTGTGATTCTTTTATTTCAGCAGCAGTTGCTTTGCTATTGCTTTCCATTGTTTGAGACGCCTTCGTATAGTATATAAACTTGTCCTGCCAGTTGACTGCCTACGAAATTGAGCCGTTAAATCGCTGGGGCGAAGCTGCAAAACTGTGTTACAAATCATGGACGATGTCTGGCCTAAAAGTAGGCAAAGCACTTGCTTCTTCATTCTGCCAGTGTGTGCAAAAAAAAAGAAGAAATGTGCCGTCATTTTATTTTATTTGAGTCTTCTCCCTTTATATGCTCAAAAGTTTTTAACCCTGCCGAGTCATAAAATTAAAACCATCATGGACTCTTAGGGTGCGACTGATGTCTGGCCGGGTCTCCATGCTAGTGAGTCTGTACTCTGTCCTCTGTCCTCTGTCCTCTGTACTCTCTACTCTGTAACTCTGCCTTTGAAAGCAGCCCCACCTAGCCCACATTCCCTTGGGAATCCTTTGGCTTCACACAGCCCCATTCCAAGCGCTTTGCATGGTCGTCTGCAAGTGAAATCTGAATGCAAGCCTAACGACCTGGCATTGTCGTTGATAAGGCCCAAAATGCCCGTCTACCTTTTTTCGTGTGGCCATCGAGCTAACTGCGTCTGTCTACTAGTCGGATTGTCTTTGCTTTGCGGTGGTTGAAAATGTTTAATGTTTATGCAGAAGGCAGCACAAACATGGAAGCTATTTCCTCTTGCTATGCACTTGCTTTTTTCACATAGACTGATATTGCTGGGCATAATATGATAACAGGTAAGAGGAAACTTTCCGAGGAGTAATATATTCGCCTACTGCTTTAATTACAATATATGTATTGAAAATTTCAAGAAAAATATTTTAATAATACATATTTTATACCCTGCTCAATGTAGTAATTTTTTCACACATAAAACCTATATCGAAAAGAAATCCAAACAAATAGCTCAGGACTACAATCTACAAAAATGTTATTTAAATATATATTTAATTTTTTCGCCTTTATCATCTAATTTTGATGTTTAAGAAATATAATTTTTCTTTTGTCCTAAGTTCTTCTATTCTTTTTATTCATCAAAGATTTTTTATCTTTGAGAGCTTTTTGAGAACGCAATTTAAATTAACTATTACGATTGTTGTATTAATATAGGTCAATAAGCAAAAAGCCATTTTATATTCAACAATATTGGTTTGAATGAGTTTTTCTGGGTTTTCCCTAATATTGGAGCAATTTGTATTTAGTAATACCCCCAGAACTTTCTATTTTATTTTAATTTAAATACGTAAAATATTATTTATATTTTGTAAATATTTTAAAGTTTAAATTTAATTTTCTGTGTCGACTCTCACTAGTCGACAATCAGTTAAGAAATTAAACAAATAATCCATGGAAAAACAATATATTTTGTCCGTTAAACTTCCATTTCTTGTGCAAATGAGCATCTTTCTAATTAGATTCTAAGTGGCCATCAGACATGCGTTCAAATATGACATGCTTTCAAAAAGTTCAAAGCTCTATGCAAAGCTTTCTGATTTGAAATGTTAGAAAGCATTTGGTAGATGCTCGTTTTCGGGCAAGGGTTGTTTTGTGCTTAGTGCAACCAACAGCCGGCAGATGGCGCCTGTGGCCAGCAACATCCCCCCTAATGAGTTAACAAAAGGGTTAGGAAGTGCGCTTATGATTAGATACATTACATGTTAGGAAACCAACCTTTGTATGTTTTCTCTGTTGCGCCATTCCATGAATCGTCCTTGGTTGCAGGTTATTTTAGTACAAAACAAAAGTATTAAAATATTGAAAGCATTTTTATTTTTAGCATAATATTACAACGACAATAAGCATTTCTAAAGCCAAACAAAACTACAAATATCAACTGGGAATACAAATCAAAGCATTTCTTATAAGCTAGTTGGTTAGTGCGCGTCTATTTAAGCATATAAACTAAAAGCAGCGTTCAGGTTGAGCTCCGGGGGAATCTGCAAAGAAAAGAGAACAACAAACATTCAGAAAAGTTTTAATTTTGTTTTGCCTACAACAATAAAGCCTAATAGGAGAAACAGGCCACGGCAAACTGCACAGGACCCAACAAGTACATTCTCTGCCTTTGCTTGTTTTCCTTTTGAATATAAAAGTTTTCAACAAATTAAACTTGCTTATGGGCACTGCCCAACAACAACAACAACGCCAATATTGGCAAAGTTCTCGCTTCGCTTAAATACCCTGTACGCGTAGTCGATGAGAGCTGTGCCAAGATTGAGTACAATTTCAATTGGAAAGCAATAGAGTCTTAAGGAAAATGTAGTAAAAACATACTAGTTTATGATTTCATTTTGAGCTGAGAACTTATAAGCCAAATATGAGGTATCTAGCTCATAAAGTCTCTGATATTTGCGTGCTCTTACAAACAGACGGACAGATCGACTCGGCTGTTAATACAGATGAAGAATACATATGTACTTTATAAGGTCGGATATGCTTCCTTATGCCTGTTACATACTTTGGCACAACTTCATACACACCCATTTGAAATGGGCTCAGGGTATAAAAAAAACTATAGCAGATCTCTTTCTTGTTGTAGTTGTAGCCACTGGCAGTAAAAAGTTTTAATAGAAAATTTTAGTTAATAGTTTTGAACTCTGGTCGAGGCCGCTGCTGCTGCGGTGGATTTGATAAGGGACCTCAGCACGCAGCACATGTACAAAGTTTACTTTTGGGCAAACGAGCAGCTCGTGGTTGCTGTGCTGAGCGGTGCTGAGTGGAGCCGAGTGGATCAGAGTGGAGCGCGGTGCTTTCTCGTAGTCCAGGCCAAGCCCGTCTAATTAATTAAAATCGCTTTTGTGACGTTGCCTAGCACATACATCAAATTCTAGCTAAGCGCCAAGATAAGCAACAAAAAAGTGCCTTTTTAATTTCCTGTTTGCTGATAAATAATGTGCCACACACATATACACACACACACACACATAGAGAGAGAGTGAGAGAGAGTGTGATGGCTGCCTGCAACATGGTGTTATATAACCTTAAAGCACCTAAAATATTAAAACCACCCAAAACACTCAGACAGCCACCCACTTAGGGAGCCAACTGGAGAAGCGTCCACAGATAAGGCGTACCACCAGCTGCAGCAGCAGAGGAGCTGGAGCAGGAGCAACGGTAGCATCACGTACCGGTCAGTATATGCGCAGGACACGTTGCCAAAGAGCTTAAAATGTGGCCCTAAAATAACTTTGACTGCCCTTCCAGATTCTGCCAGAAGCCCCCGCACACAAACAGGCAAACAAACTCAAATACACACAAGCACACACACGTGTGTGTGAGAGAGATACACAGGGAAAGGAGAGAGAGGGAGAGAGAGAGAGAGCGAGAGTGGTTAGGGGTAGGGGGCGAAAGCTGCTCCTAGGATTTGAAATCCGCTCGCCAGGCAACATTTTTAACTGCTTGGGGGCATACATCAAAACTTTGGCTTACGCTTAGGATTTATTTATTTTCATATTTACAGAGGCCACATGAACACACATACCACTACACACACACACACACACACAGGCACACACACACGCGCACTGACGCACACGAACGACGTTGAGCTGGACTGGGAGCGGTACAGGCTGACAAGGATCTCAAGGATTTGCAGCTTTCGGAAGGGCCAGCAAGGCAGTCGCTAAGGCTGACCACCTACATCTAATTCGGGCAGCAGCAACCCGCGCGGCTCCAGCGGTCATAAAATGCCGCACACAAGCCAGAGGAGTCACATGTCCTTCGCGTGTGCTTACAGCACATGTATGTAACGAGGGTCGTTTCCACAGCAAATTTATATTAATTTGAGTATCCATTGTGATGCTTCGAAAGTCACATTTACATTCGATTTAAGAAATAATGATTATTCGGCGTGCCGAAGATTTTATACTCTTTTTCGAACCTTTCTCTGACAAATGCACCACTGAAATTTCATATGCTGTAATAAATCGTTTTATCGCGAAACATTTAGTTTTTTGTTCTAAGAATTGGTATCATATGAATTTAAATTTTTCTTTTGAAATATTTAATTCATTGCCAGTTGTATGGCAGCTATAAGATATAGTGGTCCGATCCGGCTGGCTCCAACCAATGTGCAGTACATTTGAATGATAAGCTTCTGTGCAAAGTTTTATCACGATAGCTCAAAAACTGAAGGACTAGTTTGCATACATACAGACAGACAGACAGACAGATGGACATGGCTAGATCAATTTGTTTTGGCATTCTAAGCATACTGGCAGTAACTTTTGGTGGTCTCTGACGCTTCCTTCTATGCTTTACAAACTTCAGCAGAAACTTAATATACTATTTTCTTCAAAAAGTGTATAATAAGTAAAGCAAATTAAATTATAAATTAATTTCTTAGTCTTAGATTTTGGCTGTTAATGTTTCCGATCGTCCAATGTACCTGAACTTCAATGTTTATATCTACTACTTGAATAAACATTATTGATTAATAAACTATTGGAAATGCCTATGTTGATTTTGAATCCCCTTAATCTTCCTAATTTTAAATAAACGTCATAAATTTGAAAACAAATTTTAGATTCAACTAACTCTTCAATTGAATATCTAATATCTGATTAATTGAGATGCTGCTGAGCGCTGAGAATGTTGCAGCAGCCCTCGTTTGGCTATGTGTATGTTTTAATGACTATGTGACCGTCCAGGCTGCCCGCCACGTGCGTCGTGTCCAGCCTTGTGTTGGCCGGCTTACGTGGCGTATGAGAATTGTATCTGCCGAAGCGCATCTTTCGCTCAGCAGCCGCCCAGCTCCTCGCCTCTGCCTCTGCCACCGCTACCGACAGAGCCCGAGCCCGAGCGCGAGTTTATATTTGTACCTATTAAGAAATGACATTAAAAAGGGAATAAAATGACAGCCCACTCCGCAGGCAGGCAGGAAACCCCGTTTCCGCGCTGTATTTAAATGCGCCATTTGCATATTTATTAGATGTCCTTGCTTCGTCTCGCTTTTGACTGCTTTGCCATTTAGACCCTGCGCATCGCATCGTTGAAAATTATGAATACAGGTTTAAGACAGCGCGCTACATAATTATGTGCCCTCCCGCCCCCACACAACCCCAAACATTTATGTAATGCAAACAAAAGTTAATTTGGACCCTGCTTTTATTTTACAAGCAATTTGCTTTTACACACACCAGTGTAACCACCCACACACACACACACACACCAGCACACACACTGCTCACAATCACAACCATTTATTGTAGCACTCGAAAATGTCATTTATGTTGTTTTGCTTGGTTCGGTTTTTATTTGCGTTACATACTTTTCATACTTTTCACAAACAAATTTACACTTTCACGCATTCATTAATTTGCCTATTACGAAAGTGAAAAAGGTCCTTTCATTGAGTTGTTCTTAAAGTGGCCAAGTCCAAGGACTTTAAAGTACTCAGTCTAACTAAAAGGGAAGATAGAACAAATAGAAGGGAATCAGCAATGACAAGGTCTAGCGAAAAACTTATGCAAAGTGCCACAATAAATGCATATGACAGCATATCCTTTTGTCTGACAAGAAGAACTCTCTACCCTAAGCATTATGCAGGCAGTTGTTGTAGTTGTAGCTGTAGTTGCTGCAGTTGCACATGTCAAGTTAGTGCAGAGAAAGATATGAGTCTATAGTTTTAACATTCCTCAAATCACATTCACCTCAATATCTATAACTATAAGAAAAACAGCAAATTTAAAAGTTTACTCTATTTTATAAATTGCACTTATTTCTTTTGGAAGCTTTAATATGGAATTTCCTTAACTGTGAGTATTCAAAATGATTTCAATCAATTTCATGTACCATATAACCAAAACCAATTAAGCAATAATAGTGCTCCGAATTTCTTTTCAGTTGAAGCTGTATTGAAATTTTGAGAAAATTATTACGAAAGCGATTTTGGAATTCCATGAATGTATTTAGTTGCTGTATGAGTATAAATATATATATGTTCGTTTCTGTGTGTGTGTGTGTATAGAAGTTGTTGGGACAGTTAAAAATAAAAAGCAGTAGCGAAACTTACGCAGTGTGGCAAACTAGTTGTAAATGGAAGGAATGGCAAAAAGGACGAGGCTAGTCGACGGGATGCAGCAATTACAAAAGCTTAGGCATGGGACTGAAAGTGGCTTGGAGATGGGATGTCTGGCCACATAGAAACTTGCGAATATAAAATTGCACAATTTAAAACACAGACAAGGGGTTGGGGCTGGGGTGGGGGCTGGGGGTGTGGCAGGAAGCTGGTTACGTGCAAGAGGCTGGCCGCCCAAGAGTAGCAGCGTGTAGCTTGTCCTTTTTGTGTATGTGTTAGGGGCGAGTGTCCTGTGCGCCATTTACAATTCACATTTCTAGTTTTCAGTTCAGTTGAGTCATTATTTTATTGCCAAGATACGAGAATGAGAATGAGACTCGTAGCTTGGACTGCGTCGACTCACGATGACAATGTTGAAGGACACAAAGGCAAAAGAAGCAGAATTGTTCAACACGAACGGAACGGAACGGAACCAACAACACTTTTGCTTTTGCATTTCCATTTGCTCGAAACGGGTGGAAATGTGCCGGGCATGAGCGGCTGGCTGGACCTACTCTGAAGCAAGGAACACCGGCACGTCTGTGGGTGGCGCCTTTCGTTTTCGTCCTTTTTTGGACATGGCTGTGGTCTTTGTCGTACTGCGTGTCTCTCTTTCTCTGTGTTTGTATGGGTGTGTGTGTGTGTGTGTGTTATTAGATTGTTTCAACTGAAATGTTATTAGAAAATTTTGAATTCAAATTCAAATGACTTTATACTTGGCCACAGTCCGCCACCACCCCACCAACACTGACGTCCTTGTCCCACCCAACGCCAACCCCAAACCCAAACCCAACCCGCACCCTATCTTTTGCCAAAGCCAACGAGCAGTGCAAACTACGTGCACTTCTTTGTGCATATATGGAAATTGGTCCGAGTGTCTGTCTCTGACTGTCTCTGGCATAATAACATGCAGGACGTGGATGCCTTCTCGTCCATTAAACGTAAAATGTTTGGAGTGCAGTTTTGCGTGGTGGCAGTGCCTGAAAGCGGAAGGGGTTTGCGATTGGCAACTCCTTTGCATGGGCGTGTTGCAGAATGCTTCAAGGGTTGAGTACTTGGAAGGGTTTCTCGAATTCGCTGGATGTTCAAGGTTCTTCCTCTTGAACAAAAACCAAGGGCATGAGCATGAGCAATTGGCAGTACAGTGCAGAGAATAGGTATTGGTATTGGTATAGGTATTCATTAAAGTGTATACGTGGTTTTATCTCATAAAGCTAAACTAATAACTTAATATGAAATAAAATCTTTGTCATAAGGCGTTTCAAGAACGGAGTTTCTAACAGAACTATACTAACTATTTTCAAATACTGCTAACATTTATCTATTATCTAAAGAGTCGAAATTCCATCAAAGATTGTATACAAATTTCTGGGATTTACATTCAAAACTGTTGTACACATATTAAAAATCAAAATTTATAATAGAATTCTTAAAGTTTTGTTGGAATTTCTTGTAATTCAATAAAAACAACTATTGAACTGGTATACATATGGATAGAAAAGCTAATACCTAAATGCTGTATTCAGGAAATCCAACCATTTTATTTTGGTTTATCGATAAGTAAGCCTGTTTTTGAGCTAGTTCTAAAATCAACTAGCTTTCACTCACGATCTTAAGTCTGCCTGTACTTGACAGACTCGCTTGACTAAGATCTAGCTAACTAGCTTCAACTGTATATGGTCTAGCCACAGCTGCATCATGCAATTTGATTACTCGACATTCAGGCCATGGCCAACCCCTTTCCGATCCCCATACCCACTCCTTATCCAAGCTGGGCTGGCAAAAAAGGAAAATTCCAAATATTCCTTGCAACGTTCGGGGCAAACAAAAGTTTCAATAAAAACCAAGCATATAGCCAAGCTAAGCACGAGCTGACCAACCTGCTGCCCAATCATCCCGACTCCCAGCTTTCCAGCTCACAGCTCGCAGCTCCCAGCTCCCAGTTCAGTTTTAGGTTCAGGTTATTGTGAGTGAAAACACCCACAGCAACCGCATTCGTTGCATGGAAAGGGGATCGGGCGGCTGTTGAGGGGACAACCTGCCACATTTGCCAACTATCTAAACTGAGTTTGAGTTGAGTTGAGGAACTGCGGTAAAGTTTCCAACGTAATCATACAAAACCTTGTTCTGGTTAGGCAGCTGTGGGTGTGTGGTGGGTCATTCCTCTCAGAGTGTGAGATTTTGCCCCATCTATTCCAAATGTATATGTATATGCATATATACATATACGTATATTCCTTGCCAGCGCAGACAAAAGACGACTTTGTGCAGTTTCTGACATAAGATGGAGAATGCGCCAGGAATGGGCATTGTAGTGGTTAGCTGGATTTAGGCGTGGGGATTGTGGGGGTTGGGGGGGACTTGGAGGCGGCTTGGACTTGTGGGCAACTGCGACTGCTGGCCAGCTATTTTATATTCAAATAAAATGAAATTACATTGTTTTCAGCTGGCAAACAATTTGAATAGAATTTTAACTTTTTACTATTATTTTATTTCAATGCATACAATGGCAGTCCACAGGCAGTCCAAGGACTAGGGCCACAAGATGTGTCCTGATTCCGTTTATATGTGCATGTGTGTGTGTGTGTGTGTGTGTGATGTTGTAAGGGTTAAAGCAGCTGCTGCTCTTTGCTATGTGCACACAGTTAGAAGGAAGCCAGGGCAAATGGCGGTCAACAGAGCTTAGAAGCGAATATTTCTTAATTAGAAAGATTCGAATTATGTTAAGGGTTGCACAACCTTCACGAACCCTGGTCACACTCTTTGCCCAGTCCCTGCGCCACTTTTCTTAAACGTCATTAATTTAACTTGCAACAATTTTACCATTGCCTTGGGCTGTATTTCGGGATACTTCTTCCCGCCTCAGCACGTTTTGGGATCACTGTTAATGCTGCCAAATTATTGTGAACCTTTTTTTTGCTGTTGACAATTTGCTAGCATTTGGTGTGGGTGGAGGCGTTGGGTACGTGACAAAGCTGGGATCGGGTAATTTATTATATGCCTCAAATGTAAATTTCGCAATTTTTAGTTTTATGAAATTGTTCCGGTCAATTAATTGTACGAATTGTCACTTAGCCTTTTTGGGGGTTGGCCATCGTCAGCCACAACTGAGACTGTACTGTCCTGATGAAAAAAGTTCCTGATTGGTTGAATGGGATCCCTTGACCAGCCATTGCAGTCTAAATTTGATGACGGGACAAAGCTTAAAGCTTAAAGTTAGGAACAGTGCCCCTTCTGACCTTCTCCTGTAATGCTGCAGCTGCCAATCCATCTAGCGGGCATGCAGTCAGGACTAGAATGCATTTTCCGAAACGAAATTTTCAGCCTTTGCAATTGCACTGCACAAATTTTGCTATTCTCCTTTTTCGTTGCTATGGCTAAAAAAATTTGCATTTTTGCCCGAGCAGCGTCAAATGAATGCACATACACGCACAAGCACATATAAACAGCTAAGCTGGAGGAGTACACGACTCGAATATACCCTGTATGTACTTATAAATCTTAAATGATATTCAGACATGCCTTTTCCGAATATAGATATATTTTGTTGAAATGCATTGGAGTACAAATGAATTTTTCAAATCCAATTCCAAAATGGATACATGACTATTTCTAATTGGAAGACACATTGGTTTTTGTTTTAAGCCGTTTGGTGGTATTTATTACTTAAATATATTTCTATACAAGTAATTTATTATGTTGAATAGCCTCTTCGATTTTTTTCGATTACTTCTAAATAAATCTAGAGTGGTGTAGAAAAATCAGTGACAAGCAACACATATGCATTAAAATAAGAAAAATGTTGAAATACATGTCTTCGAATAAATTACATAAAATAAATTATTAAATTCAATTTTCGTTAGAAAAATTGAGAATATATGAAAGAAAAAATCAAATCGAGTAAGATATTGGTCAGAAAAGTACATTCAGGCTTAAGTTAGATATGAATCCGTAATGCACATTATGTGTTGTATACATTTTTATTGCTATTTTGTATAAAGCATGTACTTTTAATTTATTTAGTAATAAAATATGTGCCTATTACAATTTAGGACCAAACTGTTACTCGGATAGTCATAACCCTAATTCACTGTCCTAATATGCAGGCTGGGTATATGTATACTATTCGTATAGAAGCACATGTGAGCACACACACACACACACACACACACACACACTGGTGGAGCCATCGATTTGGATCAGACAAAGCGCTGCTGTGAATATATACGCCCAACTCTGCCTTTGTTGCATTTTTGCCTAGATTGCATTTTTTGCAGCCCAATCCAAGCTGGAAAAACCCAGAGCCCGACACTACCACTAAAAATATTGTACATCAAATGTGGGCCTGGCAGCTCGGTTTCGGATTTGGGCTCGGTTCGGTTGCGGCTCTGGCTGCAGAGCCAATGCATTTGCCGGCAACTGTCGCTGCAGAGGAGCCGGTGCCTAAAATGCACTTTTTGGCATGCAGCATGCAGCATGGGGCATGGGGCATGGGGCAAATGTCCTGCTGGGCAGTCGGGGGGGCAGTTTGAGTTGCAGAAGAAGTTGTGGAAAAAATTTTGAAATTGCATTTCAAATGAATAGACGGGCGGCGAGCGGAGCGGAGCAGCAGCAGCAAGAGCAGGAGCAGGAGCAGGAGCATGAGCCATTGCCATGGCCAGGGAACAGAGTCGCAGCCAGAGTCAGAGCCGGAGCTGACGCTGGAGCTATCATGGTAGTAGGTTCGTTTGTGATGGTCCAAAAAATCGCATTGAACAACGGATGTGCGACGATATATGACGTTGCCAGAACAATCTATGGAACTATGTGTGTGTGTGTGTGTGTGTGTGCCTGTGTGTGCATATATGTGGGGACATGCATGAGTGGCAGTGCGAAACGAGTACTCCGACCCGGGCCTCCACTCCCAGGCGGCCATTTTGATGCAAATGCATTTGCAAGCCATGTTGGGCCTCAAGATGAGCTGGGCGACAGAGCAACGGAAACTGGCTGGGTTTTTGGCACTAAATGCCATGCAAATTACTTGGCTCTGATTTATCCCAAAAAGAAGCCGAAAATTTTTGCATACGCAGCCGTCATAAAATTGCACATTAGTCTTAAAGTGCTAACAGCAGCAGTAGCAGAAGCACAACCCCATCATTATACCCTGAGATCCTGTGACAGGCGACCATATTTCACCACAAACCATAAATACTGGCAGAAATCGTTGGCTGCATTCATTTCGGACTCCTTTTTGCGGTGCACGTTTTCCTGTTTTGGTTCGCTTTGGTTTTGTTGTCTTTTGCATGTTGTTTTTTTGGTTTTGTTTGCCATTGAGCTGCAGCCATTTCTAAACTGCATTGTCAGCTGCAGTTGCGACCAAACTGGGCTTGGCGAGTTGGCCGAAAACTGCATGTAGTATATACATGTACATGTTGGCCACCTCCCTCGTTTGCAATAGATCTTCACCTGTCAACGTATACGTGTTATTTGATGCCCTAAATTCTGTTTAAACTAATGCGTATCGCATGTATGTATAGTATCTTTCTATTTCCAAGGATAATTAAAAATACATATCATTACAACATTTCTAAAGTTGTATAACATGTATATATATATATATATATATTTTTACTGCATATTTATATAAATTTTTTTTGTTTTTGGCCTGCAGTTTTTGCTGGCATCTAGTTTTCGACACGCTTATTTACATTACGCTTTTCAATTGTTCGCCATTGCGGCGTTTTTGCCCTTTTGTATTTATTTTGATTTCAATGTGGCCTAGGATTTCCATTCATTCATTTCTATTAGTTATTTGTTTTCTGTACGTTTTTGCAATTATTTGCGCGCCTGCCGCATGCTAAATTGCCTATGTAAATATTTGACAATTTTGCATTTGGTCAAAGAGAATCCTCTGCCCGCCTAATGACCAGACCGGACCAGTCCACTCCACTCCCAGTCCAGACCAGCCCATCTCGCTTCCTGTGTATCTTCTGGTGGAAGTCTATCCGGTGCAGTCCATGCATTTTGCATTCGCTTGTTGACTTTGCAGTTAGTTCGATTAACCGCACATTTAAGTTGCCCCAAATTAAAGTTACTCGCTTGCAGCAGCAGCAATTATTTGCCACCATTATGTGTTGCAATTTAAACATGATTTAATGTGTTGTACATTTCCAGAGGGACGTCTTAAAAATCCACATTTACCTTATCTATCAAACTAAAGGAATTTGTTCCATTAGATCAGTCTGTTTATATATTACTCTGTCAGTTTCAAGCTTATAAATAAATTGATAAATTCATAAAATCATAATGTAAAAGCTGAAACACACAAAACATTGTATGAATCAAGTTTATTTCAAAGTTTCCAATTACATACCAAAAACTATAGGTTACAAAATTGTATCTTGTTTGATAATAATTGCAATTAAAAACTTGCATCTTTTTCTGGTTTTGGCAAGTAAATCGTAAAGTAATTTTACACTTAAGTGAAGATGCATTTTGCAAGCATCAAATTAGAATCCGTTTAAATTGATTTTCTAATTGCAATTTACTTTTTGACGGGCTTAAGGAATATGTACCTATGTGAATGCAAATAACTGCAAGGATATTAGATTTGCATTTATATCAAGTTCTTTATCAAATGGACGCCAGCCAAAAGGGGCGGATGGGGCATGGTTGAAAACATTTGCTTGCCAGCTCTATAATATTAGCAAAAGCAAAGCGCATATTCCATTAAAATAATTGAATAACTTGCAGTTGCATATGATAACAGAGCTTAAGTAAATCCCCGGCCAGGGCCGAGTTACTGAAACACAGACAATGCATAAAATAGACAATAGAGACAAAGAGAGATGGAGAGGGAGTGAGAGAGAGAGAGAGAGAGAGAGTGCTGGCAAGGTAAAGTTTTGTGATAGCAAAACTCATATTTAAATAAATTTTGCGTGTGCGCTTGCATAACTTTTGTTTTGTTGCAGTTTCTGTGATTGAGTGAGCATAATGGCAATTTGCCATGCCACCCCTCCACCCCCATGCACACACACACACCACCACTCCCACAACTAAGCAATTTACACACTGTCTGCCTCTGGAGAGTGCATCCATTCAGATTAGTCAGCTCAGTCAGCTTAACAAAAGACATGCCGTCCATGCGGCAGCATCCCAAAGCACTCAAACTAAAGCGAATTGCCAATACTTAAGGCCCGCCTCAAAGTCGCCTCGCACTAAAAAAGCATGCAACGCGCTTTTTCCACACATGCCACAAGCCAAAAAGTATGCAACATTTTGCGCTCGCTTTTGGCCAGACGTCTCAACTGGCTGTCGACTACATCAAAATGCATTTTGGCCGAAAAATCGCGCTATGCTGCGTAGTATTTTTTCGCCCTCTCCCTCTCCATTTCCATTTCCATCTCCATCTCCATCTACGCCTTCTGCCATTTCTAACCAACTGCCGCGAAAACCAATCTGAAACAAAGCAACGGCACAGCACTAGACAAAAATTGCAAATTTACAATGCACACTGGTCATATAGGAGGCAGCATGACGATTCCACGTTGCCCCCCATTCCCAATCCCAATCGCAATCCCAATCCCGATCCTCATCCCTGCAGCTTTCATAATTTGAATGCGCGGCATAGCTGCTCCAGCTCCAACTGCGTGTGGCCGGGGGAATCAGTGCAACGGCCTTTTAACCATCGCAACTCCTGCCTGCTGCATCCTGCGCCTCCATGGACGAAATTACAATGAAGAAAAATTGCATTGCCAAGGAGGAGGGGGAGGGGGCAGCTAGATGGAAATCGCCCCTCAAGGCAAAGTCTGAGCGTCGCATTTTTGCATATTACGGGCTAGACATCAGCACGTTAGCGGCCAGCACAGCAGACGGTGTCCTGCCACATCCTGCGAAATGTTCATCAAATCAACGTTGCAGCAGCTGCGCTTGCTTCACTCTCCCCTCTCCCATTCCCGTTCCCATTCCCATTCCCGACTGCGCATTGTGCGTCACTTTTGTTGCAACGTTTTATGCATTTTTTCAGCGTCTGCGACGTAGACATCGTCTGTTGTTTCAGTTCCAAGACAAATGCCACAGTATTAAGCTATGCCACGCCCCCAAACAACCCACAGCCCACAAAAGCCAGACGTTGCAAAAAAGCAAAGAACAAAAATTGCCTAGCTTAACATTTCGCGTGTCTTTTTTATCCGAACGACAGTACGTGCCCAAGTCGCCTTATTGTCCGCCAGCCGGCGAATGCAGCCACCAAGCCTCCGCTGCTGCCAATCCGAGCGACCTGCCACATCCCCCCCATACAGGACTCAGCTGCAATAAATACAAAATGCACAATTTCTGCCAGCGCGCATCTTCAAGTTGCCCACTGGCCGCCGCTCTATTTGCATTTTCTTTTTGTTGCACTGTGTGCGCGACTCATCCCCGCATCCTTGACTGCCGCTGCCGCTGCCGCATGCCACTGCCCCTGCCGCTGCCACTGGCGTCCATAAGGCGTCTCGACGACGGCTCTGTTGATTTGGTGCCACCTCGTCCCGTCCCGTCCCGTCCCAATAGACTGGCACGTTGCAGCAGCGATTCAGCGACGTCCAATCCAATTCCACGGCCTGTGCCCTAACAATGTGCATCCGGCTGGCAATGGAACTGGCTGTACGGTGTACAGTGTGCTGCAACGTGGCCACTGATTCGTCGTCCTTGGCCACCACCTCCAACTCGCACTGCTGCTGTTGCTATCCCCTTTGCAGTTTTGTGTTTGGCGCTTTTGTTTTGCATTTGCGTTTTTGGTTTGTTTTGCGCCATTTTTACTGCAGCCTTTGGCTTGCATTTTTTCTTGCTGCCTTTCACTTGAACTGAAGTAGATGGCACCGCATCAGCATCAGCAGCAGCAGCAGCACATGCACACAAACCCACTCCAGGACACTGCTGCTTCCCCCTTGCGCAACGCAGTTGCAGTTTTTGATTTCACTTTTTTCCCAGCTGCCTTCGACGGCTGCACTGTTTTTCATTTAGCTGAGTGAAGAGTGCTGAGCAGGGAACGGCTGACGGGTAACGGGTAACGGGGGGGTCACAGGGGTAACTTGTCGTTGGGTCCTTGCCACATCAGTTGCATACTTTTTGGCGCTCTGCAGTTGTAGGCAAATATCGCTTTTTGCAACTCTCTATTTATTTAGAACTTGGCAGGAATGCGCTTCTCTGCTTCGCTGCTAGAGTCCAATATTTGCAGGTATTGTGAATAACGATCCCAAGAATATATAAAACTTCCAAGCAACAATTGCAGAACAACAACAACAACAGTAATAACAAAAGGAATAGCTGATAGCTGATTGCATTCAGAGTTCCTGTTTTAATATCTCCCCCAAACTTGTTGTTTACGTTTTGGCCCAACGGTTTTTTTTGTTGTGTATGGATGGGGCAGGGAGCTGTTCCTTTTGCTGCCTACCTTCGCCTGTTCTGCTTGCCGCTCTCGTGTGCAGTTTTATGACGCTGACAGTTGTCGCCATTGCTGGTTCCACCCCCGCGAGCACTGTACGAGCCCAATCCGAGCCCAACCCATTGCATCAGGTTTGCAAATGCATTGCAGGCAGAGCCGGCGCAGGACGTTTCATTTCTGAAGAATTGCTTTGTCGGTGCGCCGGCCTCACATCCAAAATAACAACAATAACAGCAGCAGCAGCAGCAACAGCAGCAGCAGCAACAAATAGAGGCTGCAGACACTGCCAGTTCCATTGCATTTGTCCTGGCAGGAGTATTCGGGTGGCGCTCACGCTGCACAAATGAAATTTTGCATTTTCAATTTTTTGAAATAGGCTTCTCCTATGCCACCCCCCACACACACGCACACACACACACACACGCACACACATGTACACCATCACACATTGGCGCAGCTGCAGCTTTGCCTTGTCGTCCTGTTTGTCCTGGCCGGGCCAAGTCGCCAAGTGTGGAAAAAATTGGCCTTGTCTTTTTTAGCTTTTGCTGTGCATGGAATTTTATTTCTCGGCATTTGATTTTGTCGCTTTTGCTGGGCGCAAAAAAGGAGGCGTGCAGCATGTCCTGTGCACAATGCAACTGCAGTTAGCCGAGGGTTGGCCAGGATGTGGCAGCGGCAGGGGCAGGGGCAGGTTGCACTCTCGTTGTTTTGTTGCTGAGGCGGCTGCAGGAAGCCGTTGGCTGCATTTTTTCTTGCACTGCACTCGCAATGCATTTTCCTACAGAGTCCGCTGCTGCTTTCTTTTTGCAACAGGCCTTGTCGTGGCAAATGGACTGGGCTGTGGGCCGTAGGATGTAGGATGTAGGATGTGGGGTGCTGGTTGTTGGGATTTGGGGTACTGCTACTGGTGCTCTTGGTGCTCTTGGTGCTCTTGGTGCTTTTGGTGCTTTTGGGTCTGCGCACTTGTTATTCAAAATGGTTGCCATGCATTTTGATTATACTCTTTTCGAAGAAAATAGTATATTAAGTTTGTCCTGAAGTTTGTAACGCATAGAAGTAAGCGTCGGAGACCCCCAAAAGTTACTGCCAGTATGCTTAGAATGACAATACAAATTGATCTAGCCATGTCCGTCTGTCTGTCTGTCTGTCTGTCTGTCTGTCTGTCTGTCTGTCTGTATGTATGCAAACTAGTCCCTCAGTTTTTGAGCTATCGCGATAAAACTTTGCACATACACCTATTATTCCAGGGGACAGCACATTGGTCGGAGCTGGCCGGATCGGACAACTATATCTTATAGCTGCCATACAACTCGAAGTCGGTTTTGGCCATATATCCCATGTTTTTGAATCTATCGCGATGAAACTTTGCACTGATACTTATTATTCAAAGAGACATCACATTGGTTGGAGCCGGCCGGATCGGATCACTATATCTTATAGCTGCTATACAACTGGCAATAAATAAAATATTTTTAGAAAAAAAAAAAATGTTACGCGACAAAACGATTTTGGACAGCTTATGAAATTTCAGTGGTGCAGTTGGCAGAGTAAAAATTGCCTATAGGTTCGAAAAGAGTATAAAATCTTCGGCACGCCGAAGATAATCCTTCCCCACTGGTTTTTGCTTATTTTTCTGTTTGTTGCCATGGCTGCCAGCGCTGTTTGCTCTTAGTTTGTTGTTTTGGAAGAAATGCTCACAGAATGTATATGTGTATGTATATGTATATGTATATGTGTATATGTATGTATAGCTGATGTGAAGTATTCGTAATGGGCAGTGGGCACTGGGCACTGGGCACTGGGGCGGCTGCTGAATGAAAAACAAGTGCAGTTTGCATTTCACTTTGCCTTTTTTTGCAAGTCGTAGCGGGGCTTGAGAAAGTTACCAATGGTCCGGAACATCTCAACGACTTTAAGCTACATTAAATACCGTCGACTGCGGACTGTACATTGAAAATGTGAATTTATTCAATTTATTAAGTCGTTCAAAATGTTCTTAATAAACATATTAATTTTTAAGATGTCTGCTGTTTTTCAGCAGCAATGAATTCTTATATATATAATATATATATATAGATAAAGGAATTTCTAATATGTAGAGACTACGATCTTTCGAAAGTTGCATTCGGCTTATACTCTTTTCGAAGAAAATAATATATTAAGTTTGTGCTGAAGTTTGTAACACAAAGAAGGAAGAGATCCCCAAAAGTTACTGGCAGTATGCTTAGAATGACAAAACAAATTGATCTAGCCATGTCTGTCTGTCCGTCTGTCTGTCTGTCTGCCTGTCTGTCTGTATGTATGCAAACTAGTCCCTCAGTTTTTGAGCTATAGTGATAAAACTTTGCACAGAAACTTATTATTCAAAGGGACAGCACATTGGTCGGAGCCGGCCGGATCAGACAACTATATCTTATAGCGGTCGGTTTTGGCCACAAATCCCATGTTTTCAAGCTATCGTGATGAAACTTTGCACATATACTTAATATTCCAAATGGCAGCACATTGATCGGAGCCAAACGGATCGGACCACTATATCTTATAGCTGCCGTACAACAATTTACTCAGATTGTTCCTTATGCAGAATTGTTTCGTTCTATTAAAATTTGCATAAATAAATTTCACATGCTTATTTTAACTGTCGATACTGAGCGTCGAGGTGTTATATTCTTATCGGATGTTGAAAATGTATCTCAGACGCTTCTTGAAATATTCAACCTCAAACAAATTGCATCCCTAGAGTGCAGCCGTAATGGACACGAGCACACAGATGCCAATCTGGTTCGTTAACAGACTCAAAGCTAAATCCTTCGACAAAGTCAATGCCAACGCGAGGACTTTGCTTCTGCTGCTGCTGTCGCTTTTATTAGTTTTTCGTGGAAAAGTGCATTGAGTTGGCGGGCTTTGTGCAAAAATATTAGACTGCGTTTGATGCTACGCAGCTGGACAAGCATCCTTTTTGCCAGGATATTGCAGCAACATGTTCGCTGTTCGCGTTTTTTTTTCCGACGAAAAACGAACATTTTTTGCGAACAGCACAATCAGACAAATATTGCTGTGATAACAGGTTTATGAATTTCATGTGTAGTGTTGTGCTAGAATTAATGAGTTAAATGGTTATATCTTAAGCTTATTATATAAACGGATTAGTCAGGGTTTTCTTGGTAGCCGTCAATAGATTTCAAGTCAGAGTATTCTTTGAGAGATCGCAATGCAAACTATTGTGGCGATACTTTAAGATATATTTCTGAGATAGTTTTAGATAGGATAAATATCGAGTCTAAGCTGCTTTTATACATTTTTGGCATTATGTTAGCAGTCTCATCGATTGAAGTCAAGATAGCGATACTGAACCAATCTATCATCTCTCGTACAAAAGGAAAGATATATATAAATTTGTATAATTGATTTAATGCAATTTATGAAATTGTCGAATGGTAGATAAATATATATGTGTATATAACTGTCAAATGAGTGAGGCCACAGGACGGCAATCAGAGCCGGAAACGCATCAATTAAATTTAAAGCCATCGCTCTTCATCATAACTGGCCGGGGCTGCTCGGCCCACTCTATGGCTTGATTAGACAAAAGTGCATTGCACTGCACATAGAGAGCCATGTACTGGATGCGTGCACATATGAGCTGGAGTTGGAGCTGGAGCTGGAGCTGGACTGGGCACCATGTATACCGGGCCGCCCGCATGCATGCACAATGTACATGGCTGGCCGGCTTACGTGGCGTATGAAAATGCATTTTGGCAAAAACATGATTCTGGCCAGGACCTGGAACTCAATGTACGATGTACACTCCACAATAAAACCAGAAGGGCAAACATTGCAGACGTCGGCCTCCCATGCTGACGTCAACGGCGACGTCGACGTTGCAGTTGGTCGACAATGCAAATAGAAAAGCTGGACAAACGCAATGCACACACACGCACAGAATAAACAACAAAATCCAGCATAGAGGAGAAGAATCGCAACGAAGTTTTTCTACACTAATAAATAAGTTGCAGTCTATATATACCCAAGGTATTAAAAGCAATCGCTAAAATAGTATCTAGAATGAGAAGAATATGTGCTCAAATTAAGCTGAACTGCTAGAGAAGCAAAATACCATAACCAACATAATACAGACTACCAAGGAATTTCAGAACATGAGACAAAATTTTAATAAATAAATGGACAAAAAAATAAATATAAAACACCTTAAGCTGAACTTTATATTTTCTAGAATATACACATTTAGAGTTTAAAGATAAAGTCAAAATAAGAGTCAAGCTTAGTGGTTAAGCTAAACCAACCAATGCCAGAGTGACTGCAATTTGCTAGAAACGAGGCCTATAAATTGGCTGGAAAAAGTGGAAAGCGGGCGGCTGGCAATCGGGATTTGTGCGGGAGTTGGCTGCGCTTAGGTCGTGGCTAGTCTGGGGCACAATGGACTCGAATACGTGCATAAATTGCATATCAAAGGTGCATCAGGAGCAGCAGCAGCAGCAGCGGGAGCAGCGGGAGCGGGAGCCATTTGCAGGCAGCCGTTGCAATCTATAGATTTATGCAACTCTGCGTCTCCCCGCGCACAGTCGACCCATAGTTATGATGCATAACCCAGAGCTAAACTCGGCCCGATGCTTTTTGTTTGTTTGCACGTCCGGCACGATTTTGATGAAAAATGATGCACTTGCCGACTGGCGGGCTGGTCCTTGTTGTTCGTCCTGCCGCTCTAACTGCAGCCGCTGCATTGTTTTGTTTTGCAGAAATTTTCAATTTGCCGGACGCCCAGCGGTGCCCAAATTGGAAAAACGCCACAGCCAGGCGAGCAACGAGAAACGAGACCAGCTGCCTGCCTCCAATGCAACAGAGCACATCGAACATTGAACATTGAACATAGAACATTGAACATTGAACATAGAACAGACCATGCCAAAACCGAAACGGGCAGCATGATTTTAATGAAAATCAATACATAAATTCTCGCCATATTTAGATTGTTTCGGCTATGTGTTTATTTTGTATTTTAGTTACGTTTATTATAGAGACAACAGCAGCATGTGCCTGTTGCCAAACACAATGCCAACAACCATAACAAGCTGTTTGCCTGCTACTATTAATCTGACCATATGAAATAGTCTTTAATTTATATGCATTTTAATTGATTGCCATGGATTTTTTGCATTTTTTTGTTGAGATGTGCGCTTGAAACTTGTTGGCAACATTTTATTTTAACTACTGATAAGATTCAAATGAAGCAATAAATTGTTAAATACAAAAAAATTACTTACAATCGCGATAAGTACTCATGCTATACAAGATTTATGTGCTATTTTGTCCCGATAATCCACAAACTATACTTAAATACTTCTTGTATATTTTGTATATGACAAATATTTAACAACACCATTTTGTTCCCTTGGAAGCAAACACAAGTTTATATTTTCTTCTGTTTCTTCTGTTTCCTTGCTGCAGCCTATCTAAATATTATAATATATAATTCGAATATTGATTTTGTCATCCAACTCATATTATTTATTCTGAATAAAGTTCAAGTTACAAACAATTTCGAACATAATAACACAATATACTTCTTCGATCAGCTCAACCCAAACAAAAAGAACCAACAAAATTTTCTTATATTCCAAAAAAGTTACCAATCAAATTATATAATTTTCAAATATTTAATAATTTCTGAAAATACCACATAAAAGATATGCGCTATTATACAGAGGATTCCTGTTCAGCGAGAATGCGTGCAAGAATATTGAAATGTCATTATTATTTGTAAGGCAATGTGTAATACATTCAAAGCTTTATTTGAATTCTTTGCTTTATCCTTATTACCTATCATATTGCAGCACACAGTCTCAGATGCTTAAGACGCCAGTCCAACACCAAACCGCAAACACACACACACACACACACACTTACACACACAAACGTTAGATAGATGAGGACATATTAAATACAAATGTACATATGTAAACGAACGCATAAGTATGCATACGTATGTATGTATGTACATATATGGAATGTGAGCAAAAAAGGAGAGCAACAACAATGCAGGACCTTCTGTATAGCTAATGTGAAGTTCGAGTCCGAATCTCGTTGGTGTGTTCTCGCTCGTTCCCGTCATTATCGTCGCTGTCGTCGTGTACATAGAAAAGCCAAATATACAAAAAAGAGTAGCGCATAGAGAGGGCGACAGATAGGGAGACAGAAGAGGGAGAGAGATATATGTAGATAGATCAAGGTACCAGGAACTTGCGCTTAAGCAATTGAGGTTGAACAAAACACTTTGGGCTGCTTAAGAAATTCCCGTCACGATCATCCTTCGCTTAAACTTAAAGCACTTCATCAGCTCAGTTTACTTTGCTGGCGTTCCTTTTCGCCTTACGTTCTCTCGCTGTCTCTCTTTCGCTTTGTCATTTGCGCTCTCAGTGGCAAGTCGACAAGCCGCCCACGCGACTCAGCGCACAACTACTACTTCTACACACTACGTCTATGTCTGCTGCCACCCACAACACACAACCCGCAACCCACAACCCACAATAACTAACGGCACTCGTTGCCTTCGTCTGCTGCTCTCTTTGCTCGCTCGTTCGCCGTCACGCTCGCTCTCTCCTTCTAGCGGCGCTCTCTCTCTCTGGCCGGCCCGCTATATGCGCAATTCTCGCTCACCAATACACACAAAAGTGGGCCATGCGACCGAAGCGACGCTTTTCGTTTTCTAATGTCTGTTTCTCTTTCTCGCGCATTAGTTTTTAGTGTTTTGCATCTCGCTTTTTTGTTTCCTTTTTTGCAATGCACACACACACACACACCACACGCACACACGACTGTAGCTGCGCATGTAAAAGGCGCCTCGGCTTGTACATAAAACATGGGCGTGTTTGTGCTGTCAGCGTCGCTGCTCACTGCTCGCTGCCTTCGTTGACAGCGCTGCTTGCGCACCAAAATGTTGTGTACTTTTTTAGGATATCAAATAGGGATACAAAACAGACACACACACGCACACTAACATCCATAGGGACATGGCCCTATATACAAGCAGGAAAAAAGGGAGTGAAAAATGCAGTTGCGTTTTGTTGTTGTTGTTGTTGTTGTGCTGCCTGCACCAACTAAAAATAGCCTCTGCCCTGCCCCCTCTCAGCGTGCAGCGTTTCTATGTACACGTACTTGTGTGTGTGTGTGTGTGTGTGTGTGTTGGAAACTGCATTTGCATTCGTGCTCTCGCTCTCCACACACGCACACACACACACACAACTACACGCACAACTTTGGAGCAGCCATTTTGGCTTGCAAGGCTTGGGGTTCTCGAGCTAGGCTCAGGCTCAGAATCTAATGCAAATGCATTGCGTTTGCTGCCGCTGCCGCTGTCGCTGTCGACGTCGACGTCGACGTTGACGTCGCTGCTATATGCATGATGCTGCCACACCCAGAAAAAGTGCATTTTTCTACAAGCGTTTTTGGATTTTTCGCTTTTTCGTTTTTCGTTTTTTGCTTTTGTTTCTTTTTACTTTTCGCCTATGTACAACAAATATTCACTTGCTACTCTTGTTTCGCAGCTCTGTGTTTTGAGTGTTGCTCTCCGTGTGTGTGTGTGTGTGTGTGTGTGTGTGTGTGTGTGTGTGTGTGTGTGTGTACATGCAACTGCATTCGGTTGGTGCTAAAAGTTGCACTCTATATGCACATTTTGTGTGCGTGGCAAAAGCCAATCGGGTGCCTGCTGCACAACTGCTTCTTTTTCATCAGTCCCAAACTCGGATTTGGCCATCAGCTGACTCCAAGCGAGAACCCCCCACCCCCACCTCCCCTCTGCCAACCCATCTCCACCAACCCCAGTCGCACTCCTAACAAGAAAACTGTGCAGCCTTAGCTTGTATTCTATATCAGAGATTATGTAACTGATATTGCTGAATGAATTTCAAAAGCACCTTCTCAGCCTAATTAATTGCTTGAAACTGTGCGAATAGATACAAATCTGATATATGGATATGGACAATTTCAATTATGACAAGTATTTTTATTGCTTTGATTTTTCCTATATATAGTTCGTTAGAAAATTAATCAAATCTAAATTGTCTTATGATTATATATATGATACAGTTGCAAAATAATTAGTAAATATTAATTGTATATGGATTTCTGTCAAATATTCAATGAATACTACAACACTACACTACATCAAATATCTAGGGTTACTATAACGGAAAACTTAAGAAAAAACAAGTGGAGAAGGATTATCTTCGGCGTGCCGAAGATTAAATACTCTTTTCGAACCTTAAAGCAATTTTTACTATTTTTCCGTGACTGCTTATTTAATTCGCAGATATTAATGTCGCATACATATACCCCTACATATAAAATAAAATATATAAAGGTATTCATGTAAACAGGGACGTTTCACTATCCGCAGCTCGTGGACGCGTCCCTTAGCATTCATAAGTGCTACCGAATTGAACAATATACAAGTTTCAGTTTTTCCAAAAAGTCAAAACTACATTACATATGTATACTACAATATACATACCAAATTTTGTGCCTGTTGCTCTTATACCTTTCAAGGCCGCTGTCGGAAATTGAATTGTCATAAAACTTAATCTGAACATACGAGAGCTTATATTCAGAATTTGAGATCCATATTTTTTTTCGCGTGTCATTGGTTTTGCCAATGAATTTAAATTTTTCTTTTGAATTATTCTATTAAAGCTACTTTATGTATGAAAAAAAAAATTAGAAACAATTTAGGAAATTGAAAATAAATGAATTTGACTACAGCTATTATATATTTGAAAAGAAGAATAAGAAAAAATGAAAATAAATGACCAGTCGCCGCTGGTTTCGAACCCGGGTCCTCTCGCTCACCAGTTCGCAACTTTACCCACTACGCCACAAGCCGTTTTGATGATCGCTGACAAAATCCCTTGAAGAGCAGACTGTCAAAAGCTTTCTTGTTTTGCTTTGTACTGCTTACACCAAGCAGTTTTAAGAATCGCTAACAAACTCGATTTATACTGAGCTTTTGTTTTTTCGCGTGGCATTGTTTTTGTTCTAAGCCATTGAAAGCAAATGAATTTGATTACAGTTATTATATATTTGAAAAGAAGAATAAGAAAAAATGAAAATAAATGACCAGTCGCCGCTGGTTTCGAACCCGGGTCCTCTCGCTCACCAGTTCGCAACTTTACCCACTACGCCACAAGCCGTTTCGATGATCGCTGACAAAATTGCTTGAAGAGCCGACTGTTACAAATTTCCTTCTTTTGTTTTCCTGCAACCTGCAACTCGCGTTTGTCAGCATTTGTTTTTTCGCGTGGCATTGTTTTTGTTCTAAGCTATTGGAAGCAAATTAATTTGATTACAGTTATATATTTGGAAGGAAGAAAAAGAAAAAAGTATTAAATTAACAATCAGTCGCCGCCGAGGCTCGAACTTGAACTTGCGAAACATGCGTTCGTTAGCGCGGCTCTTTACGCCATACGCCACAAACCGTTTTGATGATCGGTGGCAAAATACCTTGAAGAGCAGACTATCAAAAGCTTTCTTGCGCTTGACTTTGTTTGCTCAGACTATCAAAAGCTTTCTTGCGCTTGACTTTGTTTGCTCATATGCACCTGTTTTTTCAAAATATTTAATGACGCATATCTTCGCTGTTTATGACTCAATCGATTTGCGATTTTACCCATCGATGAGTTATAAGGATGTTCAAGTGTACAAGGAAATTTAAGGCAATTGCTTTGAAAACATCGGATTTATGGCCAAAACCGACTTTGAGGTGTATGGCAGCTATAAGATATAGTGGTCCGATCCGGCCGGCTCCGACCAATGTGCTGTCCCCTTGAATAATAAGTGTCTGTGCAAAGTTGCATCGCGATAGCTCAAAAACTGAGGGACTAGTTTGCATACATACAGACAGACAGACAGACAGACAGACAGACAGACAGACAGACAGACAGACGGACATGGCTAGATCAATTTGTTTTTTTTTTATAAGCATATTGGCAGTAACTTTTGGGGGTCTCAGACGCTTCCTTCTATGCGTTACAAACTTCAGGACAAACTTAATATACTATTTTCTTCGAAAAGAGTATAAAACCAACCTCCTGTGCATTAGGAATATGACTGAATGTAAAAAGGATATATGAATGCATTTACTAAAAATAAAAAAATAACAACTGATTGATTTTTGAATGTTGAAATATCACAAACTGTTTGCTAAATATTATAGCCAATTAAAACTTCATAAACAGATACTACGCACATCTCGCTTGCTTTCAGATAAATTAAAAAAATACCAAACATGATTTATTTTCAGCTTGACCCACTTTTTGGCGTTGCTTAAATCAAATAGAAATATTTACGCTGAATATGCATCATGCTAAAATAAATAAAAGACGCTTAAAAAGAGTTTGGACTGCCGTTAATTGCAAATTGAAATTAAAAGTCAGTTTCTAATCACACCAATCGAGGGCGCAGGTCAAAGGCCAAGGACGAGGACGAGGACGAGGACGAGAAAATTCGCCTCTCGCCCAGCGGCCAACGAGCAACAAGCAAGCAGCTCATTCACATTTAAATTATTTGTATCTATAACATATAGAAGGCACCCACATATAATAACACACACTAAAAAACTCACACACACACACACTCGCACACACACACACACACACACACACACACTGGTAGCTGATTGTTTTTTTCGCGTGACTTTGTGGGGTCTGGCTGGGATTTGATATATTTTTTGCAGTTTGTATGTTTGGGTTGTTAGAAAAATTTATTTTTTGTGAAATTTATACACACGCTGTATGGGTAGAAAAAAAGGCGGCAAGCGAAAAGGAAAAGCGGAAAAAATATGTGAAATGTGTGCGCAAGTAAAAGAAAAGTGGCAAACATTTTTTTTTTTCATTCTGTATTTTGTGAGTTTTCTATGCTGCGTTTTGTGTTTTGCTTTGGTTGTCCGTGGACTTTTTTTTTGTGCCGCTTTAGACGAAGGCGAAGGACGTTTGAATAACCTTGTAACCTTTTTTTTTCTTTTTTTTTTTGCTTTTGCCGTCGCTGTGTGTTTTTGTTTTTGGTGCTGCGGTTCGCCACAAGGGTGCCCTTTAAACTTGACCAGCAGCGAATGTGACCCAAAAGCAAGCATTTAAAACGGGATAGTTGTGCATCTTACCGTTCTGCTCCAGCTACAGCTCCAGTTCCAGTTCCAGTTCCAACTCCTGGCTCCAGCTCCATGGTTTCAGCTCTCAGTTCAATATGCTTAGCACATTTTGAAGTCGCGAGCTTGCGATTTGCGTATTTCCATCGCGATCACGACACGTTCGCTTTCAGAGTGAAACTGATCAGAGTCGAGCGAACAGCGAAAAGCTTAGAGTCTGCGACTGCTTTTTTGATCAGGGTACAACCAGTTGTCTCTCTTCAAACTGAATCGATTTTTCTAACCCAAAACTTCCTTTGTTTAGTGTGACAATTAATAAAAGAAGATCTTGGCAGCCTTTTGATGTCTTCAAACTAGTTTCTGACCATTCACAAACACCTCACCTTTTTCACCCTTTTTCACGAGTTTTTGGTCGCAAAGGTTCACACAACATTTTCAAATAATAATTCTGACAGGGGTGCTTAGGCATTAAACATTAGGCTGAGCATTAGACGAGGATCCTCAGCTGCTCCATGGGAACCGAAAAGCTGTCAAACGAGTTTCGAACTACGTTAGTAATGATAATGATGCTCACGAATTATTTGTAAACTAACAAGCAAACTGTAAGCGTAAATAAATTTAACTATAACTAGCTAGTAGTGCCTATAGTGCTAACTCTCTTAAGATTAGCTCCAAAAAGAACCCCTTTGATTTGCATAGTTTCATTAACCTCCAACAGTTCATCAAGCTAATTGGGGTGGTTTCCTTTGTGGTTGTCCCGTTTTGGGATGCGACGCGTGCTAAGAGTCAAGGGTTAATTGATCTAACCCATTCGGGCCTAGGCTCTTTGTTATCTGCTTCTGGGATACGCCAGGCAGTCGCTCAACCCTTAAGTGTGAGCAGCACGCGTGCGCCCTTCATCTCCCGAGGATATTCCAAAATGGGACCCGGACCGAGGGCAAAGGTTGAGCTAAGCCACCTATGAGGAAGACGCACATAATGTTAAGCTCAAGCGCTGATTGTAACTTTTTTCATTATGCAAGCTTGTTCACATCACATTTGAGCATTTAAAATGAACAACTGCTTTTGAAAAGTCAGTGCACAGAATGCTCCTGGCGAACATTTGGCAAAATGCTTTCCTAATTTGTTGTTGCCGCTAGTTTCGTTTCGCTAGCTATTCAAAGTGGTTGCTAAAATGCTGCAGCAACTTTGCGGATAAACTTCGTGTGCTCTGCTCAGCTCTGCTCAGCTCAGCTCAGCTCGGCTCAGGGTGGAGTCCACTTGGAGTGGGTTTGAGCGCTTGTGGTTGGTTGGTGGGGCAGCAAAAGTTAAAGGACTGGGAGCTGCATACATCCGCAAAGGAAACTTTCAGTTTGCGCTTGCTAAAATAATAATTATGACTATGATTTTTAGAAATTAGACGAGCTACCAGAGTTGCCAGTTGCCGGTTGCTGGCGCCCTCTGGCGTCTGTCCCTGTCATATTTTATGCACTGAACTCGCAGCTTCGTTTATTTTCCATGCTGTTAAAAATCTAAAAATATAATTTGAGCTGCACGGCAGATCCTGCCGCCCGCTCCGCATGTCCTGGCAGGCGTAGCACTTTCGTTCAAAGGTAATCTAGCAGAAAATTTGCGTTGCAATTAGTGCAATTAAGCTATATGCGCTCAAAACAATCGCAGGACAACAAGGATGCAGATGTGATGGATTGGCAGCGCTTTAAACAACTGATATGACTTTAAGATGTGAGCAGCGGCTCAAATATCAGTGGCGTCAGCGAAAGGGTTCATTTTGGAATGGACGGCATGCACTTAACAAAGTTAAACAAAGGCCATTAATAAGAAATGCTCGCCGCCCCCCCAACAATGTAACTGGAAATTGAAAATGAAATGTAAATTTCTAGTTTGCACAGCAATTTGATCCAGCCAACGCGCCCCAAGGACTCTGCTGCCCTTCAGCTTCTTGATGTCATTAATTTTTTAAGCTTACTTGGAATTTTTGTCGGCCAGGCCCAAATGAAATGGCAGCGACCATCAAGAAGCAAAAACGGGAAAAGGGTTTTAATTGTTTTGGGTGCTCTGGAAGCGTCTGGTGCGCTCTTCTTCCTTTGTGTGTGTGTGTGTGTGTGTGTGTGGGGTATTGGTTTAGTTTCCAAATACACTTGAGCCTACCCATAATTAAAGGTCTCTCTCCCTGCCACTCCCTACCACTAGCTCACTGCCACTGCCACTCACTCTTACTCTCACTCTCTCGCGCCCTGATGATTTATTGTTTGACAGACAAAAGTTTGCACTGCTCACGCACCAGTCGGCGTCGGTTTAGACCAAATTAGAAAGGGTTCTTTAGCAGCTGCCGGAGCCACAGGATGGGGGCCCGTTTGTGTTACCTAAGCGCCCAAGAGCCCAGATCCGTGCGTCTCTCTCTCTCCCTCTCTCTCTCTCGCACCATTTGCCGTTACGCTGTCTAGCTATTTATTTATATGTATATGTTTAGTGTAATGTTTAATTTAGTAATGGATTAGTGCGCAGCGCCAGTTGCCGTCCATTATGTTAAGTCACGTAGCCAGGCTTTGGACCCAAGGTCCTGTGGGTGTACGCTCAAAGTTGAAGATTTATTGTGACATTTTCTTGAAATACACAAATGCTGCTGACAGTTTGTTTGTATGACGGTAGTGCCACCCAATCGCCATTTTGAGACTCACTCGAAGCTGTATTCATTTGCTAATGCTAAGGGATATAAGGGCTATGGGTTTTGGGCACCAGATGAAAACTGAAATTTAATGAAGCAACCATTGGCCACAGGCCACAGTCCACAGTCCACCAGCACAGCAAAGGTAGTTGGTTGGTCAGGGGCAAAGGGTCCTGCGAAAATTCAGTTGATATCCTGCGTTTTGGACCAAACCTGAGCGCCACAGAGGCGCCTGCTGCATAGATTGGTTATTATCTTTTAGTTCAGTGCATAACTTTTTCACTCTGCATGTAAATTTGCGCAACGCTCGGCTCTCGGTCTCCCATGGCCAGAGTTGCCACCCCGTTTCGTTCCTTTCGCTGCGAAATTATTTTATAATGAATGTTCATATTTAGCTAAAGTTTTATGAATGGCGTTCATTATGGGTCGCCGTGTGTGTGTGTGTGTGTGTGTGTGTGTGTGTGTGTGTGTGTGTGTGGTTGTACTTTTGGCCCTAGAAACTACTAAACTAAAGAGAAGCTCTGCACTGAAGTGAACCACAAAAATATGAAAACCGCATTTATATTGCACATCGGGCAGCTGTTTTCAAACTTTGTCTGTCTGTCTATTTGTCCGCCAGTCCGCGCTTCTTCTGTGTGTGTGTGTGGGTGTCTGTGGGTGTGTGTGTGTGGGTGTGTGTGTTTGCCTCATATGCTTGTTCGCGGTGTCGGTTGTGTACACCAGCACTTTTCGGCCCGGCTACCAAATGGAAAACTAGTCGAAATGCGTGCACTGATGTTGGTTTAGAACTTTTTGGTAAGGCAGCTGCTGCGGGCTAAGCCCGCAAAACTACCAATGGAATTTACAAAAGCATTTACAAATAGCAGGAGTTTTGATTTTTTTAAGGTATTCAATGAAATTGTTGACTATTTTTTGTTTTTATAGTTTTATCGCGCATGGCAAACTATAAATGCGTATCGATAATTATCGATTGTTAGAATTATCGTATAAGTTTTCACTTTTATTTGCACCTGCTTTCCACAGTTGCTCAATACATATTTCTAGTATACAAAAACCACCTCTTTCTTCTCTCTTTTACAAAGTAGTACATGAAATACGTCTTCTTTAAGAACATTATTTAACATTTTGGGGGTACAAATATTATTAATTTACTTTGACAATCTTTATCGCTCTTACTCTCTTTTTATGTGATGTATTGATTTTTAAGTCAGATATAATATGAGTGATATGTTTCCCTTCTTTTGCGTGCTAGGATAAAAAAAATGTGTGTTGTAGATAATATTTAATTATTATAAAATAATTGCAGTGACAATATTAAAATAAAGCCCTAATATGAAGTACGGGATGCAAAAAAAATCAATAAATTCATGTTCTCTTGGGAACAGAGTATGAAGAATTCAGTTGAAAATACAATATTTTCTATACTGTCTTCGATATAAAGTATTTTTGCGTGAAAATTTAAATGTTGATTGATATCAAAGCAATTTCAGTTAGAATTAAGGTCTGCTCAGTTGGTAAACTTGATTTAGAATATATATATTGTATTCTGTCTGCTTCGGGAACAGAGTATGAAAAATTCGGTAGAAAATATAATATTTTCTGTACTTTTTTCAATTATATGTACTTTGCGTTAAAATTTAAATGTTGATTGTTTTCCTTGTCTTTGCAAAGCAATATTAGTTAGAATCAAGAATGTGCTCAGTTGATAAGCTTGATTCATAAATATATATAAATATATATATATTTTTTGTAGAATAACTGTAGTATGTTTAGTAGATCTCAATTCGATTGCTTAAAGCTGGAAAGAGCTGCCACAATGTAATTTACAAGCGAGTGCGCTGCTCACTTGACTCACTCCTTAGCCAGCCAACTCCAACTCCAACGCCAACCTCATCTCCTTTCCACTCCTTAATCTGCTCCTGACAACCCAGCAACGCAGCGAAGCAAAAGCGTAACGAAATGTTTTGGCACATGGAGAAGCAGACGATGGCGGCAAGGGACGCTGACAACCCTTTCAAAATTCAAACTTGACAATTAAGTAAAATAAATGAGAAGCTCTCGGCGCTGAGTACGTGACGTGGCCATCAGAAGATGCGAGCTCAGAGAGAGATGCCGGAGATGCGAGCTGTGACCTGCGAGAGTTGGTTGCCCCGAACATGGCCCGCAACTTTGACACCCCGAAGCATCGACTGAAAGGACAAGGCAGGAGTTGGTTGGGTGGTTGGATGGCTGATTGTTGTATTTGTGGCAGATTGTACCCCAAGGTACAAGCAGAGTGCTCCCCGTTTCCCCTTTCTGCTGCTGTTGCTGTTGTTTGGCAGCCATTATGGCAAACTTATATTTGCGCTAGAGCAACACAGCAACAAAGCAGCACTCGTCCTGGTCGACTACCCAATGTCCTGGCTCCAATTCCAGTTCCTGTTCCAGCTACAGCTACAGCTACACCTACAACTACCGCCGCATGTTTTGTGCGCAGTTTGCTGAGGTCACTAATGTCGTAAGATGAATCCTTTCGGCAACTGCCTTCAGGGTGCAAATATAAAACAAGCTACAGCTACAGCTACAGCTACATTCGCCCACCCGCAGCTTAGCCCACACTCGCCAGCTGGCCCCCTCGTCCTGCTTTAAATGTAGATTAGTTGTTTGGGTTGCTCTGGCGTCGCTCTGGCCAGCCACCAGCTACCCACTCGCATCGGCAGTCCGTTCAAGAAAATAATGAAAACAGCAACTTTCATAATGAAGGTCCTTGGTGCTGCCGCCAGTGTGTCCCTGTTCCTGCCCCTGCTACTACCCCTGCTCCTGGCACCGTCTCTTTTGAAATTATAATCTGCGCCACGGCGCCGTCGTCGTCATCGTCAACATATTCGCTCTGCCTTGCCCCCGCACGTTGACAACTCTGCATTACTTCGCATGGTTCGCTTGCTGAAGGACCTGCACTCAGTTTACACGTTTAGCGTCCCTGCTAGGGCGCCTGGGTACTTTGTTGCTTGCGCTGAATGCGTGCGTGGTGGCTCCATGTTTTGTATAAATAGCTTTCAGTTTTTGGCTTCAGCTTCCTTGGGGCGTTGCTCAGCGAAGAGCTGAAGAGCGAGCTGGAGTTTATTTAACAAATGGCCTCAGCCGACTAATTTACATGCGGATATCAAATAAGCAGCAACATAAAAACTGGCTCTGAACTCGGAACGTCGCCTTGCTGTGGAAACAAAAGCCAGCAAAGGCCAGCAATGAGCAAGTCCTTCAGAGTTATACTAATTACTTTGACGAACAAAGGCAGGCAACATTTGAGTTACGCAAACAAAAGCATAAAAATCAACATAAATGAGAAAATTGAAAAGTTTTCGCTCGTTTGTTTTTGCTATTTTTTTCAAGCATTTGCCGGGCTTGACTGAGGCCCCGGCGTATAAACTCAATTCATTTGGGCAGCAAATTATTTGCCATTTGCCAACTAACAACTACAACTATTCAATTTCGTGCACAGTAGTCAGACAGTGCCAACTAATTCAATTTACACATGCAGTTGCCTTTAAAGACCCAAAAATCATTTGGGGGTTAGGCGTTTAGAGCTACAGGACTTCAGGCAAAGGAAATAAGTTTGATTGCACCCACACCCAGAGACGCAGAGGGTTGCGGACAGTAGCCAGTGCTACCCTTGTCCCGGCACCTGCCATCCAATACCCACTCTCTTGGCAAAAGCCAAGCCCACATTCTCATTCGTGAGCAGACAAAAGTCACAACTATCCCAACTTGGCATGCGGGTTTTGTTTTCGGTTGCGGATCTCGCTTGACCCACCCGCCCAACCACCCAACCACCCAGACACTCAACTACCCGTCGACTTTTTGGCCATGACTGCTAACTGAAGACGCCATGTTAGATTGGGGTTTCAAGTGTGTGGAACGGGCAGATGAATTCAATTTGCATTTTCATGCTTGCTACAAATATTTGCACTGTCCCTGGATACGAATTATTGAATTAGTCGGAGAGCACGAGAGGCGGGCATGCAGTGGAAGCTTGTCATACTATCCTTCAGATATAAATACGCACCTCTGTTAGCTCAAATTTAAAGTATATATGTTGCGTTGAGGGGTCTAAGTCAACTAGAATTTCATTAAAGCGAACAGCAAAGAAAAAGGGTTTCAGTTTCCTTTGCGGTTCCTTGTGTGCATTGGCCAACCCTTTAAGTTTGCTCGGTTGCCCGTTCCCATTCCCTCGACTTGACCTAATGTATGCAGCTCACAAATATTGTCTCAGACAGCTGAATGAACTCACAAGAAGCGGCAGCTAAGCCAGCCAAACAGTTAGGCAGATAGACGGATAGACGGAGCTCTCCGACTAGACACAGCACCCGGACAAAAAAAACTAACTGTGGAAGAGAATCCGTAGAAGATGGAAGAGGGTTGAGATTGCGTCTGGGTTTTTTGTGTGTGTTTTCTTCTGCTCTTTGCACGAGTATTTTACGATTTTTGTTTGCTCATACTCTGCAAGGGGTTACATGAGCATTGAGCTCTTACAGCATCCAAGTTGCTAAGTCACGTCTTATGAAATTTACCTTAGCTTTTAGTAGATGGAAAATATTTGTATATATTTTCGATATAGGGAAAAACTATTATTACCATGTGGTAATTTTTGTTGGGAACAACTGATAAACATTTCTCGCCTGTTAGATTTGTTGTGCGCCATGTGTAAAATAAATATTTATTTAATTGTATACAATTTATCAATGAAATACCTAAAAATAGTTTTGCCTTTAAATAATACTCGTATACAACTAAGAACTTTTATTGTGTTATTAATAAGTTGAATAGTTTAATAGGAATAATGGCTTAAAAAAAACACAACGAGTGTAATTCCAATTTATATTTTGTATACAAACAATTCCTAGGGTATCTAAGCTTCGGCACATGTCTAATACACTCTGTTGCGTGTTTTTCTTCTTTTTTTTTGGTTTCAGATTTTTCTTCTGTCTGTGTTTTTGTTGCAACTCTATTGCCCCGTTTATGGGCTATCATCAGCATTGTCGTCTGGATTGTTTTTCTTTTCTTTTTTTTGTTGCTCTCTGCTCTTTATGAGGTCCCATTTGAGAACGTTTAACGCGTGTTTGACTTGTGGCAGGAATTCGCACGGTTTGGATGGCAATTAACGGTTAGCGACAGCATCTGTAAATCAAATCTGGCTTCTAATGACAAAGGCGATATTCAATAAATGCCACTAATCCGTGCTCTAAAACAAATCGCTAGCAATTTACAATTTAAATAAGTAAATGAGGCGACGCCAGGCACAAAAACAAAAACAAAAGCACACGCAAATCCATTAATAATCCATAAAAATGATTAATTACTGCAAAGCTGTGTGGGTGATGCGCTTTGTATGCTGTCTATCAGCCGCAACCCAAACCGATATAGCTCCACATACAAACATATATAGATATATATATGTATATATATATAAGCCCCCCTTTGTGCCAATCGAATGTTAGCCAAAGTGTTGGAAATTTTCCAATTTATGCTTATAACTGTACTATATAAACCAAGGGCCAGTGCCAGAGCATAAAAACGCTGCTCTGCCGTCGGCAGCTGACGCACATGCGCAAACTAGCTACACACACACACACACACACACATACATATAGTCGTATATGTGTGTATCTGCAGTTGTACATATGTATGCAGGAGCTAAGCAATGAAAATCCGACACAGCGTCGGCCATTCCGTTGCCAGGACTTCCATTTTGCCATCATCGGCCATGGCGTTTAGTCGTTGTCGTTCGCAGCGCTGCTGCCCACGCCGCTTGCCGCTTGCCGCTTGCCACATGCCACATGCCGCATGCCTCGTGCCTCAGCCTGACGCCCAATGTGCTGGAATTGCAATAGGTTGGCAGTTCTGCCTCGTTGAAATGGGGTGGGTAACGTGCTTTGCCACCCCTTGGGTTGCCTGAACTAAGAGCTCAACTGCACAAATGTCTGCGCATTTTCTCTTAAATTATCCGATACAGGAAACTACTTTACCGACAATTATTTTAAGACATCTAACTGCCAATAGATGGCGCTAGTGTGCCAGTTTTTGAAAAAGCGAATAAGTTGGGGCAGTCAATTTATTCAATGAAGGTTGGTTTCAAATGCAAGTTTGTACAAGGGTGCCTATTCGAAATTTTGGCACATTGGTACAGCGAAATAGTGTGACGATTATAATAGTTATTTTTAAAATAAACATTAATAAAATTGAAAGCAGTTTTTGTCGAAGCTGTCAAGTAATACCAGAGTTCATTTTTTTCAATTTAATTGCTTTGCCATTTATTGATTTTGTCATTGTGAATGACAATTAACTTATGTTTGATTATTTATGTAGTTAAGCCGTTTGCAAAATAAATATAATTAAATTTTAGCCATTTTTTTAAGATTTTTCAGAATTGAAGCTTTTTTGTTACAAATAGTAATTAATTTAAAATAATAGTTTAGTTAACGTCAACAATAATCAGACGCAACTCTTTTAATTTACTTTGTTCTTTAACAATGAGATTTTTTCTTAATATTTGTTTAGTCTACGAAGCTTTGAAGTACTTAGAATTATAATATAATATAATTTTACTTAATTTTATGTTTTATCACTAAACTTACGTCGTATGACATCTTTTTCAGAGTATCCATTAACACTTAATTCTACGGATAGATCGAATTTACAATACCCTAACATATAAGAATACCATTATTATTTTTAAATATTTATCAATTCAATCAAAAAATGTATCTTAAAACTAAACTTAAATTCACATTCTATACATAGTATTTGTATATTTTATTTTCACTAGTCAACAAATTTAGCCACGAAGCTCGCAACAAGATGTTGCTATCTTTATATCAAAGTTTTTGTATCCTTCGATAGATTCGAAAAATGAAGCTAACGCAGCAACAATTGCCACAAATCTTGACACACAATTAATCTGAGATTGTTGGCGGCACGACGAGCTAATAAAATGGCAAATGTTTGCTATTAAGTTGTAAGAAAACAAGGCGAAACAAATATGAAAAAGTTAAATTAGGCAATTGTACATCATCTTTGCCATAAAAAGAAAGCGAGATCCGAAATTGGTTTTCATGTTTATGTGGGACACAAGTGACGCCTTAAGCGCCGACATGTCCAAAAGATGAACAATTTACAATTGAGAGACAATTAACTGCGGCTATAAATCTGAGGTGTTAAAAAAGATGAGACGAGCCGGCTCAGCGTAGAAAAGCAGCATAAAAAGTGAAACACATGCTTTCTAGATGCGCTGTTTCTTTTTTATTTTATTATTATTTTTTGTGTTTTATTTTTTTGGTGGTTGCTTTCCGCTGAGGGGTGGCAAAGTTTTGTGGTCTGTGCATGCCGCAAGTGTCGCGTTTTGAAATTGCTGGGCCATGTTGTGCAGGTCAGGTCGGATGGACAGCACGGAACTTTTGACAAAGCCCAATCCCATCCCGATTCCCCCATCCCCCCTCTCTCTATCTCTTGCCAATTGCGTCCCAGCGGGCGTTGTGCGTCAAACAATAAATGTGCCACATACGGTCCAAAATGCAGCCATGAAAATCCGATTATTACATTTTTTATTGGAATGAAGCAACGATGTTGATGCTGCTGCTGATGCTGATGCTGTTGACATCGTCCCAATCCTCTTTCCCATAATCAATTAATGCTGGCAATTTGTGCAGCCGAACGTAACCTCAATTATGTGCGCCAAAGTGGCTGCCATTGCCGCGGATTAATCGCAAAAAACAACAACAATTTGGCAAGCAGCAAAATCATACAAATAATACAGCAACAACAAGGGAAGTCCAACTGGTTTGGCATTAAGCGATCCCGACAACAACGTTGTGAATTATAACAAAAACCAACTTTTAGCGGGTCGCGAGCTAATCGAAAAAAACCTCGAAAGTCAAACACAAATACAAATACAAACACAAACACAATGACAATGTCAATAGTCACAAAAATTACAACAACAACAATAAAATAGAAGCGACATGAAGAGTATTTGCGGCTTGTTTGCATAACCGTTGCTACTAAATACTACTGAGTAGAGGAGACTTAAGCCGTTGGGATCGATGCTGAAAAGCAAATTTCATGTTAAAATTGGAGGCTTAGGCATAAAACAATAATTCGATAAGCAGCCAGTTAAGATATTGAGAATTGACATGCTATAAAGTCATTATAATTGAAGTCATCTTAGTAAAAGGCAAATATTGCAAGAGAAGTGTAACATTTTTTAAATTATTAATGAGGTAAAGGGTAATTGAAAGCCAAATTAATTTTAGATAGTCCCTAGAAATGCCTTTCAACCACCAAAATTGATCAGATTTTCAATCCCGATGCAGTTTTGATCATAGTTTTTTGGCATCTGTAATAATTCTGCATTTTAATTTGAAGTGAATTCCAATGTTCCATTTTTATCGAAACAGAAGCCAAATTAATTGAATTGTTGGAAATTGGCCAAAGTGTGTAAAATATATCTATGATGTATAGATCTGGAAACGGTATGGCCAAAAACTCGGTATCCTAAATTTATCACCTGTGCCTGCCAGCTCTATTACGTGTTTCCAATTATTCACGCTATTACTTAGTAAAAACAAATATCTTAAAATCTTTTTGCCCAATGGGTTCGACATAATAAAAATAATAATACAAGTTTTTATAAAATTGAAACTATTGTTTTTTATTATTTTTTTATTTGATTTTTTTTGGCTTAGTTATGTATTAAAAATCTGTCTTATAGGGACAATTATTGAATGCTCTGATTTTCCTTGGTTTGTGCTTCTCTAGAAGTACTGGGGGTGGCGCAGGGTGGGAATACTGATTGACGTCGAGTGGGTTAAGTATTTTGATCCCGGGGAAGGTCTAGCGGATGCACTCTGTGGCCAGCGGCTAAGTTGTTCGTGTTTTGGTGGAGCCTTCTTACGTATCTGGAGCTGCCTTTGCCCATTTCATCGCTAACCCAAGCGATTATTAGGACTTAATGGATCGAGGCGTTGTCGTGGTATATGTGTGCGTTAGTTACTAATACGCAGTGCCTTGTTTTGAAATATTTGCATCACTTTTTTGTTTCTGTGGCTGGCGGATCCCCAGAGTTGGATGCCATATGTCCAGATTGGCTTTATTATCGCCTTGTACAGAAGAATTTTGGAGCGGGTGCCTAACCTGGACTTTCGGCCTATTAGCCAGTAGTGTGCTTTTAGCTTCTCCTCAGCCTGCTTAGATTTCCTTAACAGGTGGGGTTTTCACGTTAACCTCCTGTCCAAAGTCATCCCGAGGTACTTTGGCGTAGTTACATCCGGTATTACGGCTTCACCTAAATAAACTGATGGAAAGTTTCCATGCCTAAGTGTGAAAGTGCTTGCTGTGGATTTGTCGCCGTTCAATATTGGTTTGTATGTATTTGTGTATAATTGACGTTAGCTTAAAATTTATATAGAATAATTTATTTATAAGCATATTATAAAATGGTAAATATTACTGGTGACAAATCGTATTGATTATAAATCTTTTAAATTGGCTGCATCTTTTTAGATAAAAGCTTAAAGCTTTGACCATTTGAACTTGGACCTACAGATCTGGCTGGAATATTTTCGCATTGTTTAGCACTTATTTCTTGTGGTTGCTGCAAGCCCTAAGCAACAGCTACTCCATGCCGAATCGTTGCATACTAAAAGATCGCTCATACGTCGCGTTGACTCGCTGTGCCTGCTCCGTTGGTCAGCAACAACGAAACGCACCGATTGCAAGTTGATTTTGGGGTGCAGGCAGCATTAAAAAAAAAGATATATATGTATATATCTGCAGAGCCAGAACCGGTGCTGTGACGATTGTGAGGACGTCGCTAAAAAAGCGCAGTGCTGGCGGAGTGCTGGCAAAACGCATCCTTTTTGGGTTGCCATGTGCTGTTTTGTTTTGGGGTGTGAGTGCATTTTCAATCAAAATCGCTCACCAGCAGCAAATGCAGCAGCAGCAGCAGCAACATGCAGCAAGGGGCAAAAACAAAAAGCAAACTTCACAAAATTGCACTCGCCAGCATTTTGGCAAACTCGCAAACTCTCGCGGCGCACATGAGCGCATAAAACAAACAGTTAGTGTGTGTGCGAGTGTGTGCGAGTGTGTGAGTGTGTGTGTGTGTGTGCAGCACTTGCTCTTTATCTTTTTGCACATAAACGTCGCTTGTACCGCAGCCCACACTCTGCCACGCCTACTCTGCGATTCCGATGCCGATTCCCGCCTTGGGCAACCAGCGAGTGCATTTTTGGTCAGTTGCAGCAGTCGCGACTGGCATTTTTTCTCGCTGCACTTTAAGTGCAGTTTACCTCTTGCCATGCTCGGCTGCCCCATCTCCCTGCCTGTCTGCCGCCCCTGCGTTCTACTGGCTCTTTGGCGACTTTGAGTGTGCGGCGTTAGAAATTTGGAAAAAAAAGTTTCGCGTTGCAAATGAATTCTTACAAAGGACATGCGCCCGCCCCACTGCCCAGTCGGCTGCATTTGCATGCACACATTTTAGGGGCGGGAGTGGGGCTGGCTGTGCTGCCGTGGCCGTTGCATTTGGGCCCAGCCTTTGGTTCGTTGACGACCAAGTGCCAATTCGCTGGCATGTCGGATTGAAGCGCTGGAGTGGCGCTTAAGTGCTACGGCTCCAGCCTGCTGGCCATTGCCCACTCCTCTTGCCACTTGCCACTTGCCACTTGCCCCGTTACCCCGCTGCCTTGTGCCACGCCGACTGCCGCGCTGCACTTCTTTTTCATTTAATTAAAATTATTTGCCTTTGGCAGCGAGTCGCTGCCCAAACCCCAAACCCCAACCCCCAAACCCGCCAGCCACTCGCAACTTAGCTGTATTTGGCCGACGGTCGCGTCTTCCTTGTGTGTTGGTTGGATCCCAAAACCAGCTGTAAGTGCGTGTGGCTTATTGTCAATTAGTGGTGTTGCCCCCCCCCCCCTCTGTGCCCCTCTTTGCCCCACCAGAGCTGCCAAAACGCAGCGATGCATTCAGGCAGCAGTAATCAGAAGCGAACGCGCAAAAGTATGTAGATCCCTGGACGTATGTCAGTGCAATTATTTTTGTTACAAATAAACAAATTGTATAAAAGCGTAGAAATAAATGCAGCAAATGTTTTCATGTTGCCAATTACAGCTAACGCACCGAAACAAAAAACAAATTGCACAAATAAAATATATACAAATTCACGTTTGAAAGCGGCTCTAGTGTCCTGCAAAGCGCAAAGGAATGCGATGGTCGAATCAGGCCTGTGTGTGCGTGTGTGTGTGTGTGGGTGTGTGTGTGTGTCAGTTTTTCTATTGCATCGTCTAGTCTGGTGTGTGAGTATAGGCTTTCGGCTGAATTCAATTCCCATTTTAGCTTTAAACAAGCAATATGCGTACCCAAACTATAAAACTGATAGATCTTAAATGTAGATCGCATCGAGCTTCCAAGTGGGTTCAGTTTTGGAAATTTTAAGGAAGTTACATGTTTTAACTGGAAATTTCTTGGTATGTATACATCTCTATATTAGTTATTAAACTATTTTATTTATCGTAGCTTTGATTTATTTCGAAATTCGTTTGACTATCTATACAAAACAAAATATTAAGAACAAGTAAGAGTGCTCTAGTATGGAGTGCCCGACTAGCAGATACCCTGAACCCAGTCCTTACCTTCGTTCATACATACATACATACAAACACACGCATACTGCAAGCAGTTCAAACAGTTGGATATACTGCAAGCAGTGCTAGCAGTTTAAGCAGTTAGCTTGCTTCTTCACTGAGCCAGATTGCACGGTCATAACTTCAAAAATGCGTTTTTTCAACTTTTGGGGGGTGGTATCCAAAAAGTGAAATATTTGTTACATTTGTATGCTATTCGAGATTATACAAGCTAACTTTTGGGGCCTCTAGCTCTTAGAACTTTTAAGTAATGGCCCAAAAACGCTGGTCTGTAATCTAAATTTATCGATAACTTTTGAAAGGAACGAGTTATTGATTAAATGAAACAAACTTGATCTGTCCCGGGACTACGAGAACTTATATTCCAAATATAAAGTCTCTAGTTCTTATAGTGATTTCTGTGTATACAAACAGACGGACGGACAGACGGACATGGCTGGATCGAAAGCATATAACTTAAAAAGAAATATAACAGCACATAATATATATTGGAATATTGTGTGATTATGATGAGAATTGTAAGGATTATTTAACAAAAAAACTTGAAAAATCGATATAATTAGAAAACAGTTCATAAATAATACATCACAAGAGTTATTTCGATATAAAGAGATTTAATTATAAAGAGCAAAGCTCAACTTTCTCAAATTAATCCGACTTTTATTAAATGGCACATTTTGTTTTCCTAATGCTTCATATACTTTTCGGATACCCAAAATTAATTATAAGTGCAATTGACTGTTGTTTAATAAGCCAAAATGAGTCAAAAAATGCAAAATGCATATTAGCAAATTGACATGTTTAATGGTGTAATTAGAATGTTACGTATGATAGTTTCATTGAAGCCATGGCAATTATAATGAACGCATGGAAAATTTGCAATTACTATTACATTTGCCTAATGAGCCGTCACGTATGTTTCTTCAGGACAGGAGAGTACAGGACAGGACCTAAGGATGTGTGCCATATGCGCTCCTATTAATAATTTCAAGATGCGTAATTATTGATTTTCCATTAACACTTTCAGCTTGCAGAAATAAAAACGAATAAGAGTAAGCGTAACCACGTGTGTGTATATGTGTGTGTGTGTGTGTGTGTGTGTGTGTGCGGTGGGCACTTTGAACTTAGGCCTGGACCTCAGCGAGGTCCTGTGCGTCGTCTCACGGCTGGAAAAACTCTTTGAGGCAACGGGAGGCTTCTCCCGTTTGTCGCCTGTCGCCTTTGTAGCAATTAGTAGGCGTGTGTGCTATTTATTAATAAATATTTCACAGCTCAACGCGCGGCGTTAATTGCACATCTGAATATGCTGAGGGTGCAGCCAGAAGGTATTGAAGCGAAATGTTCTTTAAGATTCAAATGCATACACACTTCATCTCTATATATATATATATATATATATATATATATGTAAATCAAAAGCCGCTGCTGTCCATCATTATGTTGTATTTAAAAAGTAGACTGCTGGCTGTCTTTGTTCTGAAACTTGGCTGCAAATTAAAAGTCAAACTGTTTAAGACAATGTACAAACATACTTTAAGCAACGCATTGACAAGGGTTACATCCACGGGGAAGGTGGAGGGCTGGCAGCAAAGCCGCACGCTGCGCTGAATTTGAATCTGAATCTGAATCTGAATATGGCACGGAAGGAAGGACACGCGACTCGGCGAATGCTGGTCAGTCGCAACCCTTCTTGGCCACTGCCCAGCTGAGCTCAGTTCAGCTCAGTTCAGTTCAGCTCTGCTCAACTCGGCACAACTCGGCACAACTCAACTCACAACTGAGGAGGCAACCATCCGTTCATCCATCCACACTCGCCACGGGCTGTTGCACGCAACGTGGCGCTAATTTCTTTGATTACAACATGTGCGCTGCGATGTCGACTCTGACTCCAACTCCTACTCTGACTCCGACTTCGAGTCCGAGGGAGACGGCTGGGTAATCCTTTGTGCCTTGTCTTTGGCCATGCACGTAAACAAGCGGAAATGAGCTGCTTTCAATGACCAACTGAACTTCAAAACTTGGACTTGGCTGTTGACCAAGCTGAAATAACGACTGTCAGTCAAGTCAGTCACCCTCGGGCATTGCAGATGTGCGATTTGGTTTCCTTTTCCTTAATTATTGAGCAGCGGGCTCAATGCCAGCCAAGGGCATTGTACACATAATACTCTTGATCAATTGACTTTAAATTTGCATTAAAAATGAAAAACTTAATGCATTGATCAATTTTAAACTGAACTACAAGGAAGCTTTCTTATTTTAAAGCCATCAAGAAATTAACTCTAATATTGTTTGAAAAGTATTCAATCAGTAATTATGCTTAATTTTTTTAGACACATCCAGCAATCGTGGAATTGAAAAGCCAGCAGAAGGATACACAAAGAAGTTCGAGTATCTGCTAAGTGCTGGCAAATAGGCATATTGACCAACAGACGCTATTCATTCAAAGTCAAATCGAGTCCTCCACGTCAAACATTTTCTCCCTAGGGTGATACGAGTATATCCTCTGAATGCCAATATGTGAATGAGTTTTAAATTCGACATCAACATACACATTTCCTTCTTTGCTGTAATGAATACAAGTAAATTTCAAAGTAATGTTGCTTTTTATAAAAAAATGTATAAGCCATACAATGTAAGCTTATATCATAAATATATTTGCATGCATGCATTGATTTTTAAAGTTGTATGCCAAATTATGTTATATAGAGGCTGACATCAAGATTAAGATGATATTAAATTAATAAGATTGGCAACCGTTTTCTTTATGAATAATTTACTATGCTCTTGGACTATAAGAATATTAAATGATGCAATTTATATAAATAAGATTGCACTACAATACTACACACGAAATATTTTAATAATAAATCGAATGCATTATTTGTGTGTATACTATTTAGAAATTTGTAATACAGCTACTTCTAATACTTGAAATAATTATATAAAATTCTACGAAAATCCATATAAATATTTAAATTAATAATTTTTATATTATCTAGATCTAGAATCCCAATCTTCTTTGCAAATGTTTTAATTTGACTCCGAATAAGAAGTTGAGATATGTATATAATTACTATAAGCATTTATCATACTACCTTCAGCTAAAATGGGATATGCCCATAAAAAATGTGTTTCTATATGCTCATGTTCTTTAACGTTCCCAAACCAATCTTTTGCCGTCTGTTTTTTCACTCGTCTAATATAAATATAAAAAAAAAAAACAGAAAATACTCGTTCAACATTCGGCATTCAATGCAAAGGAGCGAAGAAAGAGCCGTCAATGAGGACGCAATTGTGTAGACTGGACTGGAGCGCTCTGCCAATGATTGATGCTGATGGCCTCCATGAGCCATACAAATGCACATAAGCATATAGTGTGATAGTGTGTGTGCGTGTGTGTGTGTGTAGCTGGTTAAAAGAGCTCGCCTAAAAAGGAACTTTGCACGCATGCACTTGTCGACTTTTGCATAATGTAGAATGAATGAATCGTGGAAGGCACAGGCGGGATGGGATGGGTGGAGGCTGGAGGAGTCCTCTGGTGCTGAGCTACTTTTTGCTCTTTGTACGAGTCGGCATATGTGGACGTGGCTGTGGATGTGGCTGTGGAAATGGGAATTCTTTGATTTGATTTTTATTTGGCTGTTTGTGCAATGTAAAGCGCCACTAAAAAGTTAATTGCACGAAAAATAAGTTAATACTCCGCTGCGGCACAGTTCCCGCGACGTAGTTTACCATACCATACGCTTCAGTCCGCTCCAGTCGCTGTTTAATTTAATTAGTCGTCGTCCTTCTGTGTGTCCCCCCACTCACTGCCTCTCCACCTGTCACATGAGCTCCTGCCCCTGCCCCTGCCCCTGCCCCGTGTCCGTGTCCATGTCCGTGTCCATGTCCCGATACGGATCCGTTACTCTTTGGCATTTTTTGTGCAGACTGTTTGCCAATCCGTTGACATGCAGCTGAAGCTGTTTGTTCCAGCAGCGCTCAAGTCAATTAGCAAGCATTTTTAATTGCCTTAAATTTGCATAATTTCTGTCAACAAGAAGCCCGACTGACGGACTGACGGACTGTATCCTAGCACAGCCCTTCGGCTTTCGCGTCTGAGCGACGCGTTAACTAAAGATTTTGCGCATTAGCTTCAATTAGGCATATCAGTCAGAATGTCTGGTCAGTGAGTGGGCAGAGCGAGCCCGGACCTGGGGCTGGGACTGGGACTGGGGCTGGGGCTGGGGCTGGGCCAAAAGAAAGCCTTCTAATGCCTGACTAATCCAAATTTGAGTGCCCCAACTGCGGCGGGCATTTCAATTAACCCGACGCACCTCAAAAGGCTCGGGCCAACGCAGGCCATCAACTTGGGCAAAAGACAAATCCATGGCACACGCCAAGGAGCGAGATGTCCCTCGCATACAATTTGACCCCATTTCGCAGCTGGTGAAGACGCACAACTAATTAGACACATGCCAGTTAGTAGTCAGCCAGGATAATATAGCACACACACACACACACACAGTCTGATGTGATATGTGTGGTTATGAAACTTCATTTGTGTATCTGTGTCTGTAACTGTAACTGTATTCGTGTATTCGTGTGTGTGCGCTTGACCGTACGCAAATTACTTGTGTCATAAATTTAGCAGACAAGCAACGGGAGACAAGAAAAGTCAAGCGAACCAAATGACACCCGAGGCTTACAAGTGGGTCGAAGAACATAGAGCCAGTCAGGCAGTCAGTCAGGCTGGCAACCTGGCAGTCTGGCAGTCTGGCAATCGAGTAAGAAGAAGCGGCACAAGGACACACGCAGTTTGCTTTTGCCATTTGAATGTCGGGCAAAAGGTAACTATCACGTATCTTTAGCTTTTGCCATTAAGCTGGCCACGTTTTATGATCGCTGGCATTCAATAGCTGGCTATAGCGACCTTCATAAAGATGCCTATCTTAACGATGACAGTGGAAAAGCTGCAAAAGCCACATTTTCAGTTACACAGCTACACATGCTCGCCTCAAGATTCGAGCTGGCATTGTCTTTGATTTAAGCGCCAGCAAAGTTGACTTAAAAGTGCCCAGAAACTAACCCAAATGGTAGTCGATAGCTCGCTTTTGTCATTCACTCACTCACTCACTCACTCGCCGTTCGCTTATCGAAGCCCTTTCGATGCCCACGAAGGGTAGCAGGCAGCACAAAAGGACGAGATGCAAGTGCGGCGATAAGCCGAATATGCGTTTTCCTCAACTATGCTCATTAGGCTAGGATGGCCGACGGGCAAGGATAACCGGTTAGCAACACACACGGCAATAATAACAGGCTCTGATGTCGGCCCCTCAGCAGAGCGGCACTAAATTCATAAACACTTTGCATAGTCTTAACGGCCAACCCTTTAATGGCTAGTGTGACAAACAAAAGGACGAGCGGCAAGTCCTGCCAGCCGATTTCTTAATTTCAGCTACGTGACACACACATAAGCAATTGTGTCCGTTGTAAAGTTGCTATATTCTGCAGGGGCTTCGTTTCGCTATTGTTCTTTGGCAAGTTGGCCGTCTGGGTGCGTTTATTGTTTTCTTGAAGATTAACATCTTGCTGGCTTGCCCTTGAGGCCTTGAGTTATGGCCAAAGTTTCGCCCAGTCAATGAACTGACCAAAATCTGTGCATGCCTTTAAGTGCAGCCCGAAAAGCAGCCCAATAAAGTTGTAAACAAACAATGCAATGAAATCAGTGCGAAATCATGAATGGAATTGCGTAAAGTGCAAAAAAAAACACAAAACAGCGCCGTAAAAGCGAAAGCTTGCGAAAAAAATAATATTATGTACGTATGTAATAAAAGGGCACGGAGAGAGGATCGAATAATTTGCGCATATTGAGTAATCAATTGAAATTAACCGAAAAACGAAATAAAATGAAATACGCTACGCATGTCAAACAAACTACTCACACACACACACACACACACACACTGACACACATGTCCTCTTTCGTACGCATTCTGCAGGACAATGTTGTGGCGCTGACCCGTTGCCGTGGCCAGAGCCGTGTAAACCGTGACCCCATTCCAATGGGGTGCGTACTGGTTGCTTCATTAACCGGCACTCGCATACGCACACACACACACACACACACACGCACACACACAAGCATGGGTTTCCACATATTCGCCGGACACGGGGCCGGCTTTTACTTCTTTTTTTTCGCTTACTCACACCATTACAATGCAATATATAATAACAGGAACAACAAGTGTGTCCCAATGCCGCTCAAGGTCAAACCATAATCGTTGATAATGAAAATTATTTCCCTCTCACAATCGTTTGTTTTTCGTTTTTTTTTTGCCCATTTTGGGTTCTCTCACATTTTAATGACCTCGTTCTGCGCCTCATATTTATTTCTGTCACTTGTTTTTCTTTAATTTGCATTTAATGCAATTGCAGCTGACCCCCTCTGTCGCCTCATTGTGTAAATTATTGCCGAAAAAAAGAAGAGCAAAAAAAAAAATGGATGCGCCCCAAAGTATGCAACATAATTAAAAATCAATGGCACACAAACTGATAAAGGCCGCGGGGGCGTGGCAATAACCAGATTTTCCGCATTAAATGCCCGCTTCATTTTCTTTTTCGTTGTTTTGTTTAACTTTTTTATTTTTTTGGCTTGCCTGTGTGCTGCAATTTATTTTTGATTGTTTTTTAATTTATTTTTTATTCGCACAAAAAGCGCAACAAAAAATTATGAAAAAATGCGCGCGAATGCGAAACTCACAGCAGAAATCAACAAAAAAGACGAAAGAAAAAAAAGCGAAACAAAAATAAATATAAATAAAAAATGATTCAAAAAAGCCGGCCAAAAACGCCGGTCAGCAGCAGCAGCAGCAGACGAGCCTGCTCTATAAGTGTGTGAATGAGAGAGTTTGTATGTGTGTGTGAGAGTATGTGTGAGTGTGTATATTTCGGTAGGTGTAGCTGTATTGGTGTGGCCGCCAATGAGCAGTAAAACTGTTGCTGGGGTGTTGCAGCAACGAAAATGAAATAAAAAACAAAGTGTCGAAAATATAAAAAAGGATATTGCAACAAGCAAACAGAGGCAACGACAGCAGCAGGACTTTCGGCCTTTGCAAGGCATTTAAATGTGACCTCACTGAGTAGTGGTTGAGTGCAAAAAGTCAGAGCAGCGTCGCATTTTGTGCTGAAACGAAAGCTGCTACTTATGGCTTATGCGTATTCAAAAGGATCTTTAGTCCGATAAAGTTGTATGTATATACAAAAATATTCCGTAGCCGATATAAGCGCACATTCTGTATTATGTTATTAATTTGTCTTAACTGCAAATTGCAACTATAAGCTAGTGCTATGCTTCTATAGTAACTGCTTGGCATCAACCTGAACAACTCAAGGCATCCCCATTCAGCAACCATGTGTTGCTTCAGCATTCAAAAAGGACACATCAAATATTGCTGCACTTTTCGCCAATTTTGTTGCTGGTTTATTTTATTTGTGCTCATTTCCTTGCAGCGTTCTTTTTTCTGTATTTTTCGTTTATTTTGTTCTTCTTTTTTTTTGGGTGCTTGAACAAGGCTCGTCCTGGTCGCTGTCCTGTGTGCGCTCTCTCACACTTCTGCCGAGCGTTGAGCGCGACGCTCACTCGGCCCGACTCAATTCGCTTCTGCTTGCCCCACCTTCGTCCTTGCTTGCCTGCTGCTCGATTTTTGTGTTGTGCCTTTTTTGCCGGCTTGTAAAAATCACGTGCAATTTTTAAAATTGCAAAATAATGCCGGTCAAACTCATTATACATATGTGCAGGATGCATTTACGCCGACCGCTCTCTCTCTCTCTCTCTCTTTCTCCGTCGTTCTCATTCGGAGTATATCAGTGTGTGTGTGTGTGTGTGGGAAAGGGCAACACGTCATGCAACAGCTGGCAGATGCCACCACAACAATAAATGGCATAAAATAATAAAAGCGAAGGCGTCACATAAAGTCCGATTATAGCGACGACAGCTCCTGTGGCAAAGATAACTTCTCCAAAAAGCCCTCACACCACACATAACGAATGATTTTAAGAAATTCGTCATATTTCTCTGCCTTTTATTTTATTTTTTTATTTATTTACTTATTGTTAACTATTGACAGTCGACACAAAAGAATTTAAAATATTAAATGCAAGATATTAGGTAAAAATTACGTTAAGTTCTGGGGATATTAATAAAAAAATTAAAGCATTGGTCCAACATTTGTTGCAAGGATTGCCGAAATCCAAGAAAAACCCAATCAAACCAAATTACAATAAAAATATTATTAGTAATTTGTTAATAAAGAAGAGACCAAATATTTATTTAAAGTTAGTTTATAATATTAGGAAATTTATTATAAAATGAAGAGCTAAAATGAGAAATATAAGATAGAGAGAGAATAAAGAAAAATAAAGGAGCAAAATAATGATATAGTCAGAATAGAAATGGAAAAATAGATTTAACTAAACACGGGCAGAGGAGTCCCGTAAATATAAAAGAATATAAACTATATATATATATTTATAATTATAATTTTATATAATAATTTGACGAATTTATTATCTTTAAATATTGTATTGTTAAGGATACGTTTAATGTATGCTTGTCTTATAGCATGCGAAACTTAAGACTCAGTCAGTTCCTCTCACATAATTTGTCTAAAATTCCATTCGCATTTTAATAAAAATTAAACAAATTTATGTTAGCTTAAAACTGTGTTCATCCGATTTTGAACTAGTTGAGCCAAAGCTTTAATATTTGTGAATAAATTGTATAGTTGAAATTCTTAGTTATGTTTATAAGTCTCAAATATGTACTTGCCCATATTGTGCCGAATTCCCTTTCTATAGTTTGAAGTTAGCTTGCGAATCCCAGAATTGCCTTAAGCATTCAGTTTGCAAAGTTTGGGTTTCTCCCTTGCCGCACAGCACGTGAATAACCCTAATTGTTATCAGCAGGTTGTTAAACCCAACTTCCAGCTATAAATCAACAAAATTACGACAAAGAATCGACGACGGTGATGGTGATGGTGACGGTGCTGATGATGACGAGGTAGCCAGTCTGTGCATTGTTTGTTTGCCATCAATGGAAGTTTTTAATTTGCTGCCCTGCAATCAGCGCTCGTCCTTTCGTCCTGTATCTGTTACCGTTCCTGTCGAGTTGCAGTTTTGGCCTGCATAATATGCACTTTGGCCCGACTTCACCCCCAAAGGGTTGGTTAAAGGTTTGCAACTTGGCCCAAAACGCAATTACCCCAACGAAATCACCGCCTTGCCTGCACTGCTGATAGGCAGGGTCCCAAGTCCTTAGTCCTTGCCAGCTGGGCAGGGGTGCCACTTTTGAGGGAGTTCAGATCCTGCACATGTGTGCATTTGCATGCAATTTTGGCTGCAAAACTTTCCCAAATTGCATTTGAAGCGGCGAGCGCAGCAAGAAATGCCAAATTGCCTTTAAGATTAAATTGGAAAGCGCCCAGAAGTATGCAATTAGTTTGGCGCCAGCTAAAGTTCACGCTATGCTGGCTGTCCTGCCTGCATTCACGTTGTATTTGCTCAATCTAACAGGATGTGTAGCCATTTCCTTGACCTCAAAATCGCGCATGCAGCTAGTCACATGGTCGAGGCGCGCCCAGTTAAATTGCTGATGACTTAAGGCTTTCTGCACACACTGACACACATACTAGTGTGTGTGTGTGTGTGTGGAAGCACTTGCGACCAAATAGATACTAAAACGAACAAAAACAGCGGCCAGTTGCCGCTGGGCAGCCCCAAAGGACTCAAAGACGACGACAACTTTGGCCACACCTTTGCTTACCTACACGTGGCCACACACACACAATCAGAAAGGGGAACGTGTAAATAGTGGCAAGGCAAATATTTTCAGAGCCAAGGATTTCATTATCCTTATCACATGACAAGCGCAATTTTCGCTCACAAAAGCAACAAAAGCGCAAAATGCAAAAGATGTCGTCCGCCAGGCGGTCGCCTCCAGTCAAGCAAACTTACGACTGTGGTGTCCTTGTGTCCTTGTGCTCTCGCCTCCTTTAAGCTGCTCTACTTTAATTATAATATGCCGCTGTTGTCTCACTGTTCGTGTTGTTATTGTTGTCGTCGTCTGCTGTTGTTGTTTGTTGTTGTAGTTGTTGTGGTTTATGCGCTGTCTCCGGAGATATTTCATGCCGGCCACAGTCCCGCCAGTCTGTGTGTGTGCATGTGTGTGTGTGTGTGTGTGTGGGTGTGTGTGTGTGTGTGGCACTCCTCGGCGCGATTGTGCTTATCCTTAACGGCGGTTTAGCACTTAACTATTTGCATGTTTGTTTCCTGATGTCGTTGTCGCCTTGCTTAACCTGTATACCCTTGCAAAGGATATGAAAACAAGAATATTGAGTTTGCTATGCAAGCAACTATTAAATTGTTTTCTCAATTCCAAGTCAATAAAATCGATTGACCACACTTGCTGAAAGGTGACGAAGGCTAAGAACATGATGGTTACGATTTCGCATATTATTATTATAAACTATCACAATATAACATGATTTTGATATCATGTTAAAATCGGGTTGTATATACATATTTTGTAACTACACGCAATTCTCTTTTTACCCGATAGATTAGTTCAAGAAAAAACCGTGTAAAAAAGACATTGATCGTATGCAAAAAAGGTGATTGGTTCCTTATCTCTAAAACGTATTCCAATTAAGAACAAGTATTTTATTAAATCACATATATTTGTATTATGTATTTACACAAAGAATAAAAACATATATGCACCGTAAGCTTAAAGGTAATGCAAATTAAATGTATTTCAAGTTTGGGAACTAAAAACAATTATGTAAAACAGCTGTGTTGTTAACAAAAAGAATATTTTTTGGCTTACCTTTTATTTTAATGTGTTAAAATTCAATTTCACAAATTATTCCCTAAATTCTTGATATGAACATACATACATATTTCGCAAAAATTTAATTTGTCAAACAAAATTTAAGCCTAAAAGATTTTGAATCTTGCTAAATGGAATAAAAACTACACGTTTTTATAAAAAAGTTTAAAGTTTATTTAATTTCAAACCGTTTTACATCAATGACATGTAAAAAGAGAATTAGGTGTATATACTTTTATTTATTTATTTTTTGTCGACTTTTGACAGTCGACACAAAAGAATTTTTATAAAATTATAAAACATTTAAAAGTATATAAGTAATTTACATCAAATTTAAAATATTAAATTAAATATATAAAGTTGTAATTGCGTTAAGTTCTGGGGATATCATTTTATTATATTATAAAACCTATTATTATTTTCTGCTAATATGATACAGGCTGCTAAGCATAAATTAAATATTGTTGTTGAAAGAGTATTTGAGCTTGGTTGTGTTTCAGACATCACTCAGTATCTAACATTGCCGCTTTCTTGCGCTAAAGATGACGTCGTCCTGTTTGTCCTGTAGTGGTAATTACTGTGCTCGCTGACACGACAACAAAGTCTCGTGTGTGTTTAATTGAAATTAGCACTCTTTGCATTCTTTGCGCCGCTGCTCGTTGAATAATGTCTTCATTAAAGTATCCACAGACAGTTTGTGAGCCAACAAACTGAATTAATGTGAAATATTTTTTCCAATCGATTTGTTAATTTTCGCATCGTCCCATTCGTCGATAGCTAAGCTTAATGCAATTTTTGTTGCTATTGTTAGGGCTGTGAGTGGGTCTGCAAATAAATGAAGCTGACTCTCAAATTGGGGGCAGCGGTGGGGCAGCCCCGTTAAAAGCGACTGTTGCAACCTCATAGACAAGCATTGCAACTGCAACTGCAGCAGCAACTGTGACAACAACAAAGGCACTGCTAGCAGACAACAAATTGATATATATGAACAAGTCCGCGGATTGACAAAGCAGCTACAGCGTAAAAGCCCAACCATGTTGCCTGTCTGTCTGCCCATGCCGGGCCATCCAAATCCCGGCCCATACCCGGCAATTGTGCAACGCCCGCAGCTGCTCTAACAAAATACAGCGAACAGCAACAGCAGCAGCAGCAGCAGCAGGCGCAACAGCAACAGCAACAACGCGACATTTGATGTTGCTATTGTTGCTGTCGCGAAAGTGCATTTTACGTATGTTAACGACTCACGGGGCGGATGAGCGATGCACGCAGCAGCAGGCAGAACAGCGCGGCAGCAGCGCAGCTGCATTCGGCCATTGCAACGATGATGCCTGGTAGACGCCAAACACCCTAGCCCACCCTTCCCCCTACCCGCCCTCCTTCATCCCACCTTGCCACCCTTGTCAACCCAATACTGGTAGGCGGAGCATTTTTGTATTTTTTGTGTTTTGTTTTTCAAACGCAAGCGCGCATTTTAAATGCAACAACAAGAACCATGATGGGTGACAGGGGGGGGCATGCCACGCCCACTGCATGCCAAATAGGGGGCTTAGCATTTTGCTCTTGCTTCATGCCCGCATTGACTATAGAATTACAGAGTACAAAAAACAAAAAGAAAAACAACAAATTCCATGTGGAAAGTTGAAAGTTCGATTGTAGGGCATCCGTTTTGCCGCATGTCCTTTGAGCGCGCGTTTCATGCGCTTGATTAATTAAAAGCGAAATATGTTTATGGACAGCACGATCTTTGGGGACTGTAGCGCAAAAATGAGCCTAATGAATTATGCTGGACCACTGGCAGTGGTGGAGCTGATGCTGATGCTGATTTACTCTCAAGTGCGATTTGGCCATATGGCGAGAGTGACCTCCACGCTAGCAGCGCTTGACACTTGACCCCACACACTCAAACCCCAGCGTCTTGCAGCCTGCATGGCCAACAACAATCAAGAACTCAAACCCCAATCGGTCAAACTTCCCTTATTGCAGTTGCTCTGTTGTGTGTGTGTGTGTGTGTGTGGGTTCTGTTTTTGTTTTTTTTGTTCTTACTTTGAATGGACTGTTGCAACTGCAGCTGCTTTGGTGCATTGGGCAAAAACTCTCGAATGGACTTTTGTTGTTTTTCGCATGTGTTGCAGCTGTCGCTTGTTCCCTTCACTCCTCTTCCCTCCTCTGCTCTCCTCCCCTGCTCGCTTGCCCCCTTGCGACCCTGCGCCTGTCGCATGTTTAGTTTTTCGCGCAATTTTCCGCGTTGTCTTTGTCATTTTTGTTGCTGGCTGCCTGGCGATATTTTCGTTATATACAACCAACTGCGCCCCCATCTCCATTGCGTCCCGCTTGTAAACATGAACATGATTCCGGGCCGTGCTTGATGCTTTTAGGCAATGAATTGCAACTGCAATGCATTGCGCTTTGGGGAATATGCAAATCAGCCATCAGCCAACAGCCATCAGCAGCTGCCGCTGCCGCTCCAGCTGCAGCTGCAGCTGTAGTTGCAGCAACAAAGACTGCATCCACAGTCGCATCGGCATCAGCATCAACATCAACATCATCTGCATTCAGGCGTCCTATCTGCAGCGCACAGAATCAACATCATCCAACTGAAAATGATTTTTGGCCACGGGTCAGGTGTCAGCTGAAAGCCTCTACCCTATTTTCCTATTTCCCAATTTTCCACCCTACGGCCTGATTGATGCATTTTTGGACCCGCAATGCTAATGCGATCATTATTCCTTTACAAAAGCAAAAAAAAACACTAATTAGCCAAAGCTATGATGAGATTTTAATGCACAATACCGGGAATTGCATTACGAAGTATCTACAAACTATTCATTTGTTTCCTTCTTTTTTTGTATGATGTACACATCTATAAATATATCACCTACGTATATTTAATATCATGAATATTCAATGTTACAACGGATTTATCCTTTTGCTTTTGGAATCAACTCCTGGACAAAGATAATGATAATTCAAGATTATCTCAGATTAAGAATATTCATGGACAAAGGGAAGTGTTATGTTAAACTGATTTAAAACATACTTTGTGATTAAATGTTAAAATCTACAAATTGATTGAACTCGCTTCTTTAATAATAATATATTTTTTATCGAAGCCATTTCATTTGGATAAAATATGATATATTGAGCGACACATACAAAAATCGAAAAAACATGTATATAACAGGTTTTCCAATTTTCTATTAGACATTTTGAAATGATAAGCCTAACAAGTGCCTCAAAATATTATTTCAAGATTTAAATGCAGCATTAATATGGAGGTCAATCCAATAAAAGTTAGTGGAGTTTATAATATTGGAAAGGTATTTCTAGGGACTTGAGAACCTTGTATTGGCTTGAGTTTCAAGAAAATTACAAATTCAGAATTATTTCAATTTTAAATGCAGATCGAAGATCTAATCAGCTTTGACTATTAGATGTTTGAAAGTCTATAGACTTGGTAGCCTTATCTTGCCTTGTTATACCCTGAACCCATTAAAAATGGGTAAAAAGGTATAGTGATGAAGCAAGCCAACAGCTTAAACTGCTTGCACTGCTTGCAGCATGTATGAGTATGTATGTATGTGCACTGAAAGGTGAGTATGAATGAATGTAAGGACTGGGTTCGGAGTATCTCCTAGTCGGGCACTTCCGACAAGATCTTGCACTACTTACTTGTTTTTCGGGATCGAAAATCGAATCAGTTTTGACAAAGTTATGGGAGTTTTAGATGTTTGCAAGGTATTGAAATCCGGATCTTTATATTGGCTTACGATATTAGAAAAGCTTCACATTTAAATGCAGAATTATTATAGTTTTTAAGTCATGATCAAATATCAATTCAACGTATTTTTACATTATTTATATATTTTTAAAAATATAAATAATAATTTAATTGCCTAGTTAACTTGAATAAACTTATTACTCATCAATATTGCAAATTTCGACTGAGTCATAAAAATCAGAGATAAGATATTTTGGGAGAAAGAGTTGTAGATTTGCAAAGAGTATAAAATCTTCGGAAAGCCGTAGATAATCCTTCCCCACTTGTTTTCCATGATAAATCTCCTTAGTTCCTTGAAATTGCCATTCATGATCAAAAACTTCCATTACTGATGTAATTATATGTCCGAAATATCGAGATTATACTGTCTACAACAATGAATTAGATAAATTACTAAATATTTACATTTGTGACGTAGCAAACAATATTGAAGTCTAGAATGTTTGCTCGGCTAACCCTTTTTTTCTCTTTTTTCTCTGCCCTTTCTCTTGTTTTATGTTCAATGCAAATTTTCAATCGCATTTCAGCGCAATTTCACAATTTACGAGCCGCGCTCGCCCGCTAGCTCATTAATTAATAATCAGCAAACGGCTGACCGGCAGGTGGAATGGTGGGGGTTGGTTCACCGGCGACTGGTTAGCTGAGACCGCAGAACTGGCAAGCTGATAAGCGCGTACAGGTGAGAGAGAGAGAGAGAGAGAGAGAGGAAGGGGGAGAGAGAGAGAGGGGATTGTATTTGTATTTGATGTACCTTTGGCAAGTTATTAGTCCATAAGCTATCTGGTAATACTTTTGTGTGCATGATATAAATGAAGGCCGCCCGCACTCTGCAGTCTCTGCACTCTACATTCGTAGCAGCTAAACTTCAACTTTGTGCCAAAAGCAAAAGCAAAATCAAAGTCAATAACCAATGCCATCGATAGCGCCATAAATGTCCATATACAGATGTACAGTGATTATGGGCCCCAAATACATATGTTTGTGTCTTTGTATGTGTGTGTGTGTGTGTGTGTGTAGAGTGAGAGTGTGAATGCGAGGCAGGAGGCAGCGAGGAATGCTCTGTGCTGGGCTAACTTGACCAGCCGCCAACGCGACGTATGAGTAATATGCGAAATGCGTGCGCCTGCCAGGATCAAATGCATTCGTTGTTTAGTATGCAGCACATATGTATGTCTGAGCATATACAGGATACCCCACACACACACACACACACACACACACACACGTAGACACCTATACACTGCTGCAAGTGCAGTCGACAGCATGGGGCTGTGTTTTGGGCTCAACAATTTTTCTCCGCTTTTGTGATGCGCTCGCTCGTATATACATATATACATATATAAATATATATAGAGATGCATGCGTGTGTGTGCCTGGATTTTGTCAGAATTTATGCGGTGGTTGTTGTTTTTGCTGCTGCCAGCGTTCCACATTTTTTATGCATTTACATTTGCTGCTGCTGCATTTTTAGAGTCGCCCAACTCGGGCTGTACCTTCACCCCATACTAATGCCATACAACAACAACAACAACAACAGCAACAAAAACAGTTGCATTTGCGCCATTTCAACACTTTTGCTAAGGTCTGCTTTGTAGTTGTTATTGCTGTGGCAAATGAAAACGAAAAAATTGCATTTGCCGTGCATGTGTGAGGGTACAAACAAAAAAAAAGCAAAAAAAATAGATAGAATCAAAACAAAACTGCCACATGGCACAGACTATGCGATGTTTGAATTGTAGTCTTAGTGGTGGGAGGCAGGTGGGGGTGGGCGATTGGGGATTGGGGATGGGGGGTGTCTCCGTCGCTGGCGGGGCAATCGAATTGAGCGCGAAACGGCGGCAGCAACAATGCGCAGCTAGGAGCAACAGCGCGCCACAGAACACACCACTGCACGCCTGCCTCTCTCTCTCTCTCTCTCTCTCTCTGTCATGTGTGTGTGTGTGTGTGTGCGGGTGTGCGGGTGTGTGTGGGCTGGTCAAGTGTGTGGGTGTTTTAGGTAGATTTTAGGCTGCGTTTTTAGCTGCCTATACGCAACTGAGTCGCCGACAGCGCTGTTTTGCACGATTGCAGCCTCGACTCGCCCAGACCACGCTGGTGGGGTTGCATATTGTGTTGCATACTTTTTGGCGTTGTTTGATTTTTAGGCGCAGCAGATGCAGAATGCAGAATGCGTTGCGTTGCGTCGCTTGATTGGGGCTAGCTGTGTGTGTGTGTGTGTGCGTGTGTGTACTTTGGTCAGGGCGTGCGTGTGTGTGAGGCATGTGCATTTTTCTCCGTGTGTGCGAGTGTGTGCGAGTGTGTGTGTGTGTGTGTGTGCTTTCGCTGCTGTTGCTGCTGCCGCCATCGCTGTCGTCGCGCTTTGTTTTGATTTTTCGCGACTGAGCGCTGCCCGCTCTGCAGCACTCTGCATGTCCATTGCTGTCCCTATGTGTTGGTGTGTTTTGGATTTGTCCAGCACTATGCATATGTGCTAGTATGTATGTGTGAGTGTGCTGTGTGTGTGCTGCTGCTGCACATGTATGTACATTAGCAAAGCGACGCCGCTGCTGCCGCCGCAGCAAACAATTTTTTTGTGTGCGCCAAGCAGCAAATGCAAAAAGCGACGAGGACAATTCGCTGCTTTGGCGCTGCCGCGTTTGAATTTTTTCTCGCTTTTCTCGCGCCCGCCACATCAACGCGCACGGCCAGCGGCCACTTTCATCAAGCGAAAAGTTTGTAGCGGCGCCCGAGCGGGGACTTTACAATCAAATCGCTCTGCAGCGACGTCATCGAAGGCAGCAACAGCAGCAGCAGCAACAGCGACTGTCTGACAGCGACGCTGACCGTCATCGTTAACAATTTTTGCACAACATTGCAACAGAAAAGTGCTAAACGCGAAACAAGTTGCGGCGTTTTTTCTGCTACTCGGCTTCTGTCCACGCTGCTGGCTTAGTACGCAGGCAGGCAGGCAGGCAGGCTGGCTGGCAGACAGACAAGACAGACAGTCAGGCAAATTACTAGGCAGTGCCAGGCAGGCAGGCAGGCAGTCGGCAGGCAGGCAGGTTGACAGTCTAGTCCAGTCCAGTCCAGTTCAGTCCACGCAGTCTTCGCAGCGCATAAATCACTGAGCTGAGCTGAGACTCAGCACCAACTCAAACGCAAACCCAACTCGCACTCGAACTGGAGCTCGAACTCAACGCGCAGCAAGAAAGTGAAACAAATAAGGCAAGACATCTCCACACGTGTGTGTTCGTGTTCGTGTTAGTGTTAGTGTTAGTGTGCTTTTGGGCAAAAAGTGAAAGTGTGCAAAAAATGACTTGAAGTGCAAGTGCAGAGCAGCCAGCCAACCTAATACATACAATACATAGCAGGCAAGCCAACAGCACCACCTCCTGCCCCCTACCCCCTCGGCTGGCCTCTGATATGTGCCTCGAAATGCCGCCGCCAGAGACCAAGGACGCTGCTCCACATGCGACTGGGCAAAGGCGCTACGCTTTGCTGAAGGCGAAGGCTACGCAGGCTACGATGTTTCTGAGCGCCGCGACGCCATCTTGAATGAAAGTGAAGGCCCTCCTCCGATCCATGCACAAGACAAAGACAATGTAAACGCCGGCGTTTAGCATGTAGGCAGTTTTTTCCTCATTTCCAAAGCAACCAACTACAAACCAGCCAGCCAACAACAAATAATCAAATAGACAGAGTTACATTTTTACCAATACGATAAGCAGCAGCAACAGCAACAGCAACAACTAACAACAAACAACAACGCAACGCATTTTGTTCGTCAAACAACAAGCAAACAAACAAACAAGAAGAATCAAAGTCAAGCTTCAATAATAATTAGTAAAAGCTACTTACTACTAATACAAAAACACAACAAATACTAAGCAGGCAGTCAGTCAGTCAGTCAGAAGTAACTTCCAGTTTCAGTTCCGCACCGATTCCGATTTGAAGCAAAATTCAAGCGTCTGAATTTGATCCAGTCTCGAGTTGAGTTTTCCAAGTTTCGGTCAAACAAATTTTGTCTCGGTCCAAACGTAACGGCAATTTTTGGTTTTCTACAAATTCAGACGTAACTCTTTAGTTGATTAACCTTTTCAATTGTGCATTTTGGCGTCGAATATTTGGGCGAATAAATAAACGAAAATCATCTCAAAACAAACAACAACAACAAAACGAACAAAATTTTAAGAGAAATTTAAATCAAAACCTACGAAATTACCTGAAAATTTTTGAAACAACTGAAAAGTCTACCAGAGGAGAAAGAAAATACGCAGCAGAAAATTAGAAGCAAAATTTTACAAGTGCAAAAATTTTATTATAATTATTTACAAAAAACAAAAAAAAAACAAACAAAAAAAAAACGCGAACAAATTATAGAGAAAATTTAAAAAGAATACTGAACACCAAAATCGTTTAGTAACAATTTTAGGAACCCATGAAAAACTAATACAAAATTAATATCAAAAATTGTTGTGATGTGATATGTTTTTGATATATTTTTAATGTTCTGGTAAGTAAAAAATTTGCAGAAAATTTTATCTCATCTATAATTTATATATATAATATTCGATATTTACACTTAACACTTACTATGTCAATTTAGTAAACGAAATACAACTTATAAAGATGAAAATATTTTTAAAATATTGTTATATTATTGTTTATTTCAATGTATTAATATAAAACATATATACTATGTGTATGTGGTTTTTTCTCTTAAGAATATATATATCTTCACTTTGAGGACCCTAAGTACTCTGAATTAATATAATATATATATTGAGTTACTTTAAGGCAAGCTGAAAAGCTAATATTTTTGCATTTGGCATTTTTTATGGTAATAAAGGGATTTTAAATATATTATTGAATTCAATTTTATATATATTGAGAAACAAAAATATAATTGGACGAAAATGAAAAATGTTGTATAATTTTTAAGATTAAATCAATTTGACTAAAGTACTTAGTGCTGAGGAAATCAATCTAATAAATGATGTACTAAATATTTCCAAAAAATTACATTAAGATTTGAGCTTTATAAAAGCAAAGATATCTCGGAATATTGCCAGGAATTTGATCAAGTATACGCACTGCTGGCAATGATCATTTGTATCGCCACCAGACACCAACCCCTTCGCGGGCAGCACAGTAGAGCTCGGCATCGTCTCGGACTCGGACTCGTTGTCGTTGTCGTTGTCATTGTCGTTGTCGTGCTCAGAGCTCGCCTCGTCGGCATCGTCGATGGCGGCGCTCAGCTGCAGCAGCAACTTGCAGCAGGCAGGAGGATGCTGCTGGTGCGATTTGTATGCGTATGCGTTTGCGTATGCGTATGCGTATATGTATGTGTGCAAGGGACTCCCGGCCGAGCAGAAGGCTTAGTTGTAGTAGTAGACTTTTTGCTTTTCTACATCCTCACACACACACGCAGACACACACAGTGGCATATGCACATGCACACAGATGCAATCGGGAGCCAAGTTTGGGGCACAGGCACATAATGTAAACAAGGACATGCGCAGTGCGGCGCTGGCAGCGCCATTTGCACTTCCCCAACTGGAGAACTGTTGCAATGCATGCAATGCAATTGCCTGCCAACTAGAAGATAGTGGGCCCAGTGGGGCCAAGTGGGTGGCAGTGGGGTGCTGCTTTGCATTTACCAACTGCTGTGTGTGTGTGTGTGTGTTGCAGTACATGACTGCGCAGCTGGCGTCGCTGTCGACGCTGTCAACTTGCCACAATTTAGATGGCCAAAAAGAAGCTGCAACAAGCCAACTTCGGCAGGCAGCCAGAGAGTGCCAGTGAGAGAGAGAGAGAGCCAGCGTGAGAGTGAGAGCAAGAGCAAGAGCGAGAGAGAGTGAAAGAGAGAGAGTGCCAGAGTGAAAGAGAAGCAATTGGCTGCGAGTGCAGCCCGCAGCCCTGAAAAAAAGCGTATGCAATGCAAAATGCACTTGAAGTGCGAGCCAGGACATGAGAGGAGAGGCGAGGAGTGGAGCCTGCATGCGGCAGGAGGCAGGAGGCAGACGCACACACAGAAGTAGTCGTTGCTTCTTTTTTGTTTTGTTGTCTCTTTTCGGCTTATTTTTAGAAGTTATGCCTACTGCCGCCCGCGCCCCAACCCACAAGAGCTACCGTTTATTTACTTGACCAGACTCGTAACTTTTACATGACTGCAGCAGGAGCAGCAACAGCAGCAGCAGCAGCAACAGCAGCAGCAGCAGCAGCTGTTCGTGGAGGCTCAGCACGTGCAGCAAGCAACTGGCCAAAGGAAGGCAGCTCAGCTCGGCTCACACCCAAGCCGGGCAGGACATTGTGCGTTGCATGCGATGATGACCATGATGATGATGATGTGGATGATGTGGATGTGCACTACGATGCTGTCTGGCGCGACCAGTGGGTGGGCTGTTGGGCGGCCGATAGGCTGCAGCTGCACTTCTTTATCATCATCGTCGGAGGCGTCGTTGATGCCGTTGTCGTTATCGTGAATGTGGTGCGTTGGTTGGTCAGCTGCCAAGTGGGTGTGGGCTGTGGGTTTGAGTGGCTGGCCCCAAACGGAAGTGTGGTCGCGTAGACGTTGCGTAGAGTCAGCAGCAAGTTTTTTCTATTTCTTGCCGCGCAGTTTTTGGTGGCGCTCTCAGACCACCCAACACCCAACACCCAACCTACCCACCCACCTATCCAATGTTCAATGTGCGTTCAATGCAGGCAGCAAGCTCATGCAGTATATACATGTGTGTATGTGGATGCTTTATATAGACAGCGGCCCTCCTGCGTGCATATGCATGTGTGTGTGCATGTGTGTGTGAGTTTCGCGCGCGCGAACTTTGTGCAAGGAAAAAAACTTATCACAGATACTTTTACATAGGACTTGTACAACTAGGCAGGAGTTGGGTGTCCTCTTGCCAGGCTGAGAGCCGTTGCATTTTGCGCGTCTGATGGCTTTTTTTTTTGGCGGTCGTGCTGGGGGCAGGAGACTGGGCGGCTGGTGGGGCAACAACCATGTACGCGTCGTGCTCGTCCGTGTTATGTTTTGTGCCGTGTTGTATCGTTGGTCGCTGGTAACTGGTAGCTGGTAGCTGGTAGCTGGTTAGCTGGTTAGCTGGTCGCTAGTTGATGGAACGCCGAACGCATCGCAGATCTATCGGCATCGGGCGTGCGGGTAGTTGGCATACAGCGTTTGGACGTCTTTTGAGTGCCAGGCAGCATTGCTTTTTTATATTCTCGGCTCGACGCACCGAGCAAAAGGACACTAAACGCAGCAGCAGCAGCGGCAGCAGCAGCAGCAGCGGCAGCAGCAGTTGCCGAGTGGCTAACGGTTAACGGGCAACGTCAGCGCTCCAACGTTCCGTGGAGAAGTCCTGGCAGAGACAGAGCTGGTCCAAGTCGTCGACGGTTCGGTTCATTTTCGGACTTGCTTATTTTCTAAAATACTTGTACACACACTCGCATTCACATATAGAAAAACCCATATTATTATATATATATATATATATAATATATATATATATATATTGTGTGTATATATAATATATATATATATGTATAGATGAATGCAAAGTGCGCGCGCGTTTACCGCCCCCGAGGCCACCCTCAAATCAAATCGGACACCGTTGCCCGCATTGAGTTTTGAGTGCCATCAAATACTATTCATATACAATAAATGAAATAAAATATATATATATATATATATATATATTTAGATATATGTATATGAATATATATATTTATATATGTATATGTATATGTGTGTGTGTGTGTGTGTGTTTGTGTTTGTCTAATACAGCCGCGAGTGGACGCGAGTGTGAGTTGCAATAACAACAAGAAATTCGAATATAATCACTGGAAATGCAGCAGCGCATGCAAAACAAAACGACAAAAAAATATAAATTCTCGTCATCAAATTGATTTTTAATATTTAATTGCGCCCAATGAAGAATAACAACAACAACAGCTAGAAACAATTGTTTCTATAGCAACAACAAGCAGAGAATTAAATTCATTTTAAATATATTTAAAACCAAATCAAACTAAATCGAAGCTAGTTTTTTTGCGTACCAATTCAAAGGGAACTTTCGCATATCCTTTTTCAACGTCTGCGTCGTCGTCTGCTCACCGTTTAAGTTAAACCTTCAGAATGGCTGCCTCCAAATCGAAAACAAAACCACTCCCAACTATTAAATGCAAAGTTCAAGCAAATTGTTTGTTTTAGTTCAAAAAATAGAAAGAAAATAATAAATAATAATCACAAACAGAAAACAACTCAAAAATAACAGACTCTTTTGCGTTCTCATGAACGCATTCAAATTGAAGCTGGTGCAATTCGACAGATACTTTGACACATTGCAATTGCCAGAGCCACCAAGTTGGGATCACTCGGATCGTTCGCATCGCATTTCGTTAACGGCGACGGCGACGCAGACAAAAATGCCAAAATTGGCAACGCGCTGCGGCCCGCAATCAAGGAACCGCCGCTCCAGACTGCCAGCATTAGCTGCGGACACGGGAGAGAACCTCAACATTGCCATGGATAAATAACATCAGTAAATTGTCCTGTAGGTGATCCCCCAAAACAAAACCACAAACTAAACTAAAATAGTCCGTATTTTGCTTTTAATCTTACGATATTTGGGATGGGCTCAGGTTGTTGTTTCACCTTTAAGCATCAACTATTTCTAAACTCAGCTCAGCTTAATCATAAAATAATAATTTCATTTTTATTATATTTATTAAAATGACTTATTTTGGTTTAAGAATCTAAAACATCATACTACATAGTATATTGTTATTTCTTTATATAAATGCTCCGAAAATTACCTTTACAACCAAAAAACTACTTGTTTGCGTTTCCAAGCACACGTGTTCGCTGCCTGTTTATATGCCAAAGTAAAACCAGTTGTAAAGATAAAGATAGCTTGTAAAAAATGAGCAAGCAACATATAAATTTAGAAGCATAGCACAATATTTTGAGTAAATGTGAGAGTTTCCCCAATGCAACATTCGCCGCGACTTGCTCAGTTTGCCGACGGCAAAAAAAGTGCAAGACACAGTATAGATACTATTTGTGTGGTATCTAAAAAATGTATCTCAACTAATACAGCTGCATAAAAGCGCAGCTACTTGGTATCAGTGGGTTTCATCTTAAGAAGCGAAGGCAGCTGGCAAAGCCAGAACAAAAACGAACGACTGCTTGAAGGGGTTGCTCAAGCTGGCCCCCACAGCACCCACACCTACACTCACACACACACACACACACACAGTGCTCATACTCCATTTTGTTCTATTGCCCCAATGCGCAGTCGCTGTCGACGTCGCAGCTGGCGTCGCAGCTGGCGTCGCTGCTAACGTCGCTGCTGCTGCTGCTGACTGCCCCTCCATGTATTTGAAATGCGCACTAACTCTAGCTCAAAGAGAGAGAGAGAGTTGTGTTGTGCTCCCCCCGACGCCCCCCTGTTTATCCTGTATCCTGTTTTTGCATTTATTTTATTGCCTGTGGGGGAAGGCAGCGCTGCCAACGATTTTATTTGCAAAAAACCCAAAAGGGGGCGGCTGGGCAGTTGTGTATTTGCTGTTGCTGCTGCTGCTGCTGCTGGCTTTGCAAATCCACAGCTGCTACCCGATGTCCTGCCAATGTCCTGCGCTCGCGTATTTTTTCGCGGCTGCAGCGGGAAACACAATTTTTTTGCAATCGTTTGCTGTTGCTGTTGCTTTTGCTGTTGCTGTTGTTGGGGCTGCCTGCCAATACATGTATGCTCACTCGCACACACACACACACACATGCACACGCCAGGATATGCGACGCGGCAACGGCGTCGTCCTCGGCCTATTCGCGGCGAAATAATTTTTCGCATTTTTAGTACAAAGCTTCACATCAACGTCGTCGTACAAACAAATTTTTATTTTCGGATTTTTCAATTACGTTTTCATTTATTTTTAAGTATTAATTTTGCGTGCACTCAAAAACAACAAAATACAAGCAACCAAAAGCAACAAAAATCATACAAAAATTTATTCATATGCGTATATTTGTACATGCATATCGAACACTATCCTCGAACAAAAGCAACAAACAGCAAAAGCCAAAAAAAAACACTTTCAGTAAGGAAAATTGACAGCAAAAACGCAAAGCAAAAAGAAAACGATAACGATTACGATTACGATTACGATTGCGATAACGAAAAGAAATCAAGGAAATAATATTGTTGCAAGCATTTTGCCGGTTTTGAAAAGCGATTACGAAAACTAAAAGTCGGAACAATTTTCAAGTGCATTTTCGATCAAGAAAACAAACAAAACTCTCAGAAAACTCGATCTCGACAAGCTACCGGAAGTAACACTCAACTGTTCCCAAGTATATTTAATTTCGACTCTTTGCATTTACGTTGAACGCTCAAAAAGAAATCATAAACATTTTAGTTTGTACAAAAAAAAAAACACACACACACAAAAACCAAAAAACTACAAAATACGAAATTCAAATCTAAAATCAAAAGTACAAAGCAAAAAAGATTGTTGGCAACATTTTTATAAGTATATATACGTATTATTATTATTTGTATATATATATATATTTTTTATACGACAACAACGCGAACAACAACACGAAAAAAGAACAACAAAATGACACACGTGATGCTCTGAGACTCCACGAAACTGGTAAGCGAAATGTGTGTGCGAAGTCTGTGTTATAAAATATAAAGGACACAAGGAGAAATCACAAGCACAACCACAAATACAACAACAGCAAATGCTTCAAGTTCGGTGCTCCTGTTAGAGCTCCTGCCGCAAACTTCTCCTTTCCGTTTCAGACAACTCACTTCCACAATATCCTCTCTGCGCTCTCTTGTCGGCAGCAGCAGCAGCAGCAGCAGCAGCAGCAGCAGCAGCAGCAGCAGCACACGAAGACTGCACTGCCTTCGTGTTAATTTTCGGCTGCTTCGTGCGGCGCTGCTTTCTAATTGCGCCCTCTCTCCAGCTGCCTACTGCGTCTATGTGTGTGTGTGTGTGATCTGTGTGTGTGAGTGCATTACATTAGCTTGCAACAGCAACATTAACAGCAGCAGCAGCAACAGCAGCAACACATCGGCGCTATCGTCGTTATCGCCATCCTTCGGGCTTCGGCTTGTGCGGGTGTCTCTCTGTCTGTCTGTGTGTGTGTGTGTGTGAGTGCGTCTCTCTGTAGCGGGCCTGCTGCTTGCATGGTGCCTGCTTCTTCTAGTTCATCTTAAGCTACGCGCGCGTACGGTTCGCCTCACCGTTCGTGCTCGTCGGTTCAGTCGTCGTGAGTGCACTTCGTCAGTCGGCTCTTTCCTTGCTGTCTTTCTTCGTCTAGGTATGTGTGTGTGTGTGTGTGTGCGTACGTGTGTGTGTGTGTGTGTGAGCAAGCGCACACTTGCTTGCACTTACTGCCGCCTGCGTATAGGAAATTATCTGCTGCTGCTTCGTCGCTGCGGCTGCTGCTGCTGCTGCTGCTGCGGCGACGACTTCGTCTAATACATATATAAATAATATATATTATTATATAGATATACATATATTTAAATGCGCTCTTCGTGTCTCTCCGTGGCACATGTATATAGAAAAACAAGCAAGCAGTAGCAGGCATCGCTAGGTAGGAGCAAGCAAGCCAGCAAGTAAGCAACGGCTGCGACTACGAGGACGTTGCTGCCTGCTTGCAAGAAAGTGTTGCATACTTATGTGGGCACAGCGCTGACGTCGCAGCAGCAGCAGCAATCGTAGCAGCAGCGGCAGCGCCTTGGTCTTTGGGTTTTCGGCATTTGGCAAGCCAAGCATTTTACTTTTATATTGTAGAATACAAAATTCAGTACGTTTCTAGTCACGCGCGCTGGCAGAAGTTTTGCTTGGCGTTTCTGTCCTCTGTCTTCTGTGACTGACGACATTGACGAACGCCGCCTCGACTTGTGTAAAAATGCATACAATTATTCAAATTCAAATATCCAAAATAATCAACTGAGATACCACATTCAAATTCTTTTCAATGTAATCAATGCAATTCCTTTGGTTCATATACAGTGCATAAGCAACTGCTAAATCAATTCAAATTTTCAATATAACAACAACAACAACAACAATTAAGCTATTATCAATGCAAATAATCCTCAAAATAATATATCTTCAAATAATAATCAAATAAATAATAAAAAAAGTAATTAAATAAGTTGACAGTTTCGCGATGCTGTTTGTGGTACGTGAGAGTTGCAGTCGTTGTTTAAAAAATGAAGTTTATATTGAGATAAGCATATTTGTTGCCTACTTATAGGCCGTCGACAGTTAGGCGCTCGATTAGCCAACCAACGCGGCAACCGCATACAAATAAACATCACAACACACACACCCGCACAGTCAAACACTTGCGACTGTTGCTGGCATTGGTGGTGGCCAACATTGCGCATACGACAAGTTGTCTCGCTGTTTCGCTTGCTGCGCATTGGCAGCAACTGCGTCTTGGCTTTGTCGGGGTAAAAACTTGGACGGAAATTATCTAAAGCTCTTATGAACGCCAGTTGCCAAACGAACACACAAATACAAAGTGGAGCGGCTTTGATTCGCCGCAGCGCCTCTCAACTTTGTCAGCAACTGGCTGCCATTTGAATTTTCACACACACAGCTGCACACTTACTTATATAAATGAAAAGCACACACACACTCACCCAGAACTGCCTAATTTTATATAAATACTCTCGCACACACACACATACACACTGAGGCAGACAGACAGCCACAAATTGGGTTTCACGAGGCGGATATAAAAGCAGCTGGCCTTCGTTTCTTGTGAGACATTCAATCGTCTTGGCTCGCAGCGTCAGCGTCGTGGCCGCTCAGGCCAGAGCAACAGCAATAGTAGCAGCATCAGCATCAGTATCCGCAACAGCAGCAGCAGCCAGTTAGAAAGGCAGCCAGTCTTTGGTCAGTTGGTCAGTCAGGTAGTCAGTTGTAGTTCGGCAAACGCAGCATTCACTTCGTGGGTACGTGTAAGGACTTTGTCTAAGGACACTTGTCCTCGAGACGTCTCTTTTACGACTAGAAATATATTCACGAATTATTAAAAGCATTTATAATTTGTTAACTGATAAAATGACACTGTGCCTAAGTGCTAAATACATAAGTAAAATAGTGTCAATCTATGAATTACTGAGCTTTTAAAAAATAAAAATAATATTTAAATATTGTGATAGACTGTGCAATAAAAAAAACTAACTTGATATCAGTGATTTCATGTGTTAAATAACTCTAAAAATATAAAATATAACAATACCGAGAAAATATATAAAATACCCATATGCTTACATAGTCAATGTTATTTTAGTTTAAGCTTTTATTATTCTTTTTTTTTAAATTAAACATTAAAAAAAAATTACTTCACAATTGAAAACATTTTGATTTTGTTATTACATGTAACATATTTATTTATTTCAAAAACCAAAATTAAATAGCATTTTTGTGTATTCATACATAAATATTTCGTTTTTCTGTCTACAGAAATTGCCAATTTTAAAAATATTCCAAATTAAGAGCAAGGATAAATGTTAAAGCTAACAAACTAAACTACATTTCAATAAAACTAAAAAAGCGCTGCGGCAACGAAACGAAATTTAACGAAATATATAAGTTTTTAAATCATGCTTAAGATATGTAACTTAATAAATAAACACAAATAACTCATAATATGCGATAACAAGAAACAGGAAAGTGATTGCAACATTTACAAAATGATTCAAAAAATAATGTTTCTAAAAAAAAAGTGTAGCCCAACTTTCGGCGGTGCATGAAGTGAAAGCTAAGCAAAATGTAGCATTCAACGCGGCTGTGCCTTTAATGATATTATTATTTACGTTGGCACTTCATCAACAACAACAACAACAACAAAATTACAAAACAAAACGAAACGAAACGAAAAGTGTTCAGTGACGTCCGCTTCTTGATCCCTCAGTTGCCCGCAGCGCTTCAGTGATTTTGTGTCTGTCCCCTGTCTGCAAATGTCCTTTTAAAACGTGTGCCCCCAACAAATTCCAATTGCCAATTTGGTGTTCCAAACGAGCCGGCTACAAAATGTGCCACCAACAACGCCAGCAAGCAGCGCCACAACACCAGCCACAGGCACAAGAGCTATTGCCTTTGCCACTGCCACTGCCACTGATAGTGCCACTGCCACTGATACTGACAGCGTCAGTGGCCAGTGTCCAGTCAATGGAGGCGCCACGGTGGCATCCATGCAGTGCCGCTGGGTCCGCCAGCAGCCAACGCTGAAGCGCATCGCAGTTTTCACTGCACGATATCGCCAATGGCTATGTAAACTTAAATTAAGGGTAAAATATCGCAAATGGTATTGGTGCAAAAAACAAAACAAAACAAAACAAAAATTGCCAAACTTAAAAAAAAAAACATTTCTAATACATATGCATACTTGATAAAGAAGACATGATCCCAAAACTCAAGACTTAGTCCTTTGACAGGCAGCCATTAACATTTGATAACTAAAAAGCTTTCATTAGCATTACAAATAAACTCAATAGAAAAGCAGCAAGCATTTATTGTCTAATATATTTTGTAATTATTTATAAACGAATAGTTAAAAGCTTTTGTGTTAACCAGACTTAATTTATGCAGCAAATTTAATTATTTTATATTATCTGCAAAAATATATCAATTGTTATGTATTGTTTCAAATTCTAATTATGACTTCTTAAATTGCATTATTATTTTTGTAAATGTGCAGCTTCAAATAATGCAGCTGAATGAAATGCCGTTAGGCATATAAATATTAATCCGATCAAAGCATAAATATTTGGAAAAATGTATAGGAATGTTGAAAGTGTTGCTTAGCCCCGAGGGTAGCTTCATCTCAAGTTCAAATCGACTAGTTGTCTGCCAACACAAAGCTGAATGTCCTTGTCCTAACACTATCTTCAATCTTTGCAGCATTAAAATAGCCAATCGAAAGTTCAAATTACTAATCACAAAATTCGTTTTGCGCCATGTGCAATTGTTTGCTTTTTACTTGCAGGTTACACCATATCGAGAAGTTATCCAATGAGAAAGCCGCTTAAATTTTGGTAAGTACGCCCAATCTATCTTTAAGGCAGCAGCCCCCACAGACTGACCAAAGCCTGAAAGTCTTCACTGCAAATGAAACGCTTTTGTGCCCGAGTGGACTTCATTTTTTAATTAGAAAGTCAACAGAATGTGGAAATGGGAACGGGAATGGGAATGGGAATGGGAGCTGCAATCTCGCATATATGCAGCAGACGAGAGAGAGGGAGAGAGGAGAGAGAGAGAGACGCCTTTGTGAGTGAGTGCTCACTCCTGGCCAGTTTGTTTGGCTTTGTTAACTCTTATTTGTGTGCTACTTAAGATGAAATGGCAAAGAAAAGTGACGTTGATGCACAGCCCAGCACAGGGGATGGATGAGAATTGGCAGAGCGCACACATCGGGAGTAAGGGCGTAAGGGGTTTCTATATATGCATGAGTGGCACAGGACTACTACTACTAGCCAGTGTCCTTTTTAATTTTAGGTACTCTTAACGCAACGTTGACTGCCATTCGCCATTTCTTTTCATTTATTTCCCATTGCAATATGTGTTGCACGACTAAGAAGACTAAGAGGCGCAAAAGGGCCGCCTCTTGAGGCAGACGCAACAGAAACTGAAACAGCAACGGAAGCGGAAATTGCTGAAGTTGCATCTGTATGCATCTGTGTGTGTGTGTGTCTACTATGTGTGTAATGATGCGCCATGTTGTATCCTCCGACGCAGTTAGTTGTTGTTGCTGTTATTGCTGCCGCCGTGCAACATTTACAAGCAGCTGCAATTATTTTCAGCTTAAATGACAAAATACAAGGAAACAAGTCTTAAGCATTTGTGCCACCTATCCAAAACCTGAACCAACCTACCAACCTGAATCAGGCCTCGTTATTATTATTATTATTCTTCTTGTTATTGTTGTTGTATTGTTTGCGATTCTTGTTGCTATTTCTGCTGCTGGCATTCAGCTCCTAAACGCAAGTTGCCGACGTGTAAATGAGTTTTTTTTTCTTTTTTTGCCTACATTTTAAATGCCCTAAATAAGGCACAATAAGATGAGGTATATTCACAGAGTGCATAGCTTAGTTGCTTCTATCGAAAATATAATATGGAATCTCAAACTAAAACTCTTTCAATTTATGTATGTTTTTGTTTTATCATAATACACCAAATACATTAAGAATCGCAGTCTTATGTACTGATATTATTCAAATTACTCTTAATAGAAACTCTTCTATATGTCTGCAACCGATATTGAGTATATAATATTTATCAAGAATTTATTAAGAACAATTAAAACTGATTAAATTTTACAAAATTTCTTATCAAGTGTTGGTCACATATATTTTATTTATTTATTGTCAACTATTAACGGTCAACACAAACAAATTTTTATAAAATTATAAAATATTTAAAATTATATAAAACATTTAAATTAAATTTAAAATATTAAATTAAAAATATAAAGTTAAAATTACGTTAAGTTCTGGGGATATTTTAAAATAATAATTAAAATATTAAAATATTGCTCCCATATTTGTATCAAGAATTGGGTATAACCAATAAAAACCCAATCAAAGCAAGAAACAATAAAAAATTATTAGTAATTTGTTAATATAGAAAAGAAAAAATATATATATTTATTTAAAGTTATTTATTAGGAATTATATTTTAAAATGAAGCTAAAAAGAGAGACAGAAGCTAGAGAGAGAATAAAGAAAAGTAAGGGAGCAACATAAAGTTATGGTCAGAAAAGAAAAAGAAAATTTTGAGTTATTTCCATATTACTAATAATACATGCTACATATTCAAATACTTATGAATGGTATCTCATAGTCGCTCAGTCTTACATATAGCATATCCTTTCTTTCTACCATGAACTTTGTATGCCCCCCTCTGTTGTTGTTGTTGTTGTTGTTGTTGTTGTTGGTTTCGCTATGTGTGTTTTGTTTAATTTTAACAGCGAGCGCCCAACTTTGGCTGCTTGAGTCGTGAATCCTGCTCCTGCTCCTGCTCCTGGCCTCATGTGTGTGTTGCCACTTCTCGTTCCTAGCGTGCGACTTTTGCTGCCGTTGCTGCTGCTACTTTGCCAGTTTTCTTTTCATATTTACCATGTGCAACACAACAACAGCAACAACTTCTCATTTAGAGGCAGTGCCTGCTCAGCTGCTCTTATGTCGGCCTAAGTAAGTGCACCTAAGGCTACTTATGAAAAATGTAAATTAAAGCTGACTTTTAGGCGCACAATGCCCAGCCAGCCACAATGGCGAATGGCGAATGGCGAAGTCGCAAGTCGGCCAGACCCTTTGCCCCGAACTTGCCAAGTTAGTCATGGCATGCATGACTATAAGAAAGTTTTGCCCATTGAATATTTAGAACAGCGACCGGCTCGGTCCATTTATATGTACATAGTATAAGCTTTAGCCACACGTGCTGAAAATGTAATGTGGAAAGTTTTCGACTGTGTTTTCGCCATGCACTGACAACTCTGAAACTGCCGAAGCCATGGCCGGAAATCGTTTTAAGAACGGAAGTGAAAATTCTGGCATCAGCAGCTGAGCGCAACCATCTAAATACACATCTAACATCGTCCATCTGGGGACCGCATAATCTTCTATTGAAACTAAACAATAAAAAACGCGCGACTACAACGCAAATTCATTCAATTGCAAAAAGAAAATTACCCTAAAAAAAGCGCTGGCAGCCAGAGGCATCTACTAAAGCCAACTACTACAGCAACAAGTCGTTATGATTATCTAGAATTAAATAAAGCACACAACCAACACACACACACACACACAAGCCTGTGTGTGACTGGTTACTGGCCAATGGCATTCGCTCACTTGAGCGTTGGACCAAGTTGCACGCCTCGCTGAGCAGAAGCCGCGACCCCGACCCGAACCATTCGGATCTCCAGCCCCCAACCGCTCCCCACCCATACCCATACCCATACCCATATCTGACCAATTTCATATGCTTCCAAACGATCGAGCGCGCTATTCGCTTTGGGAATTAAGTCAGCGAATGACTTGTAGAACATCAACACATGCCCAGTCCAGTCCAGCAGTTTAGCTGGCTCTCTTGTCAATGTATCTGTGAGATTGCTTTTTTCTGTTGTATTTTTTGTGTTTTGGACATGAGCCGGCGACAATAACAACAACAACAACAACAACGAAAACGACAGCAGCCAGACGAGCAACAAGATAATCAAGTGTAATTTATTTCGTATTTGGTGCGCGCCATGCATGAGTAAAACGACTACGACTACGACTATGACTATGACTATGACTGCGACTATGAGTATAACTATGAATACGAACATTCATCTGGCTATCTAGTACATATCTAGAAACCCGAACGCGAGCTGAGATAAACGCAGCTGCACACAAAACACAGCAGTAAAACTACAGCCAAGACCGATGATCAGCTTAATTGTGTGGAACGACATTAGAATGCTCTAACATATTGCTTTCAATATTTGTAGATATCTTTTAAAAGCCTTAAAATATTTTTAAGAATTAAAATTCATTTACACTAACGTGAAAGTTTTGAGAAAAAAATTCCAGATTAGAAATTTTTTTATTATTTAAATTTTCAAATCAATTTCAGCTCATAAATTTGTATTTATTATCAATTAATTATAATCGATTTTTTCCAAATATCTAAATGTTATTGTTTTATTTTATATTATTTAGCAAAATTCAAAATATAATTTGTTTATTTCATGATTTTAGCCCAATGAAAAAGTTATATAAATTAAAATTTTATCACGACTCAATATAACGAGAAATATAATTGTTTTACTTTAACAACCCATTCTAATTTCAGTAAATATAAAAAATATATATGTATATATATATATATAAATAATATATATATTCTTTGCAAGTATTTTTTTAAATTTATTGTGAATTTGTAACAGTTGATATTGAAATGACAATATAATGAAAGTAATAAATTAGGAATGATTTTCAATAGAGAAGTAATTAATAAATTTAAAAAACCATAATAATGTTTTGTTTATTAATTTGTAATTTTCAATAGAAAACAATATAAAATTGATTAGTCTTAAATTGTATTATAAATATTATGAAATAGAGTTTATTTCTTAATAAAATAAATCTCCTGTTAATCTATGTGCGATAATTGTCAGGAAATTCGCTTTAAATCAATTGATCAATTCAAATCTTGATAACAACCGATTAAATATATATAAACAGGCACAGCAACAAATGGACATTAGACAGACATGACTACAAAGACTTTAACAGTTAAAAATATAGTTAATGGGGCTGTTGAAAACACCCCTTGAGTGTACACCGAAGCTAATGACGAACCTGTTGTGCCCGAAGAGCATTTGAAAAACACTCCCAACCCCGACCCCAACCCCGACGATCTCGACCGGATGCCGTTTGTTGTTAGTCGATTCCGATGACGAGTCTGTAGATCTCTAGGCCTGTCCAATGTTAAAAGTGTCTCATATGGCGAAATCATTGAAGCATCGCATTACACTGACCCGTTCTGGTACAGTTTGGTTTCGTTAGCGCGTTTCGTGACTGTCTCATATGCATATTTGGAAATGTGTGTGTGTGTGTGTGTGTGGCACTTGTCGCTAGTCGCTGTTGCATAAGCAAGGCGGAAGCTTAATAGTAATAGCTTGCAACGTAGTATGTACGTGTGTGTGTGTGTGTGTGTGTGTGTCAGCTTCCCACGTGTGCATGCGGCACCAACAAGTGGCACACCCTCCGGCCATAATCACACCCTGGCACAAGTCGTAAAAGCAACTTGCAGCTTGCCATATAGCACGCACCAAGCCCGAAATCAACAAAAAGGGGAACGCAACATAAGTATATGAGTATATATTGAAATTAAAAATATACAAAAACCAACGAACGAACAAAAGCAAAAGGTAAAAGCGTCGCCCATGAAGCAAAGTTCCGACACCGTTGCACGTTGCACGCTGCTTGTTGCACGTTGCTTGTTGGTGGTTGTCGATGCTGCTGACAGACAACAGAGAGAGAGGGAGAGAGGGAGAGAGGGAGAGTGAGAGAGAGAGAGCACGGGACAAGGTGGCCAGCGAAGGTGGCCCGCAAATGGCCAGCGCAAATCTTTCAAGAGTAGTTCCGCTCTTTTGTTCTGGCCGCACTTCCGCCTCGACTTGTTTCACTGCCACGAAGAATTTCTGTCAGCACAGGTGTCCACTGTACGCACTGATTTCCAGCCACTGATTATCTTTGTATAATGATTACAATTAAAAGAGCTCGTGTGGGCGTGAAATGTGCGGCACAGACCAACTTGTTGAGGGGTATCTGTTGGAAGTGGGGCTAGGGATCACTTGATCACTTGAAACGATCGCTGCACCGGAAACGATCGCCATTTTGTGTACTCCAGTTGTGTTTCTTGCTGCGTATTGGCCAGCAAAAGCAAAAGAGATACAGATTCAAATTATAATCATGTTGAACAGTTCGTAATGTAACAAAAGTTGTGCTATTAAGTATCGTTACGCTTTATGAGCAGACTGTGACGGTTTGTGTGTGTAGATGTGTGTGTGTGTGTGTGTTGTGGGTGTATTTCTTTGCGCTTCCGTAAGCAGCGCGCCTCAGCGAATCACTAGCGAAACGAGACAGAGGTGAAACCGTCACAGGGGAGTAGCCGCCGCCGCTTTCTAGTCGATCCCCCAACCCACCCCCAACCCCCGCTGCTTCTTCTTCTTCTTTTGGGCACACAATTGATTTCGCCGCGTTTCGTATTTGCTGGCTCCGTCTCTTTGATTTAGTTACACTTGACGCCTTCCCCCGTCTCTCTCTCTCTCTCTCTGTCTCTCTGTCTCTCTCTCGGCGGCACTTATCTTTCATTAAATGCATTGGCCGCCGTTCGCAGCGCTGATTAACTTGCAAGTTTGCCTCGGCATCCCATTGGCTGTTCGGCTTTTGTGGGCCTGTGTGTGCTTATTGGGGGCGCCTCCCTGCGGGCTTTGCCTTAGTTTTGGTGTGCCAGCAACTTTTTGAGGGAGCTAATCAATAAATCACTTCAAGGTTTTCTTAATTAAAAGTTTTTTGGCCAACAACACAGACCACAGCATCTCGCTACTCTAATAAACTTTTCTACATGCCATGCTCAAAAAAAAGCAAAAAAACGAACGAAAAATTGATTAACTGCCACAGGACCGCAAAAAAAAAAAAAGAAAAGAAGCAAAAACAAAAACAAGTATCATCAACTTCAGCTGAGGACGCAGCAAAGTTTCAAACCCTTTCCAATAAGAAAAACTTTTCAACTTGTGCAAGAAAACGGGAAGAGCATGCAAAACTACAGCAAGCAAAAACTGTGAGCTGTAAACTGTGAACTGTAAACTGTAAACTGTAAACTGAAAACTATTAAACGCTCAAGTCAGGCGGAAAATGAGACAAAATAGTTGGCAACTAAGGCGCACCGAAGAAGCTCAAATATGCTCAGCCTTAATTAAGGGTAGCTTGAGCAAGGCAAAGAAGAGGAAGAGCATGAGAATGAAAAGGAAAAACAAAACAAAACGCGGCCAAAACGAATTCGGCTAATTGGCTGGCGAGAAAAGCACAATGCACAAAGCCCGTGCGACCCAAGGGGCAAGTGCTGGGAAAAATGTTCTTAAGCGACCGCAAAACGAGATGAAAAATCAAAAGAAATCAAAAGGAAACATCGACCCCACTTGACAACCAGCGCTAACCGCTTAAGCTGGCCACACTTATTATTTATGCTTTCTTCTAGCAGTTCTTGCCATATTTACCCAGGCCAAACAATGCCAAAAGAAACAGAGAGGAGAAAAAGGTGAACTCTTGCGACAGTTGAGAGTTTGGACACTGCCAAATTTGGCAACAGTACGCAAAGTTTTTGCTCGGGGGGCTATTGACATAATTTCTGTGGGCGAGTCAGAGTCACACTCAAGGCGTTGGCCAGGCACTTGGGGCCCAATTCTAAAGACAAATCCGCCCTCCAACAGTTGCTCGAGACGCTGTCCTTTTGTTAATATTTGTGTTGCTTTCTTTATTCGACTGTTTTTGGGTTTTCAGTTTCAGTTTCAGTTTCAGTTTAGGGCTTTGGTTTCGTTTACATGCTCGTTACCAGACTTTTGCCGCAAATTAGCTTTTGTGTTGTTAGAAAGATGGTGCTGATTACGCAGACGCCTCCTTATTGGCACTTCCGTTGAAAGTTTCTGTTGCATATTTATCGGGCAAAGGATGAAGAACTTCATATTTATATGTGTCTAATAGTTTAAGTGCACTGTTGTTTTAGCTTTATCTAATCGCACTGGCCGCTGATTGCCAGCCCCATTTGTCAAATCTTGTACACACTCCAGATCCTTGATAAACCGCGATTGCGGCTTTATCTGTATCCATATTTATATATACATACATATATATGATCAACATATCTAATCAATAGTCGCGCGCGTTTGCCAGTTGAAATATTGACTCGCCTTTGCTGTTTGCACAGCCACTCTTATTTGCTTATTTGTTTCAAGTATTAGTTCGATTACGATTCGGATTGCTATCGCAGCCCCTCATCAAATGGAAACGCCTCTGTTTGCCTTTTGGTCGCCGGCGAATCTTATCGGAAAAGCGCTGCTGGCAAACGCATTTAAGTGTATATTGTTTCTATTATTATATCTCTCTGTGTCGCTGCATATGCATAATAAATTGTTACCTGTTGTTGTTCCGCCAACACTTCCGCCAGTGGCCAACTAACAAATTAAGCGCTCTACTTCCGCTTGCCAATGAGTGTCCAATAAGTCGCAAAGTCCTGAGCCACCCTTAGTTTAGTTTAGCTTGGACCCAGTCAGAGCCAGAGTTTAGGGCTTTCCGTTTTGGTTCCCAGCGTAAAGTCGGCGCCCTTCTGCGCAATTTCCCGGATATTGTTATGTGGCAGCGATTGCGATATGTATTTGATGTGATGTGATGTTGATGGCTATGTGAACGCCTTTTCCTTCCGCCGCTCGACGCCTACGCCCAAGTTGTTTATTCCAGTTGCTGTTGTTGTTGTTGCTGCTGTTTAACAAATTTCAAAAGTGCAAAATGATTGCGGTTTCGTGCTTGCCAGTTCTTGTTGGCTAGTGCCCCCCCACTCGTCCCTTTTCAATACGCTCCCCTCCATTCATTCCACTGCAGCTTAATGCGAGGGTATCACGCGAATTCAAATTGCTGTGCGAAAAACAGTTTCGGAGTCACTGTACAGTTGGCGAACCACTTCCCAATATAGTCCAGTTGGAAAGTCAGTTGGTTTCTTATTGAGCCGCATCCATCTAGTTGGACTTTTTAGAGTCTCAAAGTGTAATTTTACTGTGTGCAGTTTTGCGCTTTCGTAAATATATTACTTAAATATTAATATCAAAAACTTTATTTAGAAATATCGAATTTGAAACATTTTCAATACTGTAAACTTATAAATTTAAACAATTGCTGGCAGCAAGTTTTAAAAATCTTTCTCGTTTCAAAAGTTTGTTCTGATCAGGGAAAATATTGAACTAAATTTGACAATATAGTAAACGAAGTAATTGAATCCTTTTTTATATGTAAATATAAAAAAAAAATGTAGAACTTACCAATTTTAAACATACATATATATTTTCTATATGATTAGCACCTAAGTTATAAATTTTTTTAAAAAATACGTTTTCTTTGTTTTGTAAATGTTTCCTGCAAATTTGGTTATATTTGTTCAAGGCGTCTTCCTAGAATATTGGAAGCCTACAATTTCAATGAATGTTTATTGCAAAGAAATCCAAAATTGTATATGTGTATGTATTTGCTTCTTCTTTTTTTTGTAAGTTTAAAAAATATAATATGTGTACTCTACTATCACTTATAGTTCTAAAAAGAGCTGTTTGCAAATTTCACAAAAGTTTTCCACTCGCTTACATTATTTAGTCAAGTCGTGTTGTTATTTTTGTTTTGTACTATCCAACTACCGGGTGACACACTTAGAGGCAATGCAGCGAAAGGCAATTGATATATATATATATATAAATATATACATATATATGTAGAGCCTACATACATATCTATATATATGTACATACATATATATATATATAATAACATATAAATATGCATATATTTTAATACTACTTGGTGAGGTTCTTGCGCTGCTCGGCGACATCCTTCTCATTGAGGTGGGTGACCCGGCGGCCGAAGCGGGCCGTCAGCTTGGAGAAGAAGCTGACGCGGGCGGCGGGCTTCGTGTCGTCGGCTGACAGGGGCGCCGACTCCTCACTGCTGGGATCGGAGCTGCGTCCATGCTTGCCGCTGCGTCCCTGGCCAAAGTGGAAGGTCGCCCGAGTGGCGTTGCTGCGCGTAAATGGCTTGCTCTTCGATGACGAGGAGGAGGTGGAGTTGGAGCAAGACTTGTCCGATGACGACGGCGTCTTGGAGCTGGTCGCCTGTGCGTGGTTGGCCTGACGTGCTCGCGCCTCCACTGGTGACTTGGGCGCCGCCTTGGCCGTCGTCGTGGGCGTTGTCGGCTCGGCCTTCTCGTACAGCGTCGTGGGTCGCCGGCCCGAGCCCTGGTACTGAAAGCGTTGCGGACTGTTGGCGATCTTCTGGGCCTGCGCCAGCTGCCGCTGGGCGCTGAGCAGCGTTGGCTTCACGTCCAGGCCGTTGGAGTTGCCCGCTCGCTTGCTCGTCGGCGTGTGCGGTGAGCGAATGGGAGTTGGTTCAGTGGTGCTGTTGGTGCTGTTGCTGGCGGTGGCTGTAGTGGTGGTGGCGGTGGCGGTGGTGTGGCTGATGGCGCTGGCGTTCTTGCGGGCGGGCGTGCGGCGCGTGGGCTTGGCGGGTGGCGCTGCGATGGGCGTGGCCAGGGCGTTGACGACACGCGGCGGCAGTGGGCGATTGCTGGCAGCCAGGCTCTTCTCGAGCGGCTGCGTCACCTGAGCGCAGCTTGCAACGGGTTTTGCCGCTGTTGTTGCTGTCGAGTTGCTCTCGGGCTCCGTCGCTGTGGGGCGGCTGCTGCGCGGCTTGGCCACGTCCAGCAGCATGTAGGTGCAGTAGATGTCGTCGAAGGCCTGCGACTTGAGGGACGCCTCCGCTTCGCGCCGCTTGTAGCCCATTTTGATGAGCAGATCGAGTCGCACGGCATCCTGCAGATCCGTGGGCTTCTCGCGAAAGGGTCGCAGTCGTTCGGCTTCCTCGTGGCCCACATTGATCCACTTGTCGCCCATGACGCTGTGCAGTGTGGTGCGCTTGGCCGGATTGAGCACGAGGAACTTGCGCATCAGATTCTCACAGTCCATGGAGATGTAGTAGGGCACACGATACTTGCCGCGCAGCACCCGTTCGCGCAGCTCCTTGAGCGTGCCGCCGTCGAAGGGCAGCGAGCCGCTGACCAGCGTGTAGAGGACGACGCCCAGCGACCAGGCATCCACCTCGGGGCCGGCGTACTTGCGGCCCATGAAGAGCTCCGGCGCCGCATAGGGTGGACTGCCGCAGAAGGTCTCCAGCTGGGCGTTGGGATCGAAGGTGTTGCCGAAGCCAAAGTCGGCGATCTTGATGTTCATGTGCTGGTCGAGCAGCAGATTCTCGGCCTTCAGATCGCGATGGACGACAAACTTGCTGTGACAGTACTGAATGGCCGAGACCAGCTGGCGGAAAATGACCCGAGCCTCGCGCTCCCGCATCCGACCGTTCTTCACGAGATGATCGAACAGCTCGCCACGGCTGGCATACTCCATGATGAGATACAGCGTGCGCTCCGATTCGATGACCTGGAAGAGCCGGACAATGTTCGGATGGTTGAGCAGCTTCATGATGCGCACCTCGCGATACATCTTCTGCCGCGCGCTATTGTTCAGCAGCGTCTTGTCAATCACCTTGATGGCCACCTCACGGCCAGTGGGCATATGCAGCGCCAGCTTCACCTTGGCGAAGTTGCCCTTGCCGAGCGTCTTGAGGATCTTGTAGACGCCATAGCCGTTGCCATTCACGAACGACTGGAACTTGAGCTCCGATCCGCCACCCACGCCATCCTGCCCGCCGGCGGCTGGCTGAGTGATTGGTCGCACCGTTGTGTTGCTGTGTGTGGCTGCTTCCGTCTTGGCCGTTCCAGCTCCGGCCGTAGTAGTAGTAGTTGCTGCTGCTGCTGCTGCTGCTTGTGGTAATTGCTGCTGCAGACTGTTGCAGTTCTCCTTCTCGGAGGTCTTAAAAGTTTTTGGTGCTTTCTCGTCTGCCGCTGCAGCTGCTGCTTTGATTTTAGCCGCACTCTCATCTGCCAAGCTGAATTCTACAATTTCTAAATGTTTATCCGCTGACATTTTAAACACACAAATTTTGTTGAGCTTCACAACAAAAAACCGAAAGCTATGGCGATCGCCGAGCGATCACACCTCAATTACACCACACCCGTACAGCAGTACAAAGCATGCCGGGCACGCGACCCTTGAGCCACAATGTAGTCCTGTGTGTCCTGTGTCCTGTGTGCTGTGTGCTGTGTGCCCCTCCAGGCCGCAAGGCGTAATTGTTGACTCGTCAGCTCAGTAATGGGTTTGGCAGTCGGCACATCTGCTCTTTTTCGTCACCCTCCTGGCCGTAAGCTTTAAGATAAGAGCCGGCAGGAGCGAGCGTGTGGCTTTCTCAACCCTCAGAGTGAAGCGTTCGGCGTTCAGCTGGCGTTTGCCGGCAACGCATGGCTGATAAGCAGCGCTGGTGCTCGCTTCGCCTTGTTGTTGTCCTCGACAGGATCGTTGCTTCGTTGCTTCGCTGCTTTGTCTCGCCCCGCTCGACCCACCGCATGAGCTGCAACTTCTTTGTGGATTCAACAACCCCCTAGTCGAAGTCGGAGGCAACGCTTCATGTGGCACGAGCGAGTAACTCGATTGAGTTCTCGTCTGTCCTTGTGTCCTTCGGTCCTTCGGCTGACGCTGCTGATTCGATCGTGTACGGTGTCACATTAACATCCAGGCCGCTTATCGCTGAGCGTTGACAACACTTAAGTGTCAGCAGCTGCCTGTAAAGACAACAGTAAAGGATTTTATTACAGGTTGGCAACATGTATGGAATTCGATATGCTAAGGTTCTTAGAAACTATTCATTTGGCAATTTACGATATTTACGATTTATTTCGACCGTTTTAATATCCTCTATGTATTCTTTATTATATGATTTGCCTGATCAGTAACCCAAATGTTTGTTTTTTTTTACCTACAACTGAAAGAATTTTCTCATATATGTTCACTGATTAATATTTCATAGCTATATTTGATAGTATTGTATATAAAATATGAGCTACAACTATCAATATTCTTAAAAGCCCCTCAGAATCGTCAACATTTGAAAATCATGTATAATATTAGTAATATTTCTGTATATACTGAGTGAAAATAATGTTTGATAAATATGTTTGGTTTAGCAACATATCTTTCTATCAAATCATTACATTTATGTATACGAGTTTGAGAATTTGAGATATACATTTATATTTATGTATAAGTAATATTTCTTTATATCAAATCCTTAATCTTAAATGTTAGATATGATCCGTCCGCTGATCTTGTAACATTATGACTATATTTTTGTATTATATCTTGCTATTATCATCTTATTTACAATACAGTTAGCATCATATCAAAAACGATCATTTAATTCTTTCGCATAAACATTTACTTTTGCACCACTGTGCCAGCACTGTCCTCAATAAGTGCTCTCGCACAATGCCATTAACTAGTTTCCCTTGTGCAGTGTTCCGTTCTCTCGCTTCTTCTGCATTTACTTGATTCCCTCTTGTTTTGCACTTACATTTCGCCTGCATATCCTGCGATCCGCTACCGCTAGCGCAACTACCTAGCCGAACTACCCTAATAACTGCCTACCTAACCGAGAGCAAAAAAAAAAGAAGGAAATTAACACATGCAACAACTACAACAAAGGAATTCAAACTGGTCCTTAATCTGGCTTTGCTCTTCGCCTCAGCATTCGTTCGTTCGTTTCGTTTCGTTCGCCCCGTGTAACAATTTCTCGCACTCGCTTTGAACTCACACATGCATACAGATGTGTGTGTGTGTGTGTGTGAGCAGGCAGGCCAGCCTGTGTCCTTGATCCTGCTTACTTGTTTTCGCTGTGCCGTTGTTGTTATTATTGCTTTGCTGCCTTGCAACATTTTCTCGAATTATGCCGTCGTCATTCTCATTCCCATTCCCTCATTCTCATTCTCATTCAACCCCGACTGCTTGCTTGCTAGCCTGCTTGCCTTGATGTCCGTTTTGGCTTGCATGCAGCGGCATTGTCGTCTCCTTTTTGCTGCTTTTGTTGTTTCTGTTGTTGTTGTGCGCTTCTTCCTCTTCTTACTGTGCTCCTTTCTGTGCGTCGTCTCGTTTATTCGTAAATTCAATTGCAGCTGCCTCTCGTCTGCTTTTATTTCTGTTATCTTTTTTTTTGGCCAACACATTTGCGCTGCTGCTGTTTCAACACAACAAAATCGTACAACAGACACTTGTCTGTTATTTCCCAGAATCGGCAACAGTTACGAGTATTTGGCCACAAATTTGAATCTCCCCCCAGACGATCGGCAGCAAAACACTTGCAATTGCAGCTGCAGCTGCGCTCAGTTCAATGCACCACAAAGCTGGCCCCCAGTGCCCCCTTATGTAGTTAGTTCACACACTGCCAAGTTGGCTACCATATGCAGATGGTTTTGTCTGCAGGGCAGGGGTAGCCAAGGCGTTAACATTCAAGTGTCGCCTTTGTGACTGTTGTTGTTGCTGCCTCTTCGTCTTTAGCGCCTTCCTTTGATTCGCTTCTTGTTGCCCCATTCTATTTTGATTCTCATTCTTGTGTGTGTGTGTGTGTGTGCGATCTGAACAACCCCCGCTCCGCTCCCTTAGCCCAACAAAGGCAGCGTCGACTCTCGATCGTCGATGGTCCGCTCTCGGGCTGTTTGCTGTTTGCTCGCTCTCCTCTCTTCCTGATGTTTATCGGGCGCTGTGTTGGGTCAAAAGCAAACAGGGGAACAAGAACAAGAAGATACTCTGCCCACTGAGTCATCGGCCAGGAGACTGCCCGCAGCTCGAGACGCCAGCGGCGTCTTCGTTTTCCACTTGATCAGCGTGCTCTCTCTCTCTCTCTCGCTCTCTCTCTCTCTCTATGTGCTGGTGCGTCTCTTTCGGGCAGCGTAGTTTTCTAGTTTTCCATCGATCTTTTGCCCTTGGCTACACGCACACACCATCTACAAGATACATTCTCTCATGCTCATACTTACGCTTCATTAGCGACCGGGCATCACTTAATTGTTTTATTGTTTCTACTTTGACACTATTTCTTTGGAACGGCTCTGACTTGGACTCTTAAGTTTTTCAATTTTATTTGTTTTGCTGCCAGCTCAGCGTGGTCGCAATTCCCAGTGGATGCGATCGCGTCGTTTATTAATAAAACGCCTCTTTAATTGCCAAAGAAGAACGCCCACTTCGTACAACAGCAGATGGAAGGCAGACGACAGACAGACAGACAGACAGAAGATAGACCGACCGACCACTAACTGAGTGCTGCGATAAGACCGAGAGCGGTCCCCATGGAGCGCTAGCTTATCTCGCCGAATCGAAAACCAGAAATCAAAAGAGACCAAAGCAGCGCGCCAAGATAATTGCACATTTTACTCACGTTCCCTTCGCGCTCCCTTGGCAGCAATCAAAAACAAATTAGAGTTAATCCACAGCGAGCCCGAAATCCAAAATGTATCTGCGACTCGCGACGAACTACAAGATACAAAGCGCGTCGTTGTACTGAACGCACAACTCAAGTGACAGTGCTCAGCCAGATCCACAGGCAAGCACACACACACACACACACATACCGATGCACGTCTTCTCAGACGAGCGCTGAGCGAGAGAATCTTAAGGAAGCACAATGCGAAGAAAACGAGAGAGAGAGTGAGAGAGCGAGAGAGCAGCGAGTGAGACTCACTCTTCTTATGCGCTCAGCTCGCTGCTTCTTATGCTCATCGCCGCTTTCGCTCATTACACGCTCATTCTGCATTCGGCTGTGTGCGGCTCAAGCATTGAAGGTCGTTGCGTTTCCTTGAGCGTTTCTTGAGGCGTGACGTCACAGGTCGAGAGGCACCGATGACGTTGCCGTTGGGCAGGGGAAACGTACGCGCCACAACAATGCACAACTTCGGCAACGACTTCGTTTTGTTGTTGTCGTTGTCGTTTCTGCGGCGAATTTGTCGTCAATTTGCTTTTGTAGTGGCAGTGGCTCGCTCACACACACGTCTTCTCCTCAAAGTCTATGGTGGTGTGAGTTTTCTTAGTGGTAGTTCGCCGCCTCTGTTGCCGACTCTTTCTAGCTGTGTGTGTGTGTGTGTCTTGAAGTTGTCTTATTCGCCGTTCGTTCTCGCTGCGTGTGGAGCATTGTATTTGTAACTGCTATCTTATCGCTCAATCAAGTGTTCGTGTTGTTGGTGTGGGTGTGGGTGTCTGGCACTGGAACCAATAAGAACGCGGCAGTCTTTAAGTGGAGCGCTTTTCGCATTTAGGCGGCGCAGACAATGCCAACAAAAAGCCAAAGCAGTTTGATTAAAAAAGCCCAGGCAAATGTTGCCATAACGAATAAATAATAAAATGCATTTGGCTTTATCCCTTTTTAATTTCGCTCTCTCTCTCTCTCTCTCTCTGTCTCTCCCTATCATTTAAATGAAAAGAAAAATTACAATGACAAAGTAGGCGACAAGAGCGGAACGGCAACGGGAGGGGCTTTGCCTACTCGGACGATGCAGAAAGCAGATGCAGCAAGCAGTTGCAGATGCTGATGATTATTATAATAATAACAGTTTTGTGATTTTTGCTTGATTCTTGTTCCATTTTGTCGTTTGACGGTTTTCTTTGGACGCGGCGACTTTGAGGCGCTTGATTAAAAAGCTTTTGCATTTTCCATCCTACACTACAGTTTTTCCCTCTTGATTCAAATTACTCTGAGCTAAACTTACTCTCTCTTAGTTTTAATGTGGGCCCACTTCGCATTACTCCCATTCACATTCAAGTCGTTCGCATTTGCATTTGCATTTAAGTATATAAGCATGTACTTGTACTTGTATGTTAGAAGAAGCAACTCATTCGATCCGAATGTGGGCCAAAGTAACATGTTAATAATTAAGCGGGTAATTCGAAATGCCAACAACAGCAAACGAAAGCCACTAAAACTTCAAAGTTGAAAATGTAGTGGCTACAAGCTACCCTGTCAGTTGGTCTGAGTAAGAGTAAGAATTGGTGTGGTAAAATTCTATAATCACTATTTACATCATCATGAGATAAATAGAAGTTTTTTTAATTTTAAAAATGTTGTTTTACAAAGCTTTTCTTTGGGCAAAACATTTTGATTCATACAACAGACATTCGAGATTAGAGACATGTTTGTCACTTGTATTTTGTTCCAATATTTTCTAATATTTCTCAACCTTTCAAAAAAGGCAATGTTTTATTTGCTTTAAAACAGCTAAATATGAATAGGAACAGTTTACTCGTTTCACTATAAAAATATATTCTTCTATTTTTTTAACCAGTATTTTATTTGACTGTTTCAATTCATGTCTTATTTGAAAAAAAACCTTCCATTTGCAAATATTTCTTAGAAGTTACATATTTTAAAACTCAACCACTTTTTAAATATATTCTGAATAGATAAGCTAATATATATTCTACTCAAATATTTTATTTCATTTAAATATATGTCTTTTTGAAAAAAAACCTTCCATTTGCAGTTACTTCAAGTTACATATTTTAAAACTAGTCGACTTTATAAATATATTTTGAATAGATAAGCTAATATATATATTATACTCAAATATTGTTCATAAAACACTAAAATGCCCAAATAAATGTGGCTAATAGAATAACCCTTTGCCATTCACAAATGAACATCTGAAGGGCATAGGAAAATAGAGACATGTAGATAGGCAAGCAGTAGAAAGACAGACGGACAGATAGATAGACAGACATCTTGCGGCTATAATTGGGTCAGGCACACGTGCCACATGGCGGCCACAGCTGACGCCCCAGCCCTGATCCTAGACAGACAATGGCGCAGTTGGCAAATCACAGTTGGCCACAAATAGACACGCGCCGACTGTAGCAGCGGGAGCAGAAGCAGGAGCAGGAGTAGGAGCAGGAGCAGGAGCAGGAAGAGCAGCACCTGATATCAATGCAAACGTCTTCCATATGGACGTTTGCTGCATTTGGCAATGTTTGAGCATGGAGGATGCGGAAAACAGATTGCAGCACCAGATGACGATGCGCAAACAAAGGCCAAAAGGTTAAAAGGGACGGCAAGCGGTACGTTTTGGCAAACAAAGGACGAGCGCAGGATATGCGATACATCCACTTTTGCACATTGCACATTTGCCATGAGTTATGGGCATCTTAGGGATGCGGGCGCATATCGATTACGAATACGAATACGAATCCGAAGATTTGCGTTTTCCATTTGACTGCGACGGCAAAAGGTGCAAAATCGAGGACGAACGTGCCACAAATTGTCTGCGGCGACTTAACGATTAATTGGATTTATGTTTCAATGCTGGCAGACGCACTGCATCAATATTCGATAATGCAGCGAATGCTAATGTGGAGCCAGGCAGCCTCTGCCATGCCTGATGATGATCTCTTGACCGACCAGGTGAGACCAGGCTGCGTTTCAAGGACAGCTGCTGCTTCCACTGCTGCTTGAAGGGGGGCGCAAACAAACCGGCACAAAGCAGCTAAATATACAAATTAACCCATTCAAACAAAAGGGCTGAAATGTGTCAAAAGGTGGCATCTCGAAGAGCCAGACAATAAACGCCAAATGAGTTGAATGCATATCAATCGCATAAAATCGCAGCAGACGGAATTCGGGTTTTTCAGCTGCCGAAAGGATTCTCGCAGCGCAGAAAGTAAAAGTCTGCTTTTCATCGAGAAAACGTCGGAAAACTGCACATTTTCTCACACACATTCAAATGGTTATTGTCAATCATTTGTCATTCGAGTGGCCGCAAAAAAGGAAACGCATTCGCATTGATCCTTTGCGCTTATTTTGCATGCACAACCATGAATCGAATCCTTCTCATTCTCAACTATGCAGTTTTTCAAATCTTTATTCTGCTACCTGCCTTTGTCAAAGAGTTTTTCACCCGACTTTATTCTGGCTGTTTTTGTTACATTTTTGCATAGTTTTCGTAGGTTTTATGCTTTTGTTATTTGCCCGTGTGGCGAAGGCTACTTAAATATATTTGCCTTTGAGCATACAACAACTTTAACGCAATTTGCAATGCTGATGCGTTGAAGGAATTAGCCAAAAACATTACAAATAAAATGCATTTTCCACGAACCGAAACTTAGATGCTCTCAGTAGGTAGATCTTTAGCTTGAAATGTGAGCTGTATGTAGATAAGATTATTATTTTTATTTTCATAAATTTAATATACAAATTGTACTCTAATACACCCAATTCTCTTTTCACACGGCCTTTTTTACACAGTTTTGCTTTAATACGGTTTGAAAATACAAATTTTGACAAGATTTGAATTGTTTGGGTTTAAATTTGTTTGACAAATTGAACTTTAGCAACATTTTTTAAATGTCTTTTTTTACACGGTTTTTTTTTGGAAATAATCTACCAGAATAAGGGTATAGTATATATATATATTTAATTGTATTGTAGTAGCACATACATATATATTTATCTTAATTTGAATATCACAAAACTACGATTGACTTCATTTCCTGTTCTAATCTGAGACGAAAATTGATGTATGGTCCAAACAACATTCTGTTTACACTATACTTCTTGTTAAAAACCTTATAAATATATATATATATCCTATAAGACAGTCTCAAACCATCCAACATAACGAATAGTCTTTACTTTAGCAAGGGCAGTTGTTCGTAATCTCGTATTGAATATTTGTGGATTCTCTTAAGCAGGCATCAAATCCATCGGCTTGAACCTTTTGTAGTGCCCACTCGTCCCCGCCAAAGGATTGGCAGCACAATATTTTGCCTATGCTGCAGTCCTTGTTGTGCTGGAATGACACTTTCCGTTGCATGGCATAGATAATCACGAAACTAATCCTTGGCTTGTCCTAATTGAAATGCGGCATCGCAAGCAGACCATTTTGGCGTGAATTATATACCGACAAATGCATTTTGGCAGCGCAAAGCAGTATTCTGAATGCCGACTGCCGACTGCTGCTAATGCAAGTGCATTGCAACTGTTAGCTGGAGGGGATCGGGGAGATCGGAGAAGGGGGGGCAGCCAGCTTATTAGCGAAGATTGTCTACACAACAGCAGCAGTCGCGACACACAACAACTGAAATTGATTACCAAATGCGACGGCTTTTTGAGTGTGTGTGTGTGTGTGTGTGTGTGTGTGTGTGTGGGGTGTATGTGGGTGTGTGTGGCAGGCAGCCTAATAAGCACAAAAATCCACATAGAGCAGCAATTCCTTTTAATTGAAAATCTCTCTCTTGTTACCCTCTCATATGTGAGGCGCCTCCGCTTTTTTTCCATGCCAAAAGCATTACGACGAGTCTTTTTTATTTTTCCTTTTTATACTCTTTTCGAAGAAAATAGTATATTCAGTTTGTGCTGAAGCTTGTAACACATAGGAGGAAGCGTCGGAGACCCCCAAAAGTTACTGCCAGTATGCTTAGAATGACAATACAAATTGATCTAGCCATGTCCGTCTGTCTGTCTGTATGTCTGCAAACTAGTCCCTCAGTTTTTGAGCTATCGCGATAAAACTTTGCACAGACACTTATTATTCCAGGGGACAGCACATTGGTCGGAGCCGGCCGGATCCGACCACTATATCTTATAGCTGCCATACAACTCGAAGTCGGTTTTGGCCATAAATCCCATGTTTTTAAAGCTATCGCGATACAACTTTGCACAGATACTTATTATTCAAAGAGACATCACATTGGTTGGAGCCGGCCGTATCGGATCACTATATCTTATAGCTGCCATACAACTGGCAATAAATTAAATATTCTTGGAACAAAAAAAAAAATGTTACACGACAAAACGAATTTTTACAGCATATGAAATTTCAGTGGTGCAGTTGGCAGAGTGAATATTGCCAATTGGTTCGAAAAGAGTATAAAATCTTCGGCACGCCGAATATAATCCTTCCCCACTTGTTTTTGTTGTCTATTTTTGCAATTTCTTTGCGGCTGCAGTTCTGTGCGTTTAGTTGTTTGTCGTTTGAGTAGGGATGTGGGGGAGTTGCCAAATGCATTCGATATTGCATTTTGCATTTTGTTCGTTGCCAGTCAGCCAACATACAAGGATAATAAGTACTTTAGCCGGGCGAGGCGAGGCGAGGAGAGGCGCGGCGAGGAGTCGCTTGGCTTTAGCGACTTTTGGGACTGATTGACTTGTGCGGCGGCGGCCACCCAAGCCATCATATATATTCTTGCACATGGCAAAAGTTGATTGCAGCAAGGACTTGCGTCTATATTGCGCCGAAAAAAAAATTGCATCGGATGCATTTGGCTGGGCAAACAAGACCGTAGCCGAGCTGCTGCCCCAATCCAAACAACATGCAAACAGTCATGAAAAAAGTTTCGTTGCCCAGGATCCGCCTTCACCTCACTCTCGCTGGCTCTGACTCTGCTCCTCGCTGGCTGCATGTGCAATGCATATTAGCTGAGCTGTGTCCTGTGCCCCATGCATGTGTGCGTGTGTGTGTGTGTGTGTGTGTGTGTGTGTGTGTGTGTGCGTGTGTAGCTCGGCCTGTGCATTGTCCTTTTGGTCGAACGGCAGTCATTCTTCTGCATTCGGTTTTTTCTGTTTTCTGTTGTTTTTTTTTCCACTGCTTGTTGCCTTTTGTTTGATTTGTAAAACTGCAATATGCTGGCTGCCCCTGCTCATCCCCCCCCCCCCTCCCCCCAACCCCTTCCAGCTCGACTTGTCTGCCCTCATACCTTATTGCCTTCGTAGCTGCCCCCATCCCCCTTTCCCCTTTCCACCATCGCTCGACTGCATTTGTACGCATTATTTGCTGCTTGCTGCAGTTAGACTGCAGTGGCCAAGTTAGACCCAAATTCGAGTTTGGCAACACAAATGCTTAAGCTAACGATAGCTGCTGGTGCGGCAATCGGCTCTGAAGGATCTTTAAGCCTTTGGCAATAAAGCAACTCGCATTTACGTTTTTATGCATAAACAATTCATTCAAATAGCATGAATGATAGGCAATTATTATTACAAATGCTTTTTACCAAGTTATCAAACAAAATCACTAATAGCATAATTTTAAAAGAAATTTATTTTAGTTTTTTAATTTTCGTATTTAATTTTTAAATTTGCAAAACTAAAGTAATTATATTTTAAACTCTACAAATTACAAATGCTAAATACTAAGTTGTCAAAATGATGTTTTGATCACTTATCAATCACTTATGTCATAATTTTAAAACAAATTTATTTTTGTTTTGAATTTGGTATTTAATTTATAAATTTTAAAAATTAAATAAATAAATTATTTTTTTAAATTCTTAATAATTAATTACGAAAAGAATATTTGAATTTGCTATTTATTTTTCTGCTCTGCTTTAAATTTTACTAAGTGGATCACTTTCTTAATTTGCTAATTGTAGTAAATTTTAAGAAATGTTTTTATTGCACATAGAAACACATTCAAAATTGTAAAATATTGTTTGTTAAATTGTATACATAATACTTTAATTTGCCATTAAGTTAATTTTGAATTTACCTGTTCGCTTATCTCCAATGTAATGCAAATATTGGCATCGCCGCAGGGTTGCTGCACAGCCTGCTCCGGTTTGGCGAAAACGCACTTCATGCCACACAACTTGGACTGAGTCCAGTGGCAACGCCCAGCCTTAATAAGCGCTGTTGCCGCCTGCTCCTGCGCCCTGCTCCCTGCTCCCAGCTCCTCCTCCTGCGCCTTCTTCACTCTCGACATTTTAATTCGAGTGCGTTTTTCATCAACGACGGCTGCGTTGCGAGCGTCCCCACCGCACACTTCCGCTTAGCTCGACAAACCACACAGAGCGAAAGTCTTGAGGCTACGCCGGAGACCCTTCAATGACCAACAGGCGACTGCGCCAAAATGCAATGCCTCAGTCTCGGCGACGTCAAGTGGGGATGAGGAGTGGCGGCGAGTGAAGCCAAAATCAAACAATCAACAAAATAAAATCGCCGCCTGCCTGCCTGCCTGCCTGTCCAGCTTACCCCCACCACTGCACCACCACACCACCACCCCCTTGCCGCGAGTTTTGTTGCCTTTGTTCTGCCGCTGCTGGTCGCTGGCAGCTTTTATGCGCACGCCCCCAAAGTCCAGTTTTGCAGTCATCAAGTTTTTGAGTCGCACCCCATCCTGGCACTTCCGTTCGCCCATGCTTCTTTGCCATGTCTTCGCATCCGTTGCATTCACTTTAGCCCCCCCCCCCCACCCCCCCATACACCACCCCTGCCGCACTCGTCTTGTTTTCTGCTCCTTCGTCTGACTGCAGTGCCACCCTTTATTTTGTGTGTGTGTGTGTGTGTGTTTTTTTATATTTTTTTGGTTTCTGCAGGCGGCAGCGCTCTCTATATTTTATTTTTAATTAATTAATGCGAATGCAAAGTACATTTTCTACAAGTAAAACTTGTTTTGCAACTGGCAGGGCAACCCTTTGGGGCTGCTCAACCAACCCACCACCCCCCAGCCCCACTGAAATGGGAGCTGCGCACAGCACAGCAGCCAGGCAGGCAGGCAGGCAGGTAGTTAAGCAATTTTTACCATGTCGAGCCTCCAAATATGCGCCGCCAGCTGCACCACTAAAGAAATGCAGTTAATTTACTCAGAAGTAGCGTTTGCCTGCGGGCTGTGTCAGCTAGGAGCTTGCCACCCGGCTAGCAGGAGAGGGGGGCAGGCAGACTGAAGAAGCAGCGCCAGCAAGAAAAATGTTGCTGCAGAAAGTTGCGCTGCAGTTTCTTTTGTTTTTGTGTGCACGCCGTAATGTATGCAACATAATTTTTTTTTTGCGCTCTTGCCTGCCTGGCGTTGGAACATTTTTGTTAGTCCTTGCGCACCTTGCCCACCTGCTGCAGGAGGTCAGAAGGCGTTAGGTTTGGGGGGTGGGGGGCCATGCAGCTGAAGCCTAGTTCTGTATATGCAGCGTATGCAGTCGCTTCTTTTCAGATGTGCGAGTATGTGTGTGTGTGTGTGTGTGTGTGTGTGCAGTTGAAAACTTTGCACTTTTTGCTGTAGTTACTAGTGGCTGCTACTTCTCCTCCTCATAGTCCAGGTAGTGCGGCCCCACGACCCTTTGCAGCATTCGTTTGGCTGACTTCTCTATTTCCTTTATTTTTGGAGGCCCCGGAAAATGTAGCAAAAGTTATTTCTTCACGGGTTAGCGCTGCACTTAATGCTAGTATGTGTGTGTGTATGTTTGTGTGTGCATATATAGTAGCAAACTAGTCTCCAGGTTACTTAATCGCCAGCTGCCTTTCGTAGGGTCGCTTAGCTGAGGGCGAAAGATACGAAAGATAAAAAGATATTACTTAAACTGAAAACATAACTAAATCTGTTCATACGATATTTGTGAGCAATTTTCAAATATGTATTATTCTATGAGTAAAGAATAAGGTACTTCAACAATTTGCAAAGTATATATTGAATTCGTCTTGCAATTACGTTTTCAAATTTCGTTTTAAGAATTTTATATATGTTTTCAAGTTACTCGTAATATTAATATTTTAAAAATGTTGAAAATGCAAATTTTTTCTGGGTTTTTCTTTAAATTTTATATACTAAAATGATTATATATATTTTTTAAAATAGTTTTACCTAAATTGCTGTTTTTTAAATTGTTTATCTGGACTTTTTTTAAGAAATTGTTTTTTATACAATGCAAAAATGTAAGTTAAATCAATTTATATTTAATAAAATTAAATAAAGTTTTAAAATTTCGTTTAAGGAATTTTATATATTTTTGAGTTATATGCAATATTATAATTTTGGATTTGTTGAAAATGTACATATTTTAAATAAGTTTTTCTTTAAATTTATATACAAAAATGATTGTATACTTTTTTGAATAGTTTTACCTAAATTGCTCTTTTTCAAATTGTTTATCTTGACTTTTTTTTAAATATTTCTTATATAATTCAAAAATGTAAGCAAGTAATATCAATTTATACTTACAAAAATTGTATATAAATTTAGAGATGTTTAGATATAACAATGCTTATGCATATTAAAATCGTTATATTCTTTTGTTTACTTAATGATTGCTTTAGTTGCCATTTACCCCATCAAGTAGTTGAGCAATTGCTGTTGGCTGCTCAAAGTGAATTCCTAAACAGCAAATAAGCTAATGCTTAAATTCTGAGATCTTAATTAAAGATACCCAGCTGCTTGTGTGGACTCCCTAAAACTTGCACTTGTCAACGCAATGCCAGCTCTAACCGCCAGTGTCCTGCAAGCGTCCTTCTGTCTCACTCTCTTAGGCCACGGTTCAGCGACACGCAGCTCAAAAGGCTTCACGCGCGTCTTTCAATTCAGTGCCAGTTGCAGTGCCCCAAACCCCAAGCCCCCAGTCCCACTCCCAGCAGCCGTGCAACGATACTGTCCCATATGCAAATACAGCGCCCACAACTCGATGATGCACCTTGAGCAAAGTATGTAGGATAAAAAGAAAATGCAGCAATGCGCTGCTGCAGGGAAAGGGGAAGTAGCGGGAGGATGGGGGATGGGGGCCATGGGTTGAGGGACGACAGACACATTTTAATGATGCATGCAACAGTAAACTGCAATCAGATATGCGCACATCGTTAGTCTTCAGCATCAGCCGCCGTTTGTTGATTATCTTAGAATGGAGAGCACGGCAAGAAAGATAACTCATACGCTCCGTTGCCGACGACATATAGTCGCATATACATAGAAATTTATTTGCTCAGCAAATAAACTGCAGTCGTGTGTAATGTCGCTGTGTGTATGTGTGTGTGTGTGTGTGTGCCCCGGCGCATGAAGACTTCGTCCTACTCCTGTGCTCTGCTCTCCCTTCTTCTTGGTCTTAGCGCTTGCCTTGCCTTGCCTTTGCCTTTGCCTCGCCTTGCGTCCAACGTAGGAAACCCCTAACGGAGGCACTTTTTTATGCAACTTCTTCAGCACGAGTGGTTGCCCAAGTTGACGTTTCAAATGTCAATTGTGTGCTTAACTGCATTCTTTTAACGTCGTCGTCGTCGTCGTCGTCGTCGTTGTCGACGTTGGCTTTTCTTATTTGGATTCGTGTGTGCGGCTGTTGGTGAGTAGGGCAACCCGCCTTGGCTCGAGGTCCTTTACAGCCAGGCGCAAGGCTTTTGTCTCATTTTTCGGTTTCTTTTTGTTGCAAAATGCGACTTGAATTTGCTGGAAAAAGCCCTAATTTCAACTATAACTGTGCACACTTTTTAATAACTTATACATATATTATTTGATATTTTTGTATATATTATGTTGTCTTAGTTACATTTTGCAACACTGCATGTTTTCAATGACTTGCCTTTGCAACACTACTATTATGTGTAATATACAGTTTGACGTTAGGCAACACTATATTTATATGAAACAGCTAGTTGACAACTGCTGTCTGCGTAAATGAGACTTCGTTTTTAGCCCCGTTTCGCTCAGTGTACAAAAGGGTATAAATAATTTCTTTTCTTTGGCTTTCACTTTGTTTGAGCGACGTTGCAGCGACTGCTGCAGTTACTTTTGCCAAGTCGTCGGGAAAATATGCCGCATTCATACACAAACACACAGCTACAGCTATAGAGAGCAGTAACAGGCTGGAGAGGTAGAAGAGAAAGAAAACCGAGTCAGACTGCAATCTTGCCTTCAATTAAGCTTTGACAAGTGCATTGCACACAGCAGTCAAACAGAAGCAGCAGCAGCAGAAGACGCCACCCAGCAAACCCACAAAGTCCATAAATATGAATGACGATGAGGATTGCAGCAGCAGCAGACTGAGTTGCCTGCCTGACTCCTTGGCCGAAAGGATTTGCCGGCCAGAACGGGCAAAAAAACAAAAACAAAAAAAAGGAACTGCACAGAAAAAACAAAAAGAAGAAGACAAAAACTGAAGAAGGAAACGCAAATAAATGAATTGCACTTTTTCTTTGGCAAATTTTCTTGTGCTTTGCTTTCTCCGCTGGCGTTTCAATGAACTGCAAAACTCAATGGCTGCTGGGCCTGGACGCAAATAAAAGCATTGCAAAACTTTGCATATTGTGTTTATTCTATGCCCACAGATACGGCAAGCAGGTATAAAAAAACGAGATAGCCCAAGTCAAGCTGGGCCTGCCTTTTAATTAAGCAGGCACAAGTCGCTGGTCCATTATGCTTAGATAATGGCAAGGCCGCTGCTTGGATGGATGGAGGGCAAGTTGAATGCGAATGCGAATGCAAATTATGCGGCGAATTGTGTGCTCATTAATTAAAATTGAACCAAATTGACAGCGCCAGAAGCAGCTGCTGCTGCTGCTGCATTTAGGCAGGCGGGCAAACTCTCCGCAGGAGAAGAAGTCGACTCGCCAGAAGCTGGAGCACCATCAAAGAGCACATCATTACGATGACGATGATGGCCAGCTGCCCAGCTCCGGCTGAGGCTGAGGCTGTCGCGAAGCCACGCCCCTTGACGCCCACGCAAGTTCTCAATGTCCACGCCAGTGCACTTTGAGGTGAACACTCAAAAGTTTGCCTACGCGCCATAGAAGGGGTTAGGCTAAAAGAAAACCAAGTAAAAAGTATATACATATATACATAAATATATTACTTTTAGGCTAGGATGTTGGGGATTTCGCTGCTTGTGTCTCGTCTGCTGGTCTGAGGCAAAATGCAAATCTTGCAGATTTTTAATTTCTTTTCAACGAAAAATTTTATTTTATTTTCTGTTTGCATTTCTTGTTGTTCGCTATGCCAAAACGGCCAGGAGCAAGCCAACCCTTTTTTCATATTTACCAGCTCTCTTCAGCGGGCTCATGATGATAACGATGATAATGATGATGATGATGACGCTGCTGCTAAGCTTTATTATTATGTATTATAGATTCATTTTATGCACTTTTAATTTCTTTTGTCTCGAGCATCGGCCTCAATCTTTGACTAGAGAGGAGCGCGTGACACGCGAAAAGCACGCTCACACTACAAATTAATCGTGTTTCACTTAATTTATTTTTTAAATATTTGTCTATTAACTGTTCTACATAGAAAATTAAGTTTAAATTATAAAACAGTTACAAAGTATAACTAATATTTTAAATATAAAGTTAAAGTTACGTTAATTGCAAATATTTGTTCATATACAATCACGAATTTTAATATAATAGGTTTGTGAGAGCAAAATAGGAAAGAGGCTTCGAGTTGTAAGCCAAAAAGTATCAAAGTTTCGGCTTCAATAACATAGCCAAATAAGGTTACAGATTTAAATTAACATGTTTTATTTATACGCATTATACAATACAATAATTATACCGCCTAGGAAAACAAACATTTAATAATTATCCCTATAAGACAGATTTTGAATACATAAATCATACATACATACATTTATTATATGTTTTATATTTAAAACAATATTTGTTTTCTTTCTAAAAATGGTATAAATGTATTTTTATTGGACAAAACAAAAAAGGTATATACACATTTTAATTTTTATCGATTTGAGTTTGCACTTGGATTTTTTTGTATTATTAAAACTCACGAGACCATCGGCAGTCAGGACTCTTGAGAGAGAATCGCAGCCAAATCCTTGTCGCTATATATGTAGAAGAAATGCGTTTTTGCTTGCCCCTGCTGCTGATTTTTGTTAAATTAAAAACCCGCTCGCTGCGAATCCCAGCCTCAAGTGGGTTGCAGCCAGAGCCACAGCCCGAATGTCCTTGGCAGGCAGGCAGGCAGGCAGGCAGGCAGCCACCCTTCTGGCGGGCTGCTCCTGGTGGGTGTGGGTTGTCTTCTGGCCGTTGCATTGCCACAAGTTGTTGCTTGAGCTGTTCGTGCAATATTTGTAAGACTTGTTATTCGCTTTTTCTTGGCCGGTCGCATTTTTTCGGGGTGTTTACGCGCACCACTTTGGGGTTGCATTGTGTCTACATTTAGGCGCATATACAGCGTAATGAATTGCGCCCGGGGCTGGCGGCAATGAACTTGCATTACGAGCGGCCCACACCCGCAGCCAAAAGGATATCGCGAGCACAACACGGCACCTAAGGTTGCCGACCGACTTTAAAGCGAACCCTTTGTCATGCTTTGCTTGCCAGCAAGGCATTGGCAATATGTTTTCTCACAAGGACCTCGGCCAGCTGGCAACCTGCCGCCCGAAATGCCCTACAAAAATACCCAAATCATGTAAAGCTATTTGCGTGCTGGGCCATAGCGCACCTTGGACGACATGGAAAGCGCCTCGAAGCATAACCAATGCCAGCGACTAACCACCCATAATAACTTAACAGTGAGTCTGAGAAAGGAAGTAGTTTCCCATTTGCATGCAGCGACTTGGACTCGAGATAACTCGCTGGCCAGCGAGGGTGCACTTTTCACACGGTGCACTATGAGCAGCCCCTAGAGTGCGGGGTAGAGTTCGGGGGGGCAAGCCAAAGGGTCGGCAATCATTTTTAATAATTTCCTTTGTTTAAATGGTTTTTCCTTTTACTTGATCGCAACAATTGCGCGTGCATACAAATTCCCACCAAGTGACCAGAGTCCACAATTGAAGTGTTAGATGCAAAGATACAATTGCCAGCAAGTGGTCAGTTGCAGATACAAGATAACCTGATTGCACTAATTTGAATGCAGCAGCAGCAACAACAACAACAACAACAACAACAGCAGCAGCATTAACAGCAGCCTCAACATAAACAGTTCCCATTCCCACTGCTATTCAGAGCGACAAGTGGCAACTGCTTGCGAAGTGGGGGCGACACCCAAACACCCAAAGTTGCTCCAGCCACCATGCTAATGCTGAAGAAAGAAATACTATCTGTTCTATAAGCAGGCCATTCGATGCCCTTACTTAGCTGCTGGCAATATAAAAGTATTCAAACAAAACTGGGAAATTTTTAAATATTATTATAAATTTGCTTGGTTTTGTTATTTCTTGAATATATTTGCTAATACAATTTGTTCAGGGTGTTGAGGTTTAGAGTCGAAACTATAATACACTTTTCGAAGAAATACTTCATTAACTTTGTGCAGAAGTTTGTAAAAGTTACCTGCAGTACGGTTAGATCTAGCCATGTCCGTCTGTCTGTCTGTCTGTATGTATGGTATGTAGTCCCTCAGTTTTTGAGCTATCGCGATGAAACTTTCCACAGAGACTTATTATTCAAGGGGACAGCACATTGGTCGGAAACAGCCGGATCGGACCACTATATCTCATAGCTGCCATACAACTCGAAGTCGGTTTTGGCCATATAGGCCATGTTTTTAAAGCTATCGCGAGGATACATTTAGTAGTGTACAGCAACTCATGTTCTATCGTCCCGATTAATTGTGGTATCTAGAATCTATAATATTGATATTATATATATCATTTGCTTAATCCAAATGTTCTTTAATACAAGCTGCATGATAAAGTAATCAGATTGCCTGCACTTAGGGTATTGTAAGTAGTAAAAGTCTAGTTCCGCATGGGACAATTGCTGGTTCCTTCTTCGGCAGCAGCAGCTGCTGCTCTTGCTGTTGGAACCGACAGACAGACAGATGGACAGATAGACGGACGGACGCACAGATCCGAGCTGAGCTCAACTGCTCTGCTAGGGGTTACTTCAATCAATTTCTGACAAGAAGTGTTAAATCTGCACAGTGGCACACAGTTTAGCTGCAATTGTGAGTCGCTGCAGCGGCTGCTGTTTTATTAGAATATCCGGCAGCTTAGAGGCAGACAGTAGACAGCATGTCTGCAAATGGTTGCGACCGCGCTCTACATTGTCATAATTCATAAATCAACTAATTCTGAAGTCGTTGTGCTGCTGGCAGAAGTACTAAAACAACAAATAGCTCTGAAGGCACCACTTAATTGACACCACCGATGGACGAAAATCGGCAGTCAAGTTGGGAGAAATCAGAATGAGCGCTAAGCGCAAAGTTCACTCAACTCGAAAAGGTTCTCAGGCGGCAGCTAAAGGGGTTTCAAGTTGCCTTAATGAACCGCAACCAGCAGCAGCAGCAGCAGCAGCAGTCGAAAACAAAAGGTCAAGTCTAAGAAGAAGCGAAAGACAAAGACAAAGTCAAGTTAAGTAGCGCTAAGTAAACTTCAACAAAGCCTAGGATCGACCCAAAGCAAACAATGAAGCTGCCCAAAGGAAGCGTCACGGCGGTTGCTCGCACTTCCTGCGACGAAGAAGAAGAAGAAGCAGCAGCAGCAGCAGCACCTGAAGTCAAAGTCAGGGTTTCAATTACGCACACAAGATTTCCAACTTCAGAGAAGCTGATGATGATGATGATAATGTAATTGAGCGTGAAGCGTTGCAATGCCTTGACACCTAGTGACAATTGGGATATGGGGATGACCTGTCGATCGCAACTGGACACTGCGACACAAACGCCCGTAAAACAAGTAAGAGTGCTCTAGACGGGAGTGCCCGACTAGGAGATACCCTGAACCCAGCTCTTACATCCATTCAAACTTGCCTATCAATGCACATCCATACAAAGACACACATACTGCAAGCAGTGCAAGCAGTATAAGCAGACTAACTTCTTCGCAAGACCCCATACTATGGAAAGGTAAATCTTAAATAACTTTTTTGGCTAGTGCCCGATCATTGTGAAATTTTCAGAACATAACATTGGCTATAAAATGGGTCATCAAACCAAATTGCAAGGTCATACCTTAAAAAATGAGCGTTTTTTTCACTTTTGCGTGTACGGATCCAAAATGTGAAATATTTGCTCGATGTGTATGCTATTCGAGACTATACATACCAAATTTGGTGATGCTAGCTCTTAAAACTGTCAAGTTATGGCCAAAAAACACTGGTCTGAAATCGAAATTGATCGATAACTTTTGAACGGGACGAGTTATCGATAAAATGTACTCTACTGTACTTGTACTGTCCCGGGACTACGAGAACTTATATTCTAAATATGAAGTCTCTAGCTCTTGTAGTCTCTGATATCTACCTGTTCATACAGACAGACGGACATGGCTAAATCGACTCGGCTGTTGATACTGATCAATAATATATCAACTTTATATGGTCGGAGATGCCTTCTTATGCCTGTTACATACTTTTGCACAAAACCATTATACCCTTTTAAACCATTTTTAATGGGTTCAGGGTATACAAATAGCTAATGAACATTAATGTTGTATGTATTGTGTAATGTCGCGACTTTAATGTAAAGTGCAATGAAGCAATGCAAGGGCAAAGGGCAAAGTGCAAAGGGGCAACAGCACCGGATGCACTCATCAAGTGCAGCGCAACTGAAACTCGTTCGCCATATGAGTTATGATGCCAGCTGACGAGCTGTCAGACTGTCTACTCTCAGACTGTCCACTGTCCATTGTCCTCTGACTAAGTCAGCCAGCAAAGTGATTGTCGTTAAACTTAATTCACTGAGAAATCTGCCCTCATATTGCCAATGAGCACGTGTTAAACTGTCCCCCAAAACTGTCCACTGCTCGAGAATGCAAAAGCATTTTTCCACCAAATTTAATTTCATTAATGTGCGCTCGGAGATTTTCTCCATTTCATTTTCTTTTTTTTTTTTGTTGAGCTGCTCTTCAAAGTTCTTGAAATGTCAATGCATTCGCGAAACTCTTCGCTATTCGCAGTACTCTCATCAACGTCGGGGCGGGCAACTAAATTATCATAATGACTCCGACTGGGCGACTTTGCTCGTTCAACAACTTGAGTTATGCAGGCAGCCCAGTCCACTCTGGCCACAAGTTGCCACTGCGATTATATTTACAACGTGGAGCGTCCTTGGTGCCGTTCCCTACCAGCTGACAGTTTTTCTTTTTAATGAAAATGTCACTTATAGCCGCCGAGAGTTTTTCAAGCCGCAGGGCGAGTGCAAGTTTTGTTAATGTCCTGCCGAGTTGCCGAGTTGCCGAGTTGTTGGCTGCCTGGACACTCGACTGAAATGCCATTGATTTTCTGCAACAGCGCTGACCAGGACTGACCAGGACTGACCAGGAGGCTTCCTCCTTTTGTCAAGCAGCTCTTACAATACTAATGCAGCGCACATAACGAAGCAGCCTGCCCCACTCGGAGAGAGAGAGATTTAAATGCTTTGCTTATTGGCAAACTTTAAGCCAAGAATTCAATGCTCCGATGCATAAATCAACAATCGCCCAACTATACAAATTGCCCAGCTGTCTCTCTCCCAGTGTCTCCCATTGTTTGGCCAAGAAAGCACTTTCATTAAACGCAATAACACAGGACACAGGACCAAGAGCAGCCAAAACTGAAACAATGCCAATTGAATTGTATGCTTTACTAGATTTGATGGCGACTTTTTGACTCAGCCAAAACTTAATTTGTTGTGAAAACAGAATCTTTGTGCCTGCCTGCTGTCAATTGAATTTCATTCTCATGTTCCATGTTAAAAACTTGCCCAATACTTTAGCTGCAAGCTGTCCGCACTTGAATTGAATTGAATTAAATGCAATCAATTTGTTTATACGCAGTTACATTTAAATAAATTTACATTTCGTACTCAGCAACACACAAAGCCCCACAATTGAACATTGAGCCCTTTGGGCCCCACTCCTCTCCAATTCCAATGATGAGTCAACGCTTTTTGCAGCATTTGCCGCCTGTTGATGGCCTTAGTCATTGCATTCGACTTAATGACACCAAAGTGTGATATATACATATATATATATATATATATATACATATGTGTCGCCTCCGAAATGGAGCCCAGACCCCAGCGAGGCTCCTTTGCCAGGACATGCAATTGCATTGCCTTTGGCCTTTTTACGCAAATTGAACACTTTCGCATTTGCTAGAAAAATAATAGAACCGATTTGTGCCAAGCGATAGGGCCAAATGTAAGAGTGGCCTTCTGTTTCTCTGCAACCTCTAATTATTTCAAGGCATGACATGAACTCACTTATCTGCCACGGATATACATATATATATATAGATATTAATGCCTGCGCACTCATATGAAATTGAAACTTCAAATATTTGCTGTGGGCGAGAGCCCAAGGACTTGGCTGTTTACCCCACACCCACCTACCTGTCCAGACATTCGTTGTCCGTCCGTCCGTCCGTCCAGTTGTAGGTAATTTCCTTAATAACCAGCCAGCGCAGCCTATCACATTAACATATCTCACATTTGTCACAGAAATAAGTCAAACCCATACCCAGCCAATGCCCCATGGGCTGCTTACGCAACCAGCTGTACTCCCAGTTGTTAGTTGTGGGTTGGAGGCGTTTTGTTAAGGAAAATGGGCAAGGAAATGTTTATGCATATTAAACGTCGCTCATATGCGTTCGTAATTACACTAAATGAACATATTACGGCCACCACACACGGAAATTGAATTATTAAGGTGCCTCGCACTTGACTTGACTTGGACTAACAAATGGAGTGGAATGGAATGGAATTGCGTGCCCCACTTGCATGCAAGGAATTGGATTCCTTACCATAAGCTCAACACGCTTACACCTTGGCGATGTCATCACAAGTTTCTAAAGACATGCATATGTTCCAAACTAATATGCACGCTAGTTATATTCGTTTTGACAATTTTTCGTCATCCAATTGTTTAATGTGCTTAGAAAACTTGCTTAACACAATCTCACAGGGAAATCTTGGCTGAAAACAATTGAAAAGCAAAATGTAAGAAAATGTTATGAAAATTCTTGGATCATTTTTAACAGTTATATTAAAAGCAAATACTAAAATTCAATTTTCAGGTCTTTTGACTTTTTTGTATACCCGGAACCCATTAAAAATGGGTAAAAAGGGAAAATAGAAGCTGTGCAAAAGTATGTAAGGAATCATCTCCGACCATTTAAAGTATATATATATATATTCTTGATCAGTATCAACAGCCGTGTCTGTATGAACAGGCAGTTTTCGGGACTATAAGAACTAGAGACATAATAATATAATAAGTTCTCGTTGCTTCATTTTATCGATAACTCGCCACGTTCCAAAGTGATCGATAAATATATATTTCACAGCAGAGTTTTGTTTTGGCCAAAACTTGAAAGGCTTAAGTGCTATTTACACATGTAACAAATATTTCACTCTTCGTATACCACCCCAAAGAAAGAGGTATCGTCAATCTTATGTCCTACATATATCGCAAAGATCGGACAATAAACACTGAATTTGTTTAAGATACAACTTTCCATAGTTTGGGGCTCAGTGAAGAAGGAAGCTAATTTCTAAGTCTGATTGTACTGCAATGTGTTTGTGTTTCTGTATGTATAAGTAGGTATGAATGTATAAGGACTGGGTTCAGGGTATTCAGGTATTACCTAATCGGGCACTTCTGACTAGAGTACTCTTACTTGTTTTAACTGTTTCCAGTTTCTGTGTACAAGTTCATTAAATATATATATAAATAAGTGTAAATACAACGTTATGGAAAGTTTGTCTGCCTTAGAAGTTTTATATGCACTAATAGCTTTTCCTGCAAGCTTTCACATTATTTCATTTTGTTATCTCATTTGCATTTAGTTTTAAATCAATTGCAATTCCATCATTTCATACTGAAGAAGTACTATTGCTTAGAATGTGAACTCAAATTTGTCAGCTAAATAGTTTTCATTCACTTATTGTATCTAACAATAGTTTGATGATATTCTAAGATCTTTATTGGCTATTTGAATGTATAAATACTTTAAATATTGAATTGTATATGTAAGTTAAGAAATGCATTATTCTTTATGGCTCTTACTCATTACCTTACGTTTAAGTGAAGTACTTAGTACTCATACACATAATAACCTCGGCCAGTTTTTAAAAATGTCGCTAAGAAAAAAGACGTTACAAAAGGCATATTTTGAAAAGGTGGCGATAAGTTGCAGGCAGACTTGGGCCAATCTATGGTGGTGGTGTGTGCCTTACAGTTCCATTGAGTGCGCCTCGCAATGGGTTGGTTTTCCTTTACGCTTCGTGCTTATGGATGGTATGGATACAGCACGTGGCGAAGGAAGGTAACGGCTGAAAGTCGAAGTCGACAACGACAACAACAACAACGACGACAACAACAACGACTACGACAACGACAGTTGTTTTCCCAGAGCGTCTTGAAGACGCTTGCCAAGTGGGGTGACTTACTTACTGAAGCGGCATCTGGCAGCTGGCCGAGGTAGGGTGTAGCGTAGGGTAGGGCTACCTTTGATTGTCAGTTAATTGAGGGTAGCTGCCACGCACCAAAGCGGATGTAAGCAAATCACTGAGTCAGTCTCGTCCGACTGTACCTAGTTTGCCATATGAAATATGAGTGCAAAAGCTGCAAGGCAGCAGGTACGAGTTGAAAGGTGGGCGGTAGGGATGGGAGCTGGAGTGCTTCTCTATCATTTGGTGTGCGCTTGAAATTGGCTTCGTGCCGCTTATCGCGATCAATAAATAATAAATGAGCAGAAAAAAACAACACAACAACAACAGCGAGCGAACGAGTGAGCTGCACACGACAACAGTAGAAAATAAAAAGTATCTGGCAGATACATTTGAGTAATTTGCGTCGTTAGCATTAGACAGAGAGGCAAATAATAATAATAAAAGAAAGTACGCTTGATTACAATGAACATGTTTTTAATGCCACACACATGCAAACGCACACACACACACACACACACACACACACTTGCGCAGGCAGGCGGGCAGGCAGAGAAAGATATCTGCATAGATAGCAGCGCCAAAGGCAGCAACTATTGCCCGTAGACTGTCATATAGCCATAGAGCTGAGCACTCAAACACACGTTAGGTGTGCATTTTTTTTCATTTTTGTTGATATTAAAAGCGCGATAAGCAACAGAGACACGAACGAAAGCAGACAGCCGGCCGGACAGTGACGGACATCAGGTAATAGGTAATAGACAAAAGCCTCGCCGCGGCGCCTGCCGCTATGCAACAAAAACACATTCAGGCAAGAAGCAGCGCCAAAGTCAGAACGCTGCCCGACTTTGCGGCCCCTTGCAAACAGCAACAACAACAGCAACAGCAACAACAACACAATGCCAAACAACTTGGCCACATATGGCCATTTTTACAGGCGCACAGCATTGCGTGTGTGAGTCAGTCAGTCAGTGTGTGTGTGTGCGTGTGTGTGTGTGTGTGTGTGTGCGGCAGCTATCTAATCAAGCACTGAAAGACAATAAAAGCCAACAACACACAGCCACAACAAACAGCGACCACAAAAAGTGCTCATGTCTAAAACAAAAACGGCAACAGCAAAACAGCAACTAGAAAAAAACCTCGTAGATATTGATACTCGTATGCAGGAGCTATATAGGGGTGGGGGAGGGGGACAGGGGGTACAGGGGGTACAGGGGGGGGCAGGTGGGGTGAGGAAAAGACTGGAGCCAGCAACTTTACGCTGGCTAAGTGCAATGGCTACACAGACAGAAATCACTTTTCAAACATTGAAAATATCGAATCTATTCTATTTTTGATTATATATTCGCAGAAAAGATGTAAAAGTATTTTGGGTTCTATTTAATATTATTCATCTTTGTTTTCAAACATTGTTGTCTAATGGTTATCTAGAATTAAGAACTACGAAACATATCTAGATAATTTGGATTGTATTCAATATAATCTGATCAAAATTCTACAAAAAATTGTGTATTTTGTGTTATATTTTCTAAAATTATTCTTTGATATCAAACATAACACATATCTAAAGGTATTCTAGAATTACAAACTACGAGCTAGATATATATCATTATGATTGTAATAACTAAAATCAGATAAAAATTCTAAGAAATTTAAGTATTTGCTCAGCGTATTTTATTTCAAATTTTTAAAGAAATTAATAAAATATTTCAAAAAATATAATTTTTAACCAAATCGAAGAATAAAATTTTATAAAAATTTTTAGTTCAATTGAGATAGTTTTTAATGCAATATTTTATGCCTACTCTTTATTTGAATACATTTTGAATTATTTAAATATTATTTTATATGTGCTTTATTATGGCTAATTGCATTTTCGACAAACTTTTTAGCTATTGATTTTCTCGCAGTGCATACAGCTAGCTACAATTGCTGGTGTTGCTCCACTTGAGAGCAGTTGGAAGTTATTGATATCTATAAAACAGCCATATGGCGACTAAATCGGTATCGCAGCTATAAAAGTATTTTCATGTAGGCAACACTATCTAAATATATATATATATATATATATCTATATATCTTATCTGTCTATCAATGAGCTTAGCTGCAAGTCAAGAAAGACAGCAAAAAGGCCAGTTGAAATATATATAGCACAGACAAATAGCTTGATTAGCAGATGCACAAACAGGATATTACCGTATCTAGTTACCCAGAGCAGTGTCCTGCAGGACACGTTGTTCTGTCATACTCGTAATAGTTGCATTTTATAGCAATTCCCATTCACAGACGCAACCTTTTGCCCAATTTTGCTACAAACTTTTCGCATAAACATTAAAATCTTTGCCGCTGTCTTCACACACACACACGCACACACAGTCACATACACAAAGTCGACCCGACCATAAAGGACATTTTCTTTTAGCATAATTCTCGCTTGAATTGTGCCCACAAAGTTGCGTTTGCCAATTCTCCTGGAAACAACTGCCAGAAAAGTTTTGCCCGCATTACGAATATATAATTCTAATGTGCAGGATTAGCAATTGCAGACTGTTGCAGCCTTTGGGGCGGGTTGGGGATTGGCTGCTGCTGTTGTTGTTGTTGTTGTGTAATTGCAAGAAAAACAAGTTGAAAGGTGTTTTTCGAAACTTTGTGATGATCGGCAACTGCCGCAACGCAACCCAACGAATGTCAGAAGACAAAACTTAACCGAATTTCATTCAGGTAATGCAACGAAATCGGAATACATGCGCTCTCGCTCTGCTTCCATCGCTCTATCTCTGTTTCGCTCTGTGTGTGTGTAGATGTCAACCACCACCGGGCAGAAGGCAAAACGCCCCTTTGGGCTGCCTAGCCGCTTCCTTCTCGATCGTCAGCTTGTGGGCAACGCGCATTGAGGCATATAGTAGTAGAACCCGAGAGCAAGTCGGAGCCCGAGCTGGAGTCCCACTTTGTGTCGTCCAGGTGTGCACTGGGCTCGTGGCTGCAAGTTGTGGCACGTACTTTTCTTCTTGTTGCCTGTCATGCGATCACGATTGCGATCATCAGAGCTACATATATGTACATATAGGGGTCGCCTGCGCAGTCTCTGAGGGTTGAGATGACGCTCTCTCTCGCTTTCGCTCTCTGAAATGCTTGCTGTGATTTGCTGCGAGTGTATGTTGATCGTTTTTAGCAGCTAGTAAACTGTATCTAACATCGAAAAACAGGTCGCAAATCGTCGTAATGGCTAATTGCATTTGTGTCATCTATTTTTGAGGCCATCAAATGCCATAAACCTTTTAACGGATTGCAAAGTCACTTGAGCGTAACGCAATTGTGCCCAAGTGTCGCCAGCTAGCCGGCCACTTGGCCAGTTGGCTAGTCAGCTAGTCAGCTAGCCAGCTAGCCAGCCGGCCCAAAGTTGAGCTAAAGCATATTTTAATGATGACACCCGGCTAAAATAACAACAACAGCAAGCAGAGGTGTGGAAGGAAGAAGAACACATGGCCGTGCCACACTTTTTGTGTATTTGTAGGCAGCAGGCAGCAGGCAGTCCGCAGTCGGCAGCAACTGCGATACAGGGTACATTACCGTGTGCCGCGATCTGTGAAGGCACATTCCAAAGCACACTTTGAGATACATTCGCCCTGTGCATAACACACACACACACACACACACATACAAATGACTGCGTGTGTGTGTGCATGCAAAGCATAACCCGAGTTTAGATAGAAACAGTAAATCGAATATGTATGCCGATAACACTAATGTTATGTATATTTAAGCATTACTACACCAATTTTGAAGTCTAGTAATTTTTGTCCATTATTTTTATTTTTATTATTAAAACACAATTAATTTGCTGTGATTTATTTATCTATTATTTTAGAGCAAATGGTATTATTGCACATTTAATTATTTTGATATAATTTTAGATATAAAACTTTATTTACAATTAGGAATTTTTGCAAAATTGAAGCAGTCTGGTTTTTTTTATAATTTTTAATTTTATTATTAAAACAATATAATTTTCACTGATAATTTATTCAATTTAAATCAAATGGTATTATTGCACATTTAATTATTTTGATATAATTGAAGCAGGTTCGAATTTGCATCAATTATTTTCATAATTTGACACACAAACCGAAATGAACACTAATTGTATGCTTTATTTACTACTTTTACTATCTACGCTAACTGATTATAACTTAAAAGGAAACACAAATAAGTGCACACTCTTTTGCCGTCTTGCAAGAAAAACCCACTGAAAACCCATTCATACACATATCCTGCGACCGGGTGCCTTTAGAATGGTGCTAAGGTCGTAATTATCGCCTGCTGTTCTGTTCTTGTATCTATGTAGGTGGGAAGTTCATAGTGATCCTCAAGGCGCGTTATCTAAACTAGGCAATGGGCCATATGCTACTTTAAGGTTGCACTCCGAGGGTTGAAGACAAACCGAAACGGTTGCTCTAGGTGCATTGAACTTATCCAATTTCTTGAGATAGTTGATTGTGCTTGAACAATTGCATTCTTGTTAACCAATATTCATATCGTTCTCTTTTTTTTCTCCGTTTCTTGCAGGAGGATCTATGATGAACGACGGAGAAAAATAACGCTTTGTTTGTGGTAAATTTTTAGCTGAAATATGAAATGCAACGGCATTTCTGCTGCTCCTAACCCAAGCCCAAGTTTGATCCTCGATAAACACACACACATACACATATATGTTTATACTTATATATATATATAGGGGTGGCTCTTGCCGTTCGCCTTGCAAGCTGCACGCTTGCCAAGTACAGTCCTTTCAAGGGACCCAGGACACAGCAAGGAACAGGACACACATAGGGGTGGGGTGGACGTAGTTTCTGTTGACATTGACTTGGGCAACGGGCGGGTTGCTCAGCTCGGCTCAAGAACTGCATTCCAATGCAATTAGATGGCAAATGCGACTTTGTTGTCATGGCAATGCTTTAAAACGACGCCTCCCGTAGGGGAGGATTCGGTTCTTGGAAAAGTGCATATGGCATTTATGACAATGCAAGAACGAAATCCGCTTTCTCCAACTACAGCTGTATGATGAGTTCTCAGTTTATAGGCAGACAGACAAACAAACTCGAACTTAATTGTAAAATTCATTTTTTTAAGAGCTTGACAAGCTCTATAAATATTGTAACTAACTTTTAACTTAACTTATTAGTATAAACACAATAGTAACTAATTCATATTATATCATATTTTTAAAAAAATCTGACTTTACTGTTTGTAATTTAAAGCTATTTTAAGTTAAGAATGAAACTAATTGGAAGAAAAAAAGAAAAAAAATACATTTAAATGATAGAAAAACATATCTTTAGATTTTTATTTAAATTATCCTAAATTAAGACAGTTATGAACAATTCACTGAATAAACTTGAACAATAAACATGCAGAAAACAATAGAAACTTGGAAAATTCCAAGAGAAAACTTTAGAAAATGTATTTCCGCCAAATATGGTATATTCTAACTATAGAAAACGAAGTTAAAATACTTATATATAACCCTGGACAGTTGAGCGTGTATGAGATATTGGCTCAGAGTATTAGTAATAGCAGAAACCACTCATAGATACAAAAGCCGAGACTAGAAACGCCCCTCAATCAATGTGAATATGAGTTTGACGCATTGTACTACTATACTGACAGAAAGTTTCCCAGTTTCAGTTTCAGTTTCAGTTCCAGTTCCAAAGTTCTCTTATTGATTATTTCGAGTGCTTACGCATTCGGTCCGCTGGGCATATGCAAAAGTATCTGTGTATCTGTATCTACACACAAGTATCTGTAGCTATACCGAAAGTAAGTCAAACTTGCTTATCAGCCAAATATAACACACATGTTATCTCTATTTATTGTTCACGTTCATGTGGTATATGAAATTTCAATGGCTGGAGAGGAGAGCAAAGGGACGGAGCACATAGTAGACACAAAAAGAAGTTGCCAGCTAAATAAGCTCAAGTGGAGAAATTAGATAAAAACCTGTCGCATTGTAAAGGGTTGGCTTTAGCTGAATTAAGGACTAAGCAGCAGCACACACACACATAGACATACACAGCTTCCAACTCCTTCCCTCTGCGCAGACAGATGAGCAAGGGCAAAGGTCAGGCGGACAGAGTCAACCCCCAGCAGTAACCGAGCACCAACCAATCAAGTGGCCACCCAAACCAAAAGCTTCTGGCGCGCCACTTTTACTTTCCATTTAAACACCATCCACCCACCCTCCTCCTGCACCACCCCCTTCCTCCGCAATCCCCACGTGCTAACCACCCCCAAGCATCCCCTTTTCGCTTTTCGCAATTAAATTGCTCGTTTATGTAAAATATTTCGGTATTTGTATTTAGCAAAGTTTTGTGACTTCATCTTCTATATTCACAGAAACACTTTTTGAGCGCAAGCAAGGATTATTCAAGACAACAACCAAGAGTAAAGCAAAAACAAAAACGAAATATAAAAACCCAAAAAGAAAAAAAAATCTAAACAAAACCAAAACCAAAATATAACGAAAACGAACAAATTTCAACGCAAGTTCTCGACAAAGGCAGAAGAAAAACACTTTTAGAGAATTATATATCAAAGCAAAAACCTAACGACAAGCAAAATAATTAAAAAGACAAAAAAGAAAAGAATTAAACGAAGACTTAAAACACAAGAAGAGAAAAACAAATCAAAACAAATTTAAATAACATTAAATGCAAAGGACATTCGCATGTGTGTGGTGGTGGAAAAAAAATTCAAAACAAAATTCACAATTAGAAAACGCAGAAAAAAACGTAGAAAACGTAGACGCAAAATCAGCAGCAACAGCAACAACAGCAGCAACAACAACAACAACAGCAACTGCAACAAACTGTCACAAACAACGCGAACAATTTTGAATTGTAACATTTCGACAAACAAGTTGAGAGAAAGCAAAATTTCAACGTTTGGCGCAACTAAACGAAGACAGCGAAAGCGAGAGAGAGAAAGCGAAAGAGGGAGGAAGAGAGCAAGCATACCCCAAGGATAAGTAAGCAGAAGAATCCAGACCTAGGGCCAGCTATTAAGTTTTGAAGCATAGCAGCAACACACACACATCGACAACTCGGACCTACAAAGAAAAAAAGAAAAGAAGAAGGAACTAACAACCAGCTAAAGGATAAAGATTTCAGGTTACTGATTACAGATCGGGACAGCCGAAGAGACTTTAGCTTGAAATCACGCATACGCCGCCTGAGCGCAGCAGCGGCGAATACAAAATACTCAAAAAAGTGCCCAAATCGAAGGGGGAGCAGGAGAACGCGACAAGCGACAAGCGACAACGCCGACAACATCGTCGACAGCCAATCGGAAGCCAAGGCGAAGTGAACGCTGCTCTCGCTTAATCGCAAGCAGGAGAAGTGGCCTGCATGTGTGTGCCTGACGCTGCGAGAGCGCAACCGAAAGTGCAAGAGAGCAACGCGACAAAGGCGAAGGCAAAGGCAAAGGCAAGGGCGAAGGCAGCGGCGAAGGCAGCGGAGAGGCAACGTGGAGAGGCGAGCGCGCGCTGCTGCTGCTGTTTGGCATCATCTTATGATGTCATCAGAGGAGTACGACGCGGACTGTTTTGGTTTGTACAGCGATGAGAACGATGTGCTGCTGAAGGCAACAACACTAGCCACAACAACATCGCTGATAGAGGCAGAGTCTAAGCAGCAACCCCCACAACAACAACAGCAGGCAAAGAGCGTCGTTACGATTGCGCTGCCACCACCGCAGCCGCTGCAGGCAAGCAACGTGAACGGCAACGGCAACGGAAACGGCAACGGTAACGGTAACGGCCATACAACACCAACACAGATAAACGGCAGTGACGACACGGCGAATTGCGGCGAAATCGTTAGCGTTAGCGAAGCGGAGAAGCATTGCAAGGGCAGAGGCAGCAGCGACTCGGACGACGACGACGACGACGACGACAACAACGACGACGAGGGCGACTCCGACTCGGACGACGTCGTCGTAATCGAAGCAGGCGACAGCAGCAAGGCGACGACAACAACAACGACAGCGACGACGACGACGTCGGCAGCAGCAGCAGCAGCAGCAGCGCCAACAGCCAACAGTAACTGCCGCAGCCGCAGTCGCAGTCGTAGTCGTAGTAGTCGCCGTAACGCACACAATCGGCAAATCAGTCAGTCAACGGCCGTCGGCAAGACAACAACGTGCGCGGCTAAAAAACCAGCGACAACAACAGCGCTAGCAGCAGCAACCAAAGTTGCCAGCAACAGCACGAACTTAGTGAGAAATCGTCGCACGCGCACGCGATCCTTGAGCAAAGACTTGAGCAACAATATCAGTCACAGTAATTTGAATAGTAACAGTAACAGTAACGTTAACGTTAACGGTAACGGTAACGGCAACGGTAACAATAATAGCAACAGTGTTAGTAATAGTGTTAACAATAACGGCTGCAGCAACGGCGGCGCAACGGCTACCGCTGCCTTCATGAGTAGCGCTGCTGCGGCTGCTGCGGGTGCCGCTGGTAGTGCACTCTACACTAACAACAACAACAATACCAACACTAGCAACTCAATTTTGAGCCCCACAACAATTGCGACAACAGCAGCAGCAGCAGCAGCAGCAACAGCAACAACAACAGCAACCGCACTATCCGGCTGCAGTTCGCCGGGCTCGGTGAATTCCGCCTCGTCGCTGCTCACAGCTGCCTTTGGCAATCTCTTTGGCGGCTCCTCGGCGAAAATGTTAAACGAGCTGTTCGGACGGCAAATGAAGCAGGCGCAGGATGCGACCAGTGGCCTGCCACAGAGTCTGGACAATGCGATGCTAGCGGCAGCCATGGAGACGGCCACAAGTGCCGAGCTCTTGAGTGCTGCTGGCCTCGTCGGCAGCCTCAACAGCAACAGCAACAGCAAATTGCTCAATAATAACAACAACAACAATAACAATACGCCGCTCAGCAATGGCAACAATATTATCGCCTCCATATCGCCAGGATCGGTGCACTCCTCGACGCCCAAACGCGGCAGCAGTCGTCGTGTGTCCAATTCCAGTGATCGCTCACTGGATGGCAACTTGGTAACGATAGCAGCAGCAGCAGCAACATCCGATGTTGCTGGTGGCTCACCGCCAAGAGCGGCTTCGGTGAGCTCGTTGAATGGCGGCGCCAGCAACACCAACGAGCAACAGCAGCAACATCAGTTGCAACATGATTTGGTAGCACATCACATGCTGCGCAATATACTGCAGGGCAAAAAGGAGCTGATGCAGCTGGATCAGGAGCTGCGCACAGCCATGCAACAGCAACAGCAGCAGCAACAACAGCAGCAGCAACAACAGCAGCAGCAGCAACACCATGAGAAACAGCAGCAAGAGCTGCACTCGAAGCTCAACAACAATACGACGACGAACAACAACAACAATGTTGTCACTGAGAGCATCAATTTGATTGAGGACAGCGAATTGGCCGATGTTAAGATCAAAAGTGAGCCCGAACTAATGATGGCAGCAACACAAGCGCCGCACTCGCCGCACGGTGGCAGCAGTCACAGTCACAGCAGCAGCAGCAGGAGCAGCAACAGCAATATCCACAGCAACAGCAACAACAGTCGCCACAGCAGCAGCAACAGCATTGCCAGCAATGGCAGTCGGCGACGCAAGTCCTCCGACTCGCTGGACGAGCAGCGCACATCTCCCGTAGCAGTAGCAGTCGCAGCAGCAGCAGCTGCAGCCGTCGAGGAGCTGCCCAACAAAAAGGAGGCGGTGGAAGATATGCTGGACGAGGTGGAGCTGTTGGGCTTGGCTGGGCATTCGCGCAACTCGGATCTGGAATCGCTGGCATCGCCCAGCCACTCGGACATGTTGCTGCTGGACAACAGCAAGGACGAGGTGCTGGACAACGATGACATCATCGAGGACGACGACGACGAGGACGACGACGACGACGACAGCACCGAGCAGAAGCGCGAGCCCAACAGCAACATCAACTGCCTGAAGAAGCCAGGCATGGAGCTGAAGCGCGCCCGCGTCGAGCATATTGTGTCCAGCATGCGATGCAGTCCCTCCTCCGTCCAGACCCAGGCTGGCCAGCTGCAGGTGAATGGCTGCAAGAAGCGCAAGCTATATCAGCCGCAGCAGCATGCCATGGAGCGCTATGTGGCCGCGGCGGCTGGCCTGAATTTCGGCTTGAATCTGCAGAGCATGATGCTCGACCAGGAGGACAGCGAGTCCAATGAGCTCGAGTCGCCGCAAATCCAACAGAAGCGCGTGGAGAAGAATGCGCTGAAGTCGCAGCTACGCTCCATGCAGGAGCAGCTGGCCGAGATGCAGCAGAAGTACGTGCAGCTGTGCACACGCATGGAGCAGGAGTCCGAGTGCCAGGAGCTGGACAATGATGACAGCATGGAGCAAGAGCAGGAGCAGGAGCCGGAGCAGGAGCATGAACCCGAAACTGAACCCGAACACGAGCCGGAGCAGCAACAAAACGATGACATCGAGCTCTCGCATTCGCCCACGCTCAGCGAGTCCACCCGCAAGGATGCAGTGGAGCGTGCCGGCTCCAGTTCGCCCACCCTCAAGCCGCCGAGCAGCGGCAGCAACAAGAGCAGCAGCGAGACGACGCCCAACATGCTCACCCAGATGATGAGCAAGATGATGTCCAGCAAGCTGCAGCAGCAGCAGCAGCAGCAGCATAATCCTCTCGTGGGCGTGCCGCATCCTGCACTGCCGCAAGGCTTTCCACCGATCCTGCAGCACATGGGCGATATGTCGCATGCGGCTGCCATGTATCAGCAGTTCTTCTTCGAGCAGGAGGCACGCATGGCCAAAGAGGCTGCCGAGCAGCAGCAACAGCAGCAGCAGCAGCAGCAACAACACCAGCAGCAACAACAGCAGCAGCAGCAGCAGCAACAACAGCAGGAGCAGCAGCGTCGCTTTGAGCAGGAGCAGCAAGAGCAGCAGCGCCGCAAGGAGGAGCAACAGCAGCAAATTCAGCGTCAGCAACAGCACCTGCAACAGCTGCAGCAACAGCAGCAACTGGAGCAACATGTTGCCGCTGCGGTGGCATCGCCACGCGTCCAACTGCATACACCCGCCCGCCTGCCCACGCGCATGGGCGGGGCCGCACACAGTGCGCTGAAGTCGGAGCTGTCGGAGAAGTTCCAAATGCTGCGGCAGCAGAACAGCAACAACAGCAGCGGCGGCAGCAACAGCATCAACGCAAACAGCTCCATGATGCGCATGTCCGGCACAGATCTGGAGGGGCTGGCCGATGTGCTGAAATCAGAGATAACCACATCGCTGTCAGCGCTGGTGGACACAATTGTCACACGCTTTGTGCATCAGCGGCGTCTGTTCAGCAAGCAGGCGGATTCGGTGACAGCCGCGGCGGAGCAGCTCAACAAGGATCTGATGCTCGCCTCCCAGATACTCGATCGCAAGTCGCCGCGAACGAAAGTCGTCGCGGATCGCGGACACGGCAGCAATGCGGGCGCCCAGAATGGTCCGACGCCAGCAACACAATCAGGTAATAATGGTTCACTACTACTAGCTAATAGTCAAATGCCTGCGCAGCAGCAGGCCAGTCAGAATCAGAACAGTCAGAACAGCGGCAGCAGCAGCAGCAGCACCAACAGCAGCAGCAATGCTGTTAATGCACAGCAGCAGCAGCAGCAGCAACAACAGCAGCAGCAGCAGCAACAGCAGCAACTTGCACAGCAGCAGCAGCAGAGCGCACAGCAGCAACTCGCACAACAGCAGCAGCAACAACAGCCGCAACTGAATCAATCGCAAGTCATGTCTGCAATGGCTGCTGCACAGCAGCAACTGCCCAATTGCCAGCAGCTGATTGCTGCACCGCGTCTCAATGGCAATCAGCTGTCGTTTGCCTCACCCGCAGCCGCTGCTGCCGCCGCGATGGGCCTGCAAATGCATCATGCTGCCGCCGCGGCTGCAATGCAACAGCAGCAGCAGCAGCAGCAGCAACAGCAGCAACATGTTAGCGAGGCAGCTGTTGCTGGCGGCAATGCGTCCAATAATGTTAGCCAAACGAATGTCACCAACAATAGCTTAAGTTCACTTAATATACCACCACCTCACATACGTCCCTCGCCCACAGCGGCGGCCATGTTTCAGACGCCCAAAACGCCACAGGGCATGAATCCTGTCGCAGCAGCCGCGCTCTACAACTCGATGACAAGTCCCTTCTGTCTGCCGCCCGATCAGCAGCAGCAACAACAGCAGGCTGCACAGCAGCAACAGCAACAGCAGCAGCAGCAACAACAGCAGCAGCAGAGCGCACAGCAAACGCAGCAACAGCTGGAGCAGAATGAGGCCTTGAGCCTGGTGGTCACTCCGAAGAAGAAGCGTCATAAGGTCACTGATACGCGTATTACGCCGCGCACCGTTAGCCGTATATTGGCTCAGGATGGCGTTGTGCCGCCTAGTGGACAGGCAGCAGTTGCTGCCGCACAGCAACAACAGCAGCAACAACAGCAACAGCAGCAGCAACAACAGCAGCAGCAGCAACAGCATCAGAGCAATAGCAATAACAACAACAACAACAACAGCATCAGCAATTCAACGCCAGCGCAGAGTCCAACTGGCCGCGGCCAGTCGTCTGGCACGTATCACCCGCCACCACCACCACCACCACCCATGATGCCAGTGTCCTTGCCCACCTCGGTGGCCATACCAAATCCATCGTTGCACGAGTCCAAGGTCTTCTCGCCGTACAGTCCATTCTTCAATCCGCATGCGGCGCCGGGTCCACACGGTCCGCCACATGGCGGCCAGCCAAGCGTTGCCCAATTGCACCACCAGCACCACCATCAGATGCAGCTGTCGTCGAGTCCGCCGGGCAGCTTGGGCGCTCTGATGGACTCGCGCGACTCGCCGCCACTGCCGCATCCGCCGACGATGCTGCATCCCGCTCTATTGGCAGCCGCGCATCATGGCGGCTCGCCGGACTACAAGACCTGCCTGCGAGCCGTCATGGACGCCCAGGATCGGCAGTCCGAGTGCAACTCGGCCGATATGTCATTCGATGGCATGCAGCCTACTATATCCTTTTTAAAACAACAGTCGCTGCAATCTGGAGAGCATTCAATGCTAATGGTCAAGTGAGTTTTACCCAGCTATAGTCCATAGTGCCAAGTGCGGGCTGCACCACCAGCAAATTAAGTACATTTACCTGCCAAACGAGTGGGGGCCATGCTTACAAAACGAAACCAATCAAGTGTCTTCTTCAGTACAGTTCAGTTTATTTATTTTCCCCATTTCAACTAAATTCTTTTATAAAATGTAATCAAAACCTTATTTATTGCAACGCCCCAAACCGACCCAACCAACCCAAGCACCCAACCACCTCAAGTCATCATCGACGTCGTCATCGTCTCGGTCTCTTGGCTTGAGTTGCATTTGCAATCGCAGCAACAGCAAACGGCAAACGGCAAACAGCAACCAGAAAAATCAATGCCCAATCGGCACAGCCAATTGCAATGAGCTCCAAGTGTTACCCCAACCCCTAGCAGCCTTCCGGCGTATACAGAACCTAAGCAGCACATACAACTGCCTCAATTCATTCTCAATATACCCTTCATAAGCGGGCTGTTGTGCCACAATGCCAAAGTTTTCAAAACAGATGTTGCAATTTGAATTTTTAATATTGTCTTGAACAAATTGAGAATTCAAAAATTTTTTTTATAAAAATCATTTTTGGGATCATCCCTATAGCAGAAATCAGAATTGTTCAGATTTTTTATATATTAATAAATTTATTTATCTTGTATTTCAAAAATACAATTTTCCATAAAATACATATCAAATTTATTATAGAAAAATATTAAAATTCAAAAAATTATTACGGAGCTAATATCCGCAACTGAACAGTTATAAGTAATCGCTGCACATATGCAGTAGTCAGAGTTCCTATATATTTGTATTTATATATTAACGTTTTTAATCTGCAAGTTTCTTCAATTTTTATAAATTTTAGTATTTCTTTGCGAGCAACATAGCATTTATTTAACAGAAGTCTCAAAATGTTGTCATTTTCTTATACATCCCAAAAGTGATATATAAAGTAATACATTCCTTTCATATTCAGTAGCTCACAAGAAATTAAAAAAAAAACATACAATTGCCAGATCATTTTTAAAGAGGTTCCCTTATAAATAATCAAAAGACTACCCCCAATAAAAATTCCATTTAGTTTTTATACTCTGATACCGAAGGTACTCATAGTATATTGGTTTTGTCGAATGTCCGTCAGGCCGTCCGTCTGTCCGTCTGTCCGTCTGTCCGTCTGTCTGTCTGGATGAACGCGCGTATTTCCGAAACGATATTAGATAGACTCTTGAAATCTTTTGCGTTATGATTATAGCTATCTGCTTCAGATCAAGTTTATTCCAAATTTATGCCACGCCCACTGGGAGGCTGGCAAATCGATAACATGTCGATACACCTCAAATCACAAATCGATTAAACGTGAATAACTCCCACAATTTTGAAGCTAGAGTAATCAAATTTGGTAGGTATATTGCTGGTGACCTCCCGAAAAAATTGGATCCTAGGTTAATCGGCCACGCCCATTATTACGCCCACCAGCCCCCCTCCAAAATTAATTTGAAATGCTTATATCTCCCGCAGTTTTAGAGCTAAAGTCACCATATTTGGAATATATATTACTGGTGACGTCCTCTACAGATTACAGAAACAAAATTTTGACCACGCCCACTCCCGCCCCCGTAATCGCGAAAATCGATATACATGAATGCACAATTCGATAACACGTGTATATTTCCCGCAATTTTGAAGCTAGAGTCCCCAAATTTGGAATTTAGACTAGGGCTGACCAGCCCAAAAGATTGCGTCCTGGATTTTCCGGCCACGCCCACTAGAACGCCCCCCAGCCACCCCGCCCCCACGAAACACGGAAGCCTATATCTCGCACAGCTTAAGAGCTAGGGCCACCAAACTTTGAGGGTAGACTTCTGGCCAAGTCCTCTAAAGATCGGACAAAAAATTTTGGGGCCACGCCCCCGCCCGCCCCCAAAAATCGCGAAAATGTATATCTTCCACAGTTTTAGAGCTAGAGTCACCAAAATTGGAGGATAGACTTATTGTCAGCCCCCCTAAAGATCGGCAAAAAATTTTGGGGCCCCGCCCCCTCCCGCCCCCAAAAATCGCGAAAATTTATATCTTCCACAGTTTCAGAGCTAGAGTCATTAAACTTGGAAGATATAATTCTGGTCAGCCCCTCTAAATATCGGTAAAAAAAATTTGGGGCCACGCCCCCTCCCGCCCCCAAAAATCGCGAAAATGTATATCTTCCACAGTTTTAGAGCTAGAGTCACCAAAATTGGAGGATAGACTTATTGTCAGCCCCCCTAAAGATCGGCAAAAAAATTTGGGGCCCCGCCCCCTCCCGCCACCAAAAATAGCGAAAATTTATATCTTCCACAGTTTCAGAGCTAGAGTCATTAAACTTGGAAGATAGAATTCTGGTCAGCCCCTCTAAATATCGGTAAAAAAAATTTGGGGCCACGCCCCCTCCCGCCCCCAAAAATCGCGAAAATGTATATCTTCCACAGTTTTAGAGCTAGAGTCAAGAAATTTGTAAGATAGACTTCTTGTCACTCCCTCTAAAGATCGGCCAAATTTTTTGGGGCCACGCCCCCTCCCGCCCCCAAAAATCGCGAAAGCTTATATCTTCCACAGTTTTAGAGCTAGAGTCACCAAAATTGGTAGATAGACTTCTGGTCACCCCCTCTTAAGATCGACCATGCCCCTCCCGTTCCCAAAAACTTGGAATGCCGATTTCGGGTCACCCAAACACCAGCAAAAATTTTCTGTTCACTTGCTTTCAGCTGTTCTTAAAATGGTATCAGAGTATTACGCAGTCGGCTCCGCCCGACTGCAACGTTCTCACTTGTTTTTGGCTATATTTGCAATATATAATCGCATTAAATGTGCACAAACTTAGCTGCAACAATTGAAAGAGCATTAGAACTTCGTTGCAAACTGGCAGCTTGAATAGCATTTTTTCTCATTCTCGCAGTTGTGTTTTCAATCAGCCAAAGCCAAGTGGCAAGCTAAGCGCCCCACTGGCGCCCCCCTTTACCCCCAGCCCCACCCTTAGCCTTACGCTTACACTACTCGGCGCCCTTAGACGTTCATTATTGGCATTTATTGCTGCCTTTGCAACACTCGAAAGTGCAACAGCAACAGGAAGAACAAGAGCAGCAGCAACAGCAACGTTAGACATGCCCCTTCTCGTTGAAGTCGATTGCGAAGTCGAGCTGCGATTTGAGCTGTGGCCCACAACCCGCACTTCAGCACGAACATGGCAATTTCTTTGGGCCTAAACTGCATTGACTATGATAATAACCATATGTACCATATATATATATACATAAATGTAGCAGTCATTGCGATTCCTTGACTTCTCTGCACTCTTCTACATTGACACCGATGCACCTGCGCAAGGCCAAGCTGATGTTCTTCTGGGTGCGCTATCCCAGCTCCGCGGTGCTCAAGATGTACTTCCCGGACATCAAGTTCAACAAAAACAATACAGCACAATTGGTGAAATGGTTCTCGAACTTTCGGTAAGTTTGCACACGCCTCCACACACACACACCCACACACACACACCACCTAACACACACTCGCCTATATAATAATAGTCTAACGTAACCCCCTTCTAAGTATTATGTAACTTCTTCAAGCAGCATTCATTTTTATGATTTCATTTATGTTTTTCGGTTAGTATATATACATACAGCTAATATAACGACAGCGCGGAGCATATCTGTCAGGCATTTCAACGTACACGTATTCCAGTTCCATTTCCAATTCCATTTCCATTTCCAAATTCAATTCGATTGTCTGTCGAAGCCTTGACTTGCACTCAAGAAATCGCACTCAACTGACGCCCAGCACATGCAATGTTTCCCCCAGTTTTTGGCAGTTTTGCAGTTGCCAAAAAACAAAACAAAACAGAATATATATATATGTATATATATAAACATCAGAGAAATCAACGACAGCTGGCAGAGGCAGAGAGCTGCGGGTCCTGCAGCCAGGAGCAGGAGCTGCGCTTCGGTTTTTCGCGCCAAAAGCGAGGCACATCTGCAAACTATCCACGCGACAACACAATAGTTCACCTGGATTTTGATTTCAGCCCCTAACACACACACACACACACGCACACACTGGCTTAGCAGCTGTCTCGTGCTTAAGCAACTACCCTACCCTACCCAGTCCTGCCCTATCCTACCCTGAGCCTGGCCCTACCCTATGTTAGCCGATTTGTCTCAAGAAATGCGCAACGTCTTAAGAACTACGCTTCAGTTCTTACCTGCACACAAATCACAGCACGTTCTGGGTTTTTCCCTTGTCGTTGCACCTTTTGTTGTGCTCGGGTCTTAGGGGTTGCTGCTCCATAAAAGGGGTTGTGCCGACTGTCTGCCGTCTTGTGAATGGCAAGCAAGCGACTACTTTGCATGGGAATTTCTTGGCGTATCTTTTTTGCGACTTCAACTTTCGACTGCTGAGGTTAAAATGGGTGGGAATATTTCTGTTGATTTCTTATGTTTTCGTTTTTTTTCTTCCACTTTTGTATTTCTTAGTTTCCCAGCGCTTAACGCTTAGGGTTACTTTTTCCATTACTAAATAACTCTCGACTTATCTCATGTAATTTCTATTTCACTTGAAGCCCTTTTTGCTCTCTCTCTCTCTCTCAGCTCTTAGCCAGTTTAACATTATGAGTTTCACACACACACACACACCGACATTAGACTACTAATAACATGTTGCATGCCGCTTGTAGTGGCCACTTAAGAAAATGCTAAAGGGTCTCCAGCATTGAGTTAATGACGCTGATAGCCAGCCAGTCAGCCCAAGGATGTTGGCCACTCGTCCACATGCTTGAAGTGTGAAAGAAAGTTGCTTATTATTAAAAAAAGAGCTAGCAAAATAGAAAATGTGTTGCACACTTGGCTGGTTGGGGGCAAGCTCGCCATTTCTTGCCACTCTTTTGCCTTTGTGTTGGCTAATTAGCAAAAGTGCCTTTTGTGTTTGTATGGCACTTATATAATTGCATTATCTGCCGTTACTCTTATGGCAAATGCAAATAATGAAAAGAAAGCAGCCGAAGGACCCTACACACACACACACACACACGCACGCACTCTGGGGGCTGCTGCTGGCTAATTAGTTTGTTTGACTGACTGCCAGTTTGGAGGAGCAAGTGCAGCTCGTTTCTTTGGCTGCCACGCTTTGTTTTTTAGGTTGGGGCTGCGGCTGGGGGGCAGCTACTTGAGAGTCGCGCCTGGAGAGACGCGCATAATGGCAGCTGCCACGCCTCTCCCTTCCGCCTTGGCTGGCAAAAGGCGCTCAAGGATATGCAACTCACACACACACACACACACACACACACACTCATACGACATTCCACCTATGCGCTGTGTTTTTGTTTTGTGTTTGCTTCTCTTTTTTTTCTATTTGTTTTTTTTTTTTTTTTGCGTTTTTTGTGTTTCTCATCAAGCATTTTTGAGGTTAAGTGTCCTTTTGGCGCTTAGTGCAGCTGCCGACCCCGACCACGCCCCCCGCCTCAAACCCAACCATCACCTTTTTAACTCCCAGCCAGCCGCGTGAAAAGATCTTGCTGAATTAAAAAAACAAAACCAAAAAAAAAAGGAATATATCATGAAATGAACAGCAACAACAGCAACAACAGCAACAGCAACAACAACCAGAAGAACGAGCACACAAAATACGTATAAAAAAAGAAATAAAAATAAATACACACACACCCACAGACCCACACACACACACACACATACATCTTTCAGTATATATATGATATATGTGTGTTATGTATATGTATATATATAAAGTGTTGCCAATTACTTCATTAATGTATGAGGTAGAGATGTCTGCATATGTGTGGGTGAGTATGTGTGAGCTTATTAATGTACTTATTCTCTATTCATACCATAAGTGAATGGCACTTCTGAAGAAAGCAAAGAAGTAGCAAAGAAGCAGACTTGACACACAGCAACAACAACAACCGACCCTTCAACACACGCACACACACACACACACACACATAGAGACACTCACGCACGCTTGCCTGCCTTTAAATAAGCAGAAGAAGCAGAAACAGCAGGCCGCCCCCTGCCACGCCCAAAACAAAACAAAAAAATGCATACAAATATGAATTGTAAATAGGCTACGAAAATTATATAAACTAATTAGTTATAGCAGCGACTGCACATCCGTTGACGCCATTTTCTATGCAATGTATGTATGCGTGTGTGTGTGTGTGTGTGTATGTGTTTAGTAGCGTATTATCTAAATTAAGTGGCGCAGCACTCAGCACACTTGTGGCAGCAGGCAGTCAGTTAAACTTCCTTTTCCTGGCCCCTCTTTAACACTTGATGTGTGGCATTTGAATGCCAGCCTCAAGCCAAACAGCAACAACAAAAAGAAAACCCAAAGCTAATTGCATCATTGCACACACAAAAAAGTATGCAATTGTGCATTTACACACACACACACACACACACATACGCGCACACATCAGCCTACAAGTAGGCAATGCATTGTTGCCAAACGCCAAATAACTATAGACACAAAGTCCCCGCAGTCACAGATTCAGATATTGTTGCCAGCCTGAACAAAGGCACACACTCACACACACACTCACACACAGAGACATACACAGAGAGAAAACTGTCACAATTTGTACTGGTGGTTTCTTGCTGCTTGTTGTTTGTGTTTGGTTTGGTTGGGTTCGGTTCGGTTCGGTTCGGTTAGCTGCCCCGTCTCTGCTCATTATGGGCAATGCCCATTGTAGGGAGCCAGGACTCAGGCCCAGTTTGCTGTTCAAGTGCGCGTGGCAGCCGCCTCCGGGGAGCTCCTCTCGCAGCTTGACAGGCCTCGTTCGCGCTTTCGCCAGAGCTCTGCCAAAGACTTCTGTGCCGCAATCTGTTCTATTTGCGCAATTCGCGCTTATTGTTTGGAAAAATCAACACACGAGAAAAGAGAATGCATTTGGCGGCTACTGTGGGGAAATCTTGAAATTAGCGCGATTATCGGAGCGTTGTCAAGTGGGCGGCAGCAACAATTACAGACGACAACAACAACAGCATATATATATATATATATATATATGTGGGGTGTGTAGAACGTTCATTAGAAAAAGACAAGCAATCACTTATACATCGTCCTCCGTTCGTCCCGTCCCGCCTGCTGCAGACACAAATCACTTGACTAAACAAGGCGGCGACACAGCAGCCAACACGAGGAGCATAAACAGCACCGCTGAGGCACCACTGCACTTGCTAATTAAGTCCCCAACCACCAGGCAATCGACAGGCAGCGGAGCTGGCGGCGGGTCGGTGGGGAGATTGTGAAGCGGCAGCTAAAACCGCATCCAGAAGACGCTGCCCGTTGACTTGCAATTGTTAATGGCCATGTTGGGCGCCAGCAGATATACATATATATATATATATATATATATATTTGTATAGGCTGCAGCAGCCCTCAGCGCTGTCGTTGCACATTTGAGATTTATTAAAAATTCTTTACAACAAAGAAGCACAAGAATCACACCCACACACACACACACACACACACACACGCGCGCACATACACAGTCGAGGCTTTTGGGGGTAGAACACAAAGGCGCCTAAGAGTATGCTGCAAATTTATTAATAATGTCATATTGCAAAGTCGATCCAATATAATGTATTAAGCCTATAGAGGCATAAGCAGACTTAGCAGCAGACAAAGCGAGCGAAAGAGAGAGTGAGCGAGTGAGTGCAAGCGAGTGAGAAGACTCCTTTGGAATGTATGCCTGAGAGATCTGTTTTGCTTTTGAATTCGAATTCAGTTGTCTAATTTAGCTGTGTATGATTATTTTCTTGTCTCCTTGTGTTCGATTTGTTTTCATTTCTATTTTTTAAATATTATTTTTGTATATTTCATTTTGATTTCGTAAATTTGAATGCTGTCCAAAAATACTAAAAAAAAAAAAACAACCCAAAAAAAACAAAAAACAAAACAAAGCATAGCTATTTAGTATACTGACCAATCCAAACATATTCCTCATCTACGCATCTGCAGAGAATTCTACTACATACAAATGGAGAAATATGCACGACAAGCTGTCACTGAAGGCATCAAGACACCCGATGATCTGTTGATTGCTGGAGATAGTGAATTATATCGCGTGCTCAATTTGCACTACAATCGCAATAATCACATTGAGGTATGCAACAATCACACTAACAACCATAGCTCTAAATACTTTTAATTACCAAGAGTAATTACGACAAATATATTTCTCAACTACAATTACAATTACTTGCTATCATTACTATTACTTAAGTGTCATTCAAAGCACATACTTAAGTGATTGTAATGATCTTCGTTTTTTTTTAAAAAAGTAATTGTAGTTGGGAATCGTTTGTAATTGGTAATTACGTAATTAGAGCTTTGTTAACAACAACATTAACAGAGTGTTGTGTGCTTGTGAGTGTGTCAAGATTTGAATATGAACTTAGCTTCAGCTGATATTTACAGCAAACTCAAACACTCACACACACACAATCACACACACACACACACACACACACACACACACACACACCAAGACATTTGTAGCTTCTCTGTCCGTGAGCTTTTGCTAATTCGACTTCGCCCAACGCCCACAGGTACCCCAAAATTTTCGCTTTGTGGTCGAACAGACACTGCGTGAATTTTTCCGTGCAATACAGGGTGGCAAAGACACCGAGCAATCGTGGAAGAAATCCATATACAAAATAATCTCACGCATGGACGATCCCGTGCCCGAGTACTTCAAGTCGCCGAATTTTTTAGAGCAGCTGGAATAAGTGGAGGAGTTGGCTATGCCAACGATGCCACCGCCCTTGAATCATCCTACGAACCCTGCTACGACTACTACTACAACACTAACAGCAACAACAGCAACTACTGCAACAACAGCAAGAGCAGCAACAACAACAACAACAACAACAATGCCGAAAGCCAAGCGAAAACAAAAGTTAAAAAACTAAATCTACGTAAGAAATACAACTGGATATAATGCATATTTACATTGTATTACAGACACTTAAGCCCAGAGGCAACACTTTCTTAGGTATTCGCAGTTTTAGGCCTCTCGTCGAAAGAAAAACCAAAAAAAAAAAAAACGAAACAAAAAGAAGTAACAACCTAGAAATTGAAATCAAAATCAAATTGCAACCGAAAGCAATTCTGTAGAGCCGTAAAATATTTTTTCAAAAATTTCGAAAATGCCGTCGCCGCTCTTAGGAGCTAAACCCCAAGCTACAAATACAAATACCAAAATATAGCCGCATTTTGCGTTAGGTTTGATGCAACAACAACAACCACAACAACAATTCAAACACACACATACACACGAAAAACAAACCTCAGCCAAAAAAAATAAAAATAAAACAAGAGCGCTGAAAAGTATGCAGCGCATTTGCTAATCAACCAAAATGTTATACATACCAACACAACAAGAACAAGAATTATAGTGCAAATTAAACCAAAACCTGAGCCGGTAAAAAGCAGCAACACTCTCACACACAGACACAATTATCTAAACAGAGTGTAAACTGTACTCTGACCGTTGGTTTGCTAGTTGAAATTTTTTAAAAAATATTTTTACAATACGTATCTATTTAAAATACATACATAGTTGAGCCATCTAATAATCTACCGAAAGTTGACACACATTGCCCACATACACACACACACACACACACACACACATTCCAAATATAAGCATTCACACCACACACACACACACACTATTACACATCGGTACTATTTGCGCAGAAATGTAAAGTGTGTTTTTTTTTAGCCGATTGAAAAGTGCTTTTCAGTTGGAGCCATTTGCAATATTCCAAAAAAAAAATAGCTCCAATTGCAGACCAACTTTTCTGTACGTCTTTTAGAGACAATGTTGCACAAGCTTTCAAAAAGTGTTGTGCAATGCTGCAAGAATATAAATTAAATAAGCCAAGTTCAGGTTGCTTTTTTTCCTTTTAACATTAAGCATATATTCGATGTCTATTCAAAAAAAAAAAAAAAAAAAAAAAAAACAAACAAAAAAAACACAAAAAATCATGAAAAAAGTAAGAAATTTGCGCGTAGGATTTTAAAACAAAAATTAATAATAATTTGTATTAGGCAGCGGGCGTTAGGGTAGCTAAAATTTATTTAATGTTATAAAAAAACATGCGACCAAAGTTTATTGTTAATGAGCTAAAATTTGAATGCGATTTATTTTTAAAAACATCCACCCTTAATTAATGATTCATTTTTAAATGCACCAAATTGTGCACGCATATTATTTTTATTAAATACCAACATATACACACACACACAAACACACACACACACACACACACACACACTAGTCTGTTATTTATGTACATACTTATACGTTTAGTTGAATAGCATTCGATTTAAGTTTATATTTAGTTTAAATTACTTGGCCTTAAGTTGCAACAAAAGAAAAGACAAACAAAAACCAAATACAAAATATACACACAACAAAACACAACACTGTTAAATCAAATATTTGAGTTTCTTTTCTTATCAGTTATTGATCATATACGTATGTACTAGTACGTATGTGCATTATATAATTTATAACATTTTATGCGCCGCCGGCAATGAGCCTGAAAATGCACTTTCATTTCATACCAAGCATGGAAAGTGGGCGGGTTAAGAGGGATATGTTTGCCTGCTCTGATGGTCGTCCAGGGCGGGCAAACCAAATGCTGCATATCATCAACTGCAGCGCATTAACAACATCATTCATCAAAGCATGCAATCACATAACAAATACATCGCCAAAGTGTCGAACAAAAAACATACGAAATATTCCTCAACAACTTTGCGGCTAACTTTCGAAAAACACACCAATTTCGGCCCATCATGTGCTTTGAGGAGTTTCATTGGCCGGTCGGTGCTATCTATCAGCCTCCGATCCCCCCCCGGCCCCTAACGCCCCCCACTATTTGGCTGCAAATTAGATGATGATTAGAGTCGGAGGAACACCGCTTTATATATACATATGTATATAGGAGTCCTATATATATATATATGCGTACTTAGCTGATACTATGTACAAGAACACAATGCAAACCTTTTGGCAACCCAATGATTAAGCAAAATTTTAACAATAGTCGAATTTTAGCTAAAGCGAAATTGAAACGAACTAACAACATTTAGGCCTAAAACCACACAAGTATGGTAAACTAAACAAAATTTTATGCAATTCGGCGTAATTATGACAAAATTAAACAAGTATAAACGGTGAGTTTCCTAATCTAATGCAAATAACTTTGAACATTTAAATTCAAATCGAAATTCAAAAAGACAAAATTGAATTTTCTTAATAATGATCGAAAAAGAAAGGAAAACAAATTAAATTAAAATGGAACAAAAAACCAAATTCGTAATTAGATTAACAAAGCGTACAAACATAAATTGATTATCTTGGCTAAATACAAAAAGGAAAATGTTTTTATTTTCTTTTTTTCCAGTTGATTTATTAATGCTTTTCGTTCCATTTTTCACACAAGCAGCAGACAGAAATCGAAATTGAAAACTCAAAATTGAAAGCTCGTTGATTGTTAATGCCTTTACAAAATTTATTAAACGAAATCTAAACTAAAAAGAAAACTTTCGGCCCTGAAGATGACTAAAAATTTATTTAAATACAATTGTAACTGATTTTGTGATAAAACAAACAAACAAAAAAAAAACAAAAAAGCAAAAAGCAAAAAAAAACTAATGAAACTGCATTATTGTTTTGGTAAATACCAATATGACGGTGCTGTGGGGCGGTGGCCACGCCCACTGTCCAAACGAGCCGTCATACGAAATTATTGATTGTAAAAATAGTTAATTGAAAGTGAAGAAACTAATCGAAATTGAAAAAAATTTAAAACAAAAAAACCCTTTAGGCAATTTAAGGCGTATTAACAATAAACAAAAGCTACAAAACGTTTGGCTAACCAAAAAACTTTAGGCAAAATTTTTATAAATTAAGCAAGTCGAAATTCAACATTTTTGATATACTCGTAAGAGATGAGAAAAAGCCAAAAACTCGCCAATGAACCGTCGAAATTAACAAAAAAGATTGCAAAATTTAAGTTCTGTTCTGCTTCAGTTTGTCAATTTATTTCCTTGTGTAGATTTATTAAGAACACACCATTAAACACACAAATATTATAATGTCGAATATTTAAAATGAGATCAATGAGAATTTGAGATGTTTGAACATTTTAATCAGCACATTTACTTGCGTACCAAGAAGAAGAAGAAGAAGAAGAACAACTACAACAAATACAATACACAACTACATACAACATACTACAACTACATATACTATATAAATTGACATACATACGTACATATTTCATACATTTATACTTACATACATAATTATACTATAAGTGAACAAAAACAAAACAAAAAAAAGGCATATTAATAATTGGTTAATAAACAAAATTCATTGAGAAAACAAAAAAAACACAACAAAAAACAAAAACTGCGCTTGCTTTTTCTTTACAAAATTTACAAAATTTGCTGCAAACTTTGGCATTGATTATTTTCCAACATTTTCGGTTACTTTCTTTTGATTATACAAAAATTTTCGATCGAGCGTCTCAACTTTTGGCATTTATCAGAGCAAAATTATTTATCAACGGGATTATATTGGCCTTCACCCACACAACTACAACACTATCAAATCACAATCACAACTAACGGTAAGCGAATCCTTTTCATACAAATTATTATTGAAGCTTAAACGAATGCCACAAAAGCAGCGGCAATGCTTAAACTACGTATATACAAAACTCTTTGGCACTAAACTTTTGAGACGCTGAAATTCGCGTTTATTTTTACACACATACGAGATTTTGGTGATGCCAAATTCCAAAGAGATATATATCGAAAGCCATAGCCTGGAGAGCAGTTTCAAATTATTTATGTAAGCACTTGCAACTGTTTTTGTGGCGCCGAAACGGTCACACCGCACAATGAGACCAAAGTACAGTTTACATCCTGGGTAAAAGGAGAGAGGCCAGGACATTAGCATAAGCATCGAAAACTTGTTAGCAAGCAAGCAATCAACCAGCCAGCCAAACCAGCAAGCAGACAAACTACAAACTACAAACTACAAAAGCCAGAACCGAATGCAGCCGCATCGAAACAGCCAACCAGACAGGTAAACAGGTAAACCATGAATGCCCCCCAACAAAATACAACAAAATAAAAACCGATAAGCATAACGCACAGTGTTGGTAAACGCACTGGGCACTGCAGCTACAGTGCTGCAAAGCATCAGCACTCTGACAGACCGAAAACTAAAGCGAAACAATTTCATTTACTGATTAACTGATTGTGAGCATTAGCACAGCAAATTAAACTTAATGCATAATGAAAAACTACACGTAATCTAAAAAGAAAAAACCAAAAAGAAAACCAAAACCAAAACAAAACAAAAATATATACTACACGTAAATCAAATACCAAATATAAATGCAGATGCAGCCATATGCAATTTTAACTAGATTTTAAAGCATTATTACCGCAAAATACCAAAATACCGATTACCGCATATACTGAATGAAAAGATTTAATGAGAACAATTGGTCGAATTTGTACATAAAATCACATTTAAATACAACTACATACACGTAATTAAATATTACTACAGTTTAAGCATAAGCAAGCAAACCTAAAGCTAAACCCAAAACAGCATATAGCAAAGCCCCATAAATCACACACACTAGCCCCCAAACCCCAAAAAAAACCCAACCAATCAACCCAAACCCAACTCAGCCCAAGGGCCAAAGGCAAACCTTATATACAGAGCTTTAATGCATTGGAAATGCGCGCAAATGATTTTCGAGTTTCGAGAACATGTGCCAAAAACCAACTGAAGATACATACAACAAGTTACTGGATACAATATTGTATCTTCTACAGACATATATATGTATATGTATATCAAATAGAGAAAAACAAGATTTTGGCAAAAGAGCAGAATGAAATTTCAAATCATAATGATGATATGTACTTGCATTCTATTTAGGTAAGTTAGTTAAACATCCTTGTTTTGGAAAACATCTGATCACAAAAAAGAACGAAATATAACGAAAATGAGCACAAAAATTTGCAGTTTAGGTAAATAAAAACCAAAGTCAAGAAGGAGGACAAAAACAAAACCCAAAAAGTAAACAAACGAACACTTAAATGATTGCGTTTTTTTAGTAGCGAACGCGATTCACAAAATTCTTACAAATTTTTGGCCTGAAATAACATCAACAAAAAAAAACAACAACAACAAAATGTTTCGAGAATAATGTAAATTTTTATCACTTATTTGGCGAAGAGTATCAGAGAATACCAATTTATGGACGCATCACGAACGATGTGTCAAACTTTAAGTTCCCAACTGCAATAGAGCAGCACAGCTTGTGCATACTTTTGGCGCGCACTGTGCTGCAACACAAACGGATTAAGTTCAAATAAATGAAAATTTTTGCAATTACTGAGCAATTTTTCAGTTAACAAGAAGAAAAACAGCAACAATTTTAAGCATCCTCAGTTTTGAAGTTTATAAAATGATGTTAAAACTTTTGGCTTATCATAAAACGAAAATTGAAAACCACAACAACAACAAAATGAAAATTCCAAATTCGATTGATATACTTATATATTACACACACACACACACACATACACACACATACAAACACACACACATGCTGCACATGTTTGTCAAGCAAGAAGAAAAAAAGTATAAAAATATATAACAGTTGCATAACATTAAACGTAATAATAATTAAACACACAATATAAATAACATAACAACAATTGATAACTAAGAATTCAAGAATTTAGTTTTAACAGCCAACAATAGCCAGGGAAACATACACAACTCGTATGTGATATTTTTGAGTTAATCTCTCATTTATTTTTACTGAAACGCATATACAGCAACAAAGTAACAACAAGCCCAATTCAAAATGACAATATTAACGAACGTGAACAACAACAACCACAACAACCAAATATTATCATTATAATAATAATAATAATAATAATATTATTAACAGCAACAACAGCAACAAACACACATCGCACTTCCAACAGCAACTTTTTTTGGGTTGTCTACACATATCAGAAGAAGAAAAAAGAAAACCAAACCAATAACAGTAAAGACCCAATAAGTACGACTGAGACGTTGAAACGTGTTTTTCTGTTGACTCTTTAAGCCATCCTAAGTTCAAATTTTAAATCGTAAACAATATGATATTTACCCAGTATAACAAAATATAACATATATAAAATATATAAATATTATAAGTGTTTATATAGTTGAATTTTCAATGACTCAACCAAAAGTCGAAAGAATTTTATGCCACAGTTTCATTTGCAATAGTCAAAACGTGCCAAACGGCGCGTACCGGGATAATTTATAGTACAATGCAACAAACAAACAAAACCAACAAACAAACAAACAAACCAAATACATACCAATAAATTTTTATAAAACTATTTATATTTTTATACTAAAAATGAAAACGAATCGATTATAACAACAACAATAGCCAATTAGCATAATAAGCCAAAACTTTTAGTTCGCATTCACAACTCTTGTGTTAACAATTTAACAACAGCAACATTTATGTTTTTAGTTTAATAACAGAGCTGACTGACTGCCAGCTGACCTAGGCCAGTTATAAACGGTAGCACTAAGAGGCATTTGCAGGGTATGTGCCACGCCTACAATAACTAGCCAACTCACAATGCCATGCACATGCCATATACGAAATTAACAATAGTACCCACAAACGAATATGATTAGCTATATACTAGCATACATATGTGTGTATGTGTAGTATATGAAGACTCGAAGACTGAACGACGATGACTGGATGACCCAAAGATGCCTGCCTGCTACAAATACAAAATACAATTACAAATACAACATTCGCCCAGCCCGTGTGCTTGTGTGAGAAGCTTTTCCATTGTAGATCGCGTGGTATATAAGCCTGTCAGCCATCTGCCATCTGCCATCTGGCAACTGCCTCTTGGCAACTGCCAACTGCCTAGGCCAGCGCCTGAGCACTAACAAGACTCAGCAGCACAAATAGACAACAAAAATAAGTGATAAAAACATAAAACAAAATGAAATAGAAAAGCAAAGAAAAACCTTTTGTTTCACAATTCTCTTACGAAAACTCAATCAATCAACTGATATGAACCACAAGCTTTGCGTGCGTTAAACTGCAGCCATTTCTGACAAGGACGCTCAAGGACAATGCAACAGAATAACAAGAAGAAGATGAAGAAGAAGAAGAAGACGTAGAAGAAGAAGAAGATGACGAAAAACTGCAAGCTCCTTTGGTTTACTCTCACAAACACACACAATATATAAAGACACAGCAACAATAAACAAGCGATAAATTGAAACAAGCAATTCGAAATGTGCGCCTCATGCGAGCCACAGACAATAGCCCAGAAATATTATTCTTATTTTCCCAGGGCGCCTTCTTTGTAATTCTCCGAGAATTAAAGAGGCGCCAAACCGCCGTAAAACAGAAGTACAACCAAATAAAAACCAAATATTGGCACCACGAATCGATCAGATGATAATGATGAAAACCATCACCACAATGAAATGATGTAGAAAAAAACAAAAGAAAAACTATATTCTGTTGCACACCAGCTGCCAGCTCAAGTATACGAATCTATAGTATAATATCTGATAGATCAAACTCGACAATTGGCGCCGCTTGTCAGAAATCGCCACAGACGTTTGTCAAAATTCTACAAACATTTTTTGTAAAAACTGTAGGAGCAAACGAAAAACGCAATTTTATCAACTGATATATGATAATTGATTTTCAGTTTCCTATTTTTCAGTTCATTCTCAGTTTTGTTGTTTTTTTCGCTTTTACTTAATGATAAAAGCGAAACCGACACAAGACGTAGTTGACACGCCCCATTTGTGCGTGTGTAAAATATGTATAAAATAAATGCAACAAAACAAAACAACAAAAAAAACCAAACAAATAAATAATACAAGCAACAGAAAAAACAAAAAGAAAAAAAAAAGCAACAGCAATATTTATACAGAGACTGCAAACAAATGTGATCAGATATTTTATAATAATATAAGTTTACAAGAAACCGCTATAACAAGTAATAAGAAAGCCAAAACCAATAACTCTAGTATTTATTGCAATAGCGAAACGAATCAAAATCGAGAACATCCACAAAGAACAAACAACAAAGAACAACAAACGCAACCTTGTAAGCAAAATGTAAGTCAATATTAAAACGTAAGCAAAAGAAAAAGAAAAAGAAAAAGAAAAAAAATATTTATAATAATATTTTTTACAATAGCATATACAAGAAGAATCTCTATATATAGCAAACGACAAACAAACCGAGCGAGGGCCGCTGCCCAGCACACAATCCTTCAAAGGAGCTGGCAGCAGCTACTTGCGCAACAGTTGCCTTTCACAGAAACAATTTACCGTTTAAGTTACAAATAGTGAAATAGACAAAACCAAAATGGCGGCGCTCTGCCATTGAGTGCCGCCACAGTTTCCAACCAGTTTTCAGTTGACAAATGCCTTCAGTTCATTAGATACAACAACTACAACAACAGCAGCAGCAACATTAGCTGACATTTTAGTTCAAGGTTCATACAAAGATTATATTTAGTTTCAGTAGGAGTGGAGTGGAGTAGGAGCAAGAGAAGGAGCAAGAGAAGGAGAAGGAGAAGGAGAAGAGCAAAACGTAATGTGCTCAAAAGGAGCAACGAACGGAAAAACACTTAAAGCCTAAAAACACGTTGAAAGAATATCAACAAAACAAAACAAAACAAAAAGAAGTTTCAAAATACATATTACATGTATTTTATCGGTTTAGTTTAGTTTTTTAGCTGAGCATAGGAGGAGTAGTACATACATAGATTGAGTTTAAACAACAACAACAATTTTGGCTGCATTTTGCATATAATTTTGCGCGTTTTTCAAATTAAAATGACTTTCAGTTCTGAACAATAGTGCCGGTAATATTAATGATATAAGTAACTATATACATAAATATATATATAAATAAAGTACATAGTCTAGACGTCGTAAACCGTATTTCAGCAAAGCTAACTAATGTTCTAAATGTACACTGAAGAAAATAGACACCAAGCCATTGAAATGGTATGCAACACAAACAATTGAAAAGTGATCTCATTTGCGCTCAATTTTCTCTGTGTGTATAAGATTGCGATATAAGATTGCCTGCCCCCCATAAGCCAGAGGCCCCACCCTAACACAAGCACATACCCTCCCAGAACCCCCAATATATGCATCATGCCACATGCCCTATAAATATATATAACTTATTAACTATATAAGAAGAAGTAAAGCGAAAAAAAAACCATAAAAAAAATAATAATACTAATGGTAGTTGCTATTTTAAATATGTATTACAAGAAATAAACAGAAAAAAAGCGATCATCAAATACGCAGCAGAGTATGCAATAAATGTTAAGCAGGAACCAGAAACCAAGCAGACCCAATAATAACAGTAACATCAGAAGAAAAAAAATACGAAAACAGAACAGCAGATACAACAACAACAACAGTCAAAAGTCAGAAATGTTCCAATCCATAAAAACAAAAAAACAGAAAGTAAACCCAAAAACTCAATACGATAATACGTATGATATTTGTATGCTTTTTTACTTACACGTACTATAAACGAAACGTATACAAAAATGGTAAAGTACTCGTCAAATTGGAGAGGCGCCGCCTTTAGGTTTAATTTTTTGCACAAACAGAACACAACACACACAATCACACACACACACACACACACACACACACACACACACACACACACATAATATATATACAAACAGCAGTCAGAAAACAAAAGTCAATGTCAGCATAAGTATGAAAACTAAGCGTACATAAATAAATTACATACTTACATGAAGAACAAAACAAAACAAAAAACAAAAAATGAAAATGAAATATAAAAAGGAAAAGCAAAACCAAAAATCAAATATAAATTTCTACTCATAGTTTAGCAGTCGTAATTGATTTATTTTTCAATTAACTAAGCAAATGGACACAAAGCAAATCGCATATAGGACATAACTTACATAGTTCGCAAACCGACTAACTAACTAACTACATACAAATAGAAATTTTCGCCAGCCAACAACAACAACTACACAACAGCTAAACAACAACAACAACAACAACAACAAGATCAACCAAATGCCGTTCAATCAACAACAATTAACAACAATTAACAACAACAACAACAACAGCTAACAACTACAACTACAACTTAAACGCCAATAAATTATCCATTAGCTAACTTATCATTTTTCAGATACTTACATACTTACATCATACACTATACATCAAAACCAAACCCAGCAACCAAAAACCAACCAAATTTCTCAGCAAAGAAAACTCAAAAATAAAAAAAACCAAAAATAAAAAAAATAACAAAAACATTTTAAAGCATACTTTTAACGGGTATACACGTAATATTGTAGAAACTAACATATTTTTAAAATTTTGTGCCGAATTCCAATTCCGCGGTAATTTCAACAAAATTTCATATAGCAAAACTTCAGAAAATCTTGCAAATTAATTTAAGAAGCATGATATTTACGATATAACGGAATCTAAAATGTTGGAATTGGATTTCCACAAAAAAAAAAACATAACAGCAAAACATTTCGATGGGAGGAGCTTTTCGGCAATATGCTCAAGTGGTATCGCATTAGATGAATCTCTTCTAGGAAACAGTTTCGAGCAAGAATATTTCGACTTAGACAGTAAAAGAAGACAACAAACAAAAGCAAAACCAAAAAATCAAAACAGACGACTTTCGGAGTTAGGGCAAAAGTGCTAGCAAAACAAAAATAAAAATTAAAATATATATATATATATATATATAAATCTATATATATATATATAAATGGTTCTCAGGAACACAACTCTCGGCAAAGACTTTGGCGTATATTTCGGAACAACAGAAGACGCAACAACTCTAAAATGACAATGACAAAATACGCGTTGCGAGTGTTTCAAGCGACTGCCAAAAACATGTTTTTAAAGCCACAAAAAAAAAGTTTTAGGTATAAGTGTAAAATTAAATATAAACAAATTTCGGTAATGTTCCTATATATACATACTTATATATGTATATGTGCATATATATGTATATATAAACAAGGTATATAAAAATTAAAACTTTTGGACACACGAAAATTCAGCATTTAGCATTTTGGAAAATCAAAATAAAAAAAATGTCTAGCAAAAGAAAAAATGCGGCATTGCGAAAACTAACGTATTTGGCAAGCACTTGAAACACTGGCAAAATAATAATCTAAATTTTAAAAACAGAAGAACATAAATAAAAAATAATTTACAGGCAGCATTTAAAAAAAAAAAAACGAATAAAACTTGTTAGTTTTCAGTTAATATTATGTTTGATAATTCTTTCAACATGAACAAATTGAAAATTGTACTTTTCAATGACAACAAGAACAACAACAATGAATAACGCGTTAAAACCACAAAAATGATGACAAAAAAAAAACAAAAATGATGAAAACGAAAACAAACGAACAAAATTGTAAACTCTCGGCCATGTTTGGATAATTCTCTCGGTGTAAAGTTCAGGACAACAAATTTACAGAAAAAAAAAACACAAAAACTAAATAAAAATTCATTAGACTTTAGGCAATGGAAAAAAGAACTCAAAATCCAAAAATTAAATGCAAAATTGCAAAATTTTGGACAACAAAATTTCGTAAAGCAAAATTTAAATCGTAAGTAACTAGCAGACGGAGTCGAAAATGGGAAAACACGTTAACATGCGGGATTCACACTCTGCTCAAGGCTAAAAACAAGAACAACAAATTGATAAAAAATTTGGAAAACGTGTTGGAAAATATCAAGAAAAAAGTACAAGCTTATTTTAAGCACCTTCGCGCCTTATCTTTAAGAACATAAATAAAATGAAAACCAAATGCAACCTTAATGACATAAACTTACATTTAAATACATTAAAAAACCAAAAAAAGGAAACAAAAACAAATAAAAAAAACAATGTAAATTTTATATAGAAAACATGAAAACGCAACTTTCGATACATCTCCTGGTAGTTATTGCATGTATTAATTTAAGTCTGACATAACAAAAATTGCACAAAAGCAACGATTTCATTTAAGTTTCAACCCCATTTTAATTTCGTGGAAAATCTGCCTTAAATTATATAAATAAACATGACAAGTCAACTAGTTCGCAGGCAATGCACCGTTTTGGGCATACACTGCCCGAAAATGCGTTTGCCCATGACAAGAACAGCAACAAATTGAAAATTAAAATACCAAATAAAAATAATAAAAGAAAACAACAACAAAAAAAAAACAGCAAAATTCAAAATCGTCGTCAAAAGGCGCTGAAGATTTCAAAATTCAAAAATATAAAACAAAAATTCAACAAAATTAAGAACAGAAAAATATGCGGTTTGATGCTCAGAAGAACTGCAGCAAACAATTGCAGGATCAAAACTCAGAACCACAAAAATAGCAAAGGTTTTCTCTACTTTATTATGCCCAAATCACACAAAACAAAAACCAAAAAAAAAAAAACAAATTGTAAAAGAAATGCTAAAGATTTTGTGTAATCCAACCCTTTGTAAATGTTTCGATGTATAAAAAAAATGGACAGTACTTAAGTTAGATGTTGGTGAGGCTAAAATTTATAAGAAATTAAGAAGTGTATGTAAAAATTGTAGACAAGAAAATGACAAAATCGAAAAATCGAAATTCAGTCTCTAATAATTAGTTCTAATAATGCGTATGTATATCCCCCCACTAGACATATGTAATATATGAATATAAAGTGAAACCCTACTGTCGCCCTATGATTTGAACAACTTTGTGATGACCTAAGATTTGCGCTCAATTTCCCTGTTCAATTTTATCGATTATTTTAGCGAACCGGTTTTCAGTTGCTATCGACTTTTCAACGGCAATTTCCTAAGTTATTTCCGTTACAGCATGGCAATAACAACTTAAGCAATGAGCGATATTTTCACTTATTTTAGTAATTCAATGCAAACCACACAAAAGAGAGACTACAAACACTAAAAAAACAAAGGATTTGTGCGCCAGGCCAAAGCGTTGACAGTTCTCAAGCCTGAAATAAAACCAAACTGCATGGCAGTAGCCCAAAACAGGAACCGATGGGTTGGACTGCCTGCATATCTGGACATCCATGACCGTTTAGCAAGCAATAGCACTGAAGGCAATACAAAATTCAAATACAAATGGTAAACGGCAACAGAATATATATAGAAAACCAAACAAATATATAGTAGATGCAGATGCAGATGCAGAGCAACACACACAAGGCAAAGACAAGTTTCGAATCAAAGATTTTTCGGTACAACATTTCGAACGTATCTTTCGGCGAGTTTCGAACAACTTTCAATCACTTAAGCTTTTGTTGTTAATTTGTTAATTTGCGACTACGTCTCCACGCACATGCACAAAAAAAAACACCACAATGAACAAGAACAGAAACCAAAGTGATAACGAGTAAAGCAAAAGTTAAAAGCAATTTTTGAAATGGGGCCACAACGTCCGATCTAAAGTGCCTTCATGTAACAAAAAGTAAAAACCAAAAAAAACTGTTAATTTTTTATGTAACTAAAAACAAGAGAAACAAAAAAAAACCAAATGAAATTAATTATAAAATTGTATAAAAAAAAATTAAAATTGTAAAAAGATATAACAAATTTAAAAAACTAAGCAAAAAAAAATGAAAAAGGGCTCCAAATAGACCAGCATTCAAGCAAATACCAAAACTGCTCAACATTTGGCCTGGCCGTATTGTCTCTAGGGATCATGATCACCCACCAGTACCCTAGGTTAAACAAAAACAACAACAACAACAAAAACGTGTATCAAGGATAATGAACGAGCGCAAATCTTAAGTTCCACGCACCCGAAACCCACAATTAACAAAGTTCTCATTGACTACCTAAGTAAGCGATATACACACAGAAATTATATACGTGTATTTAGTTATAGTATGTAAACAAAGGAATTAACACACAAAACAAGTCGATTTAGACCAGCATTATGTATGAAATTAATGATTTAGAATTTAGGAATGAAAAGGTTTGGATATACATTGACTACTTACGAGGCATATACATAAATACCTACCATACAGCGCTGAGTTGCTCATTAATAAATGTATTACTTTCTATCCCACACACACACACACACACACACAGAAACAAACACAGGCATACAATACACTATACTACATTTAGTTTAGATCTTAGGTGGAAATAAAATACATACATATAATACTCGAAAGTTAAGCTAAATGATTGCAAAAGAACTAAGAACGGCAAAACTTCAGAGGCGGCAATAAGCTATAATGCAACTAAATTTAAGCTAAACTCAACTACCGAAACAAAAAATAAAAAAAACAACACAAAAAAACAAAACGAAACCAAATATGAAAAATAAAAATGGAAAAATTGAATATTTGCATGTGCATACGAGACATCTACTTATATAGGAGATAGAGGCTATATCGTACATTGTGAATAGCAAGCAGTTCACAGTGAACGGCGGCGTATACAAAACTAAAAGACTAAAAGGAAACCAAGTGAATACGAGTGTCCCTTTTGTGCTTCTTTCCCCTTTTCACACATACACGCGCACACACACACACACACACACACACACACACATTCACGAACATTTAAAACAAAATAAGAAAATATATTTGCATTATTCAGTTTAGAGTTTTGAGTTGTGAGTTTTACATACTTCGAAAACATTTTGAAGAAAAACAACTAGCGAAAATTAGCAAAATTTAAAATTTACAATTTACGAACATTAACATTAATTTATGAATATGCATTCATTTAAAGGTGTTTAGATGCACACACTATGTATATAAGTATGTATGAATATTCATTTATCGATTACGAATTACGATTTCGGAGCTGAACACAATTACAAAAAAAAAAAAAAAAAGAACATAAAACTATTATTTTCATCAATATGTATTCAGTACATATGTGGAGCGAAAACAGGAGCAGGAATAAATGTGCAAGGTTTTTGCTTAGAACCTTTTAAATGTATAAACCATTTCGGCAATATTACGATATTGAAATTCACGATCTTTGGGCCAAGATGATACACGCATCGTTTTCGATTGATTGATGCGAGAGTGTAAAATTATGAACTCCAGAGCCAAGTCAAACAAAATCGAGCTACGAAAATTCATTTGTGTTGATTTAAATAGAGACAAAAATAAAAACGAAATACAAAATCGAATACTTTGAGTTATGCAACAATAGACCGGAATTATTTCCAAGAAATAGTACAAACAACTTTAGAGATAACTTTTATAATGTAATTATAAAATAAGCGGCGAACAAGGCGCTCTAAAAAAATGCAACATTACCAATGTTCCGAGGGCTTCAAAAATTCATCAAATTAACAATCTGAAAACTAACAAACAGAATTTTCGTATATGAAACTAGCAGATTTAGAGCGCTGTTAAAAAAATGTAATAAAAGCCCCTCAAATGAATATACGATTTTATTTTATTTTTAACTTAAACACATAATTATTTGTATGTATTTGAATTACTGAGCGAAAATGAAAGCAAACAAAGCAACAGAGCCTGGCACTTATCATATTTTCGAAATTCCAACTTGACAGAACTTAAGACACAATGTTTGTAATAATTTTGAAATTCAGAACATCATTCCAATTAAATTGACTTATTCAAGTAATAAAAACTAAATTAACGTACATACATATGTAAACCTATACTTTCAACACTATGTGGAAAGAAAGACAGCAGTGAGAAGATCAGAAAAAGATGGCATACAATTTAAATTATAAGTATATGTAATAACAATAGACGAGCATAACCCTTTACGAGACCCCCAAAGAGCAGAAGTACACACATTACTATTTACCACAATAAACATATAAACAAATATGAATGTAATACGCAAAATGCAAACATACACAAGTCGAAAGTTTCACAATCCGCGATGATTGCGTATAAAGTATGATGTACTAACTTAATATGATTAACTCATTTCAAAAGCAAAAACCAAATCAGAAGTAATAAGCCAATAACAAGCATACAAATGTATGTATTTGCAGAAAATCTACATACATACATACATATATATTGGTACGTTTCGGTTTCGGTATCGGTTCCGTTTTATAATTACTTACTTTGCTTTGGTGTACATTTTGGAATCTTCGAAAAAGTTTGTCTGGACCGCAAGCTAAAAAAAAAAAAAAGAAGCAGACTCGCACAAAATTTGTAATTTTCTCGTAAAGCAAAAATCGAAACATTTGATTTGTATTTCAAAACAGCATTTAAAGCAAACATAAAAAAACACATTACACCATAGAACGTAACGCAGAATTAACAAAAGTGTAAAAGAAAAATTAAATATTTGGGATATAAGCAAATATGATTACATAAATTTATATTTATGCAACTGTAAGGAAATAAACGAACAAACAAATAAATGCGTAAAGGAAAGGAAATGGTAAAACAACAACAAAACACTATACTATAATATAACATTTTTAATCAAAAAAAAAAAACAAAAACTACTTATTTTATTGAAAATTATGTAAAATTTACTAAAACAACAAAAACGCATAAAAAAGTATATTGTTTATTTTCATCTTTAAAATAAAGTTTTAAAATCGTATAAAAATAGTAAATAAAAGTTTTTTATTCATGGAAGGGATGGGATTTTCGAAATTCGGCATGCATTGGCTCGTGTCTGTAAGAGCAGCCGACTATGGTTGCCCACCACTAATTTATATATATGGTTCGGATTCTTGACCGTTACTGGTGCATTTAATAAAAATTATTCTGAAATATTAACCAAACATACGAACTTAACGTTCTTCTCAGCCCAGAGATTGGCCTAATAGTTATGCTGAAAGCTGTCGTAAACCGAAAGAGAAATACAACCATTAGTTTTGACTGTTTGACTTTTAGCTTTCTTGTTACAGAGTTACCCACCGTTATTTCATAAATTTCAAATCAAGCTCAACAGTCTGGCCACACTGCAGACCCGACCATATGTTCAATCGATAGTCAAGTAAACACTCGATTGCACCAGACACGCGAAGAAGAAGCACATTACGCAAACGGTGTTTCGGCATTTAGCTCAATTGTTTACTGAAAATGTCACTACTAAGTGCGCTATCCAGGTAATCGGTGGACATTAATTAAAAGCCTTCTTGAAATATAGAAACGTCTTTCATTCACAATCAGGCTGAGCCTACAGAGCAACGGAGTTGCCGCACGTTTCCTGCATATATCACCCGTGCTGTGCGCTGAGCCGCTAAAGAAAAAGAAGAAACTCGACCCGCAGATCGTAAAACAGCGAGAGGACCGCAGGAAAAAGAAAATCGAGAAGCAGATACGCAGGCTAGAGAAGAATGCGCGCCAGCTGAAGCCAGTGGATGAGCTGGAGGTGCCTTTGGACCTGATTGACAACAAGGCGTAAGTTGATTGCTTTAGGTGCACATAATACAGATTGACTTTTACTTTCCACTGTGCACAGGAAACGGGAACGTAAGCTAACGCCGCTGGGCAGTGCGGAGCTGGAGCATCGTGCACTTCTCAAAAAACAATGGGCGCGTTACAAACACGATGAAAAGGTAGCGGATTTCCAAATCATTGATCGCCTGCTGCAAGCGCAAAACAAAGCACTAGAGGAGCTTCGCCGCGAATCCGAGGAGCTCTATCAGGCGGCCATAGAAGTGGACATGAATCTGCTGCCGGTTTCAGTGAAAGGGCCAGTGGCAACGCCCCCAATCAAGAATTATGTGAGCCCAGATGGCGACTATATACACCAGGCCATGAAATGGGAATAGCTGGGTCAACAATTTGTTTGATTAGGTGAAAAACTTGTTACTTTGTTTATTTCTATTAAAAAAAAAGTGCACTTTGTTTTGCGAATAAATTGAAGATAGTCGGGCACGTGCTTGGTGCTAATTAGGTAAAAATAGGTGACTGATTGAATTTTAGTCTAATCAGCTAAGGTGCATTCTGCGTACAATGTTGATACTGATGCCATTCACTATTCAGTGAAATCTCTGCTGCGAACAATATTGAATTCCCTTTCTATCTAAAATATTAAAGTATACCTATAGTTATGCATCATCGTATTCAACTCCATCCTTGCAACCTGCTCCTGTTGTGGGCACTGTTCATTCTGATACTGCAGAAATGTCAAGCCATGTAAGTAAATAATCTGAAAGCATCTAGACATAGTAATTAAACAACTTGTAGCGACTTTCCTGAGCCGCCCTGTTTTGGTTCACACAATGTGCCGGAAGAGTGCGCGAACTCCTATCCAATCGATACCAGATGTGGGTCACGATACTTTTGCTATGCGAAAGACGGTGAATTTTGCAATGGCAATGGCATTGAGCGAAAATGCGAAGGAGAATTAAAATGCAACTGCGATGGCATATGCTCCATAGTTATTTCGTTGTGTCCAAACCTTCATACATATTTACCAGGCGTTTTGTTCGTAGTGAAAACATAGAGTAACATTGCAGCTCAAATTTTGCATTGTGTGTATTTATTATAATCGAGAACAAGAATAAAATGAAAAATGCAATTGGCGTATCTTCGTTTTTTTTTTAAAATATAATTTTGAAAGCACTTCGAACTGTGTATTATTGTTTTTAAGCATGTGTATTTGTCGGGCATCGGAAATGAAAAAAAAATAGTTTGTTTTCCCTTCAAATAAATAATACGCAATGGACAATGCCCGACTCAACTTCTGTACGTTCTTGTTTAGCTTGTAACTTTGAAAGAGCTATCTAGGAGGGCGTACTACTGGCATTGGTTTTAGCCGCGGCCTGCCGCTTCTTAACGCCCCAATTGTAGACTCGCGCCATGTTTACCTCCGTTGTGGTAATTTGATCTCTGTGGGAGTGGTCGATTAGGATGAAGGTCAAGCACAATGCACACTGTCAATAAACGAACCTGAGAAAGTCCTGATCATGCTCCACGGACTTCAAGTTTCCCACAGCGGATGTAATGTTTTTCTTTAACAGCGACTCTGCTTCATCCAGTGGATATTCGAGCATTACGCTGGCGCCCAGCCAGAGGTAAACCGTTTTTGTGGGCGGCACCAGCGTCTTGATAAACACCTGATCGCTGAGCAGGAACTGCGTTTCACGCTCCTCGTCCTCTTTGCGCAGCACATTCACCATCTCCAGAGATCGCTCCAGATCGGGTATCTGAGATTTCAACTTGCGGCGACGCGCCTCCAAGTTGTAGGCCATGAAACGATACTTGCCATGCTGCTCGTCCAGACGTTGCAGCACCTTTTCACAGTTATCGTTCTCGGGCTGTGTCATAAACGTATCAATTTCCTCCTGCAAACACAATGCGAGTGATGATTAATGTTGAATATTTGCTACAGCTGTTTTTTTTTTTTTGTTGCTGGGGCCGTCTAGGTTAGAATTGGATGCCTGCCATTTGATACTTACTAAAAATATTGCTTCTGGTATGCCGGCAAAGGTTTTTTGGTTTTCCGGTAATTTTGGCATTTCTATTGTGTCCATGATACCTGTCATATTGCTTTTGTTTGCTATTTATTCGTATAAATTGTAATAAATTTACAGCAGGTTTCAGGCGGCAGCAGCAGAGGAAAGACAATGCTAATAAAAGTAGTGTTGAGCAGTGGCCATATATGTAGCGAACCAATTATTGCAAGTATTTTATAGTTACTGTCGCAAAAATGACTATAGACGTAGATTTAGCTTAAAATTAAAATTGTTTTATTAATATGTGGAAGTGCCGTCTGCACACAATATAAATAATGGTAATATAGTTAAACAAACTTCCCACTTTTAATGGCATTACGTACATATACTACATACCATAGTATATATATTGTTTTATTTTGGACGTAAATAAACAAAAGGAAATCATTAATACTTTTTTTAAATCAGTACTAAGTTTTAATTGTAAAAACTTTAATGTCGCTGCTGGAATGTTACTAACAATATAGTCACTGTGGGTTCATCAACAGGCCAATCAGTGTTGGTCAACAGCTTGAATTTAGTTTGAACTGAATGAACAGCAGCAGTTCACATGTGCTACATCTGTTGCGGCAAGGCGTACTTTGTTATATTTCATTCTATTTGATTTTGATATTGTTTGATTATGTCAAACGGCGAAGGTGGCGTCGGCGTCGTACGTGGCGGCGGAGATTCTGTCAAACAGGCCATTATTGAGGAGCTACAGAATCTGCTCAGCTCAGACACAAACGTTTTGAAACAGGCGGAAAAACGAAACATGCAGCTGCAATATACTGAAGGTGAGATCGGTTGGAAAATTGGCAGGCAATTTGTGTAGCTAACCTCTTCGACTTTCAGGGTACGGCGTCTACTTGTCAGAGATCATAATGAATCAGTCGCACGAGCTGCCATTGCGTCAAATTGCCATCATTATGCTAACGCGATACGTGGAAAACCACTGGACGGATGACGACACGGAAAAGACAAGCGGCGGTGTGGCCAGTGAACAGGCAAAGCGCACCATAAGAAACATATTGCCCAACGGACTGTACGATCCAAACTCGAAGATACGCTCATCGGTGGCGCACACAATATCCACCATAGCCGCCACCGATTATCCGCATTGCTGGTCGGAGCTCTTTGACATTATTGTGAAGTGTTTGGGCGGCAATGAGGATTCCATACATGGTGCAATGCAGGTTCTACAGGATTTCACATACGATGTGGGCCAAATCAAAGATCTCGGCCCGGTGGTCATACCCGAGGTGTATCGCATTTTCGACTCGGAACAGAACTATTCGATTAAGACGCGCGTATCCGCCATACGCACTCTAAAACAGTTATTTGTGTCCATTTCGGCGCTTATTACAGACAAGCAGGAGCGGAGCTCCATGATGAGTTCCATACTCTCAAATTTTATGGACAAGCTGGTGCATTATCTGAGCATGAATTGTGGCGCTGGTTCCAGTTTTTTACTGCGTTCCGAAATTATAAGGGGTGCGTTATCTAAACATTATTGCAATAGTTTAATATTTCATTAACAACTTCCAGTCTTCACATATCTGGTGACCGATATGCCAAAGTACATACATCCCTTCATGGAGCGCATATTGCCAATCATCTGGCAGCTGCTCACGCAAATTGCCGAAACGTACGTTACAGTGTCCGTTAATCAGACCGAAGCTAATCCACTGGCAAGTGGCAACAATGAGGAAGATGACGAGCAGACCAATTTTCAAACGCTCATCATACAGATCCTGGAGTTCATTAATTGCACTGTCACCTGTGGCAAGCTGCGTAGCAACATTAAGAATGTCCTCGCAGATTTGATCTACATCACCATTGTCTACATACAGCTCAGTGAGGAGCAGCTGGAGGATTGGCAAGAGGATCCCGAGAAGTTTGTCGATGACGAAGACGACGGCGGCGTGGAGCTAACTGTGCGCATGTGTGGTGGTGATGTGCTACTGGTAAGAGTGTTTGACTAGGAGTAACCCTCAACCCTTGTCGTTATGATTCGCTCTCACTTATTTGCCCTAGGAGTCATATCCAAAAATTATTTAAATTCTGATAAAACCCTGACTTTATACATACATTTACGATAGGGATCAGTTAGACTAGACTTTCTGTTAAATATTAATTGCTAATTCAGTTGTGATACATTCGAAATGCAGGCTATAAACGACGAGTTTGGCGCGAAGGCGATTCAGCCGTTGCAAGAGGCGCTGGGCCGTCACTTTAGCGTAGCCGAGGCAGAGAAGGCGGCCAACAATCCCAATTGGTGGAAGATTCAGGAGGCCTGCATGGATGCTGTTCATCGCTTTCGTGACATCATACTCGAGGGCGACTCAAAGTTCGACTTGCTCAACTACCTGACGATTGTGCGCAATCTGCTGGTGCATCAGGAATCGCCACATCTGGTCGGCCGCGCGCTTTGGACCCTGAGCACGTATTCCAAGTCGGATTTGTACAATCCGCAGATGCTGATCGAGATACTGGACGTGACACTGTGCAGCCTATCGCCGGACAAGTCGCACATTCTGCGCATCAGCGCTGTGCGCACGCTTCACGACTTTCTGCAGGCCAACGAGAACGTTGAGGGCGAAAAGCGGACGCTGCTTGTCTCCAAGTTGCCCGGCTTTCTGAACGGCATCATGTCGCTGCTGCTGGGCTGCAAGGCCACAGTGCTGGCGCTGATGTTGGAGGCGTTGACCATGATGGTCAAGTTCGATGCGGACTTTGCGTATGCTTCGCAACCCAAAATCACACCACTCACCATAGCCGCGTTCCTCAAGTACACCGAGGATCCCTATGTGATGACGAACGTCCAGGATCTGATCAAGGCGCTGTGCAAGCACAAACAGTGCCTCGCCCCGTTGCAGGAGAAGTTCATTCCGACCATTGTTAGCATACTGGCACTGCAAGGCGAGCAGTGCGGCGAGCAGCAGGACATTGCCTTGGATGTGCTCGACACACTGGTTCGCTACACAGAGCCGCCGCTGCCCAACGCACTGCTGGAAACCGCATTTCCTGCACTTATCAACTGCGTTCTGCATACGGACGATCCTACCGTTATGGTCGCCGGCGGCGAGTGCCTGCGCAGCTTCATCAACGTCTCACCGGAGCAGATCTGCAACTATAAAAACGGTGAGGGCGTCAACTATGTCATGCAAGTGGCTACGGTGCTGCTGAATCCCATGAATTCCGAGAGGACTGCCAGCGGAAAAATTGGACGGCTGGTCATCACCATTATCACCAAAATGGGCAGCATGCTGGGACAAACAGTCGATATGCTACTCAAAGCTGTTATTAGCAAAATGCAGAACCTCGAGTACCTGAAGGTCATCATGAATTTGGTGCTGATATTCGCACATCTGTTCCTCACGCAAATGGACGCGATGCTCAACTTTCTGTCCACAGTGCCCGGACCCAATGGCGAGCCCGCTTTGCAGTTTGTCCTCACCAATTGGCTGTCGCGTCAGAACTCTTTCTTCGGTGCCTACGAGCGCAAGGTAAATTCATGCTGGTTACCGACTATTAAGGCTAAACAGATTTATCCATTTTACTCTCCAGGTAACCACAATGGCACTTTGCAAGCTCTTCGAGTACGGCGTGGCCACGCAGGACAATCGCCTCACATCCATAACATACAAAGAGCTGGTTGAAGAGCCCAGCGGCGATCGCGTTCGCACGCGCTCAGTAGCCGCAAGCTATCAGAAATGGGTGACAATTCCTGCACTTGTTAAGATCTTCAAAGTGCTCATCTCCGAGTATCAGCACTTTCAGGAGAGCAAAACGGATGAGCCGCTCACAGAGTCCGAGGAGGAAGTCACTGACGACGATGATGCGGCAGGCAATGCGTCCAAGCCACGCTTTATATCCGATTTGTGTTTCGATAACGATGAAGAATATATTGAGGACGACCAGGTCCTCCAGCTGCTGCTCAAGGAGTCGAACTACACTGGCGACATTGGCGAGAATTTGCAAAAGTTTCTCGCCAACTTTACTCAAAACGAACATTTTCCAACGTTCTACGAACATCTCAACGAATCCGAGCGCCTCATTCTGCTGGCCAAGGTGCAGCAGAAGTAATTGAAAACGCAACCCTTAATGCCTTCATGTATAATCGACAACATGCATCAGCCCATTGTGTTAATCTTATATAATTGTTATCAAGCATTTAATAAATAAAAAAAACTTTATATTTTTAAGTATATAACAAGGTTTTTTCCCCCGTGGAGTATCACTGACGGAATATAAACCCCTGTACACACTTTATAGTTTTTGTGTACGGGTTTCTGCTAAATAAATTATTCAACATTTATTTCTAGGGACTTGGTAGCCTGATATTGACGTGGTTACCATAGAAAATCCAAAGCTCGAAATCCATTCAGCTTTTAAAGCCGATTAGAACTGCCATAATCAAAACTGCCTTGGGAACGAAAATCGTATGAGTTTTGACAAATTTATGGGATATTTGGGTGTTGGAAAGGCATTTCTTTGTACTATCTAGGCCCTATTTTGGCTTGTGTTTAAACAAAATCTAAATTGCGTAAAACATAAATGCAGAATTAATATAAATGCCAAACCGTGATCAAAACTTCCTTTGGAAAGTAAATCGGCTCAGGTTTAACAAAGTTGTGCAAGTTTTAGATGATTAATTGACTTTCCAAAAGCCATCTGTTTACTCATTTACGTCCAACCAGGAATTGTTTTTTTTTCATAGATTTAGAAAGGTGAATTTCAATATGTCGATTAATTATATAAAAAATATATAATTTACGGAGCTGGAAAGCGTTACAATGATATTAATATTAGTTAATATTTCCATCTGCAATTGTAGATTCGTAATAAAAGATTATGTTGGTTAATTGGCAAATTGAAAAATGAAATCTTTATTAACTTTAATTTGTGAAAAACAAACAATGTAATTATGCATATATATTTGTATATACATATGCCACTGAAATTTAATATATAAATAAATTAGACATCCCACTTTTCCACTTATGTGTATTGCAATTTGTAAAACGGCTAATTAAAGAGCGACCTCATCGCTGCGAAGCTTATGCTGCAAGGGAATGTCGACCTTGTAGTTTCCCTAAGATATCGGACAAGTAATATTAAATTATGATTGTAAAGAATGAGTGAAAACTTACACATGGCTTATGAGAGTCGCACCTAAAGAACTTGCGAATGCAGGGCGTGAGCAGCACGGGATCAATTTTGTTGGGATTATTAGTGCCAAAGATGAAAGTGCTGAGCAGTGCAACGATTATAGTGACCGATGCCCCCAATGTCGTGTACCACATGTAGGAGATGCGGTACAATGGAAATATGTCCCTGCAATAAACGAAATATAATTCATCATTATGTAATTTACTTATATGTATATCTATTTTTTTCTATAAATTGTCCGAATTATTATATATTTTATTAAATCCAAATATTTTTAGTCATTTCCGATTTTCCCCCCATCTTATCTTTCCGAAGAAAACAGTAGATTCACTTTGTGCTAAAGTGTGTAATGCATAGAAGGAAGCGTCGGAGACCCTTATAAGTGATATCCAGTATGCTTAGAATGACAAATTGAAATTGGACCAGCCATGTCCGTCTGTCGTCATGTATGCAAACTAGTCATTCAGTTTTTGATCCATCGCGATTAAACTTTGCACAAAGAATTATTTCTTAAAGTGACAGCATATTTCAAAAATTGATAGAGCTTAAATGTAGAATAAGACTAGAGGAAAAAACCATGAACAAATTGGCCTGGAGCTTCAAAATCGGCTCAGTATTTGCAAAGTTATGACAGTTTAAAGTCATCAAAGGGCATTTTTAGAGTGCCAAAAACCACACTTGAAACCAAAATTGTTGGTTTTATATTCATGATGAAGAATATATATATATATAAGAAGACTCGAAAAGAGTATAAAATGTTCGGCGCGCCGAAAATAATCCTTCCCAACTTGTTAGCCCAAGTAATTTTAGAAATATGTAGATATTGATAGACGTATGTATGAATGGCTGCACTTACTCCGCTGTTTGGGTAGTTATATGAGTGGCATTGGTGGCGCTGCTAACCAAATCAGACGTATCGAAGCTGTAGCTGCATTGCTCGACGTTCAATGGCTTTGTCTGGTAGCGAATGGCGCCCGATGCAATCGCCCACTGTGCATTCAGGCTGACCCAGGACATGACAATGACGCCCACGCAGCCGCCCAGCATTGCGCTCTGTAGATTTGTGTACACATAATAATATTCAATATGGTAGTTAGTGCGTGCAAAATTATCGGCTCACATTGCCATTGATCCAGGGCATGAGAAGGCCCAAAGTAAAGATGCCAAAGAGCGGACCGTTCGTTATGGACTCCAGGCTCATGGTCAGCTGCAGCACAGTACCCATGTGCTCGACCACGTAAACGAGGGCCACACAAAGCGCACCAATGCCCACCACCACCAGACGCATGATCCAAGTGGTGGCGCGACTAGAGAGCGGCTGCTTCACATAGGGCTTCACAAAGTCCTCCAGCACGACAGCGGACATGGAGTTCAGGCAGGTGGAGAGCGAGCTCAGGGCGGCACTGAACACGCCAGCAATAAATAGACCCGTCATGCCGGGCAACTCGCCCAGGATGTCCATTACGAAAAGCGGCAGCAGCTGATCCCGAGCCTTGGCCAGCTGTGGATGCAGTTCAATGGATTAAAAGATATTTCAGAAAACTGAGCACGTTAACTAGCCTTCGTAGTTAGCGGATCACAGTTTTGATAGGTTGCATAGATGAGCAGTCCATTGTAGCCACACAGGGCCATCAGGATCAGGACTCCAACGCAAAAGATGCACAAAGCCTTGCGAGCATCAGCCAATGTCGGCAGCGACAGATAGCGCTGTATCATGTTCTGGGAAACGGCATTTGTCTGTGTCCAGTAGACAATGCCGCCAAAAAACAAACCCCAGAATGTGTGACGCACTGTGGGATCAATGCTGAGGCTATAAGAGATACAAAACAAAACTAAACAAGTAAGAGTGCTCTAGTCGGGAGTGCCCGACAAGGAGATACCCGGAACCCAGTTCTGACTTCCATTAATACTTGCCTAATAGTGTGCATACATACAAACACACACATACTGCAAGCAGTGCATGCGGCATAAGCAGTTAGCTTGCTTTTTCACTGAGCCCCACACAATGGAAAGTTAAATCTTAAATAACTTCTGTGTTTATTGTCCGATCTTACTGAAATTTTTGGGACATACAATTGTTAATAAAATGTGTGACCAAAACAAATTGCAGGGTCGTACCTTCAAAAATGCGTTTTTACAACTTTTGGGGGAAATGGGGGGGTAGTATCCAAAAAAAGAAATATGTGTTACATGTGTATGCTATTCGAGATTATGCATGCCATATTTGGGGTCTCTAGCTCTTATATCTTTGAAGCTAGGTCCCAAAAACGCTAGTCTAAATTTTAAATTTATCGATAACTTTTGAATGCGACGAGCTATCGATCAAATGAAATAAACTTGATCTGTCCCGGGATTAGGAGAACTTATATTCCAAATATGAAGTCTCTATCTCTTGTAGTCTCTGATATCCGCGTGTTCATACAGACGGACGGACAGACGGTCAGACGGACAGACAGACAGATGGACATGGCTAAATCGACTCGACTGCTGATACTGATCAAGAATATATATACTTTATATGGTCGGAGATGCTTCCTTATGCCTGTTACATACTTTTGCACAAAACCATAATACCCTTTTTACCCATTTTTAATGGGTTCAGGGTATAAAAACTTATTATTTTTGTTTTTAACAAGTAATTGTATAATTCACTTCATCCTTAAAATGAAATGTTGAAGTTGTACTGCAATTTTTTTCTAAATATTAAAAAATTTAACAAATACACTTTGCTTTAAGTTCAACTCACTCGGGTGCCTCAATTCGGTTGGACCGCCAAGCTCTATCCACTACAACACTAGCGCCGCCTATATCCATGCTGCCCTTAATTGCAACCAGTGCGAGAGCCCCCAACATGGACACTGCCTGCACCACATCCGTCCAGACGACGGCCTTGAGGCCGCCCATGCTAGTGTAGAACACACAAATGATGCACACAATGGGCGTTATGGTGTGCACTCCCACTCCAGTTACCTGGTTGAAGGCAAGCGCCGGCACAAAGATCACAATGGGCAAGTAGGCTATCTATTTATATAATGGAATTGAGTCTTGCTTCATTAAAGAGGGAGTTTCTTATTGCTTACATTCATTATTGCAAACATTACGGATCCGAAAAGCCGCAGACGGCGATCAAAACGCACTTCCAAATACTGTATTAAAAGGGAATTGCAATATTATTAAGATTATGAACTTTTATTTTGATATAAAAAGAAAGGTTCAACAATAAATCCAAAATGTTGTTATTATCTACGAAAGATTCCAGCAGAATAAATTTACATAAGTTTAAAAAATCTATTTAAAACTAAACAAAAAATTTTAAATAAAATAATTATAAGCTAATAACTCAATTATAAACATTGTATTGAAATATTTCTCGTTTGTACCTTGCTTTTTATAAAATATGTGAACATCAATTAAGAAAATTCTACATTCGTATACAAATGGCAAAAATTTTTTATTATTTATGTATGATATTGAAACCACACCTTTTCTACTGCACAAAATGAAATCAGTTTGGCAAAGTTACTAGCTTACCTCATATGTGGACGTAATATTAAGATCGTGGAAGACGGGCAAATAAAAGACACCCATCACAATGCCCATGCCGACGACTCCGAGTGACACATACAGATACTGCGTGCCGTATGAGTACACTTCGGTGGGCAGTCCAAGTAACGTGATGCCCGAAATGAAGCTGGCCACCAGTGAGAAGGCGATGGGCACCACCAACATTTTGCGGCCACCCAGCATGTAATCATCCTCGGAAACAGATTTGTTCATGAAGCCAAAGTAAATGCCAATGCCAATGCAGAGCAGAAACATGGCCACGAATACGACATAGTCGGGCCATGAGAACCGCTGCAGCTCTTCCAGAATCTGTTCGATGTTATTCATTTCCGTGATCCGAGCAGAGGTTTGAGCTCTCCGCAGTAACGATGTGGACTAAGTCGCTCTATCTGTGATTCACGAAATCAGTGGGTTCCATTCCGTTCCATTCTGGGCGCTAGTCGGCGGCTATGCTGTGCTCTGTGATTCAATCCAATTTCGCTCAATTGTCAATTGTCGGGCAATTTAGGTTTCGGTCAGCACACAAAATCCACACACACGGGCTTATTTTAGTTAATCAGTTGCCGTGTTGTACTTAGAGAGAATTGCGACACTTCAGCATTCAGTTGCAACATAGATGTCGTGCTGACCTTAGATACAATTGATTTTGGGGCCCGTCCGTCTCTCGATAAAAATCTTGACCCCCAAAACCAAAACCAAGGAATTTGCATTATTTCTATTTTGCGCCGGCCAATGGCAAGGTATCATCTGTATTTTTATTAGTTGTATTAAGTTACGGAAAAGTTTATTTAATTTACAAAGATAATGGATGTGTGAAATAAAATGAGACCTCGTTACAATACTAATAAACTTTACGTAACTTATAACAGCTTTGGGTGCCAGGTGAAATTATGCATACCCTCGAACTTCATTGTATTTACTTGTATATTTACGAAGCCTCAACCACTATAGTGAGAACAATATATTAAACATATTTCTGAAAATCTAAGATTTGGAGCGCAAAACAAATTACACCCCTTCCAACAGGAGTTTAATTCCCAGTTAACGGAATTAATTTCACGATTTCCACTGCAAATAATATCGAATATTCCATCGAATCAAGTCTATCGACAATTTATCAGCCTACCGCCACAACGAGAGGAGAGTTGCGGTATCAAAATAATAAATAATCTGTTCTTTATAACATAAAACCATATTAAAATCAATTAATTATAATGTTGGCAAGTCCGTCACCTGGCAGCGTGCCCGACAAGGCGTGGCAGCCTCATTTTGTGACACTAGAAACGACGTAAGTAATTGTAAACAACCGGCAACATTTTTGATACATTTTCATTGTTTTCAGCATGGGTGAAATGACCGTGGAGCTGTACTGGAAACACGCACCAAATACAGTACGTATGGAAAATGGATCTATCAATTCTTTCATGAAATAATGCTTCTGGTGATTTCAGTGCTATAACTTTGCGGAGTTGTCCCGACGCGGCTATTATAACAACGTGGTATTCCATCGCATCATTCGTGACTTTATGATACAGGGCGGCGATCCTACAGGGACAGGACGCGGAGGCGCTTCCGTTTATGGCGGAGAGTTTGCGGACGAGCTGCACAGCGATTTAAAGCATACCGGTGCCGGCATACTCTCTATGGCCAACTCCGGTCCAGACACAAACGGTTCACAGTTCTTCATCACACTGGCGCCCACGCAGTGGCTGGATAACAAGCACACCATCTTCGGACGCATATACACTGGAATGGAGGTAGTTAAGCGCATTGGCCTGGTAGAAACGGACAAGAATGATCGACCCGTTGACCCGCTGCGAATTATCAAAGCAAAAGTCGAGAAACTGTAAAAAAATATCGAATTTTAAATACATTTTAAATTAGGGCATTTAATTAACAAGTTTGTTGATTACAATTAACTAGTAATGACTAATGACTAAACTAGACCAGTTTCTAGCTCGTTCCTTAATACCCACGAGGCTGCGCGCATAGCAATAGCTGTAATCACTGTATTAGGATTGCCAGAGATGGGCCGAGGCAACACACTGGCGTCGACAACTCGCACATTTGAAATGCCTTGCAATCTGCAATAGAAGCTTCATTAAAATCCAAATTTCTCGCCTCCTATATTGAGTATTGTACCTAAGTTGCGAGTCGACGACGCTTCCTATGGCACAACTACCACCTGGATGATGTGATCCAAGGCCTATGTGACGCATCAGACATTCCAAATAATGATCCGAGGGCTGGTGCTCTATAAAATCTCTTTCAAATGGCCCGAAATTTGCACACTCCTGCAGCTTGGGCCAATGAATCCGCGGCTGCAATTTGGCAAATGCAGAGGATTTGACCACCTATAAAAATCGACATTTTGTTTAAGTCAACATATTGTAAATCTTATCACCTTAACAGCATTTCTAATGGCCGCAATGGTGCAGGTAACATCCTCTTGGCTGCTCAGATAATTTGGATCGATTAGGGGATTCCGGCGCATATTATTTATTATCTGCGTCACCGTGCCCCTAGACTTGGGCTGCAGACAATTGGAGATGACGACAAAGCCCTCCTGCGACGCATTGTGATAGCGGGGAAATAGAGCCCGAAATGACGAACGCTTGAAATTCGAGATGGACATGAGGGCACTCTCATCTATGGCGCCAGCGCCAAAAAAGGTGATGCCAAAGGGAAACGGCTGCTCATAGCCAGCCACATGTCCGAGCACTCCAAAGTTGCCGAATGCTCCAGTACCACTGCTCAAATAGTTGAACAGATTCACGGGACTGAGCAACGTGCGCTGGTTGAGAGTGGGTCCGATGCTGCCTATGGAGACGAACAGAGGCACATTGAAGTGATCGTGCAGTCTCTGTCCAACCAACGGTAAATCATGCTGCACGGGCAGCTTCAGCTGCGCCAGCATTGTGCTGTTCCCGATGCCGGAGGCCAAGAGCAAATGTGGCGTTTGGTAGGCACCCGCACACAACAGCAGTTCGCGTCGTACTTTAATATTGAGCATCACTTCCTTATTCTGCTCATCCTTGATGCCTACTACAACGGATCTGACTCTCCGAGTGCCTGTTGCGGAAAGCCTGATGCGCTTGACCAGCGCATTAGGCAGCAGACGCAGATTGGCGCTATTCAGCACAGGCAGCAGAAACTGATGAAGCACAGAGTGCCGCAGGCCATTCTTTATGTTGTAAACCGAGCGTCGAAATTGCCACGCCTCATGCGCAAACTCTTCGCGAGATGCCTCAAGCGCTTGGGATAACAATGAGTAGTCTCGTGGTATTTCATATTGATCAACTGGTTTGGGCTTGGCAGCCGTCATAAAAGGACGCACATCTGCCCACTTCCAGTCGCTCAAATTGTGTAATTTGTGCCAGGAGTCAAAGTCAGGGGCGTGTCCATCGAAATGCAACATATAGTTTAGATTGGCTGATCCGCCCAGTCCCTTGCCTCGTGGCAAACACTGACGCTGCTCAATTAGACCTTTGGAAGAGTGCTTCTGAGGCACCGATAAAAAAGACCAGTCGTTGATGCCCTTCTGTTGAAAGGTGGTTAATAGTGGAATACGACTCAGGTAGCCAAATGAGCCACCAGCCTCGATGAGCAGCACACTACCATTGCTGTGCTTGGCCAGCAGAGAGGTGAGCGTCGAACCAGCTGTCCCAGCGCCAACTAAATGTGTTTAACAAACAAATTAACAAAATATAAACTTTGAGTCTGTGATCACAAATTACCAATAACATAGTCAAACTCAAATTCTTTGTTCTTAAGAACCAATTGATTCGGGATGTCTTCCTTTAGCAATTTACACACCAAAATCAGCAATGCTGCGAAGCATCCAATGATAATGGCGCCAACACAAAGTAGTTCTATAATAAAATAATAATAAATAAATATAGATCAACATTTGTCTATTAGCTTACTTTGAATTTTAGTTCCCATATCGTGGCGGTGTGTTGAGATGACGAAATACAACTATTTAGTTAGGGAAGAGCACATAGAACACAGAAAGCAAGTTGACACAAACCTAATCCAATTATAAGCACACATGCGACATCCGAGGGGAGAGGCTATCATTTTGAATTCAAGCGCGAAAACCTTTTCTTATTGGAAATGTTATCGACTTATCGGTTGTGGCTTTAGATGATTTTGCACAAAATATATTTATCCATATTAAAAAATTGACTATTTATACTTTATGCTTATGTGATTCATTAACGAGCAGTTTGCCTACGATAAGGAGAATTAATATATTTTGTTTATTGCAAGCAGTTATTTTTCAAATGTACAACTTATCGACCTGCCTTATCAGCTCGCAAATGAATTGTTGCGGAAATTATTATGCATTTTTAACAATTTCATAGAAAATGTTATGTGAAGTGTAGACATTCATTGATATCTGTGAGAATGACGAATCAAAGTTACTGGTTTATTTTTTAAGTCTCCCTTAGCGTGAAATTACTGCTTTATTGTTTTGTGTGAATGTCAACGTGTTGCCTAATTGTGTTAATTACAGTCAAGCTGTTCGACATTCGTAATAGTATATGTTTGTAATTGTATATGTGTATTGGGCTGTTTATCGCCTTCCATTGTTATTGAGCGCTCTAAGCAGCGCTTTATTGGATCTGCTCAACGCTGACACTACGGTAATAATATGCAGGCATCGCTTATCACTTGTTGTTGTGGTACCGCCAGTGAAAATCGACATCGCAGCCGCAACAACAAAAGCAACAAGAGAACAGCTGCTGCCGCTGCAAAGAAAACAAAAGTGAATCGTCGAACAATAGCCAGATACAATCAGCAAATGATTCGCTGCCAGACGCACTTAGAAGTTTAAAGTCAACAGTCGCCGCAGTGTGCAATGAACTCCGCTTGAAGCAACACCACATAATCACAACCAAACAGTAGCCAACAAATCAGTAGAAATCATAGCAACAGGTGTCCGTTGCGAATGGTCCACAATGGCAATCCAGCAGCCGCAGCAACCGGAACTGCAACAGCTGACTGACTTGCTGACCCTCGAAGAGGATCAAGCTATTCAAGTAAGAAATTCTAGTTTTAATAAGGCGGGAATAAACCTCATATCTGCTAAGCAACATTATATTTTTTCATTTTTACTATAAACTTATTTTACGTTTTATTCTTTTTAGTCCTTTATCAAATGCCTCAATGGAAGCGGCGCTCCGTCTCATTACGAGCGCATGCAGGCGCTGCTTATAGCCTCACCCTATCCCACTCTACAAATATTACAAATTCTCTACAATCGGTCAAAATTCCACATAGGACGCATCATAAGTGGTGCACTAAAACACACCCTAGACGATGACGCATCGAACTCCTCGTCAGCAACGGCACGTTTCCTCAGCGTGCTGGCGAACTTTCCGCATCAAATACTGGAGGTAGCAACAGTGCAGCAAAAGTTAGTCGAGCGTCTAGTGGGTGACTCATGGACCAACAATGAACATTTAATGCTGGCCCTCTTGGCGCGAGAAGATTCGCAGCTGTTGCAAACGATTCTGCACCGACAGCAGCAGCAGCAGGATATTAAGTGCAGCAATGCGGCGCCCACAAGCCAACTGGTGCTGAAATTGGCTGTCGGTCAACGTGAACACTTTGTGCCCCGCGTGTGCCAGCAGCTGAAGAACTTTGAGTGCATTGAGGATCGCACATTGCGCAATAATCTACTCATACTGCGACTGGCTAATGAGTTTGCTCTGGGCACCCAAACGCTGGACGAGCTGGCTCAGTTGGATCAAGCGCTAGCTGCCTTCAGTATAGCTGGAGTGCCCGTCGAGCTGCAGCCGGTGCATCAATTCTTCTACGCCGACTTTCAGCGTCTGTGCGTGCTGCTCAAGTTTCTGCAGCAGCAACAGGCGGGCAATGCTTGCAAGATTATCAAAGTGGATTCACTGCTGCGTGCGCCAGGCGTGCTATCGCTTATCTACGAGCATGGCATACAGTGTGATAACGAGCAGGTGGTTCAGCTCATCGAGCACACCTACAAGTGGCAACAGCAGACGCCGGCGCTTAAGTGTGTGCGCGCCGAGGAGCTGGAAACATGGAGCTACTACACGGCGCTCTGTCATGTGCACAATGTGATATTGGAGCTACACGAGTCGAGTGTGAGGGAGCAGCTATTGCTGCTCTCCGCTCAGCTGCGACAGCTGCGCGAGTTGACCACACTCTGCTCGCTCCTGGAGGACATTTTCCAGCTGGTATTTCTCCGCTGGGAGCAGCTGCAAAATACAAAGCAACGCGATGGCGCTGATGATGACGACGAAGACGACGACGATGATGAGCAGTATGTGGACGATGAGGCGACACCGCCGCGCACAACAAACGTGCCGAGTGCACAGAAACGCCGCTATGGTTTCATCTGCCGTGCGCCGGCTTTGTATGCGCTTTTCAATTATCTGAAGAGCTTTGTCACCAAGAAACTGCACACGCAGGACTTTAAGTTTGCCACAGCGGAGCAACAGCGTTGCTTTCGCCGTCTGGTGGATGCCATCAGTGAGGCGCTCTGGAAGTTCAGCGTGCTGCAGAAGATCGAACAGTCGCTTACAAAGGCAACACCTGCCTCGGGCTGCCAACTGGAACCGGAACAGCTGCTGCAGCTCATCCAGTTGCACAGTCACGCGCGTGAGAAGTCCTCCAGCGATGATGAGAGCCGCGAGCGCAGCTATCACGCCTCCAGTCTAACGCGACGCAAGTCGCGCCGACAGCGTCGTGCGGCCAGCTTCAGTGGTGCGTCTGCCAGCAGGTCGGCGGATGCACCAACGCTGGAGCAGTGCCGCGCCAGGGCACAGCAGCTGCTGCTCAGCGGTGGTGCACGCAACACGGCACCGCAGCAGGCCGTCGCACAGCCGGCAGATCGCTCCATTATACCCAAAATGCTGAGCACGCCCGAGCAACTGGCCATCATGGCGCTGGCACTTAAGAACTTCAATGATGTCAAGTACATCATAGAGGTAAGCGGATAAAGATGTTATTAGCAATAATATTGTGGGTGAGACTACGAAAAATTCCACAGTTTGGAAATATAATTCATTCTACTCTTGTCTATATATAGTTTTTATTGATTATTATTAGATTATCTCAAACTAATTTGAATTTCCTGAGTCTGATCTTTAGTCGCGTGATTTATGCCCAAAATCAATCGTGTTGAATCCTTTCTCTGCTCCTTTCAGACTTTTCACCTGGAGCACACGCAGCTGAGTCGTGAGCTGCAGTTCATGGAGCACCAGCAGCTCATCAAGCAAAAACTGGGCAAAATCTATGCCAACTTTGAAGCCTTAGCTGGCGAGGGCAAAACCAGCACGAACAGCAACGGCACCACGACCACCACAGTGGAGCAAATTAAAAGTGTGGCCGCCAAGGGAACTGAGCTATTCAAGATCATCAGCGTGGTGGACAATTTCGCACAATCGCAGAAGCTGCAGCAAAGCGCCGAGCTGCGGAGCCTATTGCAGCGTCACACCGCGAATGCGCAATATGCCTTCCTGCAGCAGTTCCAGGAGCGCAATCTGAACGCATTGATTGTCTGTGATTTGATTGTGAATCTGAGATTTAATCGTGAGATCACATGCAATCTGCTGTTGGTTATACGCCGCCAGCAACAACAGCAGCAGCAGCAGCAGCAACAACAGCAATCCCCTGGCGATAGCTCCAGTGAGGCAAGTCCTCGGGAGATTGGCGCCATGCACCTCATGGAGAATCTCTGCGAGTGCATGCGTCTCCTGGAAGCCGCGGGACGTCAACCGGCGCTAAATGAGATGCTCTGCCGGCACAGCTATGCGTTGAGACCGGCGCCACTGGCATTACAACTGCAGCGGGAGGCCGCCTTTACGACACTGTACCAAAAGGCTTCGTCGGATTACGCACATGCGCGGGAGCTACGTCTCCATGCGTCACTCTTTCAGCAGCTGAAGTCGCGCTGCAATTACTACGCTCGCTTCTGCGGCTATATTCAGCAGCTGACCCGACTGCTGCAGCTGCGCGATCCCAATCTGGAGTATCACAACACTCAGCTGTTGCGTCACGATCCCTACCAGGTCATCGGCGAGCTGATCTACGAGTGCGACATTACACCGCTGGAGATTGAGAGCAATGTGGCTGCACTACATCTCAATCTGGTGCATGTCATAGCGCTGAATATTTGCCCACAGCTGGCAGAGGGCGTCGGCAAACAGACGCCACGATCGGTGTCGCCACAGAAACAGGAGTCGATTCACAACTATATTGCACAGCACAATCAACTGCTGGCCCAACTGCTGCAGGCGGTGCAACTGGGCGATTTACCAGTGATCGATGCAACCGATACAGGCTTGGACTTTGGCTGTCTGCGCCAATTGATGCAGCTGACCGAAATTGCGACGCTTGCGCTGATGCATAAGGACAATCCTGTGATGGCTGCCCTGCATGCGTACAAACTGGACAGCGCCACATTGGAGCGTTTGAAGCTCAGCAAGGAGCTGCAGTTGCGCATTCTCCTTCTGGGCATTGGGGGACAGGGTGGTGAGCTAAGCATATCGTAACATAATTGTCCACTCGTTAGTAATATTAATCATTTTCTATCAACAGAAACCGTTACCAAACTAAAGAACCGCATCGATCGCTTGATTATCGAGCTGATTACCGAGGATCCAAGGAATATCCAGCTGGCTGCACACATGACTGATTTGGGCACACGAGCGCGACTGCTGCAGCAGCACTTTACCAAAATATCCAGCAGTCGGCTGGCCAAGGAGCTTATCGAGCGCACTCTGCAACAACGGGCGGCGGATCGTGAAATTCCGCTGATGATGCGCCGCCAGCTGGAGCACACGCTGTCAGATATAAGGATCTATGCTAGAGTCTCGGCGCTTCTGCAATTCGAGAGCTGGCCACAGGCCTATGATTTTGGCCGGCAAACGCCGAACGTGATCTTTGAGCAACTGCTACAGGGTCGGCACTACGAGCTGTGCTACGAATGGTGCCGCATGGTGCAGCTGACGGATGCGGCTGGGCAGCAGCGTGTCTGTCTGCTGACGCTGCTAGATGCGCTGCTGGAGCTGAGCGACGAGGATGCATTGGAACCGCATTTGCTGCAAATTGCAGAGCTATTTCCCGAAGCGGTGCTGGTCAACTTTCTGGATACGCACAAGGACAAGCTGCGTTCGCTGCCGCTGCTGCAGTGGCTGGTCGACTACTTGGAGCAACATGCACGTGACTCACGACCGTATCTCAATTATCAGCTGTCGCTGGAACTGCTGAACCAGCTGCCTAATGCGGAGCGTCTGCACTTCTGGCCGCTGCTGCGCTATCCGCTGCTCATTGTCGAACAGCTCGTGATGAATACGCGCTTTGAGCTACTCACGAAGCTGCTGAAGCCGGTGCGAGCCAAGCTGCAGCAGCGACTACCGCTGGGTCCCTGTGGCTACTGCTTTGAGAAGCGCGGCCACGTCTACGATGTGCACAGCCAGAGCAGCGGGAAGAGCAGCGCCGGCAAGCTGCGCTTCCAACTGGGTCAGACCAGTTCGGAGGCATTCATCCTGCTCAACTTCAACTCGTACCAGCAGGATCATGTGATCGGCAATGACTGCCTGGATCTGCTGCTGCGCATCTATGCCAGCAAAGCGCTCGACTATCACATTGCCAATGTACGCACAGGCGTCGCTCCCGAGCCGGGCTCCTTGGGCACCGATGTGCAGAGCTCTCTGGATTCGCTGTGCGGCGCCTTTCAGCTGCCCAAGCAGGCACCACCACGTGAACAGTGGACACCCGACGAGGAGGCCAGCCATTGCATGTGCTGTCGCCGTTCCGCCTTTACGATGCTGATGCGACGCCACCATTGTCGTCGCTGTGGTCGCGTCGTCTGCTATGCCTGCTCCACACAGCGCATGGTCATTCCCGAGCTCTACGGCGATGTGGAGGTGCGCGTCTGCAATGATTGCTGCATTCCAGTTGCGGCAGCTCAAACGTTGCATGTCAACGAAATGCCGACGGTGGTGCCACGCGCTTCATTGGACCCTGGCGATGTGTACAAGTGGCGCCTGAGCGGCATCATTACCCACGACAAGTTGCTGCGTGAGGAGTTCTGCTATGAGCATGCGCCCAGCGTGGCGCTTAGTTTGTCCATATTGCAGCACCATCTGGATCAGCGGCCGTGCGTCGATTTGTTGCTGTTCCACTGCCGCAAGCTGGAGAAACTCATAGTGCCCAATCCAGAGGTGGACTACGAGCTGGTTGCTAAAATGATGAGCTGCCTCGCATTAGCAGCCAAGGTGAGTAAATCAAATACATAGTCTACTTTTTATTTAAATGATCGTTTTCCTTCAGCTTTAATGCAAATTAACTAATATTTAACAATTGTTTGTTTGCTTTGCAAAGGTACGTGGTGCACCCGGGGAATTTGAGACCATACGCGAGCACTCGGAGATAATCATGGCCGTAGTGCAGCAGGGCTGCGAATCCTTGATACCAGCCGGGCCCCTAAACAATCACAGTTTGCGCCAGCTGGCCGACGCTTTGGTTGAAGCCGAGCACTGGAAACTGGCACTGGAGGTGCACCTAAAATGGGGATTTGCCACCACGGGTGTGATGGCGGCACATGGCCTGGCCTGTCTGCGTGCCGGCTGCTACGATGCAGGTGAGCATGACCAGTAGCATTACCATAACGTTGGCAGAACTGGGAACTCCATATTAATTCTGCATTTAAATCTGAAGGAGTTGAAGATATCGGATTTTGTATTAAGAACAAGACAAGTTGTAGAAATTGTCCTTCAAAGGTTTGAAGCGCTCATAGCTTTTGAACTACCATAACATGGTGTAGTCTCCATATTAGTAGTACATTTTCTTAAGGAATATAATTACCATCGGGTCGATCAGTTAGAAATTGGAGAAACAACCATTTGCATTTCAAACAGATATCCTCAGCGAACTCATTAACAAATTGTATAATGTTTTCAATACTTTGCTAAATTAGCTACATGAATACCATAACATGAAATCATACATGACTAATTTATTATTAAGACTTGATTATTATATATCTCCCATTTGCCTTGCAGCGCGTGAAAAGTTTGCCCATTGCATGACGCGACTGTCCACCGAGGAGCAAAACAGCTGCATATACAAGGACATATTTGGCAAGGATCTGACGGTGTCAGCATCGCAGACTGCCACGCCCACAACAACGCCCAAGAAGCGTTCGCAGCGTGGACCCGCCCTGTTGCAGGAAATACTCCAGTTGATTGCGACGATGCCACAGGCACAGCCCCAGCCGGAGACGTTGCAGCGTGCCTCGCTCATACGCAACTCGAATAGCTCGCTAGCATCGCTCTTCTCGCGGCGCCGAGAGCCGTACGTGGTGCAGCCACCACTGCGTGAGCCGGCGCTCAATGTGATCAACGCTCTGGCCAATCTGAAGCACATTGCCAGGGGACATTATGGGGAGCCGACTGTGCGTAGCGTTGCCGAGGACAATCGGCAGTCGCGCGCCTTTGAGGAATCTCTGCATTATGTGCTCAGCTATGGCAGCCATGCGGATATATTGCAGTTTCTAATGCAGCGGGATGAGCTGCGTGCAGCACTGCGCTACTGGCAGCATCAGCAGCTGGATGCGGAGCTCTTTATCCAGCATATATTTCAGGTCTCGCTGGCCGGCGGTCGTTTGCCGGCGCTGATTGACGAACTGCAGCAACTGGACGCTGATGCGCAGTTGAGTGCTTGGCGCGTGCCGTTGCTGCAGACCTGCAGACATTTGGAGCATCAGCAGCAGCTCAACTCGCTGTATCAGCTGCAGCTTCTGCTGAAGGATCCGGTGCGCGCGAGCATGACTTGCGTTAAGTTTTATGCCCTGCACTGCGACAACTTTCAGAAGCTGCATGCGAATGCGCAACATTTGATTTCAGCCCATATGCATCTGCAGAGCGAACTGGACCTGGCCAAGTGGGAGCATCTGCAGCGGGAGCAGCAGCAGGCGGGCAGCCGACGCGCCAGCGTTGTCAGCTCCAATGCGGGCACCACTTGCTTTGCCATGCAGCTGGATGCACGTGCTCTGAATGGTCATATCAATACAATACGCCGCCAAATGGAGCTGGCCAAGTTTCTGGCTCAGTGCGAGAGGGAACAGCCGCTGGTGGGTGGATTGCTGTGCACCCTGCAAATACTTAAGCAAATACGATCGGATGCGCCGCGTGGCACTTTACCCACATTGTTTGATGGCGGTGCGGACAAGATACAGTTGTGCATTTTGGTGCTGCTCTGCGGCACGAACATCGACGAGGGCTTTGGCCTGGCCTACGGGTATGTTGGATAGATACGTCACCTATCGTAGCGTCGGCTGCATGCTTTGTGTTCTCTTTTGCAGTATCCTGCAGGACTACAAGTTAGCGCCGATGAAACTATTTGGCGCCACGGCAAAATATTTAGCGAAAAATCAACGGCTGAGCGAGGTGGATCGTCTCCTTGACTGCATAGCCAGCAACAATGGCAGCAGCAGCTCTTCGGATTCCGATGAGCTGCTCTCGATTGCCGTCAATGCCGCCGTGCATAGCAATGAACCAGAGACGAAGCAGGCGTTGGATAAGTTAGTCAAGCGCATTGGAAATGTCGAGCTGCGCATATCGTCGTATATTTTTATTGGCCAACTGAAGTCGGCGTATTTGCTGGCCAACAGGCATGAGCGTCTGGCGGACATACGCAAGATCTTGCGACAGGCGGAGATGACCAACCAGATACATATTAAGAAATTGTGTGAGAAGAAGCTGAACATAAATTCAAGTCCCATGTCGCCAGCGCCACTGTGATAACATACTCAATCAGACAATGTATAAATTGTAATTATGGTACCTTTATTTTATTAACCTTATTGTAGAACAATTGATTTTAAATCTTTCCAAAAACCAATGCGTTGGCCAAGTATTTATAATCCATTACACATGGCTCAAAGACTTTCTCACGAAGTACCCAATTATACACATATATAAATATTGTCAATTTATTGTATTTAGCAACTTATTATAATAGTGTGTAACTTTTATTGTTTACTAAATATATTGTTATTCAAATCAAAAAACATTTGCCGCCAAGTTCTTTGATTAGTCGAAAACCAAAATGCTCGCTTATCGATAACTCCAACAGCTCGGTGCAGGCGATTATCGGAAATAAATCCATAGTTTCCTCATTACGAATATTATTTGTTTTAGGGCAAACAATATCATAAATGCGCGCTGTTATTCAACGGGTTAAGGCCGCCAAGGTCACGGGTACGCATTGTGTTTAATTTCCAAGGATTTAAAGCAAGACATTACCTTAAATAGTACTTGATGAACTGGTGTCCAGCATTGGACCCGGCCTCTGCGTGCTAGTTGGCATTAAAGCAACTGATACGGCAACAGATGTAGAATATCTGTAGGTAATCATATCATTGAGTGTCATGTAGAGCCATTAATTTGACTGAGCATTTAGCGTGCGCAAGATTCTTGCTTTGCGGCTGTTCGAGGATGAGGGCAAACGTTGGCAAAAGTCTGTCAAGGATTTTCAGCTGGAAGTGCTGTGTGTGTCACAATTTACACTCTATCATCGACTGAAGGGCAACAAACCGGATTTCTCAGCAGCCATGAAAGGGGAAGATGCCAACCAGCTGTATAACCATTTCTTAGATCGACTGCGACAGTCGTACAACAGTGATAAAATCAAAGGTAAGACAAGTTGTGTGTGAAGTGAACATAAGAATTTATCTACTTTTTCATTTCCTTCTGCAGACGGCAAGTTTGGTGCTTATATGCAGGTGCACATAGAAAACGACGGGCCGGTTACCATTGAGTTGGAATCACCTCAGTCGAAACAGTCGGAGGAATGTGTGGACAAATAGAATGGTAAAGCTAATTGTTGTAATAAATTGATATTGAAATATATGTGCCACGAGTTTTCCTTTTTTTATATTATCATCAGCAACTTAAAACTACATTTAAACAGTGTACGAATTCTTATGCTTCTATCATCTCCATGTCCTCCACGTCCAGGCCCTCCTCGAGTCTCTTTTCCAATTCGCGCGCATCAACATAGGTGATCTTCTCCTCGGGCAGATCCTCCTCATCCATAAGCGCCGCCTCTTCGGCGTCCTCCTTTGCGCGACGATCCCTGAGACCGGCGGCAGGTGAACGTATCAGTGACATGTTGCGTTGCACATCCTTAACGTCCATTTGGATCTCAATGTCACGGCCCTTGCGCAGACGCTCCATGACAAAGTGTTTCTCGCGACGCTCCTTGATCTCGGTGACCTTCTTGATGGCCACAACGGCCTTCTGCCAGGTTTCGCGACTATATTTCATTGGCACATTGCGACGCTTCTCGAACTCGAAACTGGGATCGATTGTCAGCTCCTTACCGGCCGCCTTACGATGTGCCTTTGTCCATGCTACCTTACGTGGGTTCTTCTTGCGCTTGAAGGCCTTGTGACACTTACCACGACAGAATTTAAAGATCTGTAGTAAATAATATATATTTGTTAATATGCATGTGTTTGTAATGTATAAGAATATATGAAAGCGTAAATAAAACGAAATGTAATTAGACTTACTTTGCAATCATTGCGTACAAAGTTTACCCCATGGCCGGGATATATTTTGCTGGAGCAAAAGTAGCACGTTTCAATGCGCATTTTTACAAATTATGAAAATAACTTGTAAAAATAAAACGCAAAACACTCAGCACATGTGCTGCTGAGGAAGAAGAGAAGCATGGCGTAGAGTTGCAATCCGTGATCGATATTATCGATAGTTTTATACATTGCTCAACAACTATCGATATAAAACAATAGCAACTTGTAATTTTAGGATCGTAATATGTTTGGTTTGAAAATCCATTTATTCTTTAAATCCCCAAAATGAATTGTCTGACTTTATAATTTGTTAAAAATGGCCGCGCGAAAGTATAAATCTGAATTATGTAATAGGTTTGCAAGTATAAGTGAAACTATACCTCTTGACTAATTGAATTTGTTACATTTCATACACCTCCAAAATGATCTTGCTCTGCTAGTTGAACTTACTATTAGTCTGAAGAAGGAATCTGTCTGATTAATTACACATTGAATTATGTTTGTTGCCAGCTGAATTATTCAAACATTTATTCATATTTAACTGACATTTTTTAACGGGTTTAACGTAAAACTATCAATTAAGGTAGAGTATACTTGAAATTAAATTATTGATCAACATGTTTTACGTTTGAGTAATTTCGCCTGCTGATTCCATTAGAGTCTGCTTCATGTTGGCCATCGTGTTGAGCTTTGCCAGACGCTTTAATGTCTCTAAATCTTTGATGAAAGTGGCCATGGCCTCCTTGGTTGTCGAAATGTTGGCATCTTTTAGATCAGTAAGGTTGTCTTCCTTTTCAAGATCTGCAATTAGTGAGTCACAATTATAATTGATTTTATTATTATTACAATAACTTACCATCAATTTCAGCTTCGATATCGTTGAGGCGATTCAGCAACAGTGATTGCTGTACCTTCACATGCTCTATTAAACGGTATTGGCACTCCTCCGGATCGATGGCTGCCTCCGGTTGCGGCACATGTGGAAAGTTGGGCTGCTCAATTTTTGTGCGCTTGACGGGCGTAACAGAGGCGACTGCGTGATCTTCGTCCCACTCCTTGGCCCACAGATAAAGTTTGGGATGGCAGCGATTACGGGCGATGTTGATCTTGACCAATAGCGAGTGCATGGAACGCTTAGTATCCAGCAGATTGCCCGTCAGCGTGTGAGAGCGCTTCAACAGCTCGAACTTCTTGGGTGTCTGCGGATTGGGCGTGTGATAGCCAGCCACGGGAAGTTTGCCCTCGTATAGCCAGTCCTGGTCGTGCTTGAAACGCATCGAATCGCGACCACGTGGAGGATTACGGCATATGTAGCAGACGTATGTGTCTGGCACGTCCTTGCCAATGCCATTGCAGGCACCGTGCTGCCAGCACAGACACAGCTCGCACTGTATCATCAGACCATCCTCCTCGCCGTACTGGCAAATACAGTTAATGATCTCCTCCTGCCGCATGCTCACAATGCGTATTAGCTCGCCATTCTCCTTGATGTACTGCGGCGTCTGGTTGGCAAGTGGCGGCGGCGGCGGTGGAAGTGCTGCATTTATGTCCACCAGATCGTTGGACGACGGCATCGACACTGAATCGATGTTTGCAGGCGAGCCTATTGGCGTGCCGGTAGCAGCTATGCGTCGCTTCTTCACATCGTTGCGAACCTCCGGGGTGGGCGTGTTGAACGACAGCCGCGTATCGTCGTAATCTACTCCAGTGGCTGGCAAGGTGTTAGTGTTGACGGCTGCAGGACTTTTGGTTTGCGATGCATTCACATAGCGACGCTGCGTGCGCTGCCGACTGCTCTTACGGGATCCCGTCAGGCGTCTGTTTGCTGACGGACGCGCACGTTTGGCGGGGCGTTTGGATGATGTCCGAGCCACTGGCGTAGCGGTTTTAGCTGCCTCTAGTGAAGCTACTGGTGTCACAACATCAACTGGTGTTGCAACTACAGTTGCAGCAGATTCTGGCGTGCCAGCAACTGACAATGCCCCAGATCTTGGTGTAATTGGTGGCTCCGTTTTGATCAGTATGCCCAGATTGGTAGGCGAAATATTTGGGGATGTGTCACGTGTTGTCGGCGATGTTTCTGCGCCCACTGGGTGGCGTCGGAAGGAACGGGAGTGCTGTAAGTCCTGCTGATGCAGTTTGGCAAAGAACTGCTGGTTGGGTATTTGATTCTTGGGCGTCTGATCGTTCTGCTCAATGGACGAAGGATGTGTACGCTTAACAGCCAGCTCCTGCATCTTGGGACAGTGACTGACATGCCTGTTAAAAGTAATACATGTTATTTTAATTTGTATATGCTTGAGGGGGTGATAATATAATTTTTCACATAAGGTGTAATTCATCAAAAGTATTTATGCATGTATGTAACCTATCGGTATCAATGTAGTCTTTTTCTAACCATAACTAGTGGCAATCTAGCTAAAACTGGAATTATCATCTGTCGAAAGCTATGAACCTTTTTGTAAGGACACATTTTGTTTTTCAAGATATCATCATTCAACCAAAAATTGATCGGCAAAGATTCTTCTACGTTAAAATTTAGTTTTAGTCTGAAATTGTGTTTTGTTTTTTAAATACATTGGCAAAACTCGCGATGAGGTTTATTCAACCTTCAACATTACGACCAACAACAATAAACATTGATGTATAGCATATGAGCAAAATTTAATGAATAAAATCAAGACAATATATTATATTGTTGATTCTTTAGCTTACTCGGCAAATTCCTTGTGGTAATGTCGAATATGTATTTGTAGAAAATCTTCCTTTCGGTATGTTTTTCCGCAACCCTCGCGAGGGCAAACGAACAAGTTGTCCGTTATCTGCACCTTCAAGCCGCCAATAAAGGCTATATTGCAATGGATGAAGAAAGAAAAATGAGTAGGGCAAGATTTATTTAATGAGCTGATAACGCACCGTAACCATTTTCCACCACGACAGCGCTATTCTCGTCCACGCCCAGCGCAGAGCGGGCTTCGGCTGCATCAGTTGCAGGCGGCAGACCGTCCGATCCTTGAGCATGTGGCGATGGCGACATTAGCTCTGCAGGTGGCATCAAGGAGGCCACTGGAGTTTCCATGTATTGGCTCTCGTCGGCCGCAGTGCGACGAGTGGCCATTGTCGAAATGGGCGTGGTTGTGGGCGTTGCAATAGAAAGCTTGCTGCTGTTTGAATCCTGCGATGCTGTAGTGGTATCCAGCGTGACATCCAGTGGCTTCTGCTTAACCGGCTGCTGCGGACTGTAGTCGTGTGTATAGACATAGGCATTGATGTCCTTGGCGCGTCGTCGGTGAATGCTAAAATCGTACACGTCCGGATTGTATATCAGGCCTTGCGACTCCAGAAACACCTTGAGATCGGACTTGGAGCGGAAACGCTTGCCGCTGGGCGACACCAGTATGACATCCCACTTGCCCAGCACATTGGAGCGCTGATACATGTGCTTGATCCAGCCAGGGGGCAGGCGCCAGTCGTTGACAATCACCGTTGGCTTCTGATGCTCGCCCACAATGAGGAAACCTTCGGTGCCAATGGGCTGATCATTCACCCAGTGGCAGGTCCATTCTCCATCGTGCGGTATATCGGACAGTCCCAGAGCGGCTGCAAGGGCAAAAGAGATTTCAATTTCAATTAGCACTATCATATGAGTGGATTTTGGCAAGCAACAATTACTAGTAAGCGAGAATTCCATTTTTACTTATTTGCTGTTTATTGCCAGGGATGCAATAAAACAAATAAGCAACTGTCAAATTTTCGTTGGCACTGTCAATCGAAATGCAACCGCTCAAATGCAACGGATGCGAATAGAGAAGTTTTCAAATATTTGAGAAACAGCGTTTTCGACAAATATGTAAACAGATTTTGCTCAGCTCCACTTGCTGAACATTTCAAATCTCCTTTATCATCTGAAACAAAAATAGCAGCCAAAATTTGGATACGGAATTCTCAAATTTAGTTCAATACAGCTGACCCAACGAGTAATTGTTTACCACTGTCAAAACAATACATGAATGAGCCATTAATAACGCTGCAATTTAAACATTTTCTCAATAAAAACTAGAATCAATAGAATAAATATCAATTAAATGATCTGGACGACAACAGCATTTGTACTGTCTGCAGCAGAAACGGAACTTTTTAGAGTTTCAACCATTAGTTTAAGTTGGACAAGACAGACGTATAAGTCCCTATCGAGTCGGAGTCGGAGTAATGATTAAATTTACTCAACGGACTATGTATAAATTATGAAAATATGAATAAGAACTAAAATATATTTAAAAAGATAAATTTATCTGGAATCGGAACAGTTTAAGAAATCGGGACGTGAGGGATCGGGATCGAATTCCCTATCCAATAATAAAATATACAGTGCAGTACAGAGCTGCTCTAGAGCTTATACACTCACATTTGATTTTTTATTTTGTTAAAAATTGTTAGATTTCTCAACATACCTAAATCCAAATTGGACATATCCAGCAGTGGCCAATCCTTGCGTTGTGCAGTCGTCTTGCTCTTCTTGTTGGTGCTTAAAGCGCCTGTGCTTGGTCTTTTAACTGCACCTGCACCTGCAACTGGTGCTGGAACTGGATCAGAGCCCGTACTGTGGGCTTCAGGGGAGGAAGCTCCAGTAATAGCGGACAGCTGGCGGGGCAACTTGTTCATGTGGACGGCGCGCACATTCTTTGTGTAGCCATCGTCGAAGAGCACCTCGTAGGTGTCGTTGCCCAGCAGCTTCTTGATGGTGCCCGGAAACTTGCGTGGTCCCGACCAGCGTGCCATGCACTTCTCCTCCAGCTCGAAGATTGGCAGCACCCGCGAACTGATGCGCTGCCGCAAACGGTCCGACTTGAAGGCGATCCACTCCTGGTAGCTGCCGCTCGTCGATGGCGACACCTTTAGCTTGCTGTTGCGCTCGAAGCGGATGAGGAGCGTCTGCTCAGTCTCATTCACCTCGACAATGCGTGCCGTCAGCCAGGCACTGTCGACGCTCAGTGCCTCGAGACGTGCGCCAATCGTCAGGTTTGTGGGCGAACCGTACTTGGGGAGCGTGGTAGATACGGGCGAATCGGCACTGCTTCCAGCGGGTGCAGCTTCGTTAGCTGCTTCAGCTGTGCTAGCAATGTCCTCGACAATGGCATCATCAGTTTTGGGCTCATGAGCAGCAGCAGCAGCCGTGGGCATATCGGTCTCAATTACTGCTTCCTGCACGGCAGTTTCTGGCTGGCCGCCTTCAACCTTAACCTTAGCCGCCGCCTTGCTTTCCACCTCGGTCTCCGCCTCGGCTTTGGCTGCTACCTCTGCGGCAGCTGCAGCTGCGGCATTTCGCTCAGCCGTCTCTGCCATGATTTGGGCAACAATTTTGTCCACAGTTGCCTTGATGACATCCTCACTGGTTGAGCTGTTAGCCGTGCCGCTGGCCCCAGTGGAATCAACTGTTGCCTGCTGCAACGCACGATGATCCGCTTCAATTTCGGCAGGCTCCATTTTGCCCCACGGGAAGACGGTGGGAAAGACGCGTGGCTTGAGCATATATTTGCCATTGCGCATCGTGTTGAAATCGACACGTCTAAAGTGACGCGAACAAATCAGCACACTCTTTGTGATCTGTCGGTCGAGACTGGTGCGAGAGTTCTTCATCCAAATTGTGCGAATGACGGCGTCCATTGGAAATGAGTGGTAAGTGACGCCATGGTGCTCCAAGAGGCGCGATGTTGACGGACAATCGGCAACGCAGCAGCGACGCCCCATTGTATTTTTGTCTTGCTTGCACTTGGAATGTGGTTCAGAAAATAAACGCTGCTACTTTTTCTCACGTTGATTTTAGCAAAATGGGAAATATTTACGTATGTGTGCGTTCTACAATTTTCAACTTAGCTAGCTTGCTGTGATTATGCTGGAATGATACCTACAATTTCTTGTGTATTTATGCTATCGCAGCCCTAAGTGAGCAAGTTAGACAACAAATTGAAGCCCTGCTTCGTGTGCTCTTTTGTAACAACTTGACCTCCGCTATAACATTTTAATTAATTAAATCCATTTTAAATGTAATAAACAAATTGCAATGATAAGTAACATTTGTTCACTAGAAAACCTAATACTATTTGCAACTGATAGTCTGTGGCGGCTGACCGATTGTTCGTAGTAAGTGCCAGTGGTGGAATTCTATCAGATGGGGAAGTGCCGCAGCAACCAGCTTTCGCAAGTATTTCATTTTTCCTGCTGCTATCATTTAAATGGTATTTTTATTTTTTGTATATATATACGACTTGGTTAAAAGCTGCCGGAATGATTCACAGTTCAGCTGGTGATTTATGAATGCTACTTTGCTGAAAAGTGCAATTAACCGGCACTTGCATGCGCCGCAGCATACTGAAAGTCTCATAAATAAGTCCAGCGCATAAACTAAAATATCACGTGAATCAAGGCGCATTGTGCCGACACAAGGCCAAATGCGAATACCTATTTGAAATGCAATTATAGTTCGAATTTGGGAGTCCACGTCCGCTATGAGCGACACCTTGCAAAAAAACCAAACAAGATTCGAATGTCTGCAAAATGAATATGAAGAGATTACATAATTTTCAGCATAAGAAGACACTTTTAGATAGCCTTTACCTAAAATATTTGTAGTGTTTCATCGACAGTTGTAATTAAAAACAGTGAAAATTTCCATTACTATGCATACCATAACTACAAATAGTATATTATGCATATGTATGTATGATGGCGCCAGTTGTTTGGATCTGGTCAGGTGCCAAAAAGTTCAGTAGCGTCGCTGCCACTGACACACACAAAAATGTAGCCTTGGCCTCCAAAATCCAAATGTGTTAGCGGATAAAACACTTACGAATGATAAACATATAATTGCTTATATAACATATATTTGTGCAAGCTAAATTACAAATCCACAAATCCAAAATATGAATCTAAAATGCATTCAGTTTGTGCTGATGCCAGCTAGAAATTAATAATAATACATCATTAAAACATACCAGCTACATTTTGTAAAATATATATAAAATATTTGTAGAACATTTTGCAAAGAAAATATATTTTAATTGTCTCGTACAGCTTTGAAGATGTAATATTTAACCTATTGTGAATAGAAAGTTTTGCTTTAAGAACTTCTAAGAACTAAATTTTGCCTTAACCTAAGACATTACTTTTGAATGCTTTATAAGTTTTCAACAATATTGGTATATATTATTTTTTGTTAGAAGCATTTGAATAAATAAAATCTTTAAGGTATTTTAGTATATACAAAACATTTAATTTAATATTTAGTTCATAGCAAATGATGTCATGCACATGAATATATAATTTTTGTAAACTCTATTGGTATATACAAAACATTTAATTGGAAATATTGTTAAGAACTATCATGCTATGCAGAAAAACATAACTTTCAGCAATTCGGATTAATCGGTAATTAGAATGTAGAACTCTGGAACTGAAGCGTACTAATTTTTGAGATATTCAAAACATATTACGGCAACTTTGATGTTAGCTGAACGAAATAAATAAAAAACTACCCAAAAAAAAAACCAACATGTCTAATGTCAGGTATTTTTGTTAAGGTTATTGGACATGTGCCAACCTACATTGTGTGAGTTTCAAAAATCGAAAATTAGCATAAGCTCAATGATGTTTATAGTAGAGCCAAGAATAAACATTATAGGTTCCGATTCAACAATATAAATATAAGTACATTATTTAAAGTTCAATCACGGCGTGAACATAAAGCAAACTTTAATTATTATTTCTTTATAGGCATACATACATATGTATGTCGCTGACATAAATAATAAATAATCGCCACTGCTATTGTTGTTGTGATTGCTATGTTCCAAAAATGTGACATTGACGGGGCCACGAGTTGGCCAAACAGACAAGCCAATTGAGGGAACTCCAAGGCGGTGGCTCTACTTACTTTTACATAATAATTTCACCAGTTATGTGAAATGCTGAACGCCCTAGCCCATTTCTTCAAATATTGACTCGATCCATTCACACCCATGGAAATGGGTCGGCTGCACCTGTCATACTCTCTTCTTGTGCAAATACCTGACAGATCACACACACACACACACACACACACACACACACGCACATAATTAAACAATATGCAAGCTGTGCAAAAATATTTTCAATATACCAAAAATAAAAATATGAAACAACGCGACAGCGTCACTTTCTCCTTTAATAAGTACATATTTACATTTACCCAACTCATTGGTAAATTGGCCCGTGAGCGCTGCCGGACAGCCGTACGGGACACATTGCGTAAATATGAGGTAATTTTTTAATAAGCCCACAAGACGAGCCCCAACCTCTCAATCTGAAGTGTAGTATTGACACTGGGTCTCAGTTCCTTATCACAAAGTTGACATGAAATACGTCCAGTTAGGGTAAACGTTACATTTAAGCACTATTTCTGTATCTTTTGCTTGTTGCAAGGCATCAACAAAAACCGCTTTGCTGACCCAACAGCGCAATTAAATAGAGATCAAGTAATTATGTTGATTGTAAGCAAACTTGAACTTTGCCGATCGGCTTAGAAAAGTAGTGCGAAATTTAAATACGCTAAAAGCCTACTGCTTACAAAATAAAGAAAGATTTCAAAAAATTTCAGTTTTAAAACAGCATTGAGCACATTATTAATAATATTAATATTATAAAAAATATAAACTCCTGCCTAACAACTAATCCGAAAAACCATTGAAAGTGTAGAGTATTAAATTGATGTTACCAAAATTTGAGTCAGTTTTTGGGAAAAGATGACGTGTTCATATTGCTTAAGTTTTCAGCTAGCCTATTGCACGTACTTTTTTAATATTACAATACTTTTGCATTTCTCAATACAAACAAAGTAGTTATTATTATGAGCAAAAAAAAAGATAGGACTATTAAACCAATTTCTCACTGTGCGCAATAAAATGTGTGGGAAAACGTACACTGAGGACAAATATTAATCTGATTTAAAATATAAATGTAAGCTTAAATCCATATTGCATAGCAAATGTTTGCTACAATATAAAGTTAATAGAAGTATATTGTGTAATTCTCTAATCTATATGCTTTTAGTAATTTAAACATAATCAAACAAAATTATTCCAAATCTCATATCGAAAACTAATATCTGCCATTTTCGACTATTGACAGTCGACATAAACAAAAAACTTATATTAAAAGTGTAAATAAAACTTAAAATATTAAATTAAGGATATAAGATTATAATTGCAGAATCTTTTTCTAGGTGCTTGGCTTTTTTTGTTGTTTGAGAAACTCTCTTTTTGCACATGCACTTATTTATTTCCTCAAAATAATGTAATATGATAATAACTTAAGGAGATGTCATACAAAAAAACGATGCTGTGTACTTAAAACTCGAACACTCGTAAACATGCGTAAACATGGGCGAGGCTTTTACAGCTGTATTATCCGTTAATTTCGAGATCTTTGTAACGATCATCTGCCAGCTGGAGACAGCAATTTTAACTGGGTTGCCAAGATCTGAGATGCAGATACTTGGTATCATCGTGTATACATGGCAAATAGGGGCGACTGGAGCACGTGAGCACTAAACATGTAAAAATGCCCAAAAGCGAAAAAGACGAGCAAAAATGTATTGAACTTTTTCGCTGTCGTTGATTTTTTTTGGTTGTCTTGAGATACGTGAATACGTCCAAAAGAAAACAAGTAAGAGTGCTCTAGTCGGGAGTGCCCGACTACGAGATACCCTGAACCCAGTCCTTACAATCATTCGTACTACTCTAAACTCACACATGCTGCAGTACAAGCAGTACAAGCAGTGCCAGCGGTTTAAGCAGTTAGCTTGCTCTTTCGCTGAGCCCCACACAATGGAAAGTTAAATCTTAAATAACTTCTGTGTTTATTGTCCGATCATATTGAAATTTTTGGGGCAAACAATTGTCGATAATATGTGTTACCAAACCAAATTGCAAGGTCGTACCTTCAAAAATGGGTTTTTTTTAACTTTTGGGGGGTTTGGGGGGTGGTATCCAAAAAGTGAAATATTTGTTACATGTGTATGCTATTCGAGATTATACATGTCAAATTAGGGGCCTCTAGCTCTTATAACTTGTAAGTTATATCCAAAAAACGCTGGTCTGAAATCGAAATTTATCGATAACTTTTGAACGGGACGAGCTATCGATAAATTTTAATAAACTTGATCTGTCCCGGGATTAGGAGAACTTATGTTCCAAATATGAAGTCTCTAGCTCTTGTAGTCTCTGATATCTGTGTGTTCATACAGACGGACGGACAGACAGACAGACGGACATGGCTAGATCGACTCGGCTGTTGATACTGATCAATAATATATACTTTATATGGTCGGAGATGCTTCCTTATGCCTGTTACATACATTTGCACAAAACCATTATACCCTTTTTACCCATTTTTAATGGGTTCAGGGTATAACAAGTAAGAGTACTCTGTCGGGAGTGCCCGACTACGAGATACCCTGAACCCAGTCCTTACATCCCTTCATACTTACCTATCAATGCACATTCATACAAACACACGCATACTGCAAGCAGTGCAAGCAGTTTAAGCTGGCTAACTTCTTCGCAAACAACTTCTATGTTTAGTGTCTGAGCTTTGTGAAATTTCAGGACATAACATTGGCTATAAAATGGGTCATCAAACCAAATTGCAAGGTCATACATTGAAAAATACCCGTTTTTCACGGATGTACGGTATCCAAAAAGTGAAATATTTGTTACATGTGTATGATATTCGAGACTATACATATATCAGACACTGGTCCGAAGTCGAAATTTATCGACAACTTTTGAATGGGTCGAGTTATCGATAAAATGGAATAAACTTGATCTGTCCCGAGACTACGAGATCTTATATTACAAATATGAAGTCTCTAGCTCTTATAGTCTCTGATATCTGCGTGTTCATACAGACGGACAGACGGACATGAGTATATATACTTTATATGGTTGGAGATGCTTCCTTATGCCTGTTACATACTTTTGCACAAAACCATTATACCTTTTTTTACCCATTTTTAATGTGTTTAGGGTATAAAAAGTACGACTACGACACTGGGGCTGGGTCTTCAATTAACTTTCTTTGCTGACCTTGATTTGATGTTGGAGATGGAGACTTGGCGACTTGGCGACTTGGCGACTTGGCCCAGTGATGAGCTGGGGGGACCTGAGCAGAAAATAATGCAGTTACCTGCGTCATGTTTTTTGTGCTTATGCAATCTCACGTACACACCGAAATATGTAAATCTTCTGGTTGGTTTATGGGCACTTATGTAATGTTTAAAACACTTGTTTGCCGTTAAGGTAAATCTCGGTTGGGAGGTGTGCTTAGTACCATCAATCAATGCCTAAAATCTGCTCAATTGTTGGCCGCGACACTTAATGATGAGAGTGACAAATATAATAAGCATATATAGTAGTATATACTCGCAGAAGTTGTTTTGGCAAGCAAACAAAAGTCTGATCTATTTTTTTCAAGCCGAAAGCTTTGTTAAGCTATCATTATGTTTAGTAGTAGAATACTAGACTAAATTTAAAAAATTATACAAAATTTACTGCGAGACTTCGTTTTTAATTAATATTTTACTTTACATAGCATACACTCACTCTTTTTCGCATTAGCATATATTTATTTACACATTAATGTCCGCATTATCTCCATCCATACGCATTTTAATATGCTATCATATTTTCCCCCATTTTCAAATTATTCGCATGGCTGTTATTACGCTTTTAACGAGCAACAATAGTTTTATTTTTTTCCTCTAACTAAGTAGACAACCGATTGGAATAATACATTATTATCTTAACAAATATAAAGAAGAATTTACTATTCAGCAAATTAATTATAAAAAGTAGTTTTTATATATTAAGATTATTATTATTTACTTGAAATAAATATGCAAATGAAAGTCTCCTGTAACTTTTGTGTAGCTTGCTTTAAAACAACTCCGACTGATGTCCGTAAATAACTCGACTAGTAAGCGGCCGACTTCCTAATTGAAAAATTGCAATCGCTCGCGCTCGGCCCAAAGACTGGAAACAAAAAATATGTCACCTGTGACTTTCGGCAAGATAAATATTGTCAATAATTTGGCTTATGTAATGGCCAAAAGGCAAGACTGGAAAAAAAGTACACGAGCTAGAGAAATACACACCTGCCACACCAATAGTCAATATTTATTTGAAACAAATACACCAATGCGAGCGGCAAAAGTAAAATGCATTAAATTATGTAAAGTATATATATATATATGTCGGTATATGTATAGATGAAATTGCCAAGCGTCTGATGATGTTCGAGACGTGGTCGCGGCTTGTATGTATAGCTAATTATGTGGACAAGTAAATAGCGAAAGAAAATAACAAATGGATGAAGCGCGTATTCGCAATGCTAAGTGGTGCAAACTGTTGAGCGTAAACGCATCTATTATGGCAGAGACCGAGACTGGACATACTTACTGCGACTAAGTACTACGTACGATCCCGAGTCCGAAAATATATATGGTTTGTCAATGCAATCGCGAGGCGACAATCGACTGGCAACCGGCCGACACTTAAAATTCAGCATCGTTAGCGAAGCAGCTCCAAAATATTTTCATATGAAAAGCCCGCACAAAGTCAAGCGTCAACCGAAAAGCTGAGCACAAAAAGCCGAAGTCAAAGCCGAAGTCAAAGCCGAAGCCGCTGCCGAAGCGCAGCGCAATGATCAACTCGCTCATATATAAGAGCGGGCGTTACCAAAATATTTGTGTCATTGCAGTTGCTTATAGTTGATCGTTCGGTCGTTGGTTTCTACGTCGCGAACATAATATCGAAAAACCTAAGAAAAAATCAAAAAATATAAATAAAAACGAAAGTGCGTGGGTGTGAGTGCAAGAGAAAAATTCAAGACAGCCAGAAAATGAAAGCGTTCATTGTCGCCAGTGTTTGTTTGTTCGGTCTGCTGAGCTTGGGCTCGGCACAGTTCCAAAATGGTCGCCTCGAGCCACCAAATCCGCAGCTATGCGCCCAGCGCATAATTCACGAGAAGACACCCGATGGCAAAGGGTGAGTTAAGCACTGCGTTTAATATTGACGCATAGCTACTTAGTGGCATAAGCGCTTAACGGTGAATTAGCATTAATCACACTTATGTACATCTCGTCCAACCATACAGCTACTTCTTCTCGTGGCGTGACCCACAACTGAAGGGCGTCGAGGAGGATTGGCTGAGTGCCAGAAATTATTGCCGCAGACGTTGCATGGACTCCGTTTCGCTGGAGACCAGTCTGGAAAATGAATGGGTCAAGCAACGCCTTGTGGGCGAAAATGTAAGTTAAACGTATCATAAATGAATGCCCATGAATTGTTGCCAATGACAAAAGACTTGAGCAGGCAACTTGTGTGCTGTTTTACATTTTCAACTCTTACTGCACCTGTTGAACCAATTTCGTGCAATCAAATTCAATAAAATCCAACTCATTGTTGTCGCTTTCAATTGACACGCAGATAACAAGCCAAAGAGTGAAATATACATATGTATATATTCCACTTCTCAAGCTGCATATGAATACAAGTTTTGGCACCTTTGTCGCGTAGAAGAAATAAATTAAAAAATTCCCCACAACACAAGTCAAAGAAATTGGCAATAATTTATGTTGTTTGCTTTACGCGCATTTGTATTTGTATTTGTATTTGACTTAAAGTCTTTTGTTTGAATTATGTCACTACTGTTTTGACAAATCGTGTGTGCAATAATAGCGGCAAAAGGTTTCTTGGGGCAGTCACATGTGAAATGTGTGCCAAAGTTGATCGAGTTATAAAGTGACCACGTTGATGGTCTCAATGCCAATTGTTGATCAAATTTCCATATTGATTTCCGATATAGATAACACATTGAGCGCCAAGTTCAATGTAAAGTCAGACGAAAAACTTTCGCAGACTTCATCAGCATCACAAACGATTGTTGCTTTGCAGTAGCGTTTTTTTTTCCTTACCTGGCCATTTTGTTGTTGGTTGTTATTACATTTTGCACACGATTCGTTGCTTATGCAACAGACAGACTGGCAGACAGACAGGCAGGCAGGCAGGCAGGCAGGCAAGTGTCAAGTTAAAGACTTGCCGGCCGCGTCTCCGTGTGACTTACGTGAGAAAATTGAAATTGTAATAAAAACGAAAGTTGGGTGTGAGGAAACACCAAAGGAAATACAATATAAGTAATAAAAAAAAATCGATATGCATGTGTATATAGTTAACGTTGTAAAATTATCTACAGACATATGTGCAAAGAAAAGAGGAAGTGTTGCGGCTCGAATGTTTCCACTCGAATCATTGCCAATGCCAAACAAAAGACTTAGGCAACGAACTTGCTGCAATTTGTATATTATTGTGCATTGGTTGCGGTTAAACGCTAATTTAACTACAGACTTCACACATTATCATCAAATGGAATTAACAAGTAACTCAAGAGGAAAAACCTTTAAAATTTTGAAATCATTTTCACTTTTCTTTATTTGAGAAAGTTCTGAAGAAATTTCTCCATTCTCTACTTGTTGAGTTGGCCTTTCGCTTTAGCGCTTTTCTTTAGAAACATTTTATTGACTTAGCTACGTATGCTCTGATAAGCTTAAGAGCCTTAAGCTGGCCACTTAATAGCATCAGCCCCGTCCACATTTCTCATCAGCGCTCCACTTTTACTTTATGTCGGGTTAAAGAGTTGAGCGAACATTTCCCGTCACTAAAAAAAAAAAACAAGCAAGTGCAGCCGTTAACTTCCGCAATGCTGCAATTGATCGATTGAACCTTAAACAATTACAATGCTGTTGAGGCCCGCAGCAACAATGGAAAAACATTCAATGTCCATTTATTTTGTGTATTTACTTTCCGCTCATTGGAGTTTTCCAAAGGGCAGCTTTAAGCACTCAATGGCAACAGGTATATGCCATATACACTAAACTGTTTTATGGCCAGTCAGGTGAAAGTGACTGATGAACATTGCGGTTGTTGTCGCTGCCCGTGGCTCTCTTGAAAAGTAGACAGGCGCTCAACGAAGCCAGCCGACGGGTGCGGCCACAAAGGGCGCGACTCCGAATGGGTTCGCTTTCAATGGCACCATAATGACTGCTGCTGCTGGCTGCCTGACTGCCTGACTGCCTAACTGACTGGCTAACAAAAGCCAGTGTGCGGCCCAAGCCCAAACTCAAAACCAGCATAGCACCAAATGCCAAAGCTACAATTTCTACCAGCAATAATCGGTGCCAACGCATTTTCATGCGTACGACAAACGAGCTAACGGAAAATTGAAATTTGAATCCAAACAACTTTGCAAGTGCAATGAACTTGATATAGTCAAGAAGTTGAGATTGATATATAAATATGATATGTATTATCATTATTGCAATATTTTCGATACTTTTATATGTATTCTTGTACGTTAAGTTAAATATATTTTCAGCTAAGCCAATTTACTTTTTACGAACATGGAACAAATTTCGTTAAAACAATAAATTAAGTGCAAGAATAAATTGAGTACATTAAAATTGATACAGACAAAAAAAAAGTTTCACATAAAGAAAAAAATAGTTCTGGGCACCAAAAGATTTTATGCCTGTATAATTGAATTATTTTTCAAATATATGTTTACTATGCAACTGGGATTTAACAAATATTAGCTAATGTATTATATAGGAACTCATGGCGTTCAGCTTTCTGAATATTATAATATATTTGTTGGCATTTATCGCTTATATTCAATGTATTTTAGTTAATAATTTGAAAAAATAAACTTACATTTAATTATTTTTGTTGCTTGCAGGTGAAATACATTTGGACCAGCGGTCGCTTGTGCGACTTCAAGGGCTGTGAGCGTCCCGATCTGCAGCCAACGAACGTCAACGGCTGGTTCTGGACCGCCACACTGCAGAAGCTGGCACCCACCACCGAGCGCAACCAGGGCGATTGGTCACCCAGCGGCGGCATTGGCCTGCCCCAGCCCGATAACCGTGAGTTCAAGCAGAACGGCGCACCCGAAAACTGTTTGGCCTTGTTGAACCAGTTCTACAACGATGGCGTCAACTGGCACGATGTGGCCTGCCACCACAAGAAGTCCTTCGTCTGCGAGGAGAACGACGCCCTGCTGAAGTATGTGCGCTATACAAATCCAAATCTGCGCATCTAAATCGCTCAATTGGCAGCTGGAATTCAGTGTGGAGTTGGAGCCCAGAGCAGCGACTCCAAATAAACCAAAAATGATATTTTATGTAGCTACTACATTCTGTAGATGTGAGTGCTTCGGGACGAACAGATTTGTTCGCTGCAGTGCTGCTCATGTACTTTTTGCTAGTTAAGCTGCGAGTGTCTTTTAAACTTCCGGCTATCCTGTATGTCTTACGTTTTTTTGTAACCATTTTTCCCAGTCTCTGCGCTCTTTCTCATCAATTAGTTTAATTATTAATTTTGTATTAATTTATGATTTTTTAAATATTAATATAACATTCAAAACGAAGTGTAATTGTTATTTGTTTTTATGTATACAATTTCCTTTTGTCCTAGCGAAAAGCGGATTCTGTGGATATTTTGATCATATATTTTTAATGCGAAACTTAGTCTAGAGTGTCAGATGACCAAGATTAATAATAAGAGATGAACATTTCTCTTGGGGAGTTCCTGAAGTACTATAATAAGTCTATCAACAGTAAATTTTAATAGGTGTAGCCAGGATAATAACTATTATTATCAGCACTTTATATATTGCAAAACGCAGTTCGATGTATCATCTAAAGCGGCGATAAGAGAGACGATAAAATCGAACTGTGTGGACAAAGACGTGTAACTTTTTTTTGAGTTGGGTGCCTTTAGCTTGAGTTCCATAGAAAAACCGAAATAGATTTAGTTTAAAAACAAAATTATTAAAGATGCTAAACCACCAAAACTGCCTCAGAATAGAAAATGGGATAAGTTTTAATTGCTTCAAATTTAAATGCATATATAATATAGAAACCAAACCATGATCAAAACTGCCTCGGAATCGAAAATTGCATCAGTTTTGACAAAGTTATGGAAGTTTAAATTCTTTGAAGGCATTTATAGATACTTTAGAGCCTTATGGCCTTCTCGTTGGCAGCCACGCGGTTTCTTGTGGTTAGATTAGGACTTTCAAATTGTTTTGAAAATGTGTGCCGAAATAGAGCTATCGATAAGTTCGATTGATATTTGCAGTTTATATACTCAGGTTCAATTGGATCGTTTTCTTATAACAAAGTAAAGTGAGAGCAAAAACAATCGTATAGTTCAAATAAATATATATAAAAATATTTGTAAACTGTTTAATAAGCAGGCAAGTACGTTTAGTTTTCGATACGAGTATTGTTGATGGACTATCGCCAAGTATCGATATACAATCTACATTGTGGTATATTTATTTATCGATACTTCAGATTATCGATGTGATTTGTACAACTAGCGTTGATGTTTATTGAATTTGCTGGTTGAATATGGATATTGGCGAACTGTTGGCATTTAAGGCAAGTATATGCAATGAAGCAAAGTGCAGCCCTCTAACGATTCTATTATTCATCCAAAAAACAACAGCCCGAGCAGACACCAAAGCGACCACACGAGGACGACGATGATTTCGCGCTGCCGGAGCCGGCGACCAGCGATATTGGAAAACGGGGCGGCGGCGGCGATGAAAAGGCCAAGCGAATGCGTCGCATTGCGGAAGCCAAAGAAACAGCTAACTACAGAAAAGTGCACGATGGCAATTCGGGGTCGAGCGGCAGCCGCGCATTCGAGTTTGATCCGGAGTTAACGGAGGAGGAGCGTCTCAATATACTGAAATATGTGGAGAGCGAGGAAGCTGAAGGCGATGTTCTGGATGAGCAGGGTTTGAAGAAGCTAATACTGGTGTTCGAGAAACGCAATCTGAAGAATCAGGAGATGCGCATTAAATTCTCCGACAATGCGGAGAAGTTCATGGACTCAGAGCTGGATCTGCACACGGTCATCCAAGAGTTGAAAGCAGTCGCCACAGTGCCGGATCTTTATCCGCTGCTCGTCGAGCTGCACGGCCTGCACAGTCTGCTCGAACTGCTGGCACACCAGAACACAGACATTTCCGTCGCCGTCGTTGATCTGTTGCAGGAGGTCACCGATGTAGACATACTGGGTGAGAGCAGCGAGGGCGCCGAGGCGTTAATTGACGCCCTGCGCAGGGAGCAAATCTGCGCATTGCTCGTGCAGAATCTGGAGCGCCTCAATGAGCAAGTGAAGGAGGAGGCAGACGGCGTCCACAATACGCTGGCCATTGTGGAGAACCTGACGGAGATCGATGGCGAGTTTGTTCGCGAGGCGGCCACACAGGGTCTGCTGGCCTGGTTACTTAAGCGGCTCAAGGGCAAATCGCCCTTCGACCCAAACAAATTATACTGCAGCGAGATACTGTCCATACTGATACAAACGGAGAACGAGAATCGCCTGCTCTTAGGCACACTGGATGGCGTGGATGTGCTGCTGCAGCAGCTGGCCGTATACAAGCGCCACGATCCGGCCAGCAACGAGGAGCAGGAGTACATGTCCAATCTCTTTAACTGCATGTGTTCGGCGCTGATGGCGCGTGAGAATCGCGATCGATTCCTCAACGGCGAGGGTCTGCAGCTGATGAATCTGATGCTACGCGAGAAGAAAATGTCGCGCAATGGCTCGCTCAAGGTGCTCGATCATGCGATGGCCGGTCAGGATGGACGCGAGAACTGTAACAAGTTTGTGGAAATTCTCGGCCTACGCACCATTTTTCCGCTATTCATGAAGACGCCCAAGCGCAACAAGCAGCGCCTGCTCTCCGTGGACGAGCATGAGGAGCATGTGTGCTCCGTGATTGCATCCATGCTGCGCAACTGCAAGGGCACACAACGCCAGCGCATGCTGGCTAAATTCACGGAGAACGATCACGAGAAGGTGGATCGTCTGCTCGAGCTGCATCTCAAGTATTTGGCCAAGGTGGAGGCCATTGACAGGGAAATCGATCAGCAGCCCAAGGTAAGGATAATAAACAACAAGAAGTTCGTGTTATCTTCAATAGAAAGTTAATTTTGAACTGGGCCAAATGAATTTTATTAAATTGGTGAAAGGCATATTTCAAATGGAATGAGCAAATCAGCTTACACTTTTTTCGAGCCTTAGCTAATAACAAAGATTGATACAAACGCATATTAAACTTTTTGCTCGACAGGATGCCAGCATAGACGAAGACGAGGAGGCGGAGAACAATTACATAAAGCGCTTAACTGGCGGCCTGTTTACACTGCAACGCATCGATTACATCCTGCTGGAGGTCAGCGCTACCACGGATACGGTCAAGCAGCGCGTGCTACAGATTCTGAACTTGCGCAGCGCTTCTATGAAGACAATAAGAAGCATAATGCGTGGTAAGCAAACGCCAGACACCGATTAGAATCGTAGATCTCTTAATATATGTTAACTAATCATTTATAGAATACGCTGGCAATTTGGGCGACGGCGACACCGACTGGCGAGAACAAGAGCAGACACATATACTTTCTCTAGTCGATCGTTTCTGAGGCAGTTCCCCCTCTACAGTGACCAGCTATATATAAATAACTAAATAAATTAAATGTCCGTTGGCGTTTATAACATTTAAATTTTGCCTATAATATACGGTAAATTTGAATTATTTCAAAATTTAGACATACTGCATCTTTGTTTTTATCCTCAAAATTTTGAGTACACTTTTCCAATTATCTGAAAGTTCCGTTGCTGTCTTCGATCTGTTTTCATTTATTCTGCTAAAAATCGTTTATTACTTGTTGAGCTCATTTTTCCGTTCGTACCACTGCTTTTTTTATGTTTTGTTACTTAATCCTTACTTTCCCTTAGTATTTCTTGCGTCTGAAGAAATAAGAATTGGTTGTTGGGTTTGATTTACACTATGGTGGCAAAATTTATAGTCATTTGTTCGACAATTGGGGCAAATATTTAAATACTGCAACAAATGTGGGGAAATCCTTTGGTTCAGAATCAGTAAAAGAATTCTACAAACATTTTTTTGTGTTTTGTCATCTTCAAATTATTTCACTTTTTATCGCATTTATCATCTTTCTTTTCTTCTTTTTTGCATTTGTCCTTTCCCCTGAAATAATGAAAATTAGATGATGACTCTACGATGCAACATTAAATGATCATTCGTTTGATGCAGTACGCGTAATTCAAAACATAAGTCAAACCAAATAAATGAAAAATGATTGAACAAAGGTATTTTGAAGTCGACTTGGCAAACGAGTGAACATAAAATGGGCTTTTAAAAACAAAGTAATGAAACTAAATAAAGTGTTAAAGCAAGTTTTGAATTTCATTTAAAGCAAACTAATTTTAATTGCATAATACACGTCTTACTACTTTTTAAGCAGTTACTGTTTAATAAATTAAATAATGAGTTTTGCAAGAATCACGTTTGACGCTAGGTTTTAATTTCAGTTGTAGGTTTGCTATTATATTAAAGTCACGTGCAAATAACAGTACATTTTGTTTATACGCTTATTATGCTTTACAGGTGCAAAAAACTTTCAGCTCTTAGGATTATTCGAAAATATTATATAATAGTACGACGTGTTTTGTTCAAAATACACAACAATGACGGAGTTTCGAGTTGAACTTCATCTTAACAGATTTTTGCAAAATTGTTCAATTCTTTTAATTCGATCAATCGAAAGCGAATATATCTAACTACTAAGCGATGAGTAGTAGTTTATGTAAATTGTATCTAGTTTGTTGATTAGATGTGTGTTTGTATTTGTGTTTCTGTTGTCGTTTGTGTTCTACGTGGGCCTTCTGTTTGACTTAGCCGTTTATCGCATTGATCTACTTCTGTGCATCCGGAATCTCAAAGTTAACATCCATGTTCATTTCGCGCGCCAGGGAAACAATTTGTGCCAGGTGCACAGCCATATCGGCAGCCTTGTCCAAATCATCGCGAGCCAAGATCTTCAATCCCGATGCACGAATCAGCTCGCGTGCCTCCTTCACCTTGGTGCCCTGCATTCAAATAAATACAGTGAATCAGTCCAAAACATCCACTCACATGCCAATGCCAAAAACTCACCTGCAAACGCACAACGATGGGCAAGTTCAGGTTCAGATCCTTAGCGGCCGCAATGATGCCCTCGGCAATGACATCGCAACGCATAATGCCACCAAAAATGTTGACCAATAAGCACATGACCTTCTTGTCCGACGTAATAATCTTGAATGCCGCCTTGACTGCTTCAGCCGTGGCGCCGCCGCCGACATCAAGGAAATTGGCCGGCTCACCGCCGTACAATTTGATAATATCCATGGTGGCCATAGCCAGACCGGCACCGTTAACCATGCAACCAATGGTACCATCCAGGGCAATGTAATTCAAATTGTATTTGGCCGCCTCGACCTCTTTGGGGTCCTCCTGGGTCCAGTCGCGCATGCTGAACAGCTCCTTCTGCCGGAACTCGGCGTTGTCATCGAAACGCAATTTGGCATCAAGGGCGAAGACTGCAATTGGCAATAGGAGGCATTAAGTAAAACATTCACTTGACTTGCAATAAATATAATGTAGAGAATGATATGATTAATGCCAGCTGTTTAATATGGGAGGTGCAATAATGATATATACATATATTTTTGTTTTAATTGCAAAGTAATCTTGTACCAATATTTCAAGTTTTAGCAGAGTCTAAGAAAACTTTCAAAACACTTTTTTTTATCATTCCTAATGAATTTAGTTATTGAACTGGGTATTTCAGGTAGAGACTTTAATGTTCAGCTGAGTAATATATATGTTTTTGCTGTTGTGTTATATATGTTTCAACTATCTACAAATTGGTTATAGTAATACTTACAGCCTTTGTAGATCATCATCATTAGTTGTCATGCGGCGTTAATGTTATTAGATACGAAATCAATGAGATGAGGAATGATTTAGTTGTTAGAGGAAAATGACAAAGAGTTAGTACAAACACACCATCACTTAGTTATACCAGAAAAGGCATTTAAGAGAACAACTTACAGCCTGTCATAGCGTCCTCTGCATAAGGATTGATCTCGACCAAGAGCGCATCCTTCTTCACAAACAGTTTGTACAGGTTGAGAAGCATTTCGACATGCTCATCGGCAGTGGCACCGCCCAGACCGACCTTTTCGATAATTTTGCAGGCCTGTTCCCTAGTGAGGCCCTTGCCAATATCGATGGGCTCGTAAATGATGGCATCAGGGTTCTCCTTGGCAACTTCTTCAATGTCAACGCCGCCTTCCTTGGACGCAATCAGAACGGGACCCTAAGAGCAGAAAATGCAGTAATTTATAAGTTTCATCCACAACTGTTTTCGATTGTTTTAGTACTTACATTAAAGGCACGCTCCATCATGACTGCAAAGTAAAATTCGCGGCGTGGGAATTTGCGCTCGGCAACCATTACTTTCTTGCAGATGCGACCAGCTGCGCCGGTTTGCTTGGTCACCAGCAGCTGATCGATCATCTTGGACGCATATTCCTCAGCGTTTTCGGGACTGAGTGAGTAAGAAAGCGGTCAGTAACGAACGTATTTATGTGCAAATAAATGTAGATAGCTTATAGTTACCTGAAAATGACACGAACGCCGCCCTTGAGGCCATTCTTGAATGTACCTTTGCCGCGTCCGCCGGCAAGAACCTGAGCCTTGAGCACCAGATTATCTGTTTTCAGCTTTTGCGCAATGTCAAAAGCTTCCTTTCCATTCTTGGCAACGGCAAAGCTGCAAATAAAAGTTGAATCATCAGAATTCGGGTAATAATTGGAGCTTGCCCGACATTTATGACCTAGTGAACGCAAAGCAACCCGTGATTATTTATAATGACGTCAAGCGTCGACAGTTCTTATCAGCACACAAATTCAAAGTCTTATTTGAAAAATAGGAAGATTTTTGTGTTACCTCAAGGTTATTCGGACTTTATACTGGAACTGGACTTTTGTGAGTCGCTTAAATAATATTGCTAAATAATTACTTCGCTAATATGTTTAACGTTTTACAATCACTAATACGTTTTAATTTCCAGCGACAACTGTTGTGTTGCCCAATTCGGTTTCACGAATAATACAAATTTCGTAAGATAATAATAATAACAATTGCTTTCTGGTAAGCTTCAGATATAAGTAAAAATAAAATAGAAATATTGGACTATGTTTTTGGAAATAAATAAATCTTAAAGCTTGCAAATACAAATAATAAAAATTACAAAAAAATCTCAGTTAAATTTAGTTTTTAATCTTGGTCAGAACAGCTATACACACTAAGCATTGAGTAGTTATAGGACTGTCAATAACCTTTACCACTAGACACATTTAATCGCATTTCCCATACTAAATCTTATCAGTATCCTCCCATCAGCTGTCGGTCTATTTACCAGCATTTCCAATAAAGAAATGCAAATGATAATCTTATTTGTTTTTATTAAATGATAGGCAAAGTCCATGAGAAAGCGTCGTGCGAGCATTTGCTGAACTTTGGACTGACACTTTTTTATTTACATACATGCAGATGTACTTACCGAGGCGTTGGGATGTTACTTTCGTTGAGCAGTGTATATGAGACATGTTCCTGCACATTAAGGTTTCTTGTTTGCTGCAGCACAATGGGCGAATAGTTTAGGATCTGTAAGCAAATGACAACGATATTCCCAATTAGCGAAAAGTCACGAGTGTCTGATTGCACAAATGTAAATAAGACAAAAGGCAATGACGCATTAAATAAGCTCGAACAGATGTATGTTTGTGGGTCACAAACAAAAGTTTCAGACTTGCAGTCATCGCGACGCGATATTTAACGGCATATCTTGATGCTAATCAAATCTAATTCGCATAGATTAAACTTTTAATTAGTGGGCTCGGCAACGGCAGCAACAGTTGACATTGCCCATTGATAAGAGACGCATATTTGCGGGTTTTTAGTGTTCAAGGTCTTAATTTTATCCCACACATACGAGCGTTGCGTCACATACACGTATGTATGTATATACATACGCATAAAAAAAAACACAAATTGATCGAAAAGACCGCCAGTCAGGTGGCTGCTCTCATGAGAGAGCAAGAGCGCGAGCGTATCAGTGTTCACCTTGTGATTTGTTGTTGGCTTTAGTTGGTTTCTTGCAATTATGTAAATGTACGGTGGAAAATTGTGAATTTAGAAATGCTGCATGATACTCACCTTGGTAATAGTCTTGGGTTTTACTGATTCGATGAGGGTACCGCCTGCACGTGCCAAAAAAGAAGCCATTTTCGACTGAAATGTATCAAACTTATCTAAATTTGTTGCCACTTATTTCAACACATAAGCAAAGCACTCACTACGCTCGCCTTCTAATTTATAATTGTCAAATTTGTTATCGATGTTCCGTTTAGTATTTTCATGAAGTCAATTTTAGTATTTTCATGAACAGCTGTTTATACCGATAGTTTAAGCCGATGTGTCAAGCATTGGACTCGACAGACTTTCAAAGCAGACTGTTAGAGTTGCTTTAAAAATGAATATGCTCTAGCTTTTTCTGTTTATGTATTTTTTCAGCATTTGGTTGATTTGTGGGACTCCTTCTTCTTTATTGGCAATATCGAATGATATAAACGTATATCGATGTTTATTCATAAGCGATTGTTCAAATGCAGTCGCGCGTAATCGACAAAAATAAATTACTGTTCAATTTTCAGTTCCTGTATAATTTGGTGCCGGTAGAGCTTTAATATATAATAAATTATATAAATGCACAAATCTTCGCATGATGAAGCGAGAAAATTAAGTTATTCGACGACAAATACTTTACTTTCGATCATTTTTAGAATGACAAATAACAGCAATAGCTGTTAGCAATATTAAACAAGCTACTGCGCTAGTAAATAACTTGCAAAACATATTAACTTTAAACATTTTCCAGTCAAATAAGGTGCATATAAAAATGAATTATCAACTTTACAACCTGGCTCTGCAGCAACAGAAGTTTTACCTTCAACAATATCAGCTGCAACAGATTTCGCTACAAAATGTGAACCCGATGCACAAATCTCTGGGTGGGTATGGAATTGCACCGTATGTGCCCAATGTGCAAGCAACGAATAATAAGTATCAGCCCCTATTTGCCGTATTGGCTGACTTGAAATCACAACTCACAAGGGAGATGGCAGAAAAGAATAAACAAGCAATACAGCTGCAAACTGTTGTAAAGAAAGAACAGGACTTGCTTATTGATAACGAAAAGCTTCTTCAGGAAAACAACATGCTGCGGAAGACAAATGCGAAACAAGCTAATCAGCTTGAAACTGCTGTACAAACACAGCTGGAATTACTTGCAGCCAAGAAACAGTTGAATATGGAAAATGCCATGCTGACGGATACGCTTAAAGCTTTTAAAAAGCAACAAACAGCTAACTCTGAAGAGCTGGCAATGTTAAAGTTTAAACTCTCAAAGGTAACATTTACATAAAACAATTATTTAGTTTTATAATCAAATGCAATGCATTATTTTAGATGGATGACGAGCGAAACAAGATCGAATGGGATCTGAATAACCGTGTTGAAAATCGCGACGAGGCCAATGAGCAATGTAAGAAACAGATACGAGAAAATGTTAAATTTAGTTCGTCGTCCGAAATTGATTCACTGCAAGAGAGTATTCTTCCCGTTCACAATACCAGCAAGTCTTCAAGTCCGAGCGTGCTTGGAGCTGAGAATACTATGGGTACGAACCATGGTCTATTCATTATTGATACTATGATAATATCGTCTTTCTTTAGGTCCCTGGCTGTGCTTGCCTTGCGGCACTAATGGTTTGCCCATTAACATCCCATCGTATGCCGAGTTCCGGCAACATTTAATCACCGTGCACAAGAAGGCAGTTGATCCGGCCCTGTGTGAGCATTGTGGCTGGCGCTCCGGCAGCGATCGCGACTTGCATTTACACATGTACAAAAAACATCAGATCGATTCGCTGTTCTACACATTTGGAAGGTCGACGTTCCTGGACAAGTGCTAGCAGGATTGAACTTATAACATGGTTTGACTCCTTTAATTAATCTTTACAAATATTTAAATGTATCACTAGTATTGCAAACGTTGTTAATATTATAAGCTGAGTTGAAACTAGCACATTGTTAATTTGATAATCATATCATGCGAAATATTTGAATTAACTCAGAATTTCGAGTTATGGAGCGGTTTTCTTTTTACCCAAGTGATTCCATTTACGGTGTACATTAATCAATCGCCGGCTCGAACTATAACGCCATTGAATGTAGTTTATACAAAAAACAACCGAGCGTTAACCATGAACATAGTTAGAATATCACGACTCTAATTTGTTTAGTTATAAAATTAAAAGAAAATCAAAATATATATAATTTTTAGAAATAATCTTTGATAGATGAGATTTCTAAGCAATCGACTCATTAAGAACAACTGAACAAACGGGCATTAGTATTTGAATCCCACACTTTTAAGTTAATAGTTTGTAACTATTCCTATACTATGTATAAAAATAATAATAATTTATAATATTTGTTTTACTTTTACTTTTCGTTTTTATTTTTTTTATATTTTTGTTTCTTTTTTTTTGGATTTTACATTGCTTGTTATGGTTGGACATACAAAAAAAAAAGTTACATCATCACATACATTTAACATACATACAAGAAATAAATTAGTTTATAATTACAATAATTACGCAAATGAGCCTATTTCTTTGTACAAAGACAGCAATTTAAATACTCGTTCTTTCGACGTACACTGTAAGAAAGTACGCGTACGTAGCGCGCACTTTGCTGAGCGTACTAAATATGCAGTGTACACCTTAACATTTGAAGACGGAAACACGAAAATTGCGCAAATGCTTCACTTAAAAAATGCTTACTATTAAATCAACCGCGGATTGATTTCGAATAAGCCAGAGCATTGAGTGAAGCAAATGCATTTTCATGGAATCAACTAGGCTCATGGCTCAGATGTATAAATGCTGGTGCACAGAGTAAATCAGCTGTTATACATGAGCATGGGCAAAGTTGGCCAGAAGAACAGATATAGGGAGAGAGAGGATTGAACACAATTGATAACATTGCAATGTTCCATTTCTCATTGAGCTCTGTGCGCAGATCCCAATGAAAAATGTTAGTGAATAGAGTTTTTAGAAGATACAATGTTGTTATAGATTGAATTTTCGTTTAATGTTTTTGGGATAGCAGCAAAATCAGTAAACGAAAATTCAGAGTATAACAAAATATGGATTTCCAGCGATAGAGAATACGAAAAACACAAAGAACACATAGAACATATAGGACAAACAAACATGTAACATATTTATCACATACAATTACAAACTAAAGACTAACACAAAACGAAACGCACATAAAACACATTAAAAAAATAGAACATTCGAAATTAAATTTCAGTTAAAAACAGCGTGCCGTCAATTTGAAAATAATTGTAAAACTTGTACAAGCTTTTTGGTGCCTGGTGCCAGACCGGCGCTCCACTTCGTCCCGCTCAGCTCTAATACTCCAGGTTTTCTTCGATCATTTGCAGCACACGTTGCCGTCCGATCTTGTTCCAGAATACATGTGGCTCAGATGAGCCCGTCACGCTACGTGGCCCGCTGCAAAATCAATACAAAATTTCGAAAGGCATTACAATATATTCCAGTGACAACTTTTCATTCCTAAACCGCGAATCAACAAACAACATTTTGGAATGTTTATTTTTTTTACACTCTTTTCTAAGAAAATAGTATAGTCATTTTGTCCTGAAGTGTGTAATGCATAGAAGAAAGCGTCGGAGAATCTTTCGGTATGCTAAGGATGACAAAACACATTGGTCCGGCCATATCCGTCTGTCTGTCTGTCTGTATGTATGCAAACTAGTCCCTCAGCCTTTGAGCTATCGCGATGAAACTTTGCATACAGACTTAGTATTCAAAGAGACAGCACACTTGTGAAAACCAACCGGATCGGACCACGATATCGTTTAGCTGTCATACAACTGTAAGTTAGTTTTAGTCGTATTTCTCATATTTTTCAAGCTATCGCCTTCAATTTACTTGCACACTTGAACATTCCTGTTACTCATCAATGTTTTAAGTCTTAAAGCGATTGAGTCATAACTAGCAAAGAATTGCGTCCATAAACTGTACGATCTTCGGCACGCCAAGGATAATCCTTCCTCACTTGTTTTTCTTACAAAAACAAGAATGCCACTAAATTCTAGAAAACTCCAACTGGCGCAAGTTGCAAATCAAGCGAGCAGTGTGTAAGGACATATGTATTAGATGGTTATCACTTACTTCTGGAAGCAATCGAAGTGCACAACGCCATTCTCGTTGATCAGACACGAGTGTATATCAATAACTTTGAGGTGTCGCCCCTCGCTGCGTATAAAGTTGTTAAAGCGCGACACCTTGTCGCATGTCTGCTTGTCGTGGCGATAGTTGGCCAACGGTGCCAGCGTGGTCAGCACGGGTACGAATCGCCGGTTGTGCATCTCCTTGATTAGCTGACGGAAATCGTGCTCGATCTGGACCAGCGGCCGGCCGCGCATTATGTCCACGGACCCAATGTTAACGATGATTTGTATCATCTCGGGCAGTTCCACGTGGTGCAGACGCTGCCGTGCCGCATTTATCGTCTGTCCAGAGATGCACAGTCCCGACTGCAGCACCTTCTCATCTATGGCGATTGCAAATACATATGTACATTAATTCCGATGCCATTGCAAACACCTTGGGTGTGTGTGCGTGTGTGTGTGTGTGTATGTGTGTGTGCTCACTTACACTTCTTGAAGCGGCATTTGAGCTCCATGCGCGCCAAATACAACAAGAAGTCATCGCCCAGCAGTGGAAAGTCCAACAGATATGCATCATAGTCCGAGTTGATGGTGAACATGGAGTCATGTTGCGATGGACATGACAACGTTGTTGGCGTGGGCGTAAATTCATGACGCCGCTTGTGTGTGTACTCCTCCAGCTGATGTTGATGTGGATGATGCTGTTGCTGTTGCTGTTGGTGTTGCTGTTGGTGTTGTTGGTGCTCTGGCGGTGGTGCCGCCTCTAACTGTAACTGTGCAAGATTCGAAGCAATAGAGTAGTGGTTGTTGTTGTTGTTGTTGTTGTTCTCGCTTAGAGCTGCTAGCTGCGGTAGCTGATATTGATTGTGGCTGCAAAAAGAAGTCGTAATCGATTTGGCTTTAATCAAAAAAAAAAGAATGCAAGACAAAGTGTTTCAATTACTTTCGACAACATCAATATTATTATGTCTATTACTCTAGATATGATATTAAGTCGCAGCTACTTTTCAATTTTGAACATGATTGCACCATCTGTATATAAATATGTCTGTTTGAACTGAATGATAGCCGATTGATTTTCTAGCAATCTTTAAACTTTAAAAATTAGCCAATTGTATTATTCTATATTATTTTTTAGTTGTACAAAATAAATTAACAAATTTCAATAATTTTATTTAATTGAAACCAATTTGAATATTTCGCAAATATCAAATTTTACAGCATTTCAGAAAATGCTATAATTGAGTATTTTCGAACAACAAATTCAACTTTAGTGAACTTTAAAGTATAATAATAAGTTTACGGTCCTGGCAAAGTACATGTGACTTGTACTTATATAACTCACACATATATCTTAAACAAGTAAGAGTGCTCTAGTCGGGAGTGCCCGACTAGGAGATACTCTGAGCCCATACTAAATTTAGTGCCTCTAATCTAATAAGTTTTAAGGTATGGCCCAAAAACGCTGGTCTGTAATCGAAATTGATCGACAACTTTTGAATGGGTCGAGCTATCGATAAAATGGAATAAACTTGATCTGTTTGGGACGACGAGAACTTATATTCCAAATATGAAGTCTCTAGTTCTTATAGTCTCTGATATCCGCGTGTTCATACAGACAGACAGACAGACGGACATGGCTAGATCGACTCGACTGTTGATACTGATCAAGAATATATATACTTTATATGATGGGAGATTCTTCCTTATGTCTGCTACATACTTTTGCACATCTACATTACCCTTTTTACCCATTTTTAATGGGCTCAGGGTATTAAAATTGAGCGCTATTTTTAAAAAGTCAGAAATCGCTCAAAGAATTGATTCCACTTACAGATGCTTCCAGTTGTCCTGGTAGACACAGTTGGGCGCCAATGCAGCCGTGGCCAGGTGCTGCATTTTCGCCATCTTGACAACTGGCGGCTTCTCGCTCATGTTTAGATGGTGGTTAAAGTGTTGCGGTATTCGGCGCTTGTATTGAGAGCGCCACAGACGCGGCGGCTCCTGTGAGGATGCGATATTGTGGTTGTGGTTATGGTTGTGGTTGTTGTTGTTGTTGCCAAAGGTGACAGTGTCGCGCTGCCGCTGCTGGACGATCATCTCGTGCAGGTGGCGCGTCTCATCCGTGGGCTTGATGTTGAAGAGGCGCTTGCCAGTCTCACAGCACTCGGCGGTGACGTGCGGAATGGTGAGCAGAAAGTCCGTGACGTTATCGCTCAGAGGGAATGCAGTGCCCGTCAATTGTCGATATTCCTCTGGAAATATTCAACAAATAAACAAGATCGAAATAACTTTAACAAACAAGAATGTTGAACAAGGTTTTCAAATGCAGCCAAAGCTGTGATAAAAGTCACAGTACAGTGCCTAACAGACACCAGTGTACCAATTTAATTATTCATAACACGAGATTATATTTGTACCACAAAATGTTAATTGTACCAAAAACTAAGCCAAACTTTTGTACTATGCGTGCAAGGGGCAAAAGTTTATTAGTCTAACTAATGTACCAATAAAATTTTTCATAACACGAGTACATGTGTACCAAGAGATCATATATGTACCACAAAATGTTAATTGTACCAAAAACTAAACCATACTTTTGTACTATGTATGCAAAGGGCAAAAGTATATTAGTCTAACTAATATTAATAACACGAGTACATGTGTACCAAAAAGTGTCAAGTGTACCAAAAGCAAAGAAAAGCGAGAGAATACTTTTATACACTCTATGCAAGGGAGAAAAGTAAGTTGGCTTTGACTGTTCGTACACTCAAAAAAATATATGTACGTTAGTTTGCGCGCTCACGTGTTGGTAATTTTTGGAAATTTGGGCTAAAAATTGAAAATATCATTTAAAACCTGAACAACTATAATTGATATGTTTTTTTGGCACTCGATTTTGCACTTACTTTTGATGCTCGATATCGTGATACCATTCTGGGCATTGGCCAGCAGTATGGCGCGTATTTCAGCATCGATATCGGGGTACTCGTCGCGCACCCCAATATAGCTGTTATCCAAGATGGTCATGGCGGAGCTGGTGTTGCTGATGCTGATGCTGGAGCTATATTTCGATATTAAGGTCGATGAGAAGAGCGTGGCCACAACTTGTAGCTGCTGCTCCTGTTCCTGCTGCTCCTGTTCCTGCTGCTGGACCTTGCTGATGCGCCTGCTGAGCACTCGTTGGGGCTGCGCTGCTTGCGCCAAGCTCTGGCGTGCTGTGAAAATCTTTTTAAACTTGCGCAAATACGTTGATTTTTCGCCTAAAATGGAGCAGTCGGCGCGCACAAAGATGTTGTAGAATTGTCCGCTGCCACGTTGTTTCGACTGTTGGTGTTGTTGTTGGTGTTGGTGTTGGTGAAGTTTTCGCAGCTGCTGGCGCCACTGCTGAAAACACGTGGTCAGCTTTTTTCTGAATGCCGCGAGGCAGTGATTGTAAGTGTTCGGCACGCTGTTAAAATCACTTCTGAATGTCGCCATCGCTTTGACGAAAATGAGTTCGCCATTCTCAGGTCCATGTGCATTATCATTCTCACGCCCGTCTCTCTCTCTCTCCCTCTCTACCTCGCTCTATCTCTCCGTTCGCTCCGTTTAGCGCTTTGGAGAGTTTTTGCTCTATGCATGTATTGATCAAGTGTGGGAGCAAAATAACTGCAGTTCATCAGCCTGTGTGCTTTAACTGTTACTGTCCATCGCAAACAGTAGGGTGCTTCAGTAGACAAATCTATTTTTCTTCATTCACTTTTTGTAAATGCAACACAGTTTATTTAAATAGTGCATTTGCAGCGCGTCTCAAAAAAGTACCTTTTGATATTTGACGAACATCCGATAAACCAAACAATTAAGTCATAAAAGTTAATGTACAAAAAGTAAGATCAGTTAGCAAGTAGTCAACAATATTTTGCAGGCCTAGCAGTCATATCGTTGTACAGTTTATATGGTTATGTTTTCTTTTACTTTAAGCGCTTAATGTCCGATAAGCTGCCATAATGAAATGCAATTGCCACCTTTAAGCCAATAATGAGTGTATTAAATTTTATGAGTTTTCTTCTCGCCTGGTTGAATTTTCAATTTCTTTTGTATCTTCGCTGCAGATAAGCAATGCATGGGTAATAAGTAATTTGGAAGTAATAAAAATTGTACGGTTGCTCGGGCAGATCCAGCGAGAATTACCACGTGCGGCGGCAATCTTGAAATTGACTACCGGATAATAATAAGTTGCCTCAGCTCCCCAGATGATTATCGAATAATTTCCACCTGTGAGCAGACACAGACACAGACACAAAGACAAGACTCACTTGAGGGTAAGCCGACAGCATTGATGGATGACCGAGACACCCTCTCTCTCGGTAACTCACGAACCAGGAACAAGGAAATGCAGCAGACAGCTAGCGAAAGAGAGAGAGAGAGATAGAGAGAGAGAGAGAAGGCAGACTGTGTGTGTGAACAGAGCTTAAAGCCTATTGACCAAATCTGTTAATTGCGGAGGAAGCTGTGGAGACGTGACGAGCAATACAAAACGGGCATCGAACAAGCAAACATTTGCCGCATTTGCCAACACTTGCCTTCTGACTTTTACCATCAGCAGAACGATTTGTATTTGCAAATGTAATAAATCTCCTCTCTCTAAAACAGGCGTGGGCAGAGGGTGGTGTTTGGCAAACGGTTACAGGGAATATTATATTACACTGAGCTTATCATGCTGATAAGGGAATTTTTGTGTTTACAAAGTATACATTTGTAGCCATTTTACTTTTCATATATATTTATTTATTTAACTTAGGTTGACTAGCAAAAGAGAACAGCAACAACTGTACGAATTAAATACAATTTTATTAATTTTAATTAAAACAAATATTTTAAATAAAAAAGATTGTAAGAATTATCGCCTTTAACAAACCGGCTGCTAGTTTTGAAACTTCAAACCTAATCCTTAACTTAACTAATATGTATTTATAAGACGCTCAATCAGCAGCTAAGCGAATATCCTTTTGAATATCCTGACAGATAAATTTGAGTCGAACTTCTCTATCTGAAACGTACCTAAGTCGTATTTGCTGTCAGTTAAGCGTTAAATATAAATAAAATATGTGTGAAAGTAGTAGTTAGCACATGCTTCTTTTAAAAATACTGGAATTAAAAAAAACTTAGAAATAAAATGGAAATAAATGTTGTTGTGAGCGGGAATTGAACTCTACCATTTACACCACCAAACTGTTTTGAAGTTCGGTGACAAACTGGCTTGTATGGCAGTGTATTCAAAACTTTTTTGCACTTGGCTTTATTTGCTCGAATTTCCCTGCTCTATCGAAATATTTGATGAAAAATATCTTCGCTATTTATGACTGAATTATTTTGCAATTTTAAAAACTGATGAGTAATAAGGATGTTGAAGTGAACAAGGAAATTGAAGGCGGCAGCTTTGAAAATATGGGATATATGCCAAAAACCGACTTACAGTTGTATGACAGCTATAAGATGTAGTGGTCCGATTCGGTTGGTTTCCACAAATGTGCTGTCTCTTTGAATACTACGTCTCTGTGCAAAGTATCATCACGATAGTTCTAAAACTGAGGGACTAGTTTGCATACATACAGACAGACGGACAGACAGACATGGCCAGACCAATGTGTTTTGAAAGTTTTTTAAAGGTAATATACTATTTTCTTAGAAAAGAGTATGATAAACAACAACTTTGCTTATAACATTTTATGCAATATGTAGGAGTAAAAATAAACTATAATTTGCATAGCACATAACACCGCACCTTGCACACCCTTTTCCCGCCTGCTTCATTTGAATATTAAATACGTTGCTTATTAATATTTTTCTTTATTTTTTTTTGAAGAGTCGCCGCAATAACTTTGCATTTTGTCTGCGTTGTTTGTTTGACTGACAGATTTGCAGGAGTGCGTGAAAATTTCGCAATTTACCGCCTCGAATTATAATTATGGGCGACACTTTTCGCATTCGCATTCGCATTCACATACTCGCATAAATTATGAAGCTAGCGAACTTGTTGTTCAGATTTTACAACTGCATATTTAGCTGCAAGCAGTTACGACATCAACTGGCAATTACTTGATGCAATTTATGCATCTAAATCCAAGTTTGTTATTGGCAATGTTGTGGGTGGCCCACCTGCTAATTTGTTGATTGTCGGTTGATATTTCAATGGAGATACACGAGCTGGAAAAATGCGAGGAATGCAGTAAGTCAGCCTCTTTGTCAACTGGTTTCTTTTCGGCATTTGCACGCTGACAGGTAAACACAATTTTCCTATGTTTTCCATATCACTTTACTTGGGCGGAAAAATGCGATAAGACGCCTTTGCGATATGCCGAAAACGTGCCAGACTCAAAGCAGCCTTATTTCAATCGATACGAACGTGACAATTGCATTTCAAAGTATTACGTTACTACACTTTTTTTGTATTTCTTTTTTTTTTATTTAGGCGAATATGGTTTTATGTGTAACTTTGTGCAGTTCTCTCAGGTGTATATATTTGATTTATTTTTAAATTTATATTTATATGTGCTTATCATTAAAAATGCTGGTAAAATACTTCATTGTATATAATTCAAGTTATACTTAAACTTTCAGAAGTGTTTAACATTTTATGTATCGTCTTTAAAACTATATATTATTTAATATACATTCAAACTGAAAGAATTTTCTATAATCGTCAAAAACTTGTGAACAGCTTGTAGTCTATTTTTTAAACTATTTTCTTTAAATATAAAATATAATATTGGTGTGCAGATAATTATTGGATTATATTATTTAGCGTCAATTGTAATTTATAATTATTAATATATATGCACAATGTTTAATTGTGTAAATATAGCATAATATGTAAGAAATTGATTTAATATGTTGCTTAGCTATTAAGAATATTTTAAATTCATTTAGTTTGGTTTTTTTAGGAATTTTTTAAAGTTCCCATATTGTGCTTCTTTTCACTTTGCTTATATGAGTTTTACTGCTTTTCTGTTTACCACATGTTTGCCTCTGGCTTCAATCACTTGCTTCCTTTAATTATCCTTATCCGGTTCCTTTGCTTTACTCAGCTCAGTTCAGCTCAGCATCTGTTACAATTCTGTTTTGCAGAGTCAGGCAATGGATCTAATCAGGCCAAAAACCAACTCGAATACGTGTAATTAGAGCCCTTTGTGAGCTCTTTAAGAAACAGTAGCTAACAGCAGTTTGTTTGTTTGTGTGTATTTGTGTGTGTGTGTGTGTGTGTGTGTGTGTGTGTCTGATGAAAATGGCATCAAAGTATATATAAATCTTTTAGCATGTGTGCAAAATGGAAATGCAAAATAATATTAATATTTATTATAAGAAACTTAAACTTAAAACTAAAACTGATTATTTTTATTATTTCAAATAGACGTTTCAATTAATTTGTATATTTTCCCTTTATTCTCTCAGCGGTTCATATTTCCCTATAATTGCCCAGTGTTAAGTGCAAGACCGTATGCAATTTACGTTATTACATTACGATATTCAAACGAAATGCAATTTAACAGTGCAAAAGCAATTTCTTTGTTTTCTCAAGCACAGTGAGAGAAATAAAGAGAGAGAGAGAGAGGCGTAAAGCAATTGCAATTATATTTTGTTCGACTCTGTTGTTTCACACTCGCGCGCACATTCACACACACACACACACATTGCTAGCGCATTCACAAAAACAATACACTGTTATCGCTTGCAATTGCAGCTGCAGGGAAATGCAAGAGAAACAATGGCGAACAGTGGTTCGCTCTGCTAAAAGCGGCAATGAAAACAAATAACTTACTTCGCAAATAGAGTTTAGAAATTTGTGTAGAAATCCAAACCAATTTGAAGATAAAACTATTCTTTACATATGGTTTCAGTATATGTGTTTTCGTATTTTAATATAATTTAAATCGTAGGAAGTTCTATTTGTACCTTATATGTGACTTTTGTTTAATAATAAACACATTTATGGATGTACATAGGTACCATGTAAACTGTCTTAGCTCTCGCCATAGTTTTCGCTTATTGATAAGTAAAGATCACTCAATCTAACAGACTGCTGTTAACAATGGGTTAAATTTAACAGCGAAAGACCACAGTGCGCTCTGTTGCGCTCTCTGTATTGTGCGGGCGTCTTGCGCTCGCTCTCTCTGGTTTGGTCTGTGTGAGACACTGCGTCGCTGTTTCAAGCCGAGCCGGTTTTTCAGTTACTTTCTGACTTTGCTGAACGAACGTTGTGCGAGCGGAGCAACGAATTAACGAACGGCGTAAGCGCCAATAAATGGCGCGCGTTTGTGTTTCTTGCGTTTCGATTAACAACAATCAATCTACATAATATAAATATACATATATGTACATATTAATTGCAATAATAATACGAAGAATTTGCATGTTGAATAACAACAACAAGTGTGCGTGTGTGTGCAAAGTGTGTAACGAATAACGTGTGCAGAAAGTAAACAACAACAAAATGACGCGCGAAGAAGAGGAAGAAGTGCGCTTGCTGCTCTCGCGTCACCAGGAGCGCATCATGCTCGATCTGGGCAGCACCGATCTGCTGGCGGTGCTCGTCAAGAACTCCGTGCTCAGCCAATCCGAGGAGGATGTGCTCCTGAAACCCTGCGCCGCAGCAGCGGTCGCGGTCGCGGTCTCTGTCGCTGCCTCTGCCGAGCCGGGCAGCGCGCCCTCTAGCGTGGGTGCATTGACAAAGCGCAAGCTCAGCGCCGTCGCCAGCAGCGGCAGCGGCAGCGGGGGCAGCGGTGGCAGCGCCAGCGTCAGCGGCGTAGGCGGCGATTACAGCTCCAGTTTGGCGGGCTCGTCGCGCAGTGCAAGTGTTAACGGTGATCACGCTCAGAGCGACAATCGCTCCCTGACGCCCTCTGGCGGCGTAACAGCAGCAACAGAAGCGCTCAGCGATGCCGAAATTCTGCGCTTGCAGTGCGCCAATCTCATCGAGATCATCGCGAAGAGCGGCTTTGAGAAATTCAAGCAGTTCTGCTATGCCATCGAGTGCGAGTGTCCGCAGCTGATTGAGGATTTAATTAACGATCGTCTCAAAAGCGGTAAGTGACTACTACTACTACTACTACTACTGGCTGCATATTCTAACAGCACAGCACAGCAAACCTGTTCGTTCAGCCAGCTAGCTAAATTAAGCGCGTAATTGTGCTAGAATCGCTGCTTCAATTTCCCGTCTCGCAGCTAATTGGATTCTTTTTATACTCTTTTCGAAGAAAATAGTATATTAAGTTTGTCCTGAAGTTTGTAACGCATAGAAGGAAGCGTCGGAGACCCCCAAAAGTTACTGCCAGTATGCTTAGAATGACAATACAAATTGATCTAGCCATGTCCGTCTGTCTGTCTGTCTGTCTGTCTGTCTGTCTGTCTGTCTGTCTGTATGTATGCAAACTAGTCCCTCAGTTTTTGAGCTATCGTGATAAAACTTTGCACAGACACTTATTATTCCAGGGGACAGAACATTGGTCGGAGCCGGCCAGATCGGACCACTATATCTTATAGCTGCCATACAACTCGAAGTCGGTTTTGGCCATATATCCCATGTTTTTTAATCTATCGCGATGAAACTTTGCACAGATACTTATTATTTAAAGAGACATCACATAAATTGGAGCTGGCCGGATCAGATCACTATATCTTATAGCTGCCATACAACTCGAAGTCGGTTTTGGCCATATATCCCATGTTTTTTAATCTATCGCGATGAAACTTTGCACTGAAACTTATTATTCAAAGAGACATCACATTGGTTGGAGCCGGCCCTATCGGATCACTATATCTTATAGCTGTTATACAACTGGCAATGAATTAAATATTTTTAGAACAAAAAAAAATGTTACGCGACAAAACGATGTTTTACAGCTTATGAAATTTCACTGGTGCAGTTGGCAGAGTGAAAACTGCCTATAGGTTCGAAAAGAGTATAAAATCTTCGGCACGCCGAAGATAATCCTTCCACACTTGTTATATATTATTTTTGTATAAGGTGGAGGCGTAGGTAGGATTGTCATACATTTATGGAGGCGTGTCGATAGTAGTAATTGATATTATCGAAGATTGAAATACTTGCAATTTTTGCTCTATGCTAATTCTGTTTGTGTCTATGAAGTGAGACAGGTGACATTTGGCTGGATTATTTTGATGGTTAAATAATTCCCTACGAAACCAGAGAGATTTACCAATATTGATAAAACAAATATGCCAAGTTCATTTACATAATTTGTTAGTTTTGGCTACGTTATACAAATTTTTCTTTCTACTTTGCATATTAAACAGGCTATACAACAAATTTTGCTTTACAAATATTTAAGTAGTGTAGACAAAAAACAAAAATCCTATATTTACATAAATAAATATAATATATTTTGCAATGCAATTTTTAGTTATACCTTATTATATTTTTTTTATCAAATTAGGTATATATTTACTTAAACAAATCGTTTGATGATATTTTTTCATTTATTGACTTTTGGAAAGAAGTTCCCATAGAATACAACCACACATTTTTAATCTAATTAATATTATATTAATCCGCATTTTAAAGGTTTTTATTGTATTAAATCGTTCAACTTGGATTTTACTTTAAAAATATTTAAAAAATAGTTTTTAATTGCTTTATGTCTTTAAGAAATATTTCACATGAGGAGGAAAGAAATTTAATTAGCTCGGAGAAATGATAAGTTATTTGAAGAAATCTGTTTATGTGAAGTTCTAGAAATTTGTAAAATTTTCTTATCTGTAAATGTTTGTTTTGGTAATCAAACAAAAACAAACTACGTTCTTTCCAATCTACAGCTCTTTTTTGTATGATAAACTGTGACAAGTTGTTTTGTCAAGAAATGATAACGAGTCTAAGGGTTTTTCAATGAAAACTGCTAGTAGACAAATGTTGATATTACATTTTCAATATTTTGTGCAAATACAAGTGAAAAATCATTCAAAGGCAATATTGAAAGAAAATCTTAGTATTTTATGATAATGACTTTTTAAATATCAAAATATTCATATTCATAAATATGAATATATTTTAAAGTAACTGTCAATTCATTTAAAGTCGATCTCTAAGTTAATAATACATATTTTGCTTATACAGTATTTGTCATTATAGATAATATCAAGATATATTTACCATTTTCAGTAGTATGATCTCTAGCCTAACTCCAAAAGAATCAAATTTAATGCAAAATTGTTAAAAGTTCCCTATGTTTGCACATATGTTGCTAGTCTTTTTATTCGCCTCTCTACAATTTGAACATCCCCACTGATTTTTCGTGTTGTTCATCAAAATATTCGCACAGCTGTTGGGGGAACATCCGCGCGCTGTGATTCATTGATTCATTGACCCACAACTTATAGTTGAGGCAACCAAAACAATACCAGGCCAAACATGTTGTCGGTCTGCATGTAAATTTCCCTGCCCAGACTTGTAAATTACCCCAACGCTGACAGGGAACGTGGAACGGGGAACAGGGAAAAGGGAACAGGCGGCAGGCGGATAGGCACAAGAGAATAAAACAAAATTGCGACTGAATTGCGCAGCTAGAAAAACAAAAACAACATTCTGTTAGTAGCCAGGCAAAATATAAACTATTGTTGTTATTCGAGTTGCTGTTGTTGTTGTTGTTCTTGTTGCTGCTGTTATTCATGTTGTATTTCCCTAATGAAAAAGCTGTTGGCTGGAACACAAAACCAAATAATCAGACTACATACTGCCGAGTACAAAAAATAAAATGATATAAACCAAACAAGATCAAAAAGAACAAAAAGAAAAGTGCTCAACACTGTGATACCCTTTAAACAGTTGGAGGATATTATATAAAAATGAAAGGTGTGGTTGAAAATTTGATAATTATAATAATTTAATTGTTTTAAAACTGAAGTCTGTTTTTGAATAGGAAAGTCAATATTCATGTTATTCGATAACGAATGAGCGAATCCTCTTACATTTTTTGAATTCCGATTCAATACAATAGGAATTGAAAAGATAAAAGTTATTATACTCTTTTCGAAGAAAATAGTATATTAAGTTTGTCCTGAAGTTTGTAACGCATAGAAGGAAGCGTCGGAGACCCCCAAAAGTTACTGCCAGTATGCTTAGAATGACAATACAAATTGATCTAGCCATGTCCGTCTGTCTGTCTGTCTGTCTGTCTGTCTGTCTGTCTGTCTGTCTGTCTGTCTGTCTGTCTGTATGTATGCAAACTAGTCCCTCAGTTTTTGAGCTATCGCGATAAAACTTTGCACAGACACTTATTATTCCAGGGGACAGCACATTGGTCGGAGCTGGCCGGATCGGAATACTATATCTTATAGCTGCCATACAACTCGAAGTCGGTTTTGGCCATATATCCCATGTTTTTTAATCTATCGCGATGAAACTTTGCACCGATACTTATTATTCAAAGAGACATCACTTTGGTTGGAGCCGGCTGGATCGGATCACTATATCTTATAGCTGCCATACAACTCGAAGTCGGTTTTGGCCATATATCCCATGTTTTTTAATCTATCGCGATGAAACTTTGCACCGATACTTATTATTCAAAGAGACATCACATTGGTTGGAGCCGGCCGGATCGGATCACTATATCTTATAGCTGCTATACAACTGGCAATGAATTAAATATTCTTAGAACAAAAAAAAAAATGTTACGCGACAAAACGATTTTGTACAGCTTATGAAATTTCAGTGGTGCAGTCGGCAGAGTGAAAATTGCCTATTGGTTCGAAAAGAGTATAAAATCTTCGGCACGCCGAAGATAATCCTTCCCCACTTGTTTTTAATTCAGTTTGGCTACTTAATTAGTTTTAATTCAGATTTTATACTCTACAAAAAAAAATAAGAAATTCACCAACTGAGTTTACAAATTTGAGATTTACTTGTGCAGTGTGATTGTGGGTTCTAAAATAAAATAAATTTTTATTTGCTATATGGAATCAATGCTACTTAAATTCATATATACAACTACTCGCACATTTATCAATATACCCATTTTGTATTATATTTCTGTGTACTGAGTATTAAAAGTGGCAACAGCAGCAGCAACAACAACAACAACAATAACAACAGCAGCAGCAACAACTAGTAAAGCCCATGGCCAATGTATTGTACATAAGGCACTCGATCACGTTTTACGATTCTGGCCACGATTACAAGAAACGCGCTACGCGTGGTCCAATGTCCATGGGGCCAACATATGTACATATGTATGTATGTATGTATGTTAGTAAGTGAGTTTGTGTGTGTGTGTGCAACACTCCGTTTGTACAACTGCCACAGGGTTTTATCTTTTATTCTTTATTTTCATGTTGTAGTTTTCATCCATGTATAAGCCACACGTCTGGCTGCTGGCCATTCATCATTATGATCAGCGTATAGGCCAGCTTCCTAATCATAATACTTACTTATGCCTCGAGTTGACGTTTCGCTTTTACTTTGCTGCCTCTTCATATTCTACGTACATATGCACATACATATATACATACATACATATGTACGTACAGAGTTCTGCTGTTTGCTAATTTCTTGTACGTGCTCTTCTTCTTGTTTGCTATTGCGCCGCCGACTGCGGCTTCTTCTTCTGCTTACTTCTCATCTGTTTGCCTGCGCCGCTCGCTGCTCAGGTAGAAGATGCGCTGCAGAGCTGGTTCCCTCCGTTCGTAAATTACAATTATTTACAGCGCGTAATGTTTGCCAGAATCGCTGCTATCTCGCTCTGCCCTGCTCTTTCATACACTGAGAAAACGCAAACAGCATACTTAAGCGTACATTTTGAAATAGGAAATTTGAAGGTATTATTGTTAGTAAATTAATATATTAACTGTATCATTAAATTCAAGTTTAACAACAAATTTGCTCAAGAGTTTTACACAGTTCATTAGCAAATAACAACTCAGCTCTGTTACTTTTGCAGTCCAAATTGTACATTTTGTTCTCTCAGTGTGCTTTCTCTCCCGCTCTCATCGCGCTGTCTATCTATTTTGTGCGCTCATCTGCGGCGCTCCCTTTTGGCACTGTCTTTTGCATTCGATAATTTATGCAGCATAATCTGCTGCTCGATGACGTTTATCGTTTGCCATTCCCCTCTCTCTGTCTTTCTCCTGCTCCCACCTCTTCTCTATCTGCTGCTGTTGCCCACCCGCCCTACCGCTCCGCTTAACGTTTCCTTTGCTTTGTGCGCCGCTCTTATCGCTCTTGTTCGTCAGTTGCATTTGTATGACTGTGTGCGTGTGTGTGTGTGTGTGTGCTCTGAGAAACGTTTCCTTTTATGTTTATTTGTTGATTTCTTTGATTTCGCTTTTTCTTATGTGTATTTATTCTACCTCCACTCAACGTCATCATGACGTTCCCGCTCACCTTTCAGTTTTTTTTCAGTTTCTGCTGCGCATGCGCATCCTGTTTTTGTGACCGCCTTCGTTATTATTATTGCTGTTGCTGTTGTTGTTGTTGTTGTTTTTGTCGTTGTCGTTGTCCAAGTCCTACTTACTGATCCCTCTCTCTTTTGCGCTGCGGTCCGTTTAAGTAGGTTTTCATGACGCGTTTTCTACGCCGCTTTTATTTCTGTGCTCGTTGTGCGCCTCAGCGATTTTCCGATCAACTCTTTCGTTCCAGTTACGAGTAGTCCAGGCCAGGATGTGCCTGGCGCCATTAAAGTATTGGCTTTATGTTTACTGCCCAGGCCAGACCAGGCCAAATAGTAGGTCGTCGTGTCGACCACTTGTTAGTCGCTGCTGTCGTCTTTTGTCTTGAACTTCATTCGACGGCTTCAGCTGTTTTCGTACTCCGCTCTCCTCTGTCCTTTGTCTGTCTTCTGCTTAGCAATTCTGCAACAAAGTCGCGATTCGTTTGTCTCGTAAAGAAGTCTACAAAACGGGTTTGGTTTTTGTTTTTATGCAAATGCGCTTGAGATAATGCTGATTGCTTGGATTTAATGAGACTGCTGCGATATGACAGTTTGCTTTTATTTTTATAGATCTTATCCATTTACAAAAAGAAATGGGTTTAAGCTGTTAGTAGTATGTTTGCAGTTTAAAAGCGAAACAGTATGATGATAATTTATCTAGAAAAACGTATACAAATGTATGTATTTAAACTCAACTTCTGGGTGGTATGTAGATCATTATTGAATGAATAGCAATTCGACTGATTACAACTCAACTTCATTAGGCATTCATTGTAAAATCTTTATTAATTTCGGTAGCCGTCCAATGATAAAGCCTTTCTGTCCATTCCTCTGACACGAATTGTGGGCAGCTACTTCCAGCCGACTTCCCAACTTCCCAACTGCTGACGATCCCTTAAGCCGCTTACCCACACAACTGTCACGCCACGTAACTTGTTTGCGTCTCTTTTACCAATTGCCCGTTTCTACGCTCTTTCTTTACAACAAATCCCCCCGAAAGGTGTGACTCATGCAAAGCAACGACTCCATTCTCAATTCTCTGTGTGCCTGTAGTTGTTGTAAAAGACCGTTCCCCAATACACACACACACACACACACACACACACACACAGACCGCTCACTTGATCCCAGACTGGCGTCTGTTCCATGCAACTGTTCTGTGCTTGGTTTCCTTGTACCCTATTCACAAAGCATGTCTGCATGGTTGTATTAGAATCTTTGAAAGTACTATATAGTACATTTGTTTACTCATGGGTATTTCTAGTAAGAGAAAAATACTCTAATCTATTACAAACGATGACAAATACAATATTACAATGACAATTAAAAGGTTATGTTTTGCTATTAAATTTAAAGTTATAATTTTATTATAAAAACTTTGTTAAAACTGATCAGAGTTTTGTTTCCAAGGTAAATTTGATCAATTTTGTATGTTTATTCTATTCTATTAAACACAACAAGACATGATAAGGCTCACAAGTGCCTAGAAACACTATTCAAACACCTATAACTCCTATCCGATTTTCATTCCCGAAGCAGTTTTGATCATCTGCATTCAAATCTGAAGTTAGAAATGCTAATTATACAATAGTATTATACAAATTCTTTATACTTACAATACTTACAATACTTTATAATATCACGAATCGTATTTTATGTGGCAATTCAGTATTCAGTCTTTAAAAACACCTTCTTAGCTACGCTCAACTGAAAACTTCTCTTTATTATTATACAAATTCTTTATACAATACTTAGAATACTTTATAATATCACGAATCGTATTTTATGTGGCAATTTAGTATTCAGTCTTTAAAAACACCTTAGCTACGCTCAACTAAAAACTTCTCTTTATTATTATACAAATTCTTTATACAATACTTACAATACTTCGTATTTTATGTGGCAATTCAGTATTCAGTATTAAATAACACCTTCTTAGCAAGGCTCAACTGAAAACTTCTCTTTGGCTACAGGGTATTGGGCAGTCCATCAGCTGGTACTTGCAACATTTCGACTTGCTAAATTGGTTGTTGCTGCCTGCTGGTGCAGCTGATAAACTTGGCTGCAGTCGTTAGCCTTTTGCCAGTTGGCTGAAGTTGCAGACGCCGTCAGATGCAGACTTGCAGCCGCTTTAACTGTTTCGCTTTCCACTGAATAACAACAACAACAGCAACAACAACAACAAATCCGTTGTGTTTACTGCATTTTGACCTGTGGAGAAGAGACGAATGCAGCGAAAAAATAAAAACTCATCTGGCGTGTAAATGCAGCTAGTATCTGACGACATGAAAACTTATCTGTGGTGTTGTTTATTTCTCTACATGATTTTTCTGTTATTTTTACAAGTCATTAGCTTTAATTTACACACGCACACACACACACACTTCATTCATAGTTTCGATGACGGCGTTCTGGCTCATAAAGTGCAGCTGGCAGAGTGTAAAAACCGTAAAAGATACATATGTATGAAAAAGTTATGCCTTGGTTTCAGTGTGCCTTAGGTTATTGATCGGTCGATTGATCGCTTCCTATCGCTCTCCGTTACGGCTGCCCAGCTCCACTCCCGGTACTCTTTCAGTTTTCAGTATTTTTCGGCATTATTATAATTCGTTTCTTGGTGGCATTTCTTTCCGATCTTGATGTCTCTGGCTCTCTTGTTGAAAATGATGATTGATTAGTTTGATCAAACGCTGACCATATATGTATATACATACATACATATATATATATATATATTGGTAGTATGTTTGATTTAACGCTTCGTTGAATGTTGCCCAGGAAAATACAGCTAATGACGATTTCTGGAGTTTCCAATTGGCTGAATGCAAGAAGCTTTTTTTTAAATCAGAAGCTTTAAATTTATTGTTCGCCCAGCTTACTTATAAATTCTTTTTTGTATTTGTGTTCATATATCATTTTTTGAATTATCTTTTTAGCTTTTAATTTTTAAATTTCACATTTTCTAAAAATCCTAAATAATATTAAACTTTTGTTTGCTATTTTCGCTTTTAATTTATTATACAATCTTTATTCTCCTGCTTTCTATAACAGCAGCGTGAATTTGCTGATTTTGTTTTTGGAGCTTCCATTTAAATTGATTGAAAGTGTTTTTTTTGTTTTGTAATGCAGTTTCAAGTTTCGCTACGCCAAATTAATATAATAATTTGTATGTTTGGGCGTTTAATTGGCTCGGCCTTGGCTTTAATGATTTATTCAAATGAATGATACATATCTGGTTTACGGTAGCCGCACCAAAATTTGCTTTGACCGGTTCACATTGTGGTAGGCAAATATTTCCCCTGCCCCCCCCGTAAAAAAAACAAACACTCTCTTGGCTGGCAGATTTTCAATTGTTGCTACAGTTTTCGCCATTTAGTTGGCGTTGACTGCCTTTCAGTCATTATCATCTTGTGTTTGTGGTCTTCAAAGGCCAGCAGTTAAGCAATGCCAGCATTTTTATATTGTGCTTTCGGTTGTAATTGAAAAAAAGAAAGTTCGCCAACAAAAAAATTAGACTTGTTGTTTTAGGCTGAAATTGCGCTCATTGTTTGGGGTCCCCGAGTTGGTATTTTAATGGGTGTTTTACATGGTCAAATGTAGCTCCGTTTATGTCGGTCATCAATGCAAGAAAATCCCCTAATAATGATCGTCTGGCGAGGGGAAAGTGCATGTAATTTGAAAATAATTGAAGTGTTTTCAGTTGGAAAATGGGTTAACTTAAATTCTCTTTATTGCACTGGCCGATTATAAACTATTCTAACTGTTTTGTCGAGGCTGTATTTGTAGGCTTGATATAGTATTAAAAAGCATGTGCTAGGATAAAGTAATATGTGAATGTTAAGTAACTGGACTCAGACTTAAGCCTAGATCTTCATTTAATAAGAGGAGAGCTACAATATATCAAAGAAATCAATCATATTCTTTGTTTTTAGACATCATAAACAAAAAACCAAATAGTTAAATATTTTGTAATAGTTTAAATACATTTTAAACTAAGTCATTACTTTTATTTGCAATTTGAGGCTATTCTGATTATTATTATTGATATTAATATTGTTAAATGTTGTAAAGATGTTACCAACAACACATATTTGCTGATATTCTCATTGAATTTCCAAGAATTAAAATCAGCTTTTAGCTTCCCACCAAATAATAATAAAAATCAACCGATCATCTTGTACATTAAAAAAAAGAAAACTAATCAAGTAAAGCAAACAAAATGCTTTTAATAAGCAATTAAACTCTGGATTGAATGCCATAAAATTCTACAAAACCGACGGCCCATAAAAGTAATGCGATATCGTTATCAAGAATTTATTTACTTTTAATGAAATCAAAACACAAACCGAGCATCAGCTTTTTTTTCGTTTCTTTCTGTATTTGATTCCGATGTGTGTTGTTGGGTTAGTTAGGCAAACAAAGGGCGCCAACATTGTGATAGAGGAAGGGTACAAAGTGTGTGTGTGTGTGTGGTCAATGTGATTTTTCGATTTGAGATACTCTTTGACTTGGATTGACTCGACAGCTGCCGCCTCGAGCTAGTTGTCAAAGATGTCGTATTGCATATGAGAAATAGTATTTGAAAATGAGACATACATTTTCGACATTTACCACAATATTTTTGATTATCTTAACAGTTTGTTTCTCTCTTTCTGCTCATCTTGTATAAATAAACAAACAAAATTGGAGCTGGTCAACAGAAAATGCTGAAATATTCAAAATATTTGCAATCTGGCAATTCAAGTGAAGTGCGCCATTTGAAACTGGAGTAGATTTGTTTATCTGCAACATTAACCAAATAATTGGAATGTTGTTCGAAGAAGCAATTTTCTAGCAATTTTCCAACGTGAGCCAAATTGCATTGTTTATAATTTCAATTAAGAAAACTAATTGAAATATTATTTGTAATATAATTTAAAAGAAATAATGTAAGCACCTAAATCACGTTTATTTATGCATAAATGAATGTAATCTTTTTTTTTTTTACGTACTTCAACTTCGCTAACTGGCAAACTCAATAAGTGCCTGGCCATAAATCAGTTTATACAAGCCATACATGATTATCAATCAATATTAAGTGAATAAATGTTTGATTGACTTTCTTACCAAAACTACTTAATTTTGCGCTGATAATCTGCATCGACGATCTAAGAACATTTATCTTATTCTCAAGAAGGCGTCTCAACAACTAAGGCCATAAATTTCTTTAATATGCAGTGATTTAAAATTTATAGAAAATTCAAATTATGGCCAGGAATACGCCGCTCATGAACACTTCATATGGGGCGGAATATGTAGAGGGCGCCACTGTGCGCGCAGCTTCCGGCAAATCGCTGGCTCCTGCTATATATATATGTGTATATATGTATACTGTTTATCTCAATCATCGACAGCAATTGCAGCATGTCCATGGCAATCAGCAGACCACTGGACACTGGCCAAACTGGAGGGGCCGGCAAACACGGAGTCTCTGTTTTGCACTCTCTCTTTCTGTCTCTCCTGCTTTTTAATGAAATTTCTTAATTGAAGCTGCCGTTCAGTTCAGCTCAGTTTTTGCCAGCAGACGCCGCTGGACGGTAACAAAATATATATGTATGTATATCTGACAGACATGTTTTATGCCTTGCTGTTGTTGTTCTTGATTTGATCTATATTAATCAAGATCAGGCTGGCTGGCGTCTCATGTTGTAGAGAATTGGAATTGTGCCTTGTAGAAGGCGAGTGATTTTGCTTCTGCTTCTGATTCTGCTCAGAGTCGTTTTGTCGTTTGTCTCAGTTGATGATGATTAAATTACTGAGATTTAAGTGTTTATTTTTAAACACATTTGTGCACTGCGATTTATATTTTTGGTCATGAACTCAGCTTATGCAAATTTATTGCCGCTTCTAATTTTTAGACAGCGTTCAGTTGATTGTCTGTTTAAATAAATAAATAAATATATGTTTAGGGGTTTTTTTTGTTAGCAGCAAAAGGCAGAACATTTGGTAATAAATAAACAAGGCATGAGTAAATTTCTAATTTTAAAGGCTTTTTTTTAGATTTTAATAAAATTGCATAAACACATTATTAGATAATGTTTCCTGTGCATTTTAATTCAACCTGAGGCAGCCTGAGCTTAAGAAATAGTTAAGTTGCATAAATAACAGTGGAAAAAGTAATGTTTAGAAACTGTTAAGTTTTCTTTAATTCTCTAAAAGATATTATTGTTAATACTGATTTCCTTATGTTGATTTTCAATTACATAAAATATATATTCGTCACAACTTATTTGGTTATTTTGATTTTTTAAACGTACTAAAAAAATTTATTTTAAAAAGAAGACTTTTATAAATTGTTTAGTAAGTTTTGTTGCATTGCTCAAAAATTTTATGAATTTGTTTATTTCTGTCGAAAACTGATACATATATATTTTTTTTTAGAAAAAACTCCATGTACATAACTAATATTATATTATATTATTATATTTGTAACTAAAATCTCTTTTTTATAAATACTCCGACTTTGTTTTGACATAAATTCTTTTAATGGTAAATTTGATTTGCATAAATAATATATTTTAAAACTCTTTTAATGTTAAATGTAAGTAACATAAATATATTGCCTAGTCTTGCAGTTTTGTTTGCTGTTCCATTTCTCTTACACTATTATTTAATATATTATTTATGCACAGTTTAGTTCTAAATAGTTTGTATGTCATTTAAGCATTTACTCTTGCGACTAGACAGCACTTCATTTAATTTTCCTTTTACCCACTGAATTAGCTTACAAAACTTCTCCCCCGACTCAACTCAACGCTTCGTTGCGTCAGTTACAATTATCCAATGGCTACGCATGTTACCTGTCTGTTATTGCGCACCTGTGCTGGCCACAAAGGTCAGTTAACAACAGCGCGTTGATTGGATGCCATTTGCCAATGTGGCTTACATATACACACATATATACATTGCTATAAATTGAGTTCAATTCGATTCAATTTGAAATCGACAACGCAATACAATGCCAAATTAGATCTATTATTGTCGCTTAGAGGCAGAGACTGAGGCGTGGCATTTGACGTCATATTAGTGCCCAACTGCTGCTGTTTCATTTATTTACAGTAGACTAGTCGACACAGATTTAAATTTAATATATAAATATTATTTAAAATATTAAATTTAAAAATGTAAAGTTAAAACTACGCTAAGCTCTGGAGATTTACCCCAATCAAACTGAAGTTTTCAACAATAATGAGTAATAAGAAATGTCAAGTGTACAAGGAAATTTAAGGCGATAGCTTTGAAATAATGGAATATATGTTCAAAAACGACTTCCAGTTGTATGGCAGCTATAAGATATAGTGGTCCGATCTGGCCGGTTCCAACCAATGTGCTGTTCCTTTGAATAATACGTTTTTGTGCAAAGTTCCATCACGATAGCACCAAAACTGAGGGACTAGTTTGCATACATACAGACAGACAGACGGCCAGATAAATTTGTCTTCTCATTCTAAAAATACTGCAGGTAACTTTTGCATTACACACTTCAGAACAAAATGAATATAATATATGTTTTCTTCGAAAAGAGTATAAATATGAAAATGGAGATATAACTAAATATCGAAATCGCACCCAGCCTCAAACTGCTGCTGTTTGTCGAATGAAATATGGTGTTGATGTCCGTTGTGTAACAGCTGAGATACTCACAGATATGTAGAGCCTGCACGCATGTGTGATGAGGAAGAGGGAACTCCGGCTGGCCTGTGTGACTTCTACGGCTGTGTAAATATTTTCCTTGCACGTGCCGGACAGCGGAAATATAGAAACACAAATGCAGACGCTGGCAAACTTCCTCTCATCCGTGCGGTCTGAAATGCATTTTGGGGCGGATGCCGCTGGCTGTGCAATTATTATAGCAATTTTATGCGAAAGCAGTCAGAGAGAGAGAGAGAGCGATACAGCGATAGACAGACAGAGAGAGAGAGAGAGAGAGAGAGAGAGGGCGTGAGGGCGTAAGGGAGTGAGGGAGGCATACCCACCACTTTCGAATCCTGTGGGAAAATGCATTTTTCTCGCCACTCGCATAAAAATTCCCGGCGAATAATAATTTATTTATTGCGTGTCGCCGAACGACTGCAATTGATAATTTAATTTCGCACAATTATTATAAATTATTTTGTTGTCTGGCGGCATCATTGCACATCATTGTTATTGCCAATTGACCACAGAGCAGTTCGTCTGCAGAATGCCCCATGTTGGTGACAATTTATGGCCATTTTATAGTACTAGATAATGCAGTAAATGACATTTGATGACAATTGTTGGACAAATAAGCATTCACCTTCAATTGTTGGTTTTTATTTATGAATGCCACTAGCCATCAGACTCTTGACAATATAATGATAAAGTTCAAAGTTTACGTTTCACTTTCACTATTTTCACAAATGTGTTTTAGTCAGGCAGCTTTTATGCTAAATGTGTTTGTGGTTGCTTGAGAGATAATATTTAATATTTAATAATTATATTAATACTTTTCGTGATTTTAATCTTGAGAGATAATAATATTTAGTATTTAATTTAATATTTTCAGTGATAATATCTCTTCTACTTTTAAAATATCACAATTCTATTTAGAGTTTGCTCAAAATTGTGCTTGTCATAATTTATATAAAAAAATTAGAAATTTAAAAAAATCTTTTAGTTTCTAAAACAATTGAAAAATATTTAATTAAATTAAAGACATTTTAAATATTTAAATTGCGGCATTTTGTGAGGTGGCTACCTAGTTCTGAGTATAACTATATTTTGCCTTACTGATAGCATAATTGAGATTCAATTCATATTGATATCAATACGTAATATATAATATAATATAATATAATATATATATCTGAGTAAAACTATAATTTGCCTTACTGATAGCATAATTGAAATTCAATTTATATTGATATCAATACGTAATATATAATATAATAAAATATAATATAATATATATATCTGAGTTAAACTATACTTTGCCTTACTGATAGCATAATTGAGATTCAATTTATATTGATATCACTACGTAATATATACGCACTTCAGTTCAAACTTATAATAAAACCAATTAGTAGCGCAAGCAAGCTCATTACAAATGCAACTCAAGGCTTATAAGCCAAAAGCGACCAATTATATGCAGCTTACACGCACAACTTCCGCCCACTTGCGTTTCAGCCATAAGTCAAGTGCTTCCTCTATAAACTATCCTAACATCTGCCCAACAAACAACGAACAACGAACAACAAACAACAAACAACCTACGACCCAAAACGCCAGAGTCAATGGCCAATTTACACGTGAAAAGCCGCAGAGTTACATTTCACGCCTCCTACGTGAATATCAGTTATCAAAATGGAAAAATGGAAAATGAACTTCAGTTTTGAGAAGCCGCCGTTTCGCCTCTCTGTTGCCATATTTGTGTTAACTACTGTTCACTTGGCCGCATTGTGATTGGTTCATTAAGGCGCTAATAACATGCTCCAAATTACTTGCAACTTGCGAATGTAAATGCCACAGGAAACACCCACGCCCCCTCTCAAGTCCCACTACAGTGCAGCTTGGCTAACAAGGCGAGCACTTAAAGTCATCAATTCGCTGTAAAAATGCTAGCAATTAGCGTCCAACAACAAGCTTAGTAAAAACACTTTGACTCTGCAGTCTGCTGACAATTGCCGCTTAGCTGGCGATATATAGTCTAAGCTAATGAAATAAATTACCAACTAAACAGGGACGAGAGCTATATATCTCTCTCCCTCTGTCTCAACAAATGTGGCGTGAAATCACAATGCAAGACAAAAGCAGCAACAATAAATATCAACTCAAGTGTTGCATAAATTAATAAATTCGTATTCTCGGATAAAATTTGCATTTTAGCGGGCGTGGAATTCAAAATAGCAACAAAAACAAAAAGTGCAGCCAACGCAAGGAGGAAATTGCTATAAATTACATGCACCGCATTTTCATGGCTGAGTTGATTTGGAAAAGTACTAGCTATACTATAAAATTGATGAGCTTGCTGGAACAAAACAGACGACGAGGGTGAAGAAGACCAAAAACAAAAAAAAACACGATGTATGTGGCTGATAAAAATTGTTAATGTGCTTTTAGTACGAAATGAATACATGCCTCGTAAGCAAGATTCTTAACTAGGGCTAGTTTTTGGTCGATTTGCCTGTTCGGTGCTCAATGGGTAGTTAAATTGAGTAAATATTGAATTAAGGGGTATATTAACATAAAGTACTACATGCATTAGTTAAGGGCCACTAATTAAGTCTTATTAGCAAGTCATTGCATCATTTTTTGGTTTGATTGGGCTTTTTGGGTTTTCCCAAAATGTTGGATCAATTTTTATTTATAAATATCCCCAGAACTAAACGTAACCATAACTTTATATTTTTAACTTAAATATTTTAAATATGATTTATTCTTTGTAACTGTTTTATAATTTTAATTTAATTTTCTATGCCGGCTGTTTTTAGAAATAATTTTTGCAGCTCATATTTTAATTTAAACATTTTTTATGCTCAAATCATAATGCAATCGATTTATTTTATATATTTATCGAATTTATATAGCTTTTATATTTATGTATATATATTTTTATTTTTTTTAAAATAATTTTTTTAATATTGCTGTACATCAATACAAATTTTTAAAAAATATCTGATAATTAGAATTGTAATTTTTTACGAAAACTGTTGGGTCCAATATATAAATATTATATTTATATTTATACCTGATGAATATTTCCCCGCCTTAAACTTGTCACGTCTCTATTTTTTATTATTTTGCTGGAATACTCCACTAATATATGTAAACTTGTGAGGCCCCATCTTGACAATGCTTACGCCCCCTGTGGAATGCCCCTCTCCGGCCTCATGTCACTGCTGTCACGAGGCTGGAAGCAACAGATGTTCAGCTGATTGAGCGTCATCTTTGTGGGGATGCGATGGGAGGGGGCGGGGCACCGCCCTGTCGGCCGTCATCAGTGAGTTGGACTGGACAGCAGCTCAAGCAGTTGTTATCGCCAGAGAGCAGCAGCAAGAGCAACAGCATCAGCTACTTGACTTCCACCTTCCGCTGTGTGGCACCTTCGTTTAACATAATTTGTGGCCGCCAGTCATGTTTTTACGACACCCGCTGTAAGTGGCAGGCACTGTGCTTTGATTTTCAATACCAAAGAACGTGCGAGTGGTCAGCAGAGCACTTCACCTCATTCTCCTGCCTGCCTGTTATCCTCCTTTAGTGTCTGCAGTTTGCTATTTAGTTGCATATACATGTGTATCTGCTGGTTGTGTACGTGTGTCCAATCAAACACATGTCAAATGTTGTTGCTGTTGTTGCCGATGCTGTTGCTGATGTTGCCTGTCGTCGTTGTCTGGAGCAGCCTGCATTCACTTTCGCTGCGTCATGTAAATGCACTCACCGACCACGCGGCTGGCTAACAAACATGCACACATACGCACACATTTGCATGTGCAATGCACTGAGAGAAAAGAGCATGCAGACAACAGCTGATTGATGGGTCAACAAATTTGCATTTTAAAATTCCATGAATTTTCGAATTTGATGCCTTATGTATGTTGTGGAACATTTGTATATTTATTTATTTATTTTTTGTATAATACAAATGGTAAACATTTTATTTAAGATCTGGGGGACTTACCAGTTTGTTGTTTACATAAAGTTTAGTTAGATAATTGGAACCCAGGGGAGATCCAAGGGATGTCATCTTTGGTTGTGTTGCTGTTGTCTAACAGACCAATGGCAAGGTTGTTATCGTGTTGATGCTCATAACATTATGTTATATTTATGTTAACTAACAGCATTATGAGTAGAACTCATCTGGTCGTCTGGAAATACTCGTTCAATATCTCTCAAATTCAATTACAGTTTTGTATAAATGGATTTCAAATTTACTAAAAACTTCTGTATGTGTATAAATTATACCTCCGTTAAATGAAGCAATTATATAAAACAAACAAGAAGACTACATTCTTCTTTTATGCTTGATGATTTACTTTGATTTACTTTTCTCTTTTAAAACATGTTGTTATTGATGTTGATTTTGGCTGAGTGCATCAACAAATGTAGTTTTGTATATGGAACGACGTCAGCTGGCTCGGCACAAACAGCCAGTGGCCATTTCCATGTCCCCATATGGGCGCGCGTTGTTTGCCATTGCACCGATGTGTGGGCGACTCTCGCCAAACAGTCGAAACAGACCTATAGACACACACACACACACACACACACAAAAACATAAACGCAAGCCAACGCCAAAAAGCAAAAACATTCAGCCCCAACTAGGCATTCATCGATTCTGCCATCGACATCGACATCGCTGGCGTTGTCATCGTGGACATACACATGTAGTTTGGCACCCACACTCGCTGTATCGATGGCGATGTCGATTGGCAACTGCCAAGCGAATAGAGTCGGACAACATTTGCGTGGTTTGATATCGCTGCAGTTCACAGTGGTAGGAGTGTTGTGAAATTTGAGTGAAATTTTTCAAAGTCTTCACTTTTGTTATTCGTTGAATTGTTATGGATATTTTTTTCAATTTTAACTGTCTATATAAAAATAGAAAATTATAAATATAAAAGGCGTCAAAAGCTTATGCTTTAAATATTTGATTTATGGAAGTAGAAGTAATCATTACCTTCTTTTGAATCTCAAAGGACTATTTTACTACTATTTTGCGATGAAATTCGGGCAAAACAGGTTTCTGTTTTCCGTTTTTATTCTAGAATCAAACTATATTTTTAAATATAATTTATATATAATAAAATTGGACTAAAAGCCTTCCTATAATGACAGTTTTTAAGTTCTGCATCAATCTATTTCAGCATTTCTAGCCAAGTATATATGTGGTATACAATTTGTAAATGTATTAAAGTAATAAATCTACTATATTAACAAAAACAGAGAAACCCTTAACTATATTTGTTATATTCCAAATGTTTTTAACACTGCAAAAAAAAACAAGTAAGAGTGCTATAGTCGGGACTGCCCGACTAGGAGATACCCTGAACCCAGTTCTGACATCCATTCATACTTGCCTAATAGTGTGTATACAAACAAACACACCACACATTACTGCAAGCTGTGAAAACGGTTTAAGCAGTTATCTTGCTTTTTCACTGAGCCCCACACAATGGAAAGTTAAATCTTAAATAACTTCTGTGTTTATTGTCCGATCTTTTTGAAATTTGTAAGACATAACATTGGCTATAAAATGTGTGACCAAACCAAATTGCAAGGTCATACCTTCAAAAATGAGTTTTTTGAATTTTTGGGGGGATTGGGGGTGGTATCCAAAAAGTGAAAAATTTGTTACATGTGTATGCTATTCGAGATTATACATGCCAAATTAGGGGCCTCTAGCTCTTATAACTTGTAAGTTATAGCCCAAAAACGCTGGTCTGAAATCGAAATTTATCGATAACTTTTGAACGGGACGAGTTATCGATAAATTTTAATAAACTTGATCTGTCCCGGCATTACGAGAACTTATATTCCAAATATGAAGTCTCTAGCTCTTGTAGTCTCTGATATCCGCGTGTTCATACAGACAGACGGACGGACGGACGGACGGACGGACGGACGGACGGACGGACGGACGGACGGACGGACGGACGGACGGACGGACAGACAGACAGACGGACATGGCTAAATCGACTCGACTGTTGATACTGATCAAGAATATATATACTTTATATGGTCGGAGATGCTTCCTTATGCCTGTTACATACTTTTGCACAAAACCATAATACCCTTTTTACCCATTTTTAATGGGTTCAGGGTATAATAAACTGAATCAAAGAAAATTTATAAAAGTTTTTCAACAAGTAAAATAAATAATGTTCATCTTTTTCAATTAGCTGCAATATGAATGCAATCCCCAGGCATTTTGAATTGAGTAATTAAATTAAAAACAATTTTGACAAGCACTCTGGCAACGGTGCAGCCTGCGGCAGTAGACTTATTAAAAGTCAATATTTTTTGCAACATTGAAGTTAACTGACGGAAATTCAGTTATTAAATGTTGAGCAAAAATGATAGAGTAGTTTGAAAACTCAATTTGCAGCAAGTGGATGGATGCTCTCACAAATGGCACTTGAATGCATTGGTTAAAAGTGCTTTAACATTACATTCTCTTCCTCGCAGCTGACAGGCCACAAATTTAGCGCTATCGCAATGGCAACTGGCAGCTACAACAAATGGTTTAGAGCGTAAAACGGAAACGGAAATGTGCCAACGCCCGCGCCTTTTGCCACCCCCCCAATACAACACATTTTGTTTAGTTGGCATTTGTGCTGGTCGTGGTCCTTGTCCTTGTCCTGCTCTTGCTCCTGGCACAAGCCAGCTTCCGCGCACGTGAGAGATAAAAATCCGGGTCGACTTGGAAATGAATTAACATTTTGCATGTTGGCGAAAAACTGAGGTCCTGGCCCATAGCCAGGATAAGCGCACATCCTAGCCACATCCTGCATGTGCAGCGTCTCTACTTTCTTTTTTTTTGGCTCTTTTGTGTCTGTTGTTGTCTCTGCGGCGGCAAAGTCCAAGAAGCGGATGGAGCAGCGCCACCGACACTAGTACATAAAACATTTGCAGCCCCTACTCCAGTTATTTTAACTCCACCCCCCTTTTAGCAGCTGGGGCGGGTTTACGCCTTTTTGGCTTTAATGGCGCAACTTTAGCGCTTAAGTGGTATAAATTGCGATGCACTGCAGTTCGCTCGCTTAGAGATGCATATCGTTTTGGGCAGTGGAGAGCAGTTATGGAGTGGATTCGAAGTCGCTGCACATTTCCACATGCTACTTGTTCTATAATTTATTGTAGCCAAGCGAGCTACCTAATATATGTGTAATAATAGTTATATATTTACAACTGCAAACTGAAATTTAAGCAGCTACATTTTAGCAGCACTCTTGCTGTGTTTATATACGAAATAAATACTTGATATTTCAATTACTTGTGTTCGCTTGAAATACTTAAGAACTTAGAGAATTGGCTTTACCAAAAAGAGACTTTATCTATAATAATATTAGTTAAATAGAAATATATTAAATTAAACATACCACATTAGGTGCTGCTGTAAACTGAGATTCTAATATTGTAAATAATAAACACTTTTTATATTATATAGCTCGATATTTAATATTATTGAGTTCTTTTCAAATCGCAACACCGACACCACATGTTTCAAGTACAAAAGAGAAGTGTGACCAAACTTTATGTTAAAATATATACTTAACATAGTGTTGTATAATGATATTTTTGTATGTGGAATAGGGCTATTCCAAAAGGTGCAAACAACCTATAAAAAAAGGACAGATGACTCAGAACACCAAATATGTAAGCTAAAAATATTTATTAAAACAATATATATGTTAGCTAGCTTCAACCTAATTAATTACTTTTATTTACATAGTTGTAACTAAGTGAAAATTATTTCAAAACTTCGCTGCTCGTGAGAAAATGTAGCTGTGTAGGTTCCACAAGTGGATAAGCCAGTCAAGCTTGGTGTTTCACATAAATCAACTGAACGTTACGAAATCAATCAAAATTAACTCCAAAGTGCTTAAAAACTCCACACCCGACCAACATTAGACACAAATTTTGTGTATAGTTTGGGGTGCACTAACACAAATGCACAGCGTAATTATTATTAATTTGTCAAGTATGTAAAACAGATGCCCTATGCACCAATGACTCGTTCGGGGGGCCAGAGCGGAAGTCGGGGGGCAAATGGCGAGAGACAACAGTTGCACTTACATTTAGACCAGATGCGGGCGCAGCATAAAATGTTTCTCTTTCTATACCCTGTACTTACTAAAGTGGGTAAATTGGGTGGTGCGATTTAGCAAATGAATGTAAAATGCAAAATATTTGTGGTCGATCCAAGTTCAGTTTAATTTTGTATTTTAATAACTTACCTCGTTTCAAACAAATGTGTACTAAATAAAGACCTTAAGAACTAGGGATATTCCATTATATAAAAGATGTATAAAAGCCATATTTATGAGAATATTCAAGGTTTTATATCGATCGGACAGTTACAAACAAAGTTATTTATATGTAAACCTTCTTTATTTATTTTTTTAACTTATTTTATATATTTTTGAAAATTTAATTTTTTTTCCATTTTATTCCGCTGCTGTTTAATTTTTTTCCTTTTTTTAAAATCTTCAATTGGCTTTGTATTCCTTAAATAATTCAAGGAATATTTACTTTCAAAAGTTAGAAAAGCAGAAAGCATTGATAAAGTTATTTTCTTTTACCAGAACAACTCTGACTACTAGCTTACAAATGTATGTTGCGCAGTTTGGAACAGGATATCTCTTAGTCGACTCGATCATTCTTACATGTTTTGTATTTTTTTTTGCCTGGAAATTGATGTTGTTGCTGCTGCTGCAGCCACGCGCCAGTTGCAAGTGGAGCTGCGGCCAGTCGAAGGGCCCGGGGAGAGGAGAGGAGAGGAGAGGAGAGGAGAGGAGAGGAGAGGAGAGGAGAGGAGAGGAGAGGAGAGGAGAGGAGAGGAGAGTAGAGGAGAGGAGCAGAGGGGCACATCAAGCAGCAGCCAGCAGCCAGACAATTTTCAATGCAAATCAAAAATGGGCTTTGGCAGGCAGTCCGGGCAGGCAGTCCGGGCATCTGTGTGCAGTGGCAGGAGAGACAAGTGCAGACAACAATTCCCGGCAGACCATGTATATAAATATATCCGTTCGAACCAAATTTGTCGGCGAGTGGCTTTGGCTCTGCATTTGCCGCTGTCTCTATCTATTTTTATATCCATTAAATGCATTTGTGCACATTTCGAAATCGTGGCACATTTACATTTCAGCTTCGATCTGGTTGAATTTGTATTATTTATTTTTGGCTTCGGTTTCGCTTCTGGGGCTTGAAGTCCAATCCAATTGTGTTTTGATTTCGTTTTGCCATTTGGCATGAGCAGACAGTTTTTTGAATGGTAGCACAACAAAATCTAGATGAAAAGTTCGACTCGATTTAGCAAAAGTTCAGTTGCAGTTAACTGAGTCGCTGTTTGCTGGTATTACACTTTAAAGTTTTTGGGAAACAACTTTGTATGCGGCAAATGTGCGATCAAATTATGCCATTTGTATGTATAAAAGGACACAGTACAATTTATTTGTAACTCAATTTATAGAAAATGGTGCATTAGTTTTAATATTATATAGAATTTTTGTTACAAATAAATCAAAAACCTATTTTAAGAAGCAAAGAAATAATTCAGTGCATTGCATTTGGAGCTTAGCTCGTTTCAAAGCCATCGGATACACAATATTCTTTAATAATATTTGTTATTTTGATTAACAACTAAAAACTATAAATTAAAAAAATTGTTACACCATTTTCACAAACTGATTTGAAATATATACATTAAATGAAGCTTTTTAGTTTATTGTATATATTTGTAAAAAAATTGTATTCTTCAAAAACATATTTTAAGATTCAACGAAAAGTAATTCAATGTATATTTTCGATGGCGCACAATTAATTAATTTGTTTTATTTATTTGTTGTATTAAACTCATTCCAAAGTTATAGTAAACACAACATTATTCAATAATATATTTTCATTCTATTTCTATAACACATTTTTAACACCTAAAAACATGAAACACATTTAGACTTTTAGCTGTTTTTGCCAAAATAATAATATTATTATTTTAATTGAATATTTCATGAGTATATGCAAAGCACAACATTTAAATGACATGTTAATCTTAATAACTGAAAGTCAACATCTCTTAGTCTTTTAATTGCATAACATTTGTGTTTATCATTAATTGGCTTAGCAAATCTTCAACTTGATACCAATTACGTGAACTGAAATGGCAACTTATCTGATCTGCTTATATGCTTATCTATGTGATTAAATTCAGAGCTATTTTTAGTCAATGCACATTGAAACCAATTGTGCTGCCATCCTTGATGCGATTCAAGTGCAATTGGTGTCATTGTCCTTGTGCATTGTGCCGTGTTATTTGCCAAGTTGCCAAGGAGCAAAGCGCGCCGCACACGTTGCTTTTGTTTCAAGCCCTTCATGCTATGTATAGTACCATATATATATATATGTATATATTTTTAGCACGAAAAGTAAATAAATTTGCATAGAGGGAGCAGCCAACCTGTCTGGCATTAAAGGATTACGAGCCTTTCTGCGAGTGCTTAAGCCGGAGGCCAACAATGGCACTGCACATAATCCTGTTAGTTTATTTGCACAACAGAACCGAGCAATGTCAAGTGGGAACAAACAATATGGTAAACAGACAGGACAGACACGATAGACAATGGCAACCGATCCTAGACAATGCTCCCACTCTCTCTCTCTCTCTCTCTCTCTCTCTCTCTCTCTCTCTCTGTCAGCGGCTGCTGCTGCAAATGGTAATGAAGATGTGGCTGTACGACTCCTCCTTTGAGGTGTCCAACTGTCTACATGTGTATGTACATATGCTAGGACAAGTGACAAGCAAGTCATGTTTTTGGGGCAAACTCATTAAAAATGTAAAAGTGAGAAACAAGATAAGCCACAAACAAAACGTAAGCAAAAAGGCCAACATCCTGCCATCATTAATCTTGGCCCATTGTTCCGACCAGTGCCGGGTGTCATAGTTATAAATTATGCATCATGCTGCTGCTGCTGCTGCTGCTGGCGACCACTTTAAAATCGATGCCATGCATATCGAGTGACCAGGCAGCAGCAGACCAACAAACCAACCAACCACCATCAGCAGCACCACAATCAACTACTTCCTCGACGACGAGTGCAAAAATGCAACCAAGCGGAAAATCAAATAAAACGTCAACGTTGCCGTTGCCGTTGCCGTTGCCATTGCCGTCAAACTGAGTGTCACGGAGTGAAGGGCCAAAAAGGCCAGTCGTGGCCCACCCGGTGGTGCGTTGGTGGTTTTGGTCTGTCCCACCGGTCTGCCCTTGCCACTGGCAACGTTCAAGTGTCAATTGGTTTACTCCGTGGCCACTTTGTTGAGTGCTTACTGTAGCAGCCAGCAGACGGCGCGTGTGTGGAGAGCTATCCTGAAAGCTGAGTGCGCTGCACTCCAATTGCATCGGGGCCAAGAACTTTGAACAGTCGCCTAATATGCATAATAATGCATAAGTCAAATGACGACTTTGCCAGCGGTTTCTGTGGCTCCTTTTTATGCAGTAACTTGATAAGTTGCGAACGTATCAAATGTTGAGACATACCAGAGTTAAGGCGGCTTGAGCTCTAATGCTGTTTATTTATAGCTCTATACATATTTAGAAGTTAACCTTAGAGTTTGCCTACTTACAGAACAATAAAGAGATGTAGCTAATCTTTTTTTTTAATATTAATAACTTATATATTTTTTTCTAATTGTAAGTAATTTAATGGCAATAAATACAAATTTTTCATGTTAACTCTTATAAAAATATATAAAATATATATAGTAAAAAGAAATTAAAGGCATTTATAAAGTTGTCATTGTTTCTATTTTCTTTCGCTACAATAATAATTAAATGCTCAAAAATAAGCAGCTTAGTAAGCAAATGAGAGCTAAATGTGTTGAATATGTGTTGAAATATAAATAATATAGATTGGTTAGTCAGTTTTTGGCCAAATACCATAGTATAAAATATTTATATAGTAGTTCTACTCTCCTATTATTTACAAGAAAAATATATTCCATAAAAACTGAAAATATTTATATATATTTAGAAATATTTAAAATCAGCTTAAGCAATTATTATTATTTAGATATTTTATAAAGCCCAATTCTTTCGCCTTTCAAACTCTTCCCTAAACGATTCTCAAACAATTAATTCAAAGTACTCTACTTATTTTTGGATTCTGCTCCATTTTCTGCTCTTTGTTTATGGAAGAAGCTCAAGTGCCTTGAAGTAGTTTATGGTATTTGAATGCAGTTGCATTGCATTATTTTCGAAAGTGCCAGCCAAGTGCCGAAAAGCCACTTAATCGGCTGTGAAAATGTGTATCGCTTAAAGGAAACTGGGTCAATTGCCCTTGAGGGAAGCATTTCCATAGAATCGAAAAGTAATGTTTATGTTTTCAAAGAACGAACAAAATCAAAGGTGAATTCCCAAATCACAACACACGACTCCCTAGAATAGAATACGCTAAACCATACTATATGATGTATACACAAAAAAAAAAACCATTCTAATGCATTTGATATTTGTTTACTTTCAGGTATGTACTATAACGCCCAACTTCTGTGATGGGTGGGTAAGTAAAAATGTTGCCATTCAATTAGCATACAACTTGTGGCAGTGGCAGCGGCAGCCGCAAAATGTCAACAACTCTATCGAAACGATCAACACGACAAAGAGGCGAGAGACGCCTAAGTTATGTGCCTCTCAGCCGCAAATTGGCAGCTCAAATCTGTCAGCGGCAGCGAGTCCAGCTATGCAATGCAGCTATGCTCACCTGGGCTCACCTGTTGCCGCAGCCAGTGCTTAACAAGTTTTCAATTTGTAAAGGCGCGTGCTTTGAATACTGCCACAGACAAACAATTGAGCCGAGCCCGGATCCCAAACTGAGTCCGAGTCCAAGTCCGAATCCCAATTCGAATTCAAGTCAAGTCAAGTCGAGTCGAGTCGAGTCGACTTGAGTCGACTCCAGTTGAGTCGACTCCAGGCCAAGTGAGGCACGCGCTCGTGAGCATTTTGTACAAATATGGCAGGCGGCCAAGCAAACCACAAGACAGGCAAACATTTGTTCATTACGCATTACTTATGGGCCAGACCTGTTCCTTGGACTCCAGTATTCGAGTATTTAGTGGCTACAGATACTCCATTATGCTGCGGCTGCTGCCATTTACAATTTACTGCCAATTGTTTATATCAACGATTTTTTTTCTCTTTCTTTTTTCATTTGCATGAATTGTGCTTTTATAAATGTATTTAATGATCGGCTTTATTTTGATGACCAGCCAACATAATAAAAATGTGAATGTGCCATATAAATTACTATAGAGACCTATTTGTAATTCCTCTGTGTCATGGCTAGTAAATCGTTAACTTACAAGCTTTTATAGTTACATCTCATGGTCAGAGAATTCAAATGTTGAATGCGGACCTTGTTATCGCAGTTTGGTTGAATGCCCCCAAAACGAATAGCCAGTCTATTATTTAAAATTTGGAATATCTTTGAACAACTTTTAGGTTGCATTTTTACAATAGCGTTTGAAATATTCGTATTACATTTTTACAAATTTTTCTTTATTTAATTTGTTATTTTTTTGTAATTGGAAAATAATTTTGTATAAAAATATTAAATTTGAAAATTTAATATAGAATAATTTGTATTGTATTTAATAAATAAATATAAAATTGAAGTGCTTATTAATAATTTAAATTCTCATTAATAGTATTATATATATATAATAGTATTAATAGTATTATATTATATTGACTAACTGATTATATTCAATTCTATCCAATTAGTCAGGTGTTCTTAGCATAATGGGATAAAGTTGCGACAAGGCAAGGTCTCGTTAACGTCATAAAAACCATAATAAATATATATTGCATTTAATATATAAATATAAAATAAAAGTCCTTATTAATGGGATTATATTTTTTAAAATTTAAATCCTCACTAATAGGATTATATTTGATGTAATTACATTTATTGACTAACTGTTTCTTTTCAAATACATTCAATTAGTCAGGGTTCAAGTTAAGACAGGACAAGGTCTCGTTAACGTCATAAAAATCATAAGAAATATCAATTTATGCAACAGTCATTTCAAATTCATAATGCCAAACAGAAGTCAATTCAGCTGCTTTAAACGATTTCAGTTTTCTGATAATTTATCTGTAAATATGTTCTGGCACCTATTGTAAATGCCAGCAGCCAGAGAATTAAAAGTCTGAAGCCCCTAGCAATAATTTTTTCATACAATTTCTGATGCCATTGTTATTTATTGTTACGTATAATTTGCATAGTTTGTGGAGTGCCATTTTTAATTTGAAAAATTTGTATACGACTCGTTGTATTATTGTTGTTTTTGCTGTTTGTATAGCTTCTATTATTTAATGATTATTATTGTTGTTCTGGCTTTGTTTTCTTCATTACGAGTTTATTTTTTCGCTGCACGTGTTTGGCTTAAATAAAATTGTTCAAAGCCAGTTAAATATTTTGAGTTGTGGGCTGGCAAATGGCCAATTCGGCACTATTGCTTTGAAGTCGCATAATGATGGCCCAAAAGTAAGTACTGGCAGCGGCTCAAAGCTAGAGATGTAGATACATATATATACATAGGTATAGACATAGATATGGATATATATACATAGGTCTGTATATGTACAAATGGAAATTTTCACGCACTTTTACAGACTTCCGGCCAATCAATGTAAGCAGCCCATTTTTTGGATCGCTGAATATAATAATTGCTTAATTATTTAATTTCTAAATTAACTTAATTATATTTATGAATTTATGCTATATTTTATATGGATCTTAGGCGCATGTAAAATAATCATTAAATAATTAATTTGAATCAATAGAAACTTTTTAAATACCGGTGGAATTTTTTAAAAAATATTGCAAAAATTGTATTTGCTAAAATTAAAACTTTTTTTATAGTAAAATAATCTAAACTAAACTGACTAACTCATTAATATTGTTTCATTAGATCTATCTGTTCAATCGACTTTAGTTTCTATTAATACATTGAATTTTCCTTTTAATAGTTAAACAGTTTATATTTCAAACAATGATGAAGTTTTGTTGACCTCATTGTTTAAATAATCGTCGAAGATTGTTGCGCGTATATATTTTTTCTCTTTGTATGGCTTCAATAAATATTTACTCAAAAATCGGACCGTAGCTAATAACTATATCAAAATGCATGCCGTACAGCTGGAATGCCGAATAACATATACAATTGGGAATGAGGTATAACATTACACGGATCGTTTACAAATTGTTAAATAACAAATTGCACTGGCCATAGGCAGTCAGCAAGTCGACATAAACAACTGAGCACGTTAATAAATCATTTTTGACCAAAATGAGCCACCCTTTTCTCCAATGAGCTGCGAGTGCGACCATTTTTGGCCAAAACCAATCGATCAATTGGCCAACTAGGGGCGGCCAATTGGTCAAGTTGCCAACTAGTCGAAGCTGCCAAATATGCCAAAATGCAGGTGGCAAAATTAGACACAAAACACAACGCCAAATCAAAAAGAAAAAATAATATATTGTGAAAATTGCGCAAAATGCAATAACTTTTTTTTTATGGCAAGACAGAAAACTGACAACGTCAGCGATTTGTTTTCTGCGTATGCGACGCAATTTTTTTTATCGCCAATATTTACACAGTACGCGAATTCGCATTGTGTGCCAGATTTTGTGTGTATTGTTGGCAAAAATAATTGAAAAGCCGGCGCCACAGAGTCTTGCCAAAAAGCGTTTTTGAAAACCGAAATTATGGTCAACGAACGCTGGCAATTTTTGGTCAGCCACATGAAAAATAAACACAAAAGTCAACAAGACACAAAATACAAAATACAATCATAGAATCGTTGAAGCGTATTTATACTCTTTTCGAAGAAAATAGTATATTAAGTTTGTCCTGAAGTTTGTAACGCATAGAAGGAAGCGTCGGAGACCCCAAAAGTTACTGCCAGTATGCTTAGAATGACAATACAAATTGATCTAGCCATGTCCGTCTGTCTGTCTGTCTGTCTGTCTGTCTGTCTGTCTGTCTGTCTGTCTGTCTGTCTGTCTGTCTGTCTGTATGTATGCAAACTAGTCCCTCAGTTTTTGAATCTATCGCGATGAAACTTTGCACAGATACTTATTATTCAAAGAGACATCACATTGGTTGGAGCCGGCCGGATCGGATCACTATATCTTATAGCTGCTATACAACTGGCAATGAATTAAATATTCTTCGAACAAAAAAAAATATGTTACGCGACAAAACGATTTTGTACAGCTTATGAAATTTCAGTGGTGCAGTTGGCAGAGTGAAAATTGCCTATAGGTTCGAAAAGAGTATAAAATCTTCGGCACGCCGAAGATAATCCTTCCCCACTTGTTATTTATTACGTTTTGTTGTGTTAGTTTTCTTTTTTGCTGTATGCCTTTCTGTATGTAAAACAAAAGCGAATAAACAAATCAAATTCATCTTCATTATGTCTAATGACTACAGCAAATGACATCATCATTGCTATTGGCTTATAGTTATTTGGCTTTAAGTGGAAAATAATACTAAGAGCCCCCAGTTTCCCCGCAGAATTATTCACCAGCGTGTAACATTTGACGCCTGTTGAAATGCAGCGATGCAAAGCATTCCATACCATATACCATAATATTCCATTATATTCCAATTTTATAAATTTATCGCACCCGCGCTGGCGTGTGATTCGAATAATTGCTTTACAATTCGCCCGTTGAGTTGTTAATAATAAAAAAATAAAATAACATTAAATAAGACTCGGCATGATTGTGCCTTTGGCATACAAATCGCTTGATGTGATTATTATATTACACGCTCAAATTGTGTACAGATAACTTTTGCCAGATATATCAGGTGTGGCTGCAAGTAATTTGCTATACATATCAATCCACTGCTGAGCTGTGGATATGGAAAGAAGGCGCCTCAGGCACCAAGAACTAACATGACAGTTTATAAGTAATATTTTATGCATGCTGTAATGCTGGCTTTCAAAATTCCAGTCACGTACGGAATTTTGGGCTTTTGGTGTGATCATTTTTTATCTTTATGCATATATCACTGTATATTTGCAATGTCCATCAGCGAATAATGATTTATACAACAGCAAATTATTTGTGGGCAAGTTCGGTATGGTTTTATGAATAACTATCTCTAGATGTCGATCAGTATCTATAAGCATCGAGTGTTCAGTTTTACAAACAACATTTACCAAATAATGCAGACAAAACGAAATTGTTTTTACTTATTTAACCAATTTTTTTCAACTTGGTAAAAATAATTTTTAAATTAAGCACAATGTTAAACATATTGTATATAAGTCAAATATACATGAAATACTGTTTTCAGCTTAAAGTGAATACTCGTTACATAATTGAGTAGACAGATTTATTATTAGCAAATTCGTTTGGCTTTGATTTTATGCAAAACTTACAAGAAATAAGAAAATAATGTACATACATGCATATAGTCACTCCTCAAACACACAAAAAAAACTTCGGCTCGATGACTTAAGATTGCATAGCTCTGGGGTCGTCTTAAACTCATCGTTAAAATTTAAAATTTATTACAATTTTGTGAAGGGCATAAAAAATTTGACACTTTCGCGTCATAGTTTTTTTTATGATGGTGGTCGCGACGGCAAAAAGCCGTCAACTTTTTATGTAAACTCAAGCGAAATTGAAAACTTGTCAATCCTGTTCACAATTGGCGGGTCATTACGTGATTTCCAGAGAATTGACGGAGCCAAGCATTTGGCAGAGATCCGTTTGGTATACATCGATCATACAATTGGCTAAGCACGCCTTATTAGCCGCCATTTGGTTTTAGTATTTTAGCCAGAGCCGCAAACATGAGAGACCCCTAAGAGTATACGAGTTATAATACTCGTATTTGGGCACGCGCAGCTGGCGTGTAGAAAAAAAATCTAAACACATAACAAAACACCTCATAAATTTTATGGGCCAAACAAAGCCAAAATGCCAAGAGCTTAGCGCTCGAAGCTCTCGAGCTCTGAGAGAAGAGCTCCACTCATTAGAGACAGAATCGAATTTAAGAATCAAAACCAAACCCCAAAACCCAGCCAAGCCTCTCCATATTCAAGTCTCTGACTTTTACAGCCATTTGCGTTTGTTGTTGTTGTTCGGCGCTGTTGTGATTTTATTTCACTCTCATATGAGACCATAAATGTGAGCATTTGTATATGCAAAGTTCTTCTACATACATATATATACATACATATGTATGTATGCTTGTCCAGCAGTCGCCGAGTTGCCGCTTGAAAGCAATATTTGAAAATCACTTTTGGTCAAAGAACAAAAAACAAAAAACAAAGCCAGCGGACTGTCAAAGAACTTCACCCACATAAATAACTGCAGGTTTTTCTTTGAGAACTGTTGTAGTTTAGCATTGCCATAAACTTTGTTGCCTTTGACAAAGCCATAAAGTATGGAGTTTGTTTTGTTCGTTACTTTACTTTTGCTGTTGCTTTGCATCAACTTAAAAGTACACAAAAGTCAACAAAATATTATATATTTTAAAAGTACTACATACAAGTTCTTAAAGTAATACATTATTAAATAGGTATTGGTAGAGTCTTAAAAAAACTTTAAAATTTGAGTAACTATGTATAAATAATATAAATAAAAGTTCTCAATAATTTGTTCATAAGAGAAAAAACTTTGAATTTTATTCCAAAGCTCACAGAACTTGTGAAATTCAAAAGAATATTGTAATTCCTATAATTTGATCAAATTGATGCTACCGAATGTTTAAATTCGACTAGATCAGTGTGGCTACAGATTTCTGCTTATAAGCGTATAATGTATGCACTTATAAGTTACTTTTCCATAGTCGCTAGTACATTTTTTCAATGTTTGCTTCGTAATTATAGATTTTGCATATGCATTTTACATTTTTTAGCTTGTTATGGGCTTAATGCAACTCGGCACTTATGAAAACAATACTTTTTCTACAAACGAACAGTAAAACAAAGCTTCAAGTTAAAAAGTATTATCTCATTCCGAACAAACACTGAAAGTTTGCATTTATAATATTTTTAAAGCGTACATTTTTCTTAGCTAAAATGGCAAATCTTTTTTTATTCGCAGTAAAAATATGTTAAAGCTGTACAAATATAAATGTATATAAATTTACATAAAGCGTTATAATGAGTATAAGCATATAAATACTTTATCTCAGAGCTACATTTTATAGTCCAGCAAGTGCTTTATAAACATATGCAGTATAGTATTTGGCTAGTTTTCTATGATTGTTGATTCTGCGTATTATTTGAACTGTTTTTGGCCATGTTATAGTTACTCACATACTACAACAACTACTCGTCATACTTGAGCTGTTTGAACTGTTTGCTCAAGCGCACCTTTTGGTACACACGACTCTTTAGATACACTGTGAAAAACAATCGCTGTGCTGAACTCGGTAGCCGAGTATTCGGGCGAGTGGGCTGCGAGTCGAGATTAAATGTGTTTAAATATTTATCATATGTGGGAGCGTGCGAGACAAGTTTGTGAGTCATTCAAGAACAGAGCGCATGTTGCCTATGAATGTAAGCGGGTGTTCTCTCTCTCTGACAACACTCGTTTTTCGAGTGCTAAATGAATGCTAAATATTTACGCTGATTTATTTGGTGCATTAGAACCGGGCACTAAGTGGTATATAAATATTGAGAATGCGGCTATAACTCATTTGTAGTTCTTGCTTTTTATGTTCTTAAGCTTTTGTTTTGTGGAATGACACAGTAGCTGCATATAGAGATGCTTATCTCATTCGAGTTTTCTCTTTTGTGCATATATTCCATGGAGATTACCACAATAACCGCACCGGAAATGCGATATCCATCTATAATGCCAAGAGCTTGACTGAAACGGAGCTTTCTCAGGCCATGAGAGCGCACAAACTGTAAAGTGAGATCGGCCAAGCTGAATGTCAACACAGCCAGCCAAGTCAGTCAGTCAGTCAGTCAGCTAGTCCATCGTACAGTACACACTCATCATATTGACAGGCATGCTTCCTTCTGACCGAGTCAGCTCTATAATTGCAACTGTGTACTAGTAGTATTAGTAGCTAGTATACTACACTTTTCCCAAAGCCAACTGTACAGGATGTGCGCGCCAATCTTAGCTGCCAAGACAGACTTGGACTTGGACGCTGTACACCCAGTTGTCATAGCTGGCATCGTCATCAGTGTTGACAAGCCAAATGGAGTTAACTTTAGTGAGAAAATCAGTCGAATAAAAGCTACTCAAATTATAATCAGTAATGACAACTTAAGGCAAACCGAATATAGTTAATTTAAGTGGGAAATAGTGTAGAAAAAGCTACTAAAATTATCATCAGTATTGACAACTTTAGAAATACCGAATAGAGTTAATTTTAGTAGCAAATACAGTTGAAGAAGAGCTACTAAAATGATAACTTACGACAAACCCAATACAGTTTATTTTAGTAGGAATGCAGTCCAAAAAGAGCTACTAAAATGATTATCAGTATTGAAAATTGTAGACAAACAAAATATAGTTAATTATCGTAGGAAATACAATCGAAAAAATGAGCAACTAAAATATTCATAAACTACACTGTCTTAGAAATCGCTTAAAATATTCTCAGTTATCATTTTGATGGTTCTTAAATATTTTCAGAGTCAAACTGTATCTTTTAAATACATATTTCTCTTAAAAAGCTTCCATCATTTGGCATTGCCAGTAAAAACTCAGTGAATTTGTAATGATGTCCAAAGGGTTTATCTAATATTAAATAAAAGTCACTTGAATAGATGGCGATTATAACTACCGCAAACATTTCATTAAAACACACAAAATGTTCAAAAAAAAGCTAGATTTGACGAGCAAAAAAAAGTGCAATTGACAACACTAATCGTCATAGACAAGTCCGAGCTGTTGTTGTTGTTGTTGCTGCTGCTGTTGTCTTTGGTCTCTTGTGGAACGCTTTCTGCTGGATTTTTCTTTTTAATTATTTATGCTTAAGACACGTTAATGATTTTCGCTGGAATTGTACAGATGCGGCTTGTAGCTACTTTTGTCTCCTGCTCCTGCTGTTGCAGTTGCAGTTGCAGTTGTTGACTTTGACTCGAGAAATGTTAGCTAGTTGCTAGTTGCTTGTTGCTTTTTTGCCGCACACATAGATACACAATAATGACATTGGTTTTATTGCAGTTGACCTGTAAACCGATTTGTCCAGACTACCAACTGTCAATTGCCAACTGACCCCGTTCAAATCGGAAAAGAAAAAAACGAAAAACAAGTTGTGCGAATTGTCTGACAAGTGTCTGAAACTGGAGATTGTTATCGGCTTGATTGAACGGAATGTTGTTGCGGATGGTTGTCAATGAAATGCCAGCGTTATAATTGAGAGTTAACGATTGCACAGTTAAGGCGATTATGTTTGAGCTTGAGGTTTCAAATGAAGATGTCGCAAGTGCCTATTAAGTGCACAGATTGCCTATTAAATGGCAAATTGGCAAGATTCAGATGCAAGACTACTGTGCAATTTCATTGTTCGTCTTATTACAGATTAATAGTGTATTTTAATTAGTAAAAGCTTTAATTTGTTTACCACATCTTAGTTATTTGAAGCTCATACTTATACATTGCTTAATTTCGTTCAAAATCAATCCGCTGTGCTCCTATTTTCTGACTAGAACCAATTTTTCGGTCTACTGCTCCAATTACAAAATACGTGCCTCACAACAATTTTTTAACATTTGTATGAATGTGAGAAATTGCTCATATTTAGTTTTTTTTTAAATATATTTTCCTAAGAAAATAAGTGGCTTAAAGCTTGTTTTACTTATTGAGTACACTTAAAATGTTTGTAAATAAACTTTATAAAATCGCAAAAACATCGACAGAATTTGATATATCAAACTTGATTCAATATTCTTTCAAAACTGTTGAACATAAAATCTATTTAGTTGCTCACATTTCTATCTACGAAGACATATATAAATTGAATGCATACTATATATTTATATATATGAATGTTAGTAAATTAACTGACATAAACTACAATCACTTTTAATTGCTATCGCTAATTGAACAATGAAATTCTGTTGAAAATTAGCGACGTGATTAAGTAAACATTTGCGCCGCATAAAATCAATAACACTGACAGCTATTCAAACAACATGCCGATGTCATTGGAATTATAAAATCACATGAATATATATTGCATGCATAAATCGGGTCCACACACATAAGTACACACACTCACATACAGCTGCTTAATGCGCTTATGTAATGCATTTAATTTGTATTTTTTTTTTTTTCATTCTTCAACAACTTGCACTCAAACACGACTCATCATTTCGGACAGAATGACACACATGGGACAACGAACAGATGTCAATTGTCGATATGGTTGCTGCAAGTTTGTTGTTGTTGTTGTTGTTGATGTTGTTGTTGCCAGTTGCAACTGGCTGGCAACCTTCATGGGCTGCATCTTGGTAGTAACGACACGACACGACACTTGGTCTTGCCATGACAATTGAAATGCAATTAACCGGCCAAGCGCAATTAAGCCGACAATTACCGAGTCAGCGACAGCATCACCCATAATTGCCTTTAAATGTTTTGAGGTTTGTTTCGTTTGTTTTGGCCAGCCAAAAGCGGAAACCAGCGCCCCAACCAAAAATTGGGCAACTCTCGGGCGGCAGCTTACATGTTGATTTAATTACACTCAGAAGCGGGCCAAGCTCGCGACTTGAACCCAAGTTCAATGGAGCTGTCAATGTGCCCGCCTCGACAATTCCAATTCCAATTCCAATTGCAAATGCAATTGCAATTGTGTGTTCTTCTCTGTTCTCAGTTCTCCTCGGCTTTTTATACTCTTTTCGAAGAAAATAGTATTTTAACTTTGTGCTGAAGTGTGTAATGCATAGGAGAAAGCGTCGGAGACCCCCAAAAGTTAGCTCCAGTATGCTTAGAATGACAAGGCAAATTGATCTAGCCATGTCCGTCTGTCTGTCTGTATGTATATATGTATGCAAACTAGTGCCTCAGTTTTTGAGCTATCGCGATGAAACTTTGTACAAAGACTTATTATTCAAAGGGACAGCACATTGGTTGGAGCCGGCCGGATCGGACTACTATTTCTTATAGCTGTCATACAACTGGATGCCGGCTTTGGCCATATTTCCGATATTTTCAAAGCTATCGTCTTCAATTTCCTTGTGCGCTTGAACATCCCTATAACTCATCAATGTTTAAAATTTCAAATCAATTGAATTATAAATAGCAAAGATATACGTCATTAAATATTTTGAAAGAACGTCAAATACTTCCATTTTTTTCTAATTCTTTTTTTCAAATATATAACAGCTTGAATATAATATTTCAGAAATAAAAATTAAAATTCATATGATACCAATTCGAAGAATAAAAAAATATAAAGGTTCGAAAAGAGTATTTAATCATCGGCATGCCAAAGATAATCCTTCCCCACTTGTTTTATTTTTTTGCTCCCCGCCCCCAGTGGAAATTAGCCTAATGCCGGCACTGGTCAGGGGAATGAAACGCTATCTTCGCACGTTCCAGTTTGATGTCTACTTCGTCACTGCATCTCCCATCTCGTATCTGCCGGCTGTAGTGCGTCTCGAGCAATGCAACTGGGAATGGGCAAAATTAGCCTACATGCAATTAGCGGGGAAAATGCGCAGCAGTGAAATTTGTTTTTAATGGAGACGCTTGCTATGAAGTCGGTTGTTGTTGTTTTTTTTTTTTTGCCTTTCAGGTTGCGCAAATTGCGTAGAAATATTTGCTGGCTTTTAAAAGTAGGTTAAGAATTGTCATAATTGGTTTGCACTTTTCAATTGTCGTAATAGAGAGATTGTAATTGCTGTGCTGCAGCTAGGGAACTTCTTTTAATCGCCATAGAATAAGAGCAATATAATGGAAATGGAAGTAATTGCGCGAGAAATAAGGTAAATGATTTGTGTATCTAAAGATTTAGAATAATATAGAAATATATATAAACATCTACAATTGCTAACGACGATAAATTTGGTACCAAATTTGTATATATTTTTTAAAAATTGAAAAGCTTTGCAAAAGTTGTACAAAATGCCTTAACGATCTTATAATGTATTATATACTTCATATTTTGTCGATGTTTTATGTAAGATTAACACTTTTTTATTTCTTAAAGTCTAGGGTTCAATTATCATATATATATAATTTGTTGCCGAACTAATAAATATTAAAATTAACTCAATAGTTAAAAAATATGATAGCTTACCGATTTTTCTAAACAATAATTCATAATGTTAGTTAAAGTAGATAGTGCAATACTTAAATTTTTACGTCAGACTACCGTAAATATTTTAACTTTTACAGCAAGTAATTAAAAAAATCTCATAAACACTAACTTGATTTGTTGTTGTTTTCTCAGGAACCTCAGCTATATTTATGCATAGCTCAGAATTTCTGTCGTTTCAGTTGAATCGATGAGTAACTGCGAGCACTCAACTATTGCAAACGCGCAGTAAAATTGAATATAAATAAAACTCTTTATAGCTGTCCACTTGCAATTACAGCAAATTTAATGTCTTCCGTTCGCATTTCAATTGAAATACAAAAAGACAGACTTCTGTGTATTTATCCGAAAATAAACGTGAGCCAGTAAATGGGCCAAAAGTCGAGCAGAATTAAATTTAAGCAGAAATTAAACTACAGCCTCAGCGATTTATTTCATTTTGGGCTCTGGGCTGATGTTGTCGTCGTAGTCGTCTTCAACATCCTTTGCCTTTTCCATTTATGTAGAATGAAATTTGAATGGGGACGCGACCGGAGACGGGTCCCATGACCACGGCCTGGATGCACTGAAGCGTGCGGGGCAACAGCTGCAGTTAACAAACTTTTTTGTCATAGAATATGAATAACTTTTTGCTTTTTTTGCTTTTCTCTTTTATTTTTATGCCCTGAACTCATTAAAAATGAGTAAAAAGGGTATAATGAAGTTGTGCAAATGTATGTAACAGGCATAAGGAGGCATCTCCGACCATATATAGTATATCACGTTTGTTTCATATTTATCGATTATTAGTCACGTTCAAAATTTATCGATGCATTTCGATAACAAGCCTTCTTTGGCCATAACTTGAAAGTTAATAGAGCTAGAGGTATCAAATTTAGTATATAACATACACATGTATAAAATATTTGACTTCTTAGATACCGTCTTTTGTTTGTTCACACGCAATTTGGTTTGTTCACACTGTTAGCTTCCATAGTGTGAAGAAGCATGTTTACTGCTTAGACTGCTTGCAGCGTGTATGTGTTTGTATGTCTGTGCACCGCTCAGTAAGTATGAATGCAAGTTAGGTTTGGGTTCAGGGTATCATCTAGTCGGAGGCTAGAGCACTCTTACTTGTTCGTTTTTTTTTTTTTTGGTAGAATTGCAAATTTTGGCACTAAGCTGTGCGAAAAGGGATTATTGCGTATGTGTGTGTGTGTGTGTGTGTGACATGTGAATGGAGTTGCGTGCAACACGGAAGGAAGATGCAGAAGGGTTGTTCGACACACATGTGCCACTAGTGACAGCCACTGCCTAACAGGGGTGTATCAAATTTCCTGAAAATCATTATGAAAACGGTATTTGCCAAAAGCGGGGGCACACGATTTTGCGAGCTGATTGTAGAACAGGAAGAGCTGCATATGCATATATATATATGTATATATATATTAGATATAATCAGGCACATGGCACATGTCATATGGCCCCGAGCTTTGTCAGGGTTGAAACTCAAGCCGAGCATAGCAATTACAAGTACAAACACTTGTTGTAATGTCAGCTGTCAATAGCACGAGTCTGTGGCAAATTGCTGGGGTTATCCCTGCATCGACTACAGCAGATTTCTATTTGTTTGTCTGCAGCGAAAGGTCGAAGAGACATACAAACAAAAATATAAGAGCTGTCAAATATAATGAGTTTAATGTCATTCAGAATCTATATTGCAAAAATATAAATAAATATGTATTTGTAAGTTATACTGATTCGTTGTTTATGCAGCTTATTTTATTTGTTGACTAGTCAGTTACTTATTTTGAGAATGTTCAATATTTAAAAAATATAAATAAATTATTTTGGTTATACTTATTTAATTTTTATTTAATGTATTTAAGACAATTGTAAGGCTAAAAACTTTGCAATGTTGAATTAAACACTGCATTAATGTGGTTTAAATATTTCTAGTACACAAACAGAAAATGATGACACAAATTAAATATTATAAATTGTACATAGAAGGTTGTAAGGGAATTGAAATATATTTAATTACTTGTAATATCTTTACAATTAGTTATTTTAATAACTAAAATTGGGGTTGAATTCCATAATTCAGAAATATTTACAGTCGCTCTTAGTTTTATTTCTTGATATGTCAGACTATTGTACCTTGTAGTATTTGTAACTTGAAAATATTCTGTGGTAATTGTGTATTTGTGAGTAATGTAAATGCTTAAAGCTTTTCCTTGATCTGTGCCACACCCTTGTTTTTAATTGATTTTTAACGAGAACTCAGTGTGTAATCAAGTGAATTACTGAACAGTAAAACTTGATCATTATTTAGATAATATTTGTAGAGAAACCCCCCTTTAATAAAGTAAAGGAATGTGAAAATCGTTTATCATGATGAAATACTTACAGTTCAAGTGAACATTATGGAAATTTGTGACTTCTTAACTCAAGAAACATCAGCGATCACTTCAAAAAAAACCTCTACAATTTCATAATCACAGTCAACTACGAATTTCGTATTTTGTAGCTGCAGAACTATAAGATTTATGCATATACTCAATTTGTGAATAATTAATTATAGATTTTTGTTTTTATGTTTATTTCCTTTTCTTGTTTCGAGAGCGCTTCCTCGTGAGCTCATAACAACAACAACATCATCGTTTTGAGGCCCCTTCAAATTTATATGCCTACAAATGGAAGTGCCATCGAATTAATCGCCACTTTTCGTTTTCGTTTGTCGTCTGTCTGAGCCGCTCATCAAATCGGGGCCTATAATGGTTTCTAGGCCTACTGCCGACCTTCAAAAGCGTAATCGTAATCGTTGATAGACAACCGAAAAATCCAGAAGAAAAAAAACGGCCATTTGCAGAACAAATCAGCGTCGTCATTCATGGGAGAAGATGCTGCCAGCTCATTCATAATTCTACAATTTTGTTTAGTTTTTTTCACCATTGCTGAGGCTTTGATGAGTTGCCGCACTTGAAAGCTGACTTTTGATGTTTGAAATTGTACTTGAAAAAGTGCTACAGCACTCGCACTTTGCCAGACAGTTGAAGGCGGAACAGAATCCCAAACTCGAAATAAATAAGAAACATGTAGCAACAAAGAGTGTCTAATGCTAATAAAATTGATTAACATGGCGCAGTTGCAAAGATTGATGACTGTCCGGGCCAAAGTCTGGTCGCGCACTCAATTTAATACAATATCAGCGACTATATCACCAGATACTTAATCCCTCAGATACTTTTTGGGGCGCGACAGCTGCCGTTGCGACATTTTGACTCGGATAAGCTCCGTTTAATCTATGTGACATTTTGTTCGACACTGCATTGCGACAAATTGTTGTTCATGTTTATTTGTTGCACATTGTTGTCGCTGGGGCATGGAATTTAAAAATTTAATTTGACTGCAACGAAAGCCGCTCATTATGCCAATGATAAATGACTAAAGTGTGCGTCCTGAACTTAATCCGTTTGCTTTACAATGCTGGAATGTTTAAACATTTTTGAATGTTGAATTCATAAATATTTTATCTGACCGAAGCGTAAATTAATTGTCAGCTTTGCAGTTAATTAATTATGCACACAGTTGGAAAAGTCACCACACTATAAATTTAAATACCCTTTAATTGTATAATATGTATTTAGTGATTTCATTTTTACATTGCGTGTCAACATGTAATTTAATATGATTATTTCGCTATTTAAAGATAAATATTATTTTATATATTATGCAAATATGTTAATGTATTTTTACACTAATTGATAATAACACGCCAATTAAGTGCTCTCATATATTGCGCATATTTTTTTATATCCGGGAACAACAATGTTAATTTTCTATAAATAAAACATTTTAAAAGCTCGATTATATTTGGATAATAAATATTATTATTTTGTTTATGTTAATGTATTTCTATATATTTTTTAAAACCTAAATGCTGTTAAATTGGATTGGAATACATACTGCTTATGTAATATTAAGCAAAAGTATATAATATAGTTAATCCTGAAAATTAGTGTCAGGTCAATTTACGAAATTGCAAAATAGCCGGATTAACGAGACTTCTAAAAAAATCTAAAAAATATGAGAATATATATGGTTTAAACTTTTTTTTTTGTAATTTTGTAAGTTTTAATCGGAAAATAATTCAAGCTTCTCTTCATTATGAACAATTTCAAATATTTTTATTAAAACTCAATTAAAACTCTCATAAAGTTTGCATGACCTCTCAGATTTTTTATTTCGGCACTTTTTTGATCATGATTTGACCTCTACATTAATTCTGAATATTTAAAATAAAATTGATTCTTAAAGAAAAATAAAATAATAAAATTCTGTTTTATTGAAGCAAACAATGAATTACATTGTCCGATTTTCAGAAGTAATTATTATTAATGCAATGTTTAAATATCGAGATTTTACTGTAGTAAAAAGAAGTTGGATAATTTTCAATATGATTTGCTTTTTTTTTCGTTTTCCCATATTTTGTTTATATGTGAACTAAAAGCATAGAATTGTTTCTTACATACATTATCTTTGAGCATTTACTTGGCAACACACTCCAATAAAAATCGCAGCCAACTCTTTTGTTGATTCGTATCGCTTATCACACTTCATATCATATCATATATCACCGAGTTAATCTCTGAATGGTGAGCTTAAATTTCCTTATTCAACTCCTATAAGCCGTATCTTTCACCAAATTGCACAATTCTTCTCTAATTGAAAAAATAATAATATATATATATATATATTTGTATATATTCATTTATATACTCGTATATGAGTGGCTTGAAGTACTTGCCACACGGTCTGGGGTTTTCATTTCCCTGGGGCCTGTGTAAATCGCCTTAGCCTCTAAAAATTATGTCACTTGCGGCTTTTTCAGATACCATTGTTGCCACTGTCGCAGTACGCAGTAATTGTTGCAACAATTGCAAAAGTAAATTTTTACTTTGTTTCGATTTTTTTCTGTATTTTTTTTTCTGTCTGGGGTAACCTGACACTCGCGTAAAATTGGCGCGACAATATCTGTCTGTAGGTCTGTCTGTCTGTCTGTCTGTCTGCCTGTCCCCACTGTCTGCCACTTACGAGTGGGTCGGTCGCTGGAGGGGCTTTAAGTGGTCTCATATTTGGTCTCCAGTGTTGTCACATATTTATTTACATTGTTGTTGCCGCTGTCGTTTCTTTTCCATTATTTTTTTTGGCATTTTTATTTACCCGCCGCATTTGTATTTCAATTTGAAATTTATTTACAAGTCTGGCAGTTGCTCTGCTTCATTATCTTATTGTTATAACACATTGTATAGAGTGTGTGCACAGTTTAATTTGTTAAATAAGATTTATGATAATTGTAATCGCTGCCTCTCACTCACACACTTGTTGATCTCGTCTGTTGTCAATAAAAAACTAAGCATGCTTCAATATTTGTTTTCTTTTTCGTTCCCACGCTGATTATTTTGTCATTGGAAAGGTGGTTTTGTAATGTGCATTACTCTGTAGTAATTGTAAACTTGGCCCAGCTGGGCGTGTTGTTAACTAAACCGCAACGCCTTGGCAGCAATTTTCTCAAAAAAATCTTTTGCATACATATTGTATAAGAGGCTATGTCTGGGAAAAGTGCCGAGTGCATTCTCTGTTTTGTTCTCTACTGTCACAGCCACATGTGTTGTGTCTGTCTCTCTAGTTACATGTACAGCTCTCAATTACAGCATCATAAAACGGTTTTTTCTTCTTCTTTTTGCCAGTCCCTGAGCACTTTTGGGCCTCAGCATCAACTATTAAAACCGCAAATTGCCGTAACGTGGCTCAGATATTTCCGCTTCCGTTTCTCTCTGTGCGTATACTGTCATTTGCACTGTGGATAATTTATGTTTCTGCCTCTCCGACATAGTTCTGCCTTTAAACGCTTCGCTTCGGCTGGGGCGATAGCCTGCAGAGTGGCTTAGACTTGAACTTTTGTGGTTTTATTTGCATTCATCTGGTGATTGCCTTCAGGGCAATGCCAGTCTTTACACTGTTCGCCTACGTTTTTCGGAATCGACCACAACAAAAAATGTCTAATATTCATCAACAATAAAAGTTTAAAGTACATGTATAATAGTTACCGGTAATATGTAGTCATTTACCGGAGATCAAATATTTTTACGAGTAGCGTCAACAATTTAATAGAGTGTAGTAAAACGCTTGAAATGATTGCCACGAAATTAGGTAGCAGCCTGAACTTTGTACTTAAAGCCATGGGGTACATATAGCTAATACAAATCTAAGCTTACTTGATGACTTAATGATAGTTTTTTAGTACTATTGAATATCAGACCAAACGTATTTATTACATTATTATCAATTTTCAACAATTATTAGAAATGTATAAATGTTGATGTAATAAAGCTCGATTTTATTATATTATTATTATTATTATATTAATATTATCTATTATATCTATTTAGTCTTAGTCTTTATTATGCATCTATTATCCATTTTAAACGTACACAAAGAGTTGTTGCTAAATTATTATGTTTTAATCAGATACTTTTGAATTAGTATTTGATATTGGAATTCATAAAAAATCGCTATTTTTTGTGAAGAAAACATCGACTCTATAAATCTTATTTTATAGCCATTTATATGCCAAGTAGGTTTAGTGAATTAAACAATTTGCATAAAATGGTTATTAACTATGTAGATAGCTTCTTCAAATGTGATCAATTCGCATTTAAATTTATATTTATGAACGATTTTAAGTAGTAATTAATATTCGCAAATCAACAATGGTATTTAATTTAAAGGAAATAGCTGATGACATTATAAACAGTTTGCTGGCTGCGTGGGCTTAAGTGCAAAGCACTTCAACTACATAATCAGATGAGAATGATTCCGGCAAGTGGGAGTTGTAAAAAACAGAAAGAAAGAAAACAGAAACTTAAATTGTTAGCTTAGCGCTGAAGAGTGCAACAGCCTTAAAATGTGCTGACGACGCCTTCGGTTACATTTGGTTTGGTGGCAGAGAACATGCAAAGTTTTCGTTACATATTCTGCAGCAAACAGACCGAGGTAACCCAACCCAACCCAATCCAATCCAAACCTGGCCTGGCCTGGCCAAGCACTTAACTATGCCAGTGTGTAATTTAAGCATGTTATATACTTATGTATGTTGTTGTGTTCAAACATTGCACCGTACAAGTTCAAAATCAGCATGCCTACTGCCAAGTTGATTCTGCCTCGTCTGCCACTGCTGCAAGTTGCTGGCGGCGCATAAATTTGTTGCATGTAACGACGACGCCAACAACAACGCGGCCATAGTTGGGTGGGTTGCCCATCTTGCCACGGCAAGTTGCAAGTTGCCAGTTGCAAGTTGCAAGTTGCCAGTTGCCCAGTTTGCAGTTGCAGGTATCCGTGAGAAATTCTATGCTGATATTCTCACGCATGTCTCTAGGATATGCACGAGTGAGTTTCAGGCGCAGAAGCCCAATAATTGGTGCACTATTTTCCATGAGTTTATTTTAGTTAGTGATTTTTGCGCTACACTTCAGACTCAATTAGCATGCAACATGGGAACACAGCACCCGTCCCGTTTTCTACGCGGTGTTTTGTTTTTGTTTTTTGTGGCTGCCACTTCAGGGCGCCGTTAACACGGGCAGCACAAACGGCAACAACAAATTGCAACAGGTTCAAAAACTAATTTGCATGCATGAAATCGCAAAGTGAGCCGAGACACGACCGAGACACATCGAGGCCCCTGACAGTCACTTACCAGTCATATGCCACACACAACAACAAACAACAACAAACCAAAACAGAAACAGAAACAGAAACCCGTCCGAAACTATACCAAACTAGCAACAGCTGAGAGCCCAGCCCCAAACACTCATCAGACACCAATAACCATTGTCTGTCTGCGTTTCTGGCCATGCGGTTGGTCTCTTTAGCTCTACGCTCATTTGATCTTTGGCCAGACAGCCGCTTTTCAATTGAACTTGACGTGTTTGGACCAGTATAGTGGACCAGTCAATATACACATATACACATAGCCATCGATACCAACATTTATTTGCTTGCACCACTTGGCTGCCAGCGTGTCTGTGTGGCAAGTTCTTAAGTGTCTGCTGTTTTCATTTCAATTGTTTCGCTTGCTCTAATCCACATGTGTTTCTTATTGACTGCTCTACAATTGTGGCATTAGAACTATGACAATGAGATAATGGTTTCGTTATCGAAGCAATAAGAACTGTTTATACTCTTACTTCTTGACAATGTAAAATTAAAGATTAAATAGTATTGTACACTACTTCTCTATTAAGAAATTTCTTCATTAGTAAATGACCAGTGTATAATATTGGATATTATGAGTTTCTTTCATATTTAAAGTTTTTAAAATAATAAAATAGGTTTTTTTTATATGCATTAATTGTTGATTAAAATCAAACCACATTTGGATTTTTTACAAATCATTTACTTTTATTTATTGCATTTCTATAAAGAAATTCTATACACACTTTTAATTTTTATACAATTTCAAATTTGAATTCAGGCTATAACTATTTGCTGATTCATTGAAAGAAATGCCTTTACTAAGAATAAAAAAAATATATTAACAATTATATCTTAATTATTATAAATAGGTAATAATCATGTATATAAGTGTTATATCGTTAAAACAAGTTTCAATATATGCAATGCCAAATATTTTATATATAGAATAGAAAATAGATTGTCCAAATCAAACCATTAACATGTATGATTGATATTCATATTTATTTATTTCTTCATCTAAGTGCTGCAAGTAAAACTTGTCTTTGATTAGTGTTATATTAAGCTGCATATCCATTTTGTTTGTTAAGTTTTAGTACAGCTTTTATTTGAGAGTATTACCTTTGTCATTATACTCTTTTCGAAGAAAATAGTATATTAAGTTTGTCCTGAAGTTTGTAACGCATAGAAGGAAGCGTCGGAGACCCCCAAAAGTTACTGCCAGTATGCTTAGAATGACAATACAAATTGATCTAGCCATGTCCGTCTGTCTGTCTGTCTGTCTGTCTGTCTGTCTGTCTGTCTGTCTGTCTGTCTGTCTGTCTGTCTGTCTGTCTGTCTGTCTGTATGTATGCAAACTAGTCCCTCAGTTTTTGAGCTATCGCGATAAAACTTTGCACAGACACTTATTATTCCAGGGGACAGCACATTGGTCGGAGCCGGCCGGATCGGACCACTATATCTTATAGCTGCCATATAACTCGAAGTCGGTTTTGGCCATATATCCCATGTTTTTTAATCCATCGCAATGAAACTTTGCACTGATACTTATTATTCAAAGAGACATCACATTGGTTGGAGCCGGCTGGATCGGATCGCTATATCTTATAGCTGCCATACAACTCGAAGTCGGTTTTGGCAATATATCCCATGTTTTTTAATCTATCGCGATGTAACTTTGCACAGATACTTATTATTCAAAGAGACATCACATTGGTTGGAGCCGGCCGGATCGGATCACTATATCTTATAGCTGCTATACAACTGGCAACGAATTAAATATTCTTAGAACAAAATATAAAAAAATGTTACGCGACAAAACGATTTTGTACAGCCTTTGAAATTTCAGTAGTGCAGTTGGCAGAGTGAAAATTGCCTATAGGTTCGAAAAGAGTATAAAATCTTCGGCACGCCGAAGATAATCCTTCCCCACTTGTTTTTAAAATGATTTCAATCATTTTGATCAGCTCACATGTATTCAAGTGTCTCTTTTGGCCCTTGTTCGTTCAAATCGTAGCTGATTGACATTTGTCGGCATATTGACTGCTCCATTTAAATAGACACAGATTTATATACATACATATAAAGAAGTAAAATTGCGTTGGTTGTTCGATCGACTGTTGTGTCATAAATCAAGCCATATACTACGATTTATATACCTGCTCTGTAAGGTTAAACATTATTGTGGCCCCATAGAATTGTTGTTATTGTCGTCAATGGGTGCGTAAGTCTCAGTATTTGATTTGCAATTCCAATTGATGTGTGTGTGGTTGTGTGTGTGTGTGTGTGTGTTTAGGTTTGTCTAGCTGTTCTACTAATTATGATTTATAAGCAACGATATGGCTAATTTATGTAAGTCTTGGGTAAGTGGCATGTGTGTTTACCATTCTGCAAAGCATTCGTGTAACTATTACAGTTTTATCATGTTTTGGTTACCAAGAACCATAGATAAGTAATAACATTTCTGAATTGTAGTATGCTAATGAGTACACAACGCCCCACATTCACTTGATCAATGTTAATGTTAATGTGTTTTGATTCGATAACTTACTCATATATGTATTCATTTTTTAACTATATTTAAATATATATATATACCATATCTTTCAGATGCTGCCAATCTGGAGAACAGCCCCGGCGAGGAAAAAATTCAAAAGGAAATCGAAACGATCGATTACATTGACAAGTGAGTACATGCAAAAAAAAATATATACAACTTAAGTAAAACCAGTAATTACAAAGCCAAATACGGAACCCAGAAAGGTGTCGATACAATTTAATTCGAATGCAATCCAAATCAATTCAATCACAACTCTGACAGCCAATTTAAGCTGCAGCTGAAAATTACCAATTGCCAACGAGCGCTGCAATTTTCAATTGCTCTTTTTTTTCGTTGCTGTTTTTTTTTTGTTTTTTTCCTTTTGCTGTGGTAAACGCCCTTAAAAAAAAAACACACGAATTAAATTAGACAGTCACCAGAGCTGCCAGCAATTACAAGTGGAATTAACTTGTAGCAATTTCAAAACCATAATTGTTTACTAATCTTGGCGTTGCAGTTGCCATTTTACCATTGCCGGAACATTGTGCAAATTGTGTATACGCCACGTTTGACCAATCCTCAAATTGACAACGCTGAGTGCTGGGTGTTGCTGCTATGATTGCTGCTGTTGTTGTTGCTGTTGTTGTTGTTGTTGTTGCCACCGTGTTGTTGGCACATGAACTATAATTACAATTTGTTAGCGGTTCGATTTGTGACCGCAACTTCTCCTGTACTAGGATAGGTCGAATGGTAGTAGTAAATTATGGGATAACATAATGCTGATTGCTATGTATAATTGACTTGTGAATAGCTGTGAGAATGTATTTCCCAATTGGCAATAGCACCCACTGCTATTTATAAGCTTAATCAATGCTTTAATTAAACTTTTAAAGTGGACGTTTAAGGCAAGGATAAGGAATCAATGAATATTAGAATATGCTACAAAAGAATATCCTGACAAAATCATACATGTGATATTCTCAATAAATGTTAAAAGCTATATTAATTAATTAATTAACTTGAATTTAAATATTCTCCGTTTTGTTACCCAGAAAATCGCGAACCTCTCTCTTTTTATTTATCTCCTTGTACCCTTAACCCAATAAATTAGCCCACTTATACAGGCAGTAAGTGTTGCCTCTTTCACGGTAGCCATGAAACCTGCTTAACTGTAAGTGTGAATTATGCGGCAATTTTTTTTTAATTATTTATTACTTGCGGTCATGAGCACATTTAAGCCATTTGTGGACGCCAATTGGACAACAACGAGAGCAGCAACAAGCGCAGCAATGATCACCACAGTTGTTACCATTTATATGGCCAATGAACACGGGCGAGTTTCAGCTCACAGCAGAGCAGAGCAACAGCAGATTGCGCAATATTTAATTCAGTTAAACAGTCTCCCAAATCGGCTGGTGTGGCTGATTTTGCAGTTTTTGCTGGCATCGGCAACTTGTTAACTTTTTTCCAACATTAAATGGTAATTTTTTCCGACATTCGTTCGATTTTTTCCACCGATCATGTAGCCCGTCGAATCGTTGATGTGTTTAATACATAATTTCCTTATCGTTGCGGTTATATTTATACACTTTTTTGAAGAAAATAGTATATTCATTTTGTCCTAAAGTTTGTAATGCATAGAAGGAAGCGTCGGAGATCCTTCAGTACCCTAGTCCCTCAGTTTTAGAGCTATAGCGATAAAACTGGGTACAAAGACTCATTATTCGTAAAAACAGATCGGACCACTATATCTTATAGCTGACAACAACAAATGGGAGTTTGTTTTGGACATATCTATCATGTTCTTAAAGCTATCGTCTTTCAATTTCCTATTACTCATCAATGTCTAAAATTGCAAAGCGATTTAGCGAAGATATGCGTCATTAAATATTTTCAAATAACAGGTGTAGAAGAGTAAACAAAGCCAAGTGTAATATAGTTTGCAAAATGGATTGGTATCCATAGAAAATCGAAAATACGAAAATACTTCAGATTTAAATGCATTTCTTTGGACGTGTGTTTAGAAAAAAATCGAAATTCAATAAAACATAAATGCAGATTTAATGTAAATGCCTAACCTTGATCAAAATTACCTCAGGATCGAAAATCTGATCAGTTTTGACAAACTTATGGGAGGTTTAGATGTCTGAAAGGCATTTCTAGAAACTTGGTAGCTTTAAATTGGCTTGTGTTTTATAGAAAATCGAAAAATATAAGTTGCTCAAATTTTAAATGCAGATCTAACAAAAATCCCATCCGGATCAACAAATGGATCAGTTTTGACAAAGTTTTGGGAGTTTCAGGTGCTTGAGTGGCTAGTTAAATTTGTCCAAAGACCGAAAAGAGTATTAAATCTTCGGCATCCCTCTTCATATGTTTTATTTTGCTTAAACTTTTTTCATATTTTTGATGTTTGTTGCCTGCTCAGCACATAAACCTGGCTAGCTTTTTGATATGTGGTCGAGATTTTGCTTCTTAAAGTTTAATGACTTTAAATAATTATTGTAGTTGCACTTGTTGTTATGGCACTTGTACTTGTTGTTGTAGTTGTAGTTGTAGTTGTCGCTTTAGCTGTGGCTGTGTTGTCCGTCTGTTGTTTTGTATGTACAACACTTTTTTGGTTTCTTGCCCAGCACTTGCTGTGTGTGTTGGATGGAAACATGTTTTCGAGCAGCAGCAGCAGACATCGCTTCTTGCATAATAAATATGGCAATATAATAGCCAGGCAACGTCATTTAATTAACTTCCCATAAGATATTAATTACCCATGGGATAGCGACTGAAATGTAAACGGATACCAGCATAGAACAAAAGATCTAGACAACGAACTGGTGGAAGATAAACTGCCGGTAATTGGAGTTATAGAACAAAATAAAATGAATAAAATACTTAAACATGCTCTCATTGATTTCCTTTGCATTAAATATATTTTATTAAATTTTTCTGAGTAGCACACTGAACACAAAATCAAGTATTTCTTGGTTCGAGAAATTCTCCAGTGATGAATTCAATGATTTTGTAACCCAGTGTACACTCAAAACGAAAATGAATTGAATCTATAATAAATTTGTCTTCTTTGACTTGGAAATACGTAAGAGTTATCTGGTTTTTATATTGACCATTTTCTTTTGATTTTTGAGACCCATGGAAGATATTGAATTGCTGACACTGGTAATCACATTGATTAATACAATTTTCCAGGTTTATTATTTAATAAGTTGTTGTGTTTTGTATGTTGTCCTACTTCCATTTTGGCATAAAATGGCCTCGATTTTTGTGCACACCTCAAGGCGAAAATCATTTTAATCTATAATGCAGATGATTATTCAAAAAAAAAGTGATACGCCAACTTGATTCAATATTACCGTTATGCGGACCGATTGTAGATAGTGAACCATGATTCTGTGGGTGTATATATATGCTTCCCGCTTCGTTTTTTATTACTGCACTTACAAATATTCACAAATACTACCTGCCTGGACTAACTTGAAGTAGATTTTGGAAACAACTCAACTAATTTAGAAGTATAAGCACAATTAATAATCAGAACTCGGTCACCAATATAATTTTCAATATGTATTTCTCAATAATAACGATACCTAACTATCTAGAGAGCTCGAATCTAACTGAATAAAAACAATTTCTCCAAATAAGTCAAACAAATGTAGAATGAAAATTGTTAGTCGGTGCCAACTAGATGTGATTTTAAAACTGTTTATGCTATATATTTTGTCACTCATTACTCAAAATTTGTTCAAGTCATGATGTGATATATAAATTATATAAATTTACCGCTTTGCCCTAACACCCTATATACATTTAAGACAGTTATGAAAATAATATGCCTGACTTTATATCATCCGCTATAGATACAAGTTTTATCACCTACATATGTAAATTCAAATTCTTTCTTAGATCTGACTTAGAATAATAATAAATGTAGTATTGAATATGCTAAATATATATTATGCAACTAAGTTCATATATGAATGAAAATTTCTTTTGATTAATAATAGCGCCCATAATTTGAACAATTGTGTTAATTAACGTCAAGTTTCAACCATTTTTGGATGTCAGATTTCTCTAATAAATTGTCCCATCTGTTTGCTGAGTCTAAGCTCACTAATTAAATGCAATAACACTATAGATATCTTATAAGTCGAGGCTTACATGTGTCGCAGCTGGAGAGCAATGTGTGTAAGCTTTTAATGTCATCTATCAGAAATGAGACAGCAACTTTATTTAGTATTATCCCATTAAATGTGTTGACAGCACTTCGCCCACAGTGTATATGCAAAACGAGATTCGCATTAGTTGACAGGTTAAAAGTCAGCTAACTGCTACAAGCGAGTTGGTCATAAATAAAAACATCATCATTAGCCTCAACGCATGCGCATAATTAGAATATTATCAACGGGTTTATCAAATCCATTGGATAAACGTACAAATTGAGCAAACTAATCCAAAACTCCTACAACTTAATGAGGCAATCGAGTCGCTTTCTTTTGGTCAGCATAAAGATTTCACTTTCGATCAAATCGAGGCTTGCTTTTTGTTTATATATATGTATATCTGTTTTGTAGCGTCATCTTCGCTTTGGGGTAATCGGTAAAAACTGGCTCAGAGAGCGATTCACGTATGCAAATGAAGCTAAAGAGTCAACAAACGCACGAATTGATGGCAATTTGTCGCATGGCTGCCGTTGTCGATGTTCGTGTTGTTTTTTTTTCTCAGGCGTAACGCATAAAAATTAGCATTTACACACACACACACACACACATTTCTCTAAATCGTGTGAATATTGAACACTTTGTCTTTTATTTTTGTGCAATTTATTGCGAAATTTCCTACGCAAAATCCATGTGCGAAAAACTTTCACTGAAGTGAGTTTTTAATTGCTGATTTATTAAAGATTTCGTTGCACTGTCAGGATTGCAGTTGTTGTTGTTGTTGTTGCTATGGGTTTTCACTCAGCAAATCAAACGTTTAAAGTTTGTAAGTATTTTATTTTTTTTTGTCCAGGCAAACATCAAAAGCCTGGCAAATAATAAGTAGTTGGACACCGTTGCAATTGCAGTTGTTGCTGTTGCTGTTGTTGTTGTTGTTGCATATCTCAGCGTCTGATGAACTTTTTGGCAAGGGAAACATCATCGAACTGTACGGGTGTTGCATGTTGCACCGGTGGCATATCATTACACGATGTTACAGCGCTGAGCGCGAAGAAACAGGTGTAACCAGTGACGGCGATTACGTGACGTTCGACCTGCCAGCCGATTATAATAACAATAAACAGACAGCCATTAAAATATATATAAAGAGGCATTTCATTTGTTTGATTTTGTTGCTGTTGTTGTTGTTGTTGTTGTTCGCTTTTGGCAACTTCATTTTGGTAACTGGCTGCTTGCTGATGCGGCGTCAATAGAAAATATCAAACGGTCGTCTGCTTTTGGATTTAGCATAACAACAAAAACAACTATCAAATGACGAACCAATAAATACAGTTTATAAATAGCTTTAAGCCAAATAGCTAAAGAGCAGAGTCGTTGCGCAGCTAAATGAATTAACTATCCAACTACGAACAGACGATTTCCCATACTAAATGTGATGGGAAATTTGAATGGCAAGTGTACAAATCGCAACAAAAACAAGTGGGAAAGGATTATCTTCAGCGTGCCGAAGATTAAATACTCTTTTCGAACCTTTAATCAATTTTCACCCTGCCGACTGCACCACTGAAATTTCAAAAGTAGTAAAAAATCGTTTTATCGCGTGGGATTTATTTTGTATACTCTGAACCCATTAAAAATGGGTAAAAAGGGTATTATGGTTTTGTGCAAAAGTATGTAACAGGCATAAGGAAGCATCTCCGACCATATAAAGTATATATATTCTTGATCAGTATCAACAGCCGAGTCGATCTAGCCACGTCCATCTGTCTGTCTGTCTGTCCGTCTGTATGAACACGCAGATATCAGAGACTATAAGAGCAAGAGGCTTCATGTTTGGAATATAAGTTCTCGTAGTCCCGGGACAGTACAAGTTTATTTCATTTTATCGATAACTCGTCCCGTTAAAAAGTTATCGATAAATTTAGACTTAAAACCAGTTTTTTTTGGTCATAGCTTGAAAGCTATAAGAGTTAGATGCCCCAAATTGGGCATGTATAATAAACATTTCACTTTTTGAATCCCCCCCCATTCACCAACAGTTCAAAAACGCATTTTTGAATTTATGACCTTGCAATTTAGTTTGGTCACACATTTTAAAGCCAATGTTATGTCTTTAAAATTTCAATAAGATCGGATAATAAGCACATAAGCTGTTTAAGATTTTACTTTCCATTGTGTGGGGCTCAGTGAAAAGCAAGCTAACTGCTTAAACCGCTTGCACTGCTTGCAGTATGTGTGTGTCCGTATGTATGTACACTGATAGGTTAGTATGAAGGGATGTAAGGACTGGGTTCGGGGTACCTCCTAGTAGGGCACTCCCGACTAGAGCACTCTTACTTTTTTAATTATTATTTGCTTATAGAGTTGTTCATTGATCTGATAAGCAGTAGTCGTAAAACAAAATGTTTGTCTGGTTGTGCTACCTTTTATATACCCTGTGTACCTTCTTAACGTTAGGGCATATCTACTGTTACATCCAGAATTTTAATAAGTACATTGTTCCTGGCTAGAGAAACCAAACCATACGAAAATTATGTTTGCATCTCTATTTCTATAACATTTCCGGTAATGTAAAAATAACGCATATTTAACATTGCCCTTCTATGCGATTCTCAAGAATTTAAGTGAGGTCTGTCGATATTGATGGGCTGACCTGTAGTCTGAATATTGTGTTGTGTGTTGGTGAAATAATAATATTGTTTTCAGCTCTCTCTCTCTCAGCTCATTACTGTCTCTCTCTCTCGCTACTCTCTCATTGCTTTCTCACTCCCTCTCTCTCACTCTCTCTCTCACTCTCTCTCTCTCCTCTCTCTCTGTGGCTACTCTCTGGCTACTCTCTCTCTCTCTCTCTCTCTCTCTCTCTCTCTCCCTCCCTCTGTATCTCTCTCACTACTCCATCTCTCCCTCCAACCTCTCTCTCTCTCCCTATTCTCTCGTCGTCTCTTTCTTACTACTCTCCCTCCTTCTCTCTTTCTTACTACTCTCACTCGCACTCACTACTCAGTCACTATCTTACATCTCTCTCTCACACTTCTCTCTCCATCTCCATCTCCAACTTCTCGCTCTCTCTCTCTCTCTCTCTCTCTCTGATTAATCTCTCTCTCTCACTTCTGTCTAACTTCTCTCTCTCTCTCCGACTACTCTCTCTCTCACTTTCTCGCTACTCTCTCACTGCTCTCTCTCTCACTCCCTCTCTCACACTCTCACTCTTTACTCTATCTCTGCCTCCAATCTCTCTCTCTCTCTCCCTCTTCTCTCCTCCTCTCTTTCTTACTGCTCTCTCCCTCCCTCTCTTTTTTACTACTCTCTCTCCCTCTCTCTTTCTTACTCTCTCTCCCTCTCTTTTTTACTACTCTCTCTCCCTCTCTCTGTCTTACTACTCTCACTTTAGTAATTTCACCATGCTCTCACTCTCACTCACTACTCAGTCACTATCTTACATCTCTCTCTCTCACACTTCTCTCTGCCTCTCAAACTTCTCTCTCTCTACCTCCGATTAATCTCTCTCTCTCACTCTCTCTCTCACTTCTGTCTAACTTCTCTCTCTCTCCGACTACTCTCTCTCTCTCTCTCTCTCTCTCCCAACTTCTCTCTCTCTCTCTCTATTTCTCTCCGACTACTCTCTCACTCTCTCTCCCTCTCTTTCTTTCGCGTTGTATAGTTTTTGTTCTAAGGCATTGGTAGAAAATGAATTTGATTACAGTTATTTTATATTTGAAAACAAGAAAAAGAAAAAAATGAAAATAAATTACCAGTCCCCGCTGAGTTTCGTACCCAGGACCTTTCGTTTGTCAGCGCCACTTTACCCCTTACGCCACAAGCAGTTTTGATGATCGATGACAAAATCCCTTGAAGAGCAGACTGTCAAAAGCTAACTTGTTTTGTTTTCCTGCAACCTGCAACTCGGGTTTGTCAACGCAGCACTCAACTACTTCCACCAAGCAGTTTTAAAAGCAGTTTCAAAAGCTTTCTTGCGCTTGAGTTTGTTTGCTCATATGCACCTGTTTTTTCAAAATATTTAATGACGCATATCTTCGCTATTTATGACTCAATCGTTTTGCAATTTTACCCATTGATGAGTTATAAGGATGTTCAAGTGTACAAGGAAATTTAAAGCAATTGCTTTGAAAACATCGGATTTGTGGCCAAAACCGACTTAGAGTTGTATGCCAGCTATAAGATATAGTGGTCCGATCCGGCCGGCACCGACCAATGTGCTGTCCCCTTGAATAATAAGTATCTGTACAAAGTTGCATCGCGATAGCTCAAAAACTGAGGGACTAGTTTGTATGTATGCAAGACAGACAGACAGACGGACATGGCTAGATCAATTTGCTTTGTTTTTCTAAGCATACTGGCAGTAACTTTTGGGGGTCTCCGACGCTTCCTTCTATGCGTTACAAACTTCAGCACAAACTTAATATACTATTTTCTTTGAAAAGAGTATAAACATGCTTGTGCAAGAGTTAATATTTTAGCAAGATTTATTTATTTGTTTTTTTTTCCAAGTGCTACAAGAACTAATTTAGCTTCAACTTCTGTCTAATAGTGCCTCAAATTTGTGTAATTTTTTTTAAGTTTTAAACTTAAGCTTTAACTTATGAGACTTCAAAATGTGCCAAATGTCTTTGAATTTTATAAAAGAAAAACTTCAAACAAAAATATAGAAATCGATCATTAATCAATGCAAAATCTAAACAAATGCCAGCTAAAACGCTGTCAATGCAATCAATCGCTAACAAAAGATTTTCTTTCATGAAAATTCATCGAGTAGCATTCAAGCGAACAATGAAGCAAGTTTGTCGCCTAAGTCTTTTGTTTTTTGTTTTGTCTGTTTTGTCAGCGACGCGCGTTGACAAACTAAATGCAAAGCTCAAACCATAAATTCGGCACAATGATATATTAATATGTGAAAAGCCAATAAATATATGTTTTCACATTTCGGTTTTTTGTTTTGTGACTAATAAAAAATGCATTTAGTGCTCTAATTAAACGTTTATGTTTATCAGATTGGCGTTGCAACACCGAAACGCCCCAAGAAACTGGGATAAAACCCAAAGAAAACGCAAATATTTCAGCGCGTTTTTAATGTGATCGAGCGGCTTACTCAATTTGTGGGCGTAACGCCAGTGCCCACTTTTATTTATTTTCGTTTTTTGTTGTCTTTTTCTTATTTTTGGTTAGTTTTTTTTTCCTGTGGCCCACCTGCAATCATTACGAGCCATTAATAAATGCATTTGTATGCCATTTTATTGGCCTGAGTTCTCGGCTCGGCTTTCACAACAACAAAGCGTCGCCTGCGGGGGCACGAGCCAGAGTTAGACTTGGAGTAAGAGCCAAGTTGAGCTGAAATGCAAAATAGCCAAAATCTGGGCGTTGACTCAGACTCAAAATTGGTAAAATCACTTGACACATAAATTACCGTATTTTCATTACACAAATTGGGAGCAAGGCAAAAGTGGGCGCCCGAACCTCAGTGACCCCAAAAAGTACTCTGCGTCGACCATTTACAGACTGCTGAGCCCAGAATGGGCTAACGCAGTTAACAGTTAACAGTAATGCCATAATATGGCAATGTCTTTAATAATGTGGCCGGCCAAGCATTTGGCTTTGGGCCCACAAATTGTTACTTGAAATTCAAAAAGCGTTTGCCATGTGTGTGAAATTAGCATATGAGTAGGAAATGCACGTGTAGCATTTGAAAAACGATGTCGTGAAATCTGACCGGGCATTAGCATTTTCATCAGAGCACACAACAGTCACTACTGTATGGAATCATAATAGACGGCATGGCTATAAAGCTATAGCTGGCAGGCAGCTTCAACCTGGGTGCTATGCATGGAAATTAGCCGACATGCAACGCTGCAGCTTTAGGGACCGTTGCAAAACTCTGCTTGAAAGTAAGAAAGGGGGCTGCAAGATAGAGACTAACTGGCACGACAGCTGTTGGCGCTGCCTGTCAAGCGTTTTTGGGATACGGACAGGACTTGGGACACGGACAGCGCCTGGAAGAGGGGGCAGTCTGCCAGACAGCTGAAAAGACAGATAAACAAGTTGTGTGTGTGTAGTTTTTATTTTCTGCTCATTTTATTCATACATACGTATATGCCAAAGACGTGCCAACTTTGAACCAGTTATAAACAAAGCAACATGGCCAGCCAAGCAAACAAAGCTTTGGTGAGTTGTCTGTTAGTTATGGCGAAATTTGTATGCCTTCCGAAACATACAAATTGGATGGGGGCTACTGAAAATTAAAGATCCATTGACAGTCTTTATTATATTGATACTGAGCAGTATTCAAATCGTCAAAGTTGCTTTGCAAATATGAGAATCTGTGAAAATGTATGAAAGACGTATTAAAAATATTTTTGAGACAAAAAATTATACATAAATACTGTTTGGATAAACTTTTGATCTTAGAAATAAAAGAATTAGAAAATAACTTGGAAAGAACCTGTAGATTCTCTATACGGACAACCTGCTTACATTTTCTTTGTTTGTTGGCTTTTTTTGTTGGTTATTTATAAATAAATAGCTAACAATAAAGCTGTTAACTTAAAGCTCAGCTGAACACTTTAAAAAAATACAGCAAAACTTTTTACTAAATTATACAAATTTAAGAAAATTATATAGTCACGATTGACTGAAACTTCAACTATTTATCGAATGTTTGATGACCTTTTTGAGCTGACTAAGTAACAGAGTAGTAATAGAAGCATTGGCTTCAAATATCAAGGCGAAAAGAGGTTTATCTTATTTAATGTAACATGCCATAAATCTATTAATTAAGATATTTATGATACGATTTTACCTAAATATATTTATATATTTTTGGCTTTTACGCGCAAATTTCCCGTTTCTCTTATAAATGAAAATAATTTCAATAAACGACAATTATTATACATATATATGTGTATAATTCATTTTAAAAACTGTTTAAAACGTGCAGAAGTCCTCTAATAAACGCAATATTTAAACAATTTTGTGAAAAATGCGTGACAGTTCAATTAGATAATTTATAAAGCTTTAAATTCATATTAGAAATCTGCCAGAGACGGACTCTTAGATAAATTACCCGCCATTACTTTTTTATTCACTTCATTTATAGTATATACTAACTAACACATGAGCACTAAGGGTCTCTTCTAATGCCTATTCATATGCCTTACCTCAGCAAAGGCAGCGCACTGGGCAGTAAGTCAAAAACAGGATTAACTCCATAAGGCAGTGAGTCAGAGCAGCAGCTGAACTACAAATCTGCAACTTGGCGGGGCACTCGCTCAAGATAAAGATAAATTGCCAACACGCGCCGCAGATGCCGCTCTCCAAGCCGATCTCAATCCCGGAACCCTCTTCCCCGTCCTCACCTCTAACGCTGGCAGCTGCTCCAGTTTTTGGCGTCTGCAATCTGCGTTCGCCTCTCTCTCTCTCTCTCTCTCCTTCTCTCTCTCTCCTTCTCTGTGGACGGGGGCAGCTGGGTTCAAAATGTTGCGGTTAATTGTCTTGCAATTGATTAACTCTGAACTTTTGCGTCATTAGACAAGAAAATCGGCTAATAAGAAACAAAGCGAAATGAAACAATGCAAAACAAGCCAAGAAAGCAATAGAAAATACCCTGTAGACCTGCTCAAATTTGAAATGAATAATTTCTTTGAATAACACTCGTAACTGATGAGAAACAAAGAAGTTTTTTCAGCAGCTATATATATATATATATATATATATGTATATCTAAAAAGTTTAGTTTTCATTTTCTGTGTCGATTGTCACTAGTCGACAACCAATCAATAAATAAATAGGGATACAACATACATATATACTGTCTGCAGAGTATACAATGTGCTTACATAAAAATAACAAATATTAAAACACTCAAATTAATTGAAATAAAGTTCAATATTTACGTCATATCACATTAATAAAAATACATACTGGACCTGGCTATTTTAAATTAATCTACATTAATTTATATTACTGTTATATTTTTAAATTTTGATCATTCCTTCTTTTTTTTAGTGTGTAGCTTTTAAAGTCTCATTGATTGTAGCTTGCTTATCAATACTAATTGACTGGTAAAAACTGTAATACCCTATATAAGAAACATAGAGTCCATTGCTGCACCCAGCTCACTGTCCAAATAGTCATCATACCCTACAGCATCAGCTAATTTGTTGGAAACGGTTGACGAACCAAAGAGCCATAAGCCCTGAAATAATTACGATTCATTCGCTGCGCAAATTAAATTGCCACTGGTTTTTTATTGTGTGGCCCCAATGGCGGTATATATGACTTCTAGCCGGCTATGGCCAGCGGCAGCGTTTTGGCAACTTCGTGATGGCCGAATCAACTGGGAACAATGATTGCTCCCATTCGAGTCAAGCGCGAGTCATAACTTTATGACTCAATCTCTGCTGTGCTGGCTGCAAACTTGGCCATTTCCTGGTAGCTACACCCAACAGCAGTTGCAAGTTGCAAGTTGCGAGTTGTAAAGCGCAGCACTTTTAATGCCACAATTGGGGCCAATTTTGCCTGCGAGCTCTGCCAGCTAAGATCTCTTGCATGGTTTTGATTTAGTGTGTGCCCCCCGTTTGGTTTGTGTCTTGGGTAATTTCTTGGAATCTTTGCCTCCATTTCATATTTTATGTCTGCTTGCAATTAGCTTAAGACCCGAAGCCGTAGTTTTTCTATAGTACCTGCTATATTCATAAATATAAACTACCACGTTCACATATAGAATTAAGTGTGTATGCTATATATAGAAGATTATTGAAAAAGTTTATGACGTCTAATAAGAAGACAAGGCACAAGCAATTTAATACTTAAACTACAATATAATACTAGTAAATTGAATTTCTTCTAGAAAACTTGCCATACATTGTGTGAATAGAAAGCAAAAATTATAAAATTTAGTACAAAATGTTTATTTAGAGAAGGTAAATGCATAGAGTAAAGATCAGTGAGGCAATATATAAATATAATTGAAACAATATAGAGTATAGAAAAGCATCTTCGGTTTTTTGTTGAATATTTTCTCGGCTTTCGTGTTTCTTAGCATTTTTTTTCAATTTTGTTTTATACAGGTTTAATTTATCATTGTAATCTTTCAGACAATAACAATAACTCATACACCATTGTGATAAAGTTTGATCAATATCAAAGTATTGCCAACTAATGTTTGAGCCATAGCAACTTTTTATTTCAAAGTTCAAAAGCCGTCTCGCCAAAGGCATTCATTTTATTTATTTGTAATCATCTTTTTTTAGCTGTAACTCAAGTTAATACTCTTAACGTTTGCGTGTCAAACGCATCGTATAGTTTTTTGGCACCTCAAGACTATATTCTATTACCAATCCATTTGATTTCATGTGCAGTAACATGTTTTTAGCAGCTTTTTGCATGATTGCTGTTCATCAGAAAAATCTTTCAAAATAATATGCATGAAAAGAATAAAATATTATTTAATTAAACAGGAAAAATGTACATATGGTAAAAACAAGTTAGCAGCCAGCTTAAATTGCAAATATCTATGAAATATGTGCTGGTGCATTTATAAAAAAAAAATCTAACCTTGAGTTTTAGTGCCAGTGAGGTGCTGGTCTTAATGAATACGGGTACGACTGATTGCCACAAAAACTGATGACTGCATTAGCAAAATCTTGTTTATTATGACACCATCAAGTCAGAAATATTCATAGTTAAACTCTTTTCGAATACCGCCTATCTGCATCTGCTTAGGTTTTCGATTGCTTCGGCAGGCACTGGCCCTATTAGAGTCAATTGCACATTTCCACGTCTTTTCAGCCAGCATCAATTGCACTCACTTAAACAATTTAAGGTACTCACTCAATTATCGCACCTTATTATCGGAGCTGATCTCAGACAATGAAGCAGCGGGGCATTATCAGCCTTTCATCAAAAGCCCTTTCAAGTGTGTAATTTCAGCGCCCTCAGCAATGGAGCCCTTGAACAATTTCTCATAATGTGAAATCCACACCAGCATTTATGTATAGACATACATATATCTTATTTTGCGCAGCATTCATTCAATGGTTGGTAAAAGCAATTCAGTTTAAAGATGATGGGAAATCCGATAGTAAAGTTACAAAGTAATCATTGCCTTTTGATATGTTTCTTTCAATGTGAGGAAATACGCAATGGTATTGTTACTTTTGATGCTAATGACCTAAACGGTGGGAAATCTTTGGACTGATCAGAAGATTAATGAGACATAATGTACATGGAATACATTCTTTCAATTATTTTTCAGATTTGAGCAAGCAATCAAGTTGCATTTAATTTGCCAAAAATAGAAAGCACTCTATAAAGTTTTATTTTTAGCCAAATTGGCAAAAGCCGAAAACCTTTTACGAATTTCCTGAATATATTTACATACATTTATGCCAGTTAAAAGTTTATCCGCACCTGCTGCCCCACGGTACCAATTAAAAACTTATTCGCTTAAGTTGATTCACTCAGCTGATAATTAAATTAAACTCACTGCAGGAATGCCACATAATTATAATGCACGATGTCAAATAATTGTAACCTCTTGACACGAATTCGAGAGATGGAGACAAAGACAAGAGACAAAGCGACTAAGCGACTAAGAGAAACAGCTGCTGAGATGCATTTTGCAGTTGACTTTTATGAGGCAATGAACGAAATGACACGAAACTGTGGAACAGACGATGCAAATTTGCGCAAAGGGGAATTATTAATAATTTAGTGAGCAGAGTTGCAGATGCAATCGCACTCAGCAGACTCAGTGGCAGACAGAGAGCAGAGATCCATCCCACAGATAGTATTGCAGTTCATTTAGTTTGGCGACAGCAGTTGATACTTTCTGGCACGTGGCCCAATTGACATGTGCAATATGCAATTGTTTAATTATGCTTAATTATGCAAAGTGTGGGCACAATTGAAAAAAAACGAACACGGTTTTGATAGGTGCTTCATGAACTCAATGCAGTTTTTGATAATATTCCATTGCAATATATGTTTACACTGCACCTAAACTTTTAGTCCAACTAGAAACAATACATCCCCTTCATTTTGCCTGAATGTATGACTGAATACTCTTTGCACAATCCTCATCGTGATTTCTGTTAGGCCTATAACAAATTATTCCACATTATCTCGGCAGAGATACTAAAACCCTACATCCTTTTGTATTTTCGGTATTCCTCTGTTAAATCTTCATTTGGCCATTTCCTCTACATTTCATTTATCTTTTCTGCTTATTTCTTAACTCTTTATCTTTTTCTTTACTCCATCCTCTCTCTCGTTTTTTAACTCTTTATTTTAAAATTGTATGTAGCCTAATCTTAAATTATTTTTTATCTTTTCTAAATTACCAAAACACTAATATTTTTTATTGATTGCTTGGTTTTTTCGGGGTTTCTGGGCTTTCCCCAATTATTGCAACAAATTTTGGACCAATTTCTTATTTATTTATACCCCCAAAACTTAACGTAATTTTAACTTTATATTTTTCATTTTGAATTTCAAATAATAAATAAATTTAAATTTTATTTTCTGTCCCAACGGTTAATAATTGGCAATAAATAAACAAATAAATTCATATTCGCGCTGTACACTCATGATTTTAATTTAAAATAAAGCATTTAGTAAAATAAATAAATACAAAATTAAGCAGAAGCAACATATAGGGCTAAAGATGTAGTGTTGCACGTCTAAGCAAATCAATTCTTAAAAATATCTTTTGTATGCTAAAGCGTGGAAAATTCAGTTCCATATTTTGTTAATGCTTACAGAAATCATAGGGAAACATCCCCGACCACTTACCTCACATAACTCATGCCTGGAACGGTAATAAATCAACTGTGAACAACACTTATGAAACTAAAATGTTCCAAGCAAGAATTATATATATTTTGGAAATCTGTTTAAATAATGCTGCCTCTTGTCTGTTTTGAGAAGCATCACTAAAAGATTCTGGCCATTAAAATTACTCAGGCGACCCAAACATTGCGTAGGTATTTTTGTTTGTGGGGCGACAGCGGTGAGGTATTCCCCCCTAAAAACACATTGCCCTGCATCTGTCACTATAAATAACAACAACGACCAAAATTAATAATCATAAAATGCACAAGAACAACAACAACAACTAAGTACTACATGTTATTATTAGCAACCCTTTTAGAGCTGCCAAAACGAACAGCTGACTGGGAAAATTCTCGTAAAAAAAAACAACATCAATACGACACACAAACAATGCCGCTATAATTATGGTGACAAGCTGCTGGTGCCATAAAAATAATAAATTTACCGTCTTGCGGCTAAAATATAAGACAGCCAATTGTCTTTTGGCGCTACTTGGGAGTCTTTTTTTTTTGCCTAGGCACGAGCCTAGGCCAAATTGACGTTGTTACTCTACTCTTTGGGATGCCATTTAATTACGGTCCGGAGGCCATAAATCTTGTCTGAAACTGCGGATGATTGCGACCATAAAATAACTATTGAATCGCTTTATATACCAGCGAAGACAGCCAGTTGATTTGGCCAAGCCACTAAAAGAAGATTATTAAATGATAGTTAAAATTAATTGCATTATTTAGTTTATCATGTGCCTAATAAAATATAATTAGAAAGGTGGTTTGCAAGCTAAAGATAAAGATAATTGCAGTGAATTTTATATTGAAGTATAACATTACCGGATCAGTTCTATTTAAATAATATAATATACATCTGTTATGGTTGCAACTTTTTGTTCGTGTTTTTAAATATTTTATAAATTTTAGACAGAGTTTCATATGTATGTGACAGTTTAATATTTATTATTAGTTAAAGTAACTATTAATTGAACGTTAGTCTGATATGATAAATATCTGTTGCATTTTTATGTATATTTGCCAATTAGATTGCTTACTAACCAAACTGATTACAGGGTATCAAATCAACGTGCACACGCAACTAGTATAGCGTGTCTACGGCACATGTGTATATCTATGTATGTATGTATGTATGTATGTATGTATGTACATAAGTACATACCTACCGCCGCATGGCATAATCTGGAAGATCTCTTGCCATTGCTTCAATTAATTTTTATGGTATTCACAACCCATATAAGCGCCACGCCTTCCGGCAAACTGCTGCGCCGGCCAGCATGGGTTAATAGAAGGACCAGCAACTGAAATTGGCTTCAGTGAAACGCCCGTTTAGAACTGATTTAATTGCAATTGTGCGCCGGCATTGCCGACATGCAATTGTTATCAAATACACATCGTCACCCTCTCGCCAAAATGCATAGACTGCGAATTGGAATGGGCATGAAATGGCTTGGATGTGTGTCCAAGATGCGGGTTAATCCATGGCCAAGCCGTTAATTAACAAGTGTAATGGATAATACTGAAAGAGAGAGAGAGAGAAGAGAGAGAGAGAGAGGGAGAGACGCTTGAATGGTTGCACTTCTGATTAATCACACCAATTGCCAACTGGCTGCAGGCAGGCAAACAGATGTCAATAAACCGTGGCACACATTCGCGGCACAACGAATGAATATCTGTGGCACGGGGAAATGAATGCGTGACAAGTGGAAATTGTGGACAACTGAGCGCAAGTTTATTTTTAACAAACATATTTTTAAAGAGTCACGGCAATTTCATGCGCCCAAGACAAAGAGAGAAGCGAGAGCGCAGACAGTCGAGAGGAACTCTAAACGCTTGACATTTATTTCGCATGACATTTCACACTTGAAGAAAAAAAACACTCATGCGCCCAGTTATCCAGCTAAACAATTTAGCTGTACAATTTGCTTTTATATTTGTACGAACTTTGCTGCAATTTCGACAACAATGTTTGTTCTTATTTCGGGCGTACAGCCCCCCTCTGCCCCCTCTGCCGGCACGCCCCTGCCCATGAGCAGCATGCGGCATGAGTCTGTCGTCTCTGGGGGTTGTCGCTGCCGCTCTTGCGTTCCGTTCTATCTGCCGTCATCTCCCCGGGCTACGGCATTTTCAGTCGCTCTGCTCGACATCAGTTGGAAAATTGCCGGCGGTCAGCGCATTTACTCGGTCGGCCGAGCCGCTCGAACAGAAACAACGTGAATTATTTGAAAAATTCGCTTCGCTTTTCTGTTTTGCCGACTATTTTTGTGATTTTTATTAATGAGCAGTTCGTGGAAAATGTGACTCGTATACTGTTTATGGTTAAAAAAAGATATATATATATATAGATATATACAATATGTATAGTGAAAATGTTTGAAAATTTGCAATTAGTGAGCAATTGCTAAATTGATAATGCATATTCATAAAGTGTAATATAAATGAAATGTGTAATTATCAATAGAAATGCAATTAATTTGGCATAGAGCATCCAAATGACAAATTTGTAAAGCATTTTGAGAGTAAATTTGTACTCAGTGACTGAATTGTATTTATAAAATATATATGGGATATATGTGATTATTTTAAAGACAAAATAGATGCACACACATTTCAGTTTGTTAGTTTGATATATAAATACATATAAGAATTTAACTTTCCTTTCATACGTGTATGAAATTAGGCTAAGTAGCTATTTTTTGGGTTGATCAAAACTTAATATTCTCGCAGCTAAAGCTATTTTATTAAAATAATCCCATGACAAATATTCGAGTAAATTTAATGTAAACGCATTTTATGTGAATGTGAATGAGTTCAGAATGGCGTGAAAGGCAAAGTAATTAAGTTGAAAGTAGAAACAATATAATTGAAATTATGATATATGAACATATAAAATTTGCTTGGTTTTCTTTTATAGCTTGGGATTATTACACTCTTTTATTATCCACTACTCATTGTTTATTAAGACATAACTATATTGAGTGCACCCTCTCTCTCTCTCTATACATGTACATATGATTTATATGATGGACTAATAGAATTCAACTTCCAGCGTTATTAATGCGGTACAATCGTTCAACTCTTTTCCGGTCTGCGGGCTGTTTCCCCTTCTTTTTTTGTATGCACTAATCAAGTCCATTTGCCAATATGCAGCACTATTCATTTGCGTAATTTCTAAAATAATTGCGACAATAAAATCACCATAAACACACACAGTAACAACAGCAACAACAGCAACAATCCCTTGTAATCTTGTCATATCCGGCTTGCTGCATGTGTCTACCATGTCGCCTGTCTGCCAACACCATCTGCCTACCTCTCCATAGCGCCATCTCTCTCACTCTCTCTCTCTCTCTCTCTCTGTGGAAGTGGACTCGCCAATGGTTGCCTTCTGGCTGGCGCTGACGCCGCTTTCTGCATCATCATTCTTATGGAAGAATAAAAAACAACTCTTTGCTAAGTTAAACCAGCAGCTCACTCCTGATGGGGGAATGGGAGATGGGAAGATGGTTCGTGTCCCTCGTTTTTCCGTTTGACATCTTAATTGCTTTGTTGATGGATTTCACTGTTGACACTTTTGCTTTCCCATAAATTCTTAATGAACTCTTCTTCAACTCAAATGCGTATCGCAGTTCACATTTCGCTCGTTTGTTTGCCAAACTGAACTTTAAGTGGTTAATGTTTACAGTTTACATTTCATTTTGTACCACATCAAATTTCGACTTTTCGAAACAAAAAACTCACTACATATTAATAGAATTTAAAATTAAGTTTGTTTCTTTTGCACAATCATCGCCAGCTTTATAAATTTTAGAAAATATTTTAATTGTTTGAAATGCTTCGTTTGTTATGTTCACTATTCCAATTTTGTTACAAAACATATTTGTATGGCCCAGGAAAAAGAAAAACGTTCGGAACATCTTAATTATTTTTGATTTATTAAAAAAATAAACGTAGAACCAAACAAAATAATTTAAAAATTTGTGGAAATACTTAAACCAAATTCGTATGCTCCATAGGTCTTACTTGTTGAGCAATTAGCTGCGTTTATCTAAATTTGCCGGCGACATAAAAAAAAAATTGAGCTAATTTTCAGCTCCAACTAAGCCCGGCTGGGGGACTCTTGTGTGCTGTCGACCCGAGCCCTTTTCAAAAACTTAAATATCTCAACTAGGCTAGACAATTGCTATAGTCTTCCGCTCGGCACCTCATTAAGCCAACTTTTCGAGCACAAAACGACTTTTAATTGCGCCCACTGGACACACAGCTTTCAGTTGTCTACAAGAACACCAGACCTGACATAAGACGAATGCGTGGGCTCGCCCAAGTTTGAGTTGGAAGTCAGCGGAGCACGAAATGTGTCGGAACACACTCGTTGAGTAATTACATGTGCACCAAATTGTCATTTAACATTTGTCATAGGAAAATAAAGACCAAACGCAACTACAAATAGAACGAAATAAGTCGTGAACTAACTAAAAATCTGTAAGAACACAAACGAAACACAATACGAAATAATAATAGCAACAATAAAAAAGTGGCGTGAGAAACGGGCGATGACAGTGAAGAAACTTGCGATTAAATTGCCAAAAAAAAAAAACCAATAGGAAATAAAAAATTGTAAACAATTGAAGAACAATGTCACAGATCGATTATACCTGCTACACGGTGCCCGAGTGCTCCAGCGACGATGATGATGACGAGGAGCAGGATGTTGGTTATGTGGACGATGATGATGATGATGATGATGCTGTGCATCGAAATGGTAATGGTAATTGTGATGGTAATGGCCCAGATGACTCCAGCGATGGCACGCTCGAGAATGTGCTGCAGTCTGATTGCACACTGGATTCGGATGCCACGACCACATCCTCCATTGAGCACCATCACATCTATCGCAAGCAGCAGCAGAAGCAGCAGCAGCAGCAAAGGAATAAACGCTATGCACCACAGCGCATCTCGTTGCCCGCTTTGCGTTCCAGGGAGCTGACACCGCAGCTGGGCGTCTTTCATGATGGGGGGCCGGAGGCAGCACCACAGTGGGGCTATTTTGTGCCATTGGCGCCCAACGGCTACTTTAGTCCGCCCATGCAACGTCGACGCTTTAGGTGGGCCCCGTGTCCTCGGACCTTTAGAGAACCTAACGCTCTAGCTGATCTCATATTTATACTCTTTTCATACAGCATTTGGTTTTTATTTTATCCTGACGCTGGTACTACATAGAAGGACAAAAAACGAAATGGATTTGGTCATGTCCGTCTGTCTGTCTGTTTGTATTTACGCAAACTAGTCCCTCAGTTTTTGAGCCATCGCTATGAAACTTAGCATAGAGACATATTACTGAAAGATACAGCATATTTGTCGGAACAAGCCGGATCGGATCACTATATCTTATAGTTGCCATACAACTGGAAGTCGGGTTTGGCCACAAATCTCATGTTTTCAAAGCTATCGCGGTGTAATTTTGCACATAGACTTATTATTCAATGGGATATCAGATTAGTTGAAACCGGCCGGATCGGACCACTATATCTTATATATTATACAACTAGAAGTCGGTTTTTGCTTAATACATTTCCATTTTTTTTTTGAGCAATCGCTTTCAGTTACCACATACACTATAATATCCTTAATACTTATGAAGAATTACAATTTCAAACTCCATAGCATATTCTAAAGAAATTTAACTGGTTCAATCTGCTCAAAGATTCGCAAAGAGTATAAAAACTTCGGCATGCCGACTGTAATCCTTACTTATTACCCACTTGATTTAATTCTTCTTTATTTTCTTGTCGCTTGCAGAGAGAAGGAGAACGATCGCAACCGTCGCGCTGTCAGCTATGGCGGTGGGGGCGTCTCTCCGCCCCACTGTGCAACAATACCGCGTGCAGCACCGCGTCGTGTGGCGCTCATGAAGGAGCCACCACCGCCGCCGCCGCCGAAGCCGCAGCTGACATCGAAGGCATCGCTGCAGTCGACAGACTCCTCGCATGCGTCCAGCATCGGCAAGTACTCGCACGCCGAGTACAATCTCATACAGAAGATCGACTCGAACAGCACGCTGACGGCACCGGCGCAATACCAGCCGCAGAATTTCTATGCCAACACCGCCACCATATCCTCCAGCGGCGGCTACTCGTCCCTGCTGTGCCATGCCAGCAGCACCGCCAGTCCGCTGGCCGTCCGCAAGCGGGACAAGCTGCTGCATCGGTTCAGCGATGCGGCCACCCTCGGCCGCAAGCTCAAGAAGAAGAAAAACACGAATCGCACCTGCCGCTCCATGACTGAGGCCATTGAGATGCTCGCCGATCCGGTCATCGAGGATGAGTTCTTTGTAAGTAAACGAAACTACCATGTCTTATCAGCTTGCAGATTAACCCATACATACAAACATGTACATATATGAGTCAGTTAGGCCAGATCGCATCCATGTGAATGCTTTATTTTAGCCAGGTTAATTAATAGAAATACCATTTGCGCCTTCGATTGTCATCGGGCTGGTTCCAAATACGTGCAAATCACACGCAAGTGAATTCGCTTTTAGTCTCAATATGATTGTCGATTGAATTGAACGAAACTCTACCCAAAAACTGTTGATGTTGCAAGAAAATCTTTAAGCAAAGGCAAAGATTTTTTTAATTATTCAAAAATCTTGATAGAAAATTTCCCAAAAGATGAAATTAGCAAGCGGAATTCTCTGTTTATTCACTAAGTTGGGAGTTATTCAATTTTCTATTAAAATCTAAAAACAAATCTTAGAAGAAATAGAAATCTGTTGTAAGAAATGTGTATATATTTTTTTAAATATAAAAAATTTTGCTTTTTAAGAATTCTGACAAGCAAATTGGTATTCACAACTAAAATTCTTGAAACACAACCGTTTTTTTTTTATATCTTAGTATTTATTACTACACACAAGTAAATTGTTCCAAAATATTCTAAAATTTAACAAACCATTTCCCGTAAGTCCACCCTCTTAACAAATATCTTTAAGCAAAGGCAAATATTCCGAATTGAATACGTTGATTGATCAAACTCTCACAACATTCCCGTAGCCATATCTCAAAAGCTTCTAATCTCACATATGTATGTGCCTACATGCATTGCGTCCATTGAAAAGCTTTTGTCTCTCTTTCAATCCGTAGTTTCTATACTCTTTCATCCGTTTCCAATAAAGGGGGTGTATATATTTACAAGCTCACGTTCTTTGCGAGAACAAAAAGCAATTTTTTATCGCAATTCGTTTTGTTCTTTTGTGGCTGGAAATTATCTGTGGTGCCCGTTGGTTTTATCATTCGGTTCGTAATGAATGACCATTGGAAATTCATTTGCCCGTAGATTGCTCTTCGAATTTATGCATTTTGCTTAGTACAAATTTGTTGCTCGTCGGGTGCCGAACAAATATTCTATATTTGACATTTCTTTATTGTGTGAGCGGAAGTAATATAAGGCTGACTAATTTACATATATGTGTGCGTGATAAGGTCGACAGAAAAGACCAGTATGAAATAAATCAAGTGGTTTTTATAGATTAAAAGTGAATCGTAACGATTTATTTGACATGGTTTAGTAATGAAAGCCAAATGCCGAAACTTGTGCTGTAAACTAGCCCAATGCTTACGTTACCTTGAAATGGGACTTTAAACAACAACAAACAAACAAAAACCACAATCGCCAGCAAATCGTACCGAATTCCGTGCAAATATCTGCTTGTCCAAAAAAAAGGGGGCGTCCATTGAATTACATGCGGCATTTTCGATTCTGTCGCTAATCATTCAAATTTGCGCCTCGCATGTGTATCGATTTCACAGACGGGGACGCTCAAATTTGAATTGGGGCCACTGGCACTAAGCCAATAATTTGCGATTCTAGCTTAATTAGCCAACTCAAGTTGACAGATTAGCACAGCATTTGAGTGGGCTTAGCTCGTGGCATGGATTGCGCTCTCATACCATTCTCATGCCATAATAACGCAGTCCAGGAAGACAAATCGTACTGGCAAAAACAACTGAAACAAAACTGTGTCAATACTTTAGTCAGTTACCCTTTGTCTGTCTGAACCGATACGGTCTACGTCAAATGTGGAGGGGGCTCGGGTTTGGGTGCGGGTTCGGGTTCGGGTTCGGGTCCAAAGCGACTGGCTCACTAATTGGATTAACTGCGTACCTTTCCAGCAAATAACAGAAAAAGTTGTTGCAATACAATTCAAACAATTGCAGTAAAAAATCGAACGTGCTAAGTGTTGAACGTCTCGTGTGCGTTGCTCGGCCATAAAACAAAAATAAACATATAACAAAAAAACTCACAATATCATTTGCTGTGAAAGCCTATTTGAAGTACCTCAAATAGATCATTTGTTAGCTGTGACTCATAAAAGTATTGTATTTTTTTTAGCGGCTCGTTAGTGAAAACCTGAATATGCAAAACAAGAACTGTTATGCTAAGTGCAACGCAAAATAAAAATATAAAACTATCGCTTTAGCACAACTAAACAATAATTAAATAGATCCATTTCCTGCTATGGATCATTATAAAAGTGCAATATAATTTGTGTACTTGTATTTTACACTTGAAGCATTTAAAAGTATATAATTTCATAAACTCTATGTTGACGCATTGCGAAATATTTATGTGTCCGGAGATTTTTGTTGAAAGTCTCAAGCCCTAAATTGGAGTGAAAATTACTTTGATGTGGGACTTTAACTCATAATTTCACTTATAATAATGTGAATTATTTAAATATATATATGCATATATAAATTGCATTAAAACATAAACATGTTGAAAGTCTCAAGCCCTAAATTAGAGTGAAAATTACTTTGATGTGGGACTTTAACTCATAATTTCACTTATAATAATGTGAAATTCGAATTTGAATTATGTAAATATATATATGCATATATAAATTGCATTAAAACATAAATAAATGCAACCGCATTTGTTTCGGGTCGTAACGTTAAATATAAAAAAGGGAAATTTGAAAATTCCCTCATTTCAAGGGATTTGAGGGATTTTTTACTTTTGCCACATAAAAGTATGCAACTATATTGGTATTGTTCAAAATATAATTGTGGCAGCTCTTAGGCGCGCCAGAAGCTAAAAACGCTGCATACTTTTGCGCTTAGCTGATTGTTGAACAGCTAGCAAAATGAAATCTTCGACGCGGCGTCGCAGTTTCAAAACGAAACCCGTGCAGCCCAAGGCCAACTTCTACAATCCCCTCGTGCGACATCGTCCCACCGCCTATGTGAGAAATGGCATCATTGGCGGCGGCAACGGTCCGGGCGCCGACGGCCTCTACCAGATCGACGATCGCGTCTATACGACCAGCAAAATGTTTCTGCGCGACGGCTACATGTATCCGCGTCAGCCCGGCCAGCCGATGGATCCGCGCTACCCGCTCGAGCTGCACGAGTTCCCGGAGCAGCTGGGCGCCACCGGGCTGCAGCTGGTCAGCACACCCAAGGTGCACATTGCCGGCGAGTATCTGGCCACTGAGCAGCAGTCGCTGGCCCCGACGCAGCAGCAGCTGGCAGCCGCTGGGCGTCGTGGCGCTCGCCAGGCTGCTGCCGCCGACATCAATCTGGCCAATCAGGTCTACTGGCTGGGCAAGCAGCGGTCCCGTTCCCGCTCCCGCTCGCGCAGCAACAGTCTGGGCAACAAGAGCATCAGCAGCTGCATGGGCGGCGGTGCCGGCACCGAAAGGGATCGACCGGACAGACCCTACATACGCAACGTGGACGATCTGCTGCAGGCGCTGGGCAAACGCGACGCCAGCGCTGACAATCAGCTGGAAACTGCCTCCATGCAGTCATCCTCACAACAGCAGCAGCGTCGGCGCTTCAAAAGGTGAGTTTGCCCAGGTGATCAATCAGACGGGCAATGGAATTTGTCAAGCAACAGCTACACTCAGAAAAAAAAGCAGATGTATCGCAATATTTACATGTCAGCTTTAAATATTTTGTTAAATTTGGACGTTGTTTGAACGATGTAAAACAACATTTAGCAAAAGACAAGCGGACTATGATGGATATTTTTTATTTTTTTTTTTTTGTATAAAAAAAGAAAAAGTATTTGCGTTTAACAAAAATTTATTTTGTTTAATATTGAAATTTTTCTCTGCTAAAAAAACTAAATATGATTGCATTTTTCAATTGAAATAGCCCCAAATATTTTGCATTCGTTGTTTGCAATTTGTAATTTAAATTACACTTTAAAATTTGTAATTTTCTGTAAGTTGCAATTTTATATATATTCTGTGGCGACTTCAAATAAATTTTACTTTTTCAATTTATTTTGCGGTCTTGATTTACATTTTTTAATTTAACATTTATTATTTTAATATTTCTATAATTTTAAATGTTTTCTTTTTGTGTGTGTCAATTTTTAATAAATATTTGTTAACTGTTGCACATTCAAGACAAATTCGTTTTAGATAAAGACAAAGTTATAATTTGCTTGAAGTAAATCTTGCATAAATTTTGAACTTTAATGTTGCATTGTTTGTTTTTCTGTGTGTATTGCAACATTTCCATTTACCTTAATTGCGTTGCAAGGCAACAATGTTGACACTCCTGTCCATCAGTCATCCCACATACACACACACACACACACACACACACACACACACACACACACCCACATGTCCAGAACGCAGCGAAGCTTGCATAGCTTTTGCCCCAAAAAAAAAAGAAGAAAAACAAATCCCGCGACCCTCTTTTGGGGAGCCGCGGGGCGCGTCTGCGCAAAAATTAAAATTAATGATGTTCAGAATTTCGCCTGCGGCTGGAGCAGGCAGCAAATGGAAAAGAAGCCACAGTAGCAGCTAATTTGGCGTTGACTGCAGTCAAAAACACACACATACATACATATGTCTGTATATATATATATATGTATATATATTTGAAAGCACACCTGGCAGGTGAACTCCTTGTTGCACTGCCTTTTGCGCCTATCGGCCTATCTGTTTGCTGTGGTTCCTTTGTGGCCTCGCTTCCATTGCGGTTTCCATCAGCTCCCTAAAATCATTGCCAGCCCTTTTTGGGTATTTATTTATGCAGTTGCTTGCTTTAAATCCATCCATCCATCCATCTATCCATTTGGCCAGTGACTTTGAAGTATTCTTGCTCGTTTTGTCTACTCGGATCACCATCATTAGTGAACGTGAACCTTAAAACAATTTTTAGTTTTATTTTGCGCCATTTTTTATACGCTCTGGGGCTGAATTTATGCGCTTCTGTTTCGTATTTTAAGTTTGAGAAATTGGTTTTCTTGATTGTTTCTTTTTTACGTACAGTGGGCTAGATTCGAAATGCATATCGCTAGTTATAATACTAATTTTTATTATTTGCAAATTAAAAGAAATCTTATTCAAAACACAAATAACAGAAAATAAAGTAGCTTAAAGCAATGGATTGTTGAAAAGCTTGAATTATTGTTTTTGCTTGTTGAAAAAGTAATTTACAAAAAACTTCAAAAGTTTTTTCTACGTATTAAAGTTCAAGAGATTTTTTTTAAGTATTTCCATTTTAAATATTTGCTTAGTTAACTTTACTTATTTAACATTTTTGTAAAGTATTTTCCAATTGATTACCATCTAAAATTGCACATTAAATGTAGCATTTTTTATTTATTTTTTATGTTAAAATATATTTTAATTTATATTGAAATTGTATTTATATATATTTCTTACTTATTTTATTTTTGTATTTATATTTGATAAATTGTTTGTTGCAATTGCAATTCATAATTCTATTTGTAGTAAATACCTCAAATTTATTTTAATATCTTATATAAGTAGCTTTCCTTTGATTCCTATATCTTGCATAAAATATTTCACTTTGCGTGCCTTCTCAATACTTACTTTAAAACGTTATCTAAAATATAGAATATACAGAATTGTTTATATTTTAAGCACCACTGTGCGAAATGACTCAACTTCCGTTGTGTAAAATTCCATTTAGAGTTATGCTCGAATCAACTCGAAATCAAATAAATGAAAACGAGTGAAGGAACTTGCTATCTCATTCAATGCTATGGGAGCTTGAGGCTTGAGGCTTGAGGCTTGGGGGGTGTGGGAACAGAGCTACGTAAACCCTTGAAATACGAGCAATGTGTTGGAATTTAAGCCAACATGTGAAATGAATTTCTTGGCAGCACGCAGAACGCTGCATAGCTAAAATGTCTGCCCAGTTGGATGGGAAGGAGAAGGTGGCTGTTGAGTGGAAAACACGACACTTTTTCCACTTTATGCAAAACTGACAATGCGTTAGCGTTTGCGTCCAGCTGCGGATCTGGACGGGGTCCAGGAGTGTTGGCAAGAGCAACAACAAAAAAATAAAAGTAAATAAGTAAAAAAGAAAATGAAAAAGAACACCTTACTGCAGTTGCTCGTAAATTGAATGAGCACGCAGTGTGCCTTCTAGCTGGCATGTGTTATGGCATTTTGTTAGGGTTTCGCTGCAAGACATCCGGCGAAAGAAGAAAGTTGTTAACAAAATTGCACAGCCATGTTTTTCTTCTCTCCTCTTTTGTGCCATTTTTTTTTTTTTGGCTTTTTATTTGCACACAGTCACGTGCCAACACAAAATCTGCAGCGCTTTTTATTTCTTGAGATACAAAATAAGCTGTTTTTTTTTTTGGTTTTTTTGGAAGCTTATTGTGAGTGCAGGAATTCCTGTTTTCAGATCAATCAACGAAATCAAATACGCTGCAGCATAATTGGAATGCTGAATGTTCATCTTCTTTTTGGAAGAAGATTGCCAAGAATGATATGCTGGATATTTTAAAAATATGAGCAGCAATTTAAAAGAGAATTCTTGTGTCTTGAGTAGAAGAGATTGTTATTGTTGTCATATTTACCTACATTTTGTGTATATATATATATATCTTACGAACATTCTCAAATATGCAACATGTAATTCTGAAATTTGTGTTATTTAATCATGTATTTATGCGACTGCGAAAACCATATAACTATATTTTCTAGCCTCAAGTGTTTTTGTTATTATTCGCATTTCTTACCAGCATAAAATTTGTATTTAATATGATAAACACTACCGTTGCCAGCAATTACGTTCATAAACTTTAATGGCTGCAATGTTCGTGTACAAATCAAATTACCCAAGCGGCCCAAAAGACCCAAAACTTGTGTGCTAATGACCAGCAGCCAGCTGGTCTTGTCTATGTCATATCGTAAATCCCCTGCCGCTACCCTACCCTGCCCAGCACCAATTGTGTCAGCTTCAAATGCTGCACGTGCTCTGTGTAGTTGTTGTTGTTGTCGGCGCAATCATACAAAAAAACAAGATATAAACAATTGTTGCTTGTACAAAAAAAGTGCATTAGGCTTTTCATAGCATTTGCATTGGTCATCAACAATTTGCCGCCCATTAAACGAGCTGCCAGATAAGCATCCGATTTCGGCTAATACATGGCTTATAATAAAACTTAATACAAGCCAAAGTGTAGATTACGTGTAGATATCATCTAAGTTATACTCTTTTCGATGAAAATAGTATATTAAGTTTGTGCTGAAGTGTGTAATGCATAGAAGGAAGCTTCGGAGACCCCCAAAAGTTACTGCCAGTATGCTTAGAATGACAAAACAAACTGATCTGTCCGTCTGTCTGTCTGTCTGTATGCAAACTAGTCCCTCAGTTTTTTAGCTATCGTGATAAAACTTTGCACAGAGACTTATTATTCAAACATACATCACATTGATCGGAGCCGGCCGGATCGCATCACTATATCTTATAGCTGCCATACAACTCGAAGTCGGTTTTGGACATATATCCCATGTTTTCAAAGCTATCGCGACAAAACTTTGCACAGCTACTTATTATTTAAACATACATCTCATTGGTCGGAGCCGGCCGGATCGAACCACTATATCTTATAGTTGCCATACAACTGGAAATAAATTAAATATTCTTAGAACAAAAAAAATAAATGCCACGCGATAAAAATAATTTTTACAGCATATGAAAGTGCTGCAGTTGGCAGAGTAAAAATTGTCTAAAGGTTCGAAAAGAGTATAAAATCTTCGGCACGCCGAAGATAATCCTTTCCCATTCCAACTGAAAGAAAATCAATAACCTGGGTTAACCGTAACTACATTGACTATCACCCCCCAAGTCAACGGATAGATGGATAGAGTCCAAGTTGAGGCAACAACAACTTTGGCAAATATTTTGTGTTCTTGTTTTTTTCTTCTTTCTGTTTACTCATGCACTTAAGAAGGCTGCAAGCGTTTGCTGGAAGCATTCAAAATGTCTTAACAATAATGTATAGACGGCTATTGGGATAGGCCAAGTCCGTGTACGGAACGTTTAAATAGTTGGATGACTTGAGTTATATACTTTTGAAACTTTGCTGACTGCTTTATTTTTTTTTTGCGGGTATATCTCTTTTTTTTTGAATTGAAGACTTTTTTCTGTGGATTTTAAACACCTGTATTATACAAGATTTTAAATGTTTGCCATATTTCAATGATTATATAATTATATAATAAGTATATAATTGATTTTGTAGCACAACGATCAGGCAAAAGAAATAGTTTAAGGCTATTACATTTGTTTATCCAAAATCAAAATCAGAAAAAGCTACCAAAAAATTGAATTTTTGAATGAAAACACTGATCTTAAAAATGTAATTTATATTTGAAAATTATTATTAAACCCAAAACTGATCTGAATAGTAACTTGAATTTTTTAATTATTTTTTTTGAGCACATGCAGCGTTTATTTCCAGCTAGAAAAGTCAGCTGCCAAGACTGGTGCTTATCGAAAAGTATTTAAAGTATCTAAAGTATTGTCGCTGGCACACAGCAAATGCAATTGCGATCGGTTATGCGACAGTCGCCGCAATCGCTGACCACTTGACGCCCTTGTGACCACCACTTGGCCAATCGCAAACTGACTCATGCCAATTCATTTCGATTTGGCTCAGTGCAGGCAGCAAGCAGCAAGCGGCAAGCGGCAGTTGCAGTTGCTCATTGCAAATGCACAGCAGCAGCAGCAGCAGCAGCAGCAACAAAGGGAGCCACATTCCTATAAATACCACTTCACACTGGCCTGCCTGCCTGCCTGCCAGCAAACGTTGGCAAGTTTTTCTTTTATCTTTGATGGCAAACTTGAGCACGCCACAAAAACACACACACAACACACAATACACACACACACACACACACGCGCGCGCAAACACTCCTTCAACTCCTGCTAAAGGAGCCGCAGCCGCAGCTAAAAATTGTTAAATCAAATCAAAACCCGTTGCCAGTGCTGCCCATTTTGTGGCCGTGTCGCTTTGTCGCCCAGCCTAAACTCTACAAAACAATATATACATATATACATGTAGTTTTGTGTGTATGTATGTGTATGAGGATATATGCCTGTGTCTGTATCTGCATAGCTGTACATACATACATACATATATAGTCGAGCGCCAAACCGGGTCTATGTCGCCCCATGTTTCAAAAAGTTGCCCAGCAACATTTTTGCCAGCAGCGCGCGCATGTTGCCAGCAACAAGTTTGTGTCGTCTACCTGGCACATGTCTGTGTGTATGCTGTGTCTGTGTGAAAGGTGCGCGCTGCTTACCTGCCTCTGTGTGTGTGTGTATGTGTGTGTGTGTGTGCGTTGGGCATTTTTGAGCATATTTTACGTTTTCCACGTACGTCGGCAGCGACGGCGACGGCGGCGGCTTTTGCTTTCTTGAGCGCTCGGCGTCCATTTCAAAAGTCGACAACGTTTGCTAGCGAATGGACGCGATTAACGGATGAAATTCGCTGCTGCCCGTTTTCGTTTCATTTCGTTTAGTTTCGTTTCGTATCGTTTCGTTTTATTTTTGTTGCGGCTTAAATCTAGTCGTGCGCTTTGATTTTCGCTGCACATCGGCGGCGCCTGTACTTTCTCTCTCTCTCTCTCTCCCTCTAACTCTCTCGGTCTGTTTGTGTTATTGCTAGTCCGCAATAAAAACGAAAAAAAACAAACTACTCGAACTTTGTTGCAGTGGGCCATTTTTTTTTCTTCTTTCGAACGTGCCCCGTTAACCGTTGTTGTCGCATTTGCTGTGTGTGTGTGTGTGTGTGTGTTGTTTTCGTGTCCAAATTGTTTGTCACGCGCGTGTCTCGCGACTTTTTCTGCCCGCCAGGCAATTTTCAATGTAAATGCAAATGCAAATGCAGTTAATACAAAAGTGGTGCTCTCTGTGCATAATCAAATGAAATGTGCAGAAATTGTTTAACTAATTAACCAAAATACAGCGACAAGTTTTGTGACACACGCACACCTACATACATATGTACATACATACATAATTGTGGAAAATATTGTGAAAATTGAAAAAAATTTGTTGCGCATGCGCGACGCCTGCATTTAGTTTGTGCAACATGTTGTTGCGACAGCCACAGCCCGCAAAACTGCAGCACTAAGCAAGAGCGAAGAAATACAAAAATAAAGAAATAAATAAATACCCCAAGTCAGCTAAAAGCAGCAACAACCTCTCACATATTATTTTCGGCTGTTGTCGTCGTTGTTGTTGTTGCTGTTGTTGCTGTTGCTGTTGTTGCTGTTGTTGGCTATTAACATGGATATCGTCGGAACAGCAACGGGCAATCAGCACGTTCTGCCAAACAATCATTATCGCCATGAATCATTGCTGCAACAGGTAAATACGATAATTATTTTGCAAAGAGAGTGTCGATTGCCCAAAACTATAGAAAGTTCAATTTCGATTGGTAATCCAGCAAGCCAAACATTCGATTGACATATGCACATATATTACATATTTCAATTAATAGTTTATTCTGAAAAGCTTGCTCTGGCGACCCCAATTCAGATGCTAAAGGTCAATTGCCTTGGATGAGCTATTATTAAATTATTATCATAAAGTTCTTTTTGCACTTTGGTAACCAAATACAAATGCCGTCAAATTAGTTAATCTATTCATTAGCATTGGGAAAATCACCTATTGCTGCGGGGCCTTTGATATTAATTACATTTTTTTTTCTAAGGCCTTTATTTTGTATTCATCAAATATAATCGATCCCAATTATTTGCTTATATTATTCATTAATTAAATGATTCCAAATTGTAAACTCAAAGCTTATAGTTTAAGTAAATTTATTCCATTAAACAAAGTTTACATAAAGTCAGAATACGATTTATTTGATATTTACAAAAGTTTTGTGCTTTTAGATTCTTACGACTTTCAAATAGGGGTCCATGCGGGCATTAAATTAAAAAAAAACACCTAATATTTTCTCGTTAAATATTTAACTGTTAAGCCATACATTTTAATGAATTTACAAAAATATTCCATAATAAAATTGTTCCTACTTGCACAACTCACTTAATTGAATTAGTAAAGCTCGTTTATATGCTTATAAAATCGCAAATGGCAAAACTCTCACCTCTTGAGCAAATGTTGAGCATTAGCTGAGGCTTATTTGGTATAAAACAAAAGCCAACAAACAAACAAGTAAGAGTGCTCTAGTCGGGAGTGCCCGACTAGGAGATACCCTGAACCCAGTCCTTACAATCATTCGTACTACTTTAAACACACACATGCTGCAGTACAAGCAGTACAAGCAGTGCCAGCGGTTTAAGCAGTTAGCTTGCTCTTTCGCTGAGCCCCACACAATGGAAAGTTAAATCTTAAATAACTTCTGTGTTTATTGTCCGATCATATTGAAATTTTTGGGGCAAACAATTGTCGATAATATGTGTTACCAAACCAAATTGCAAGGTCGTACCTTCAAAAATGGGTTTTTTTAACTTTTGGGGGGTTTGGGGGTGGTATCCAAAAAGTGAAATATTTGTTACATGTGTATGCTATTCGAGATTATACATGTCAAATTAGGGGCCTCTAGCTCTTATAACTTGTAAGTTATATCCAAAAAACGCTGGTCTAAAATCGAAATTTATCGATAACTTTTGAACGGGACGAGCTATCGATAAATTTTAATAAACTTGATCTGTCCCGGGATTAGGAGAACTTATGTTCCAAATATGAAGTCTCTAGCTCTTGTAGTCTCTGATATCTGTGTGTTCATACAGACAGACAGACGGACAGACGGACAGACGGTCAGACGGACAGACGGACAGACGGACAGACAGACGGACATGGCCAGATCGACTCGGCTATTGATACTGATCAATAATATATATACTTTATATGGTCGGAGATGCTTCCTTATGCCTGTTACATACATTTGCACAAAACCATAATACCCTTTTTACCCATTTTTAATGGGTTCAGGGTATAAAAAGAAAAAGAAAAATAGCAACATCGACACGCGTTGCATTGCAAAAATGTCAAGTTGCATTTTTGCAGCTGTTTGCATTTAAGTGAAAATGAATTGAAAAACGCGCGCTGGCTTTTATGGCAATTGCAAAAGGCCATAAAGGTTGGCAAGAGCCAATGCAATTTAATGACATCAACAACAATTGTACGAGTAGTGGCTAATTGCATTTAATACGACAAATTGTTGAGTCAGGTTGGGAGAGCATAGAAACATGATATTATTGACCATTGATCAGCTGGTGGAGCTATCAATTAAACAAGAATTCCATGAATTCCGATGCCGAAGGTTTGATAGCCCCAAAAAAATGGCGCTTTTTAGTTGCCTGGCCAAGTTTTCTTTTCAGGCATCAATCACAATTTCACTGATAACATCGTAAACAAGCACGAAAAGCCATAAGAGCAATCACAACAACAAAAACAACAAAAGATGAAAAACCAGCCACTTTGGATCGCTGCCAATTAACATAAAGTGTATAATTTAACAAATATGCCCAGCATATGCGCACCAGCTGGAAAGTAATCAACAACAATAACACAACAACAAATTACCAAAAACAAGCCAACTAAAATTATATAAAAAAAAACGCCACTGCAACTAGGCAGCTGGACTGTCATTAAAATTTTGGCGTTACGTCTTGGGGATAACATGGAGCAGCTAGCAGCTACTGCAGGCGTGCCCCTTGCCAATGCCCCCACCCCGCCCCACCAAATTCAGCTGCACCTGCCCCACAACAACAACAACAACAAAAATACGTAGTGTGTGCAAAAGTTGGCTACAAAAAAAAAACTTGTACTCATAAAATTAATGAAGTTTTGAAAGTGAAACTTTTCGGCGTTGACGTTTTCCAAATGAATGGCTAATAATAACAGTTGCGATCTTATGATTTGCTAGTGTGCGATAAAGAAAACACTTTTATGTTGAGCAATCATAAAAGATTTGCTTAATTTCGATGACAATCAATGAAAGTCATTAGAAAGCCAAACACCATTTCTATAATAGTGAAAATTTACCAAAGTAGCCGGAAAAAATCTTGTAAAATATTAAGTAAAGTAAAAAGTGGATAACATAATTTTATTTTTAAGAAACACGCCTAATTATGCATAGAAGGGTTTTAGCAGCTTAAACCATTTTTCTTTTTGATTGATACAAGTGTTTTTATGCATACACATAAGTTAAGAAGCTTAATGTTATTAATTAAAGTTAATTGCATGCAAAACCTAACGAATTCGAGATTATTATTTTACATCACTCAAATTCTAATTAAACAAGTGGGGAAGGATTATCTTCGGCGTGCCGAAGATTTTATACTCTTTTCGAACTTATGGGCAATTCTCACTCTGCCAACTGCACCACTGAAATTTCATAAGCTGTACAAAATCGTTTTGTCGCGTAACATTTTTTTTTTTGTTCTAAGAATATTTAATTCATTGCCAGTTGTATAGTAGCTATAAGATATAGTGATCCGATCCGGCCGGTTCCAACCAATGTAATGTCTCTTTGAATAATAAGTATCAGTGCAAAGTTTCATCGCGATAGATTAAAAAACATGAGATATATGGCCAAAACCGACTTCGAGTTGTATGGCAGCTATAAGATATAGTGGTCCGATCCGGCCGGCTCCGACCAATGTGCTGTCCCCTGGAATAATAAGTGTCTGTGCAAAGTTTTATCGCGATAGCTCAAAAACTGAGAGACTAGTTTGCATACATACAGACAGACAGACAGACAGACAGACAGACAGACAGACAGACGGACATGGCTAGATCAATTTGTATTGCCATTCTAAGCATACTGGCAGTAACTTTTGGGGGTCTCCGACGCTTCCTTCTATGCGTTACAAACTTCAGCACAAACTTAATATACTATTTTCTTCGAAAAGAGTATAAATATTTAAAGAAATATACACTTGAGTAATTGAAAAGAATCTCAAAATATTTAATATGAAAATTATTTTTAAGTATAGATTGATTTTTGTCATCATATTCATTTATATTTTATTTAATTGTTAAATATTGCACAACAAGACACCCTAACGAAGAGCAACACTTTGGTCAGCAATTGCTTACACCTTCGCACACATACTACATTCTGCATTGCAGCATTGAGGGGAACAAGCAATCTGGTTTGTCCAGTACGTAGTCCAATAGCTCCCCTGCCAAGACTATTAGCCCGAGAAACTTGACATTGCTTGACCAAACTTGGCGCTGCCTGATGGAGCTGGCTGGCATTCACTTTTTATCACTCGAGACCGGAGCGGAGCGCCAGTCAGTCGATAAAAACTGCGGCAATCTTAATGTCACCATTTTTAAATACATAATTCATGTGTCTAATAATTTAGTGGTCATAAATTGTGTGTTTCTGATCATCACATTCCACGCATTTAAGCTTTATTTCATTACCACTCACAGCTCTGTTGTTTATAAGCTGTAACAAAAAAAATAGCTAATAAATGATTATGGGTGTATTGTGCATATCAAATAAATAATCAGTACAATTACAAATCGAATTTCTAGTTTACCAATGATTAAAAACATATATATATTCTACTCCGGGAATTTTAAATTAAAGATTTTAGTAATAAGGCCATAAATTTGCCGCTACTAGATCAGGATATCTATTTTATGAGCTTGTCATTCTTGAGGTTAGACTTCTGCCAAATTTATGAAGACATTTTGAAGCACCTTAAGCCGCAATTTATGCGCACAAATACGCAGCACAAATCCTTTAAACCGATTTCCAGCAGTGAAGAATGAAAAAAAAGAAGCGAAAAAACAAGGCAACGACTTAAAGCAAATACAAGCGCAAAGTCACCATAAAGAATCTCTACACATAAAGAAACTGGTTTCACATGCTACAAGCCATAAAAGAAGGTTCGATCTGCTCGAGGAGCAACAAAGCAACAAGAATATAACACACAAACACGAATTGTGTGCCTTAATGTCGCCCTAAAAAGCAACAACAACAAAACTACAGAGACATGTCTGCGGAGCACTCTCTGCAGCTGGAGCCAAAGGGGCCAACGTTGAGTTTCACTCAAAGATAAAAGAATCGAGAGAAACCGACTCACGTTGAAAGAAAGAAAAAGTCTTTAGAATCAAGTCAAGTTGTTCAACTGGTTTCCAAAGCCGCAGTGTAGACTCTATTTGTAAACCGGCCCCAGGCTCGGCTCGCCCTTTGCTCAAACTCCGTGGCCTCCCCGCCCCTTTGGAGACTAGCCCCCCCCCCTCCCCCCAGCTGAGTAGTTTGGAGCGCACTCAGATGCGGGTGTTGTTGCTGCTCAGAAGTTCGTTTAACACATTGATTTATATTGGTGATTTAACGCCATTATTCTGCAGCTGCCCGAGCTCTTGATTCGAAAGTTATCTAACAGGCCGTGAACTGCAACGATCAAACAATCGTCTCTCGACTATCGCCTATCGACTCTGCCAATTGGCTACGGGGCATGCTGGCCATGATGGGGAGCTCGACCCGAGCTCCCGTTCCACGCACTGCTGGCTGCCATGTTAATCTTCATAATTGCTTGGCAGCCCTATTTGCCAGCCAGTGGAAGATGCTGGCTTGCCCATTGGCCCCCATTTGGGGGCGCATTGCCCATTGCTCGATTGAGCTGTAAAATTGTTAATTTAGCTACTGTATTGTGTTAGTCACGTGAGCTTAAATTGCTTTTCCTACCTTTTACCCCTTTGATGGAAGCGTGTTTTTTTATTCAACGGGTAAAAAGGGTACATTCAAGTTGTGCAAAAGTATGTAACAGGCAAAAGAGAGCATATCCGAGCACATAAAGGATATATATAGTATTGATCACTATCAACTGCCGAGTCGATCTAGACATGTCCGTCTGTCTGAACAACGAATATCACACATAAAGAGCAAGAGACTTCATATTTATAATATAAGATCTCGTAGTTCAAGTTTATTTCATTTTATCGATAACTCGTGCACTTCAATAGTATCGATCAATTTAGATTTCAGACTACCTTTTCGGCTATAACTATAAATTTATAATAGCTAGAGGCTCCAAATTTGGTATATATAATCTCGAATAGTATACAAATGTTACATATATTTCACTTTTTTGATACCCATCCCCCAATTCCCCCAAAAGATTAAATAATATCGGTCAATAAACACAGAAGTTTTTTAAGATTTAACTTTCCATTGAGCGGAGCTCATTGAAGAAGCAAGCTCACTGCTTAAACTGCTTGCTTGAAAAAGTAAGCTAACTGCTTGCATCGTGAAGTATGAATGAATGTCAGGTCTGGGCGTAGGGTATCTTCTAGTCGGGCACTGCCCACTAGAGCACTCTTGTAGTGTTTTGTGTAATTTCCTCAGCGGACAATTAAGCCCATGATTGTTTATGGATTTGTGTTGCCTTTTAGGTGCTGTGTGTGTAAAACAAACAATAAACTGTGATTAACTTTATGATACGCATGCTTGATCTAGTTTATGGTAGGGCATAAAACGAATTATTGGTTTCTTTGCTGGAAACTAAATTTTTTTAAACACGATTCTTTTTAAAATTGCTACTAATAAAGTCTTTAAGCTCAAGTCCATAAAAATTAATTGGGATTCTAGCAGTTGCAAAAACCTGATACCGGGAATCCTGTTTGTTTTTTTTTTCGCAGTTTACAAGACTCTATTTGGAGCCATCTATTAAATTGTTTAAAGTACCTTAACATATACGAGTATGTTCAAGACAAATGCAATAGACAATACGCCTATTAGTAACACAGATCAGCGCAATATTTTACAAAATACAAATGATAAACTTAAGATTTCACCTTCAAATAGCGTTAGGGAAAAAATGTCGTTCGACTTGTGCCACTTCTCAGGCCCAAAGATATTAACCGCCATTCACAAAATTCACACAATAAGTATTTACTGAAACGAGCTTATTACAACGATTTATTAGCATTTTGAAATGGAAATCGAAATCTAAAGCGACAATCTTGATAAACTCGAACTGGAACTGGAACTGAAACTGTAATTGAAACTGAAATAGAAACTGGGCCTTGCTAAACAGCTAAAACAAAAGCTGAGCTCTGAGCTCTGAGCTGAGTGGCATTCAGGCCAGTTTTCAATTGCTGGTGCATAGCTCAATTTTACAAAGATACAAGCGACAAGATACGAAAAACGTGTAAAATGCGTTCGAGCCGCATTTGCTTGCCGTTCGTTTATTATATTTTCTTTGACTGTCCGACAAAAATGTGGTCGCCGAATGTGACGGCATTTTTGTGTATGTGGCTCCTGAGCCACTAAAAGCCCAGACTTGTTTGCTTACGAAACTGCCGACAAACTACCGGACAACAAACCAAGTTACTGGCACAACACAAACTCAAACACACACAAATGAATATGACCAAAACCACAACAAACAAGTGGGGAAGGATTATCTTCGGCGTGCCGAAGATTTTATACTCTTTTCGAACCTATAGGCAATTTTCACTCTGCCAACCGCACCACCGAAATATTTAATGACGCATATACTTGCTAATTATAACTCCGTCGATTTGAAATTTTAAACATTGATGAATTATAAGGATGTTCAAGTGTACAAGAAAATTTAAGGCGATAGCTTTGAAAACATCGGATTTATGACAAAACCCGACTTAGAGCTGTATGGCAGCTATATGATATAGTGGTTTGATCCGGCTGGCTTCGACCAATGTGCTGTACATTTGAATAGCAAGTCTCTGTGCAAAGTTTTATCGCGATAGCTCAAAAACTGAGGGACTAGTTTGCATACATACAGACAGACAGACGGACAGATCAGTTTGTTTTGTCATTCTAAGCATACTGGCAGTAACGTTTGGGGGTCTCCGAAGCTTCCTTCTATGCATTACACACTTCAGCACAAACTTAATATGCTATTTTCTTCGAAAAGAGTATAACAACGCGCTTTTGAGAAGCAACAACACACTTTGTATGCAATTGATTTTGAAATGAGCTGCAGCATTTGTAAGTCATGTTTCAATATCTGTATAACTTCGAGCTATGCGACTTCAATATGATGTATATGTATATATATAAGTGCATACCGCACCCAGTTAATAAACACGTAAATTCCACACAATTGATTCATAACACACACACACAAAACTGGTTTTTTGCGTATTTGCATAACAATTTAATATTCTTACGCTTTGCAATGCCAATTTGTAATGCTCTCCGTTCACATCAAATCAGGCAGAACCATCTGCACATTCCAAAGTTCTCATTTTTATTATTTTTATTTTGTATTTTTATGTTCTTCGTTTATAGCCGTATTTAACACCTGTCGCTCTGCGGTTTCTGCGTCTTTTGCTTTAACTATTTTCATTCATTTGCATTCATAGAATGCACCCTTTGTTTCGGCCAGTTTCCATTTCTTGGCCATGATTCATTGTGGCCAATCAAATGCAGTTTCATTTCATTTGTACTTACTCATTATACCCTGAACCCATTAAAAATGGGTAAAAAGGGTATAATGAAGTTGTGCAAAAGTATGTAACAGGCATAAGGAAGCATCTCCGACCATATAAAGTATATATATTATTGATCAGTATCAACAGCCGAGTCGATCTAGCCATGTCCGTCTGTCTGTCCGTCTGTCCGTCTGTCCGTCTGTCCGTCTGACCGTCTGTCCGTCTGTCCGTCTGTCCGTCTGTCCGTCTGTCTGTCTGTATGAACACACAGATATCAGAGACTACAAGAGCTAGAGACTTCATATTTGGAACATAAGTTCTCCTAATCCCGGGACAGATCAAGTTTATTAAAATTTATCGATAGCTCGTCCCGTTCAAAAGTTATCGATAAATTTCGATTTCAGACCAGCGTTTTTTGGATATAACTTACAAGTTATAAGAGCTAGAGGCCCCTAATTTGACATGTATAATCTCGAATAGCATACACATGAACAAATTTTTCCCTTTTTGGATACCACCCCCCAAACCCCCCAAAAGTTAAAAAAACGCATTTTTGAAGGTACGACCTTGCAATTTGGTTTGGTCACACATATTATCGACAATTGTTTGCCCCAAAAATTTCAATAAGATCGGACGATAAACACAGAAGTTATTTAAGATTTAACTTTCCATTATGTGGGGCTCAGCGAAAAGCAAGCTAACTGCTTAGACCGCTTGCACTGCTTGTACTGCTTGTACTGCAGCATGTGTGTGTTTAGATTAATATGAATGATTGTAAGGACTGGGTTCAGGGTATCTCGTAGTCGGGCACTCCCGACTAGAGCACTCTTACTTGTTTTTATTCCCCTTTGTTGAGGCTTCTTGATTAATAAAAATTTGATTCGCGTGCTTTGATTTTTCTACATTTATTTTTCTGCTTATTGTTGTGTTTATTTATTGAAATTGAATGCTCTGGAATTTCACTGACCAACTGACAGAAGTTGGCTATTTGCTGCTGTCATTGTGTTAACTGTTTACTCAGACAAAGGAAATTCCATTATTGGACTTTAATTGCCATTTGTGAACAATTATAAAGAATTTAAAAAAAGGCTAAGAAATCTGGAAAACTCAAAATTTGCTGCGAGTGAAAGCTGTAATTTCTTATTAGAAGCGGAATCTAAGGTTTTATATAAAAAGCTTATAAATACTTATTCATTTACTCAAGTCGAAATCAAAATTTATGTTAGTATTCTAAAAGATTTTTCAAACATTTTTAGCTTATTTAAAATTAAAAGAATATTGTTAAGGCTTCCATTTTGAAGACATCATCTTTATTAATTGCTCGATAAAACCATAGTTGAAAAATAGTATTATTCCTTAGGAAAAATATTAATACATTTAAAAAAGCAAACATTTAAAAAAATATTCATATATCAGATATAGTTTTTTTTAAAGCGATGAAATTTTATATGAGTTTTCCGTTACTCGCTTCATTAAGCACGGTAATTAGGCGCCTTTATTTTTCCATCACATCGTTGGGCAATCTCGATGTTCACACCTCTGAATTATTTCAAGCCCAATTTTATGTGTTTTTTTTATTTTTGCGTGGGCCGTTTGCCGCCTTCGATAATTTGTGTGACACACTTTTCCACTCAAATGCCAAAGTTTATTTAGACGATTTGAGAGGTTCCAAAAGCATTTAACTACGCTTAAAGCGCCCCACAATGCATTTTGTGTATATAATATGGAAATCAGGAATCAATTGATAGTTGGAAGCTTAACACATTTTCCCCATGGCGATAGCCTTTCACTCTCGCACGTGAAAGTTTGTTGGGGGAACCCATTTAATTCGTAAATCCAAATCGAAAGAAGCTAACAAGCAATTTTATATGCAAATCAAACAGACTCTGAATAAAACATTAGCCAGTCATCATCTGGCAGAACAGACCTTTAACGCAATTTGGCTCAAAACAAAAACAGAAAAACAGAAAAAGCAGAAAAAACAGAAAAAGAAGATTGAGACGATTCGTTGTGCTCGTTCTGCGAATTCGAATTGATGTTCCCTTATTTATTTCGCTCTTTTTCGCATACTAATTGCGACTCTTGTGAATTTCATTTAACATATGAGTTTATGCTGATTTCGTGCTGACCCAAACCCTCTTGTAGAGCAGCATTTGAATACAATGATTGAATGCGAAAGCTGTTTATGATTCATCGGCGTCAGATATAAAAAAAAACAGCAAAACCTGCCATTCAACAATGTGCTCGAGTTGAATTTCGAGCTGAAAGTATAAACACGAATAAAGACTGAATAGTTAGGGCAAGATATGCTGTTGTTGTTGTTGTTGTTGTTTTTTTCTCAAGAATTAATTACACATTTTGATATGGCATACCGCGACCGGATTCTTTAGCAATTTTTCATATTTATAAACTGCGGAATGTTTTCATGTTTATTATTATGACTCTAAATATTTACCATAATAATATAATTATTTAATTTGTGTGTTGCTTCTGTTTCGTTGCAGGTGAGTTAATCGTTGCTTTTAAACAAATCGCATGCCCTTGGGGCATATTCGTGAGTATGAAATCTTCGCCTAATTGGCCTGGCCTAAAGTGCTGGACATGCTGGCCCATTAAGGGCCATAATAGACAAAGTGCTCAACTGAGCAACTGACAAGCTGACAGCGACAGCTCAACTATAGTTATAGGGCTTCACATACGAGTACTCTATCTACACATATGTATATTTGTATCTATAGCTGAGCCCACACTCTGTTCACTTTTTATGGCAGTTTTTCATTTTCCAGTCGAATGGATGGCAGCTTTTATGTAACACAGCACTTAATTGCATATGTACAAGGAATCATTGAAGCGTCGCAACGACAACAAGTTGACTCTTTTTTTATGGACCAGTCTCTATCTAATCATATAATGGCAGTCACATTGCCATCAACACGTTGTTTTACTTCAATCCATAAGCTACACAAACTGCAACTTGTTCATTATGATAGCATGAATATGTGGTAAATATTCAGTTATTTGTTTTGCAGTCATGCAAATTGCGCTTAAATCGATGTGTGGGCTTTTAATAGACGTTGTTGTTCGCAACAAAATAATACCATCGATTTATATGGATGTTCTAAGCATTCTTTTTATTATTATTGATCGAGTGCCACAAAGATAAACACATCGCTAACGTGGGTTTCTCTAATGCTCTAAACCACTTTGTTGCACTAACTTGTCTCTCTGTAATTAAATGAAATTGATGTTGTTATGAATAGCATTAAATTAAATGCCTATAATAACCCAGATAAAGTCTTGATCATAATAATTCTTCATACAATATAGTATTTATTGCCAATGGAAAAGTCTGTCTTGTCACTTACTGATCGGATAATACTTAACAGAGAGTTATGTACATTCATTATTAATGAATTATTTTTTTATCTGATTTAGATTTTTGCTTTTCTTCGAAAGGAATTTATTGCTTTTAATGCTTCAAATTCACAAATGCCAATTTCATTTTAATCCTTTAATGCCAGCATTTTTTATAAAACCAATTATAATTTTTAGTAGCATACTTTTAAGCCTTTCAATAAATACACATTTTCTTAGGGATAATGGTAATCGCTATGTTTATTTTCGATAACCCAATTATTTATCTATTATTGAAACTAAATTCAAATAGTTGTATTGCAGTAATTCAATAAATTGACATTAGTTTGATTGAAATTCGCTTTGTATTCAACATTGCTGCAACAAACTTCTCAGCAATGATTTAACTTTGCGCCACTTTCCCAAGGGAAACAGCAATAAGACAAGAATGAACAACAGCAGCAAAGTGCAGTGCAGTGATTAGAATAACACAAAAAACAAGAATGATTGTAATACAGACACGTCGCACACTTCACAAGCTGCTTGTCATGTTTCCATTTGGCTTCCTTTTCGAGTCCCTGGCTGTTTGCCTTAGAAAATTACACACTCATTTTAAAAATGTTTACTTTTGCATACGAGTGTGTGCTCTAGAAACGTGTTCCGTATCCCGAAGCCTGCATCCCGTTTCCTGTTTACATAGCGCCTTGTGTCCTTCCCTATCAGGTCGCACATAAAAAATGGAGTACGAGCTATTTGCTCGGGGCGATAGGAGCATTGTGTGTGTGTATGTGTGTGTGTGTGTGTGTTGCATAATACAGCGTGACAAGTGAAAGGGCTTGAGTGTGTGTATGGGTGTGTGTGTGTGTGCGGACACTTGTCAGCTTTTCATTTTGCCTGTCAACGCGTCCAAGAAAGCCACTCAGCTGGCTTCTAAGGGCAATGCCTGAGAAAGTTATTGACACAGCTTGAAAGTTGCGGAAAAGTGCTACAAACATGGTTTCAAGCTAATAATTAGCCACTTTGTTCAATTAACAATTTGTAAACTCACTTGAACTTAAAAGTCGACCAACTGGTTACAATTATTTGAAATATTTCATATAGTTATAGTTGCAATTCTATAGGTACTATTTTATGTTTATTTAATTTCAAATATATATTTCCTCCAATCTCATTGGGACACTTCATTTGATACTATCCCAACTGCGTCAATTTGATTACTCATCAGTTGAAGCAGAAAGTGGGAACACAATCTGTTAATCCAAGCTTACCCACTGCCAGCATGACCTTTAAGAATGATAAGTTGAAAATCGTTACCCACTCGCACTTACAGCCAATCCCATTGTCGCACTTTGTGCCGCTCAGCATGCTCAAGAAATGGAACTGCGTAGATACTAGATACAGCACATGCTGGTAGCTGGGTATAGTGCATAAGTACTTGAGATACTTTTCCCTGCACGCATGCGCACCATAACTCAAACACATGAGGCCGACAGACTTCAGACTTTCGGCTTTTCCATTTTCACTCGACTGCACTTGGAAATGTGACCTCGACGCATGCCTCAGTGCTCAGTGTGCTATTGTTATTATTATTATTATTATTACTATTCTATTTCTACTCTCTGTGTTCTTTGTGTGTGTGTGTGTGTCTTCCTCTTTGCCTAATTTATGAAATCTAGCAATCTAGAGTTTTGTAGTTCGAGCACGTACCACGCAAGAAACCAAAAGAAAAGAACAGCAGAGATACACTCGACACAGAAATGGGCATAGGAATTCTATTCGAATGACCAAAGTGTTATCGACCTACAGATACACACACACACTCGCACACATCTCATTTGACTGTTAAAGCTGCGCCAATTTGTGCATATACATATTGCAAGGACCTTTTTTACACGTCTCGCCGTCGTTAGATGCTACCAAATGGCAGCTGCATCATTTGCCACTTGCCACGCCCATCTGCCTGGCCAAGGACGTGCCCAACGACAATATGCAAATGCTGTTATTGAAATAATGCTCCAACCAAACGGCGCCCCAAATGACAGTTTAGCCCCAATAGCTGCCGTATCCTTGCGACTTGTTAATCGCCCCAGACGAGTCGTATGTCAAACGTGTGCGACAGGACAGCGAAAGCTCATCCTGCTTGTGCCAGAACCTGTTGTCGCCATCCAGCCGCATCCTTTGACGCAGCTGTGGTTTGTGGTCCTTGTGCCATCAATAAGACAGGCACTTGTGAAAACTTTCGCATGCTCCAAGCCTGACTTGCATGCAAATTTAGAAGCATTAGGGTGATCTAATACAGCATCTATGAAATTGCCAACTACATATTAACATTGAGTAGAAATGAAAATGTGTAAAACAGTAAAATCATTTTATGCTTATATTATTATAATTCCAAAAAAAAAATGTGTTTATTGTCGACTATTGACAGTTGACACAAAAGAAATAATATAAAATTATAAAACACTTGAATGTATATAAAAAATGTACATCAAATTTAAAATACTAAATTAAAGATATAAAGTTTAAATTACGTTAAGTTCTGGGGATATCAATAACAAATTTAAAGCATTGGTTCAACATTTGTTGCACGAATTGAGGAAAACCCAGAAAACCCCAATCAATTAAAAAATGTTTAGTAGTTTTTTAATAGAGAAAAGAAAAAAAATATTTATTTTGAGCTAGTACATAATTTTAGAAAGTATTTTATAAAAAGAAGATATAAAAGGAGAAATAGAAGATGGAGAGAGAATAAAGAGAAAACAAGTAAGAGTGCTCTAGTCGGGAGTGCCCGACTAGGAGATACCCTGAACCCAGTCCTTACAATCATTCGTACTACTCTAAACTCACACATGCTGCAGTACAAGCAGTACAAACAGTGCAAGCGGTTTAAGCAGTTAGCTTGCTCTTTCGCTGAGCCCCACACAATGGAAATTTAAATCTTAAATAACTTCTGTGTTTATTGTCCGATCATATTGAAATTTTTGGGGCAAGCAATTGTCGATAATATGTGTTACCAAACCAAATTGCAAGGTCGTACCTTCAAAAATGGGTTTTTTTTTACTTTTGGGGGGTTTGGGGGCTGGTATCCAAAAAGTGAAATATTTGTTACATGTGTATGCTATTCGAGATTATACATGTCAAATTAGGGGCCTCTAGCTCTTATAACTTGTAAGTTATATCCAAAAAACGCTGGTATGAAATCGAAATTTATCGATAACTTTTGAACGGGACGAGCTATCGATAAATTTTAATAAACTTGATCTGTCCCGGGATTAGGAGAACTTATATTCCAAATATGAAGTTTCTAGCTCTTGTAGTCTCTGATATCCGCGTGTTCATACAGACGGACGGACAGACAGACAGACGGACATGGCTAAATCGACTCGGCTATTGATACTGATCAATAATATATATACTCTATATGGTCGGAGATGCTTCCTTATGCCTGTTACATACATTTGCACAAAACCATAATACCCTTTTTACCCATTTTTAATGGGTTCAGGGTATAAAAAGGCGCGATATAAAAGTAGTCAGAAAAGAAAAGGGAAAATAGATTTAACCAAACACGAGCTCTGGAAATTTTTAAAAATTGAGAAGCAGCTAACAATTACCTATTTTAATTATTATTTTTATTTTATTAAATTTTAAATAATATAAGAAAAAACTAATCATTTATGATCAATTTGATTTCTGGTAATTTGGTTAGTAACTATTTCGCAAATGAAAAATACCTAATCATATGGTGTTGTATATTTCAATAATTAACTTCAGCAGACAATTGAATAACCCTAGTGCAATAAAGTACTCTATACAAACGAATCTGCAGTTGGTAAAAACATGTATTATGCAGCATCATAAACAGCACAGATCCAATATAGTATGTGTGTATTTAAAAGTTGTTTACTTTTGCACTTTAACAATGAATAAATATGAGAGAGAACTGCTGGCAATCAACACGTACAATTTGCCATACCCTGGACACAAAGGGAAGAGGCGTATATTGTTTGTAAATAAAAGTATTTCTAATGCGTATACCTAGCACAATTTAAGAAACTAAGCTTACTAAATATAAATAAATGATATACTGCTGATCTGCTTGAATGATTAACAACTTTGTGCCAGCTGCAACAAATCTCTTATCAATGTCTGCGATAGCAACAGAGTATGCTGCAGTGTGGCAGTTGCGAGTGCAACTAAAACGAATACTTATTCGTTTTATACAGTTTGATAGATGCCCTTGAGGGAGGGAAAACATTTGCGCACAAATGTTAACGCTTGATTGCATTTTGATGTTGTGCAGCAAAGTCAATTGTTTATCAATTGGTCTGCATGGAAACAACCACTTTCACAGTGGGCATTTGGATGTGGATGTGGATGTGGAATGTGTTGCACACATTGTAATCCACTGTTGTGCCTGTCTAGACATGCCCATGTCCAATGCTAGCTACCTGCTAGGGTAGATCTGGCTTACCCCAGACCTTTTTCTCTACCTGAGGCGTCTCCTTGATAATGCCTGGGAAATGCGTACAGCACTCGAACCAAAAAAATAGATTAAATAATCATTAGAATGTTGATCAATTGCACAGCGCAGAGAGAGAGAGAGAGAGAGAGAGAGAATGAAAAGGTTAAATCTCTGCAGGAGGTGTTGAGCAAATTAAAGAGATCATTTAGAGCACTTCTATCTAGGGTGCGGTGTACAAATGATTAGGCATTCCATGTGGAGACGGAGACTGACGTCACAAATTTCAAGCATGGTTGGATAGTTTGGCTAGATATGCATACCCTTTAAAATACATGTGCAGGGTAGTAGTAATGGTATGTCATAGAAAATGGTTTTTGATTACTTTTAAATGCAAAAAATCCTGATCTATAATATATTTATTTTAATCTTAATGACAATAACTTAGTGCAATGGCTTTAATATTTATTTAAGCATATGCATTTGATTTGGAATTTATAAAACTTTGAAAATATATTGGCATATCTTAAAGTCGATTCCAGAGTAACTCCAAACGTCAAGCATTTTAGCTTATACATTGGCTAGCGTTTTTGTATGTCAATGAATCTTATAGTTTATCCAGCAGCACATTCAATAGCCATTAATGCAATTCAATATTCACAATGCCAAGAATATTTGCCTTTTGTTTTTAGCATACCACTCGAAAGCAAAGTGTCAACGTGTGTGTGTGTGTGTGTGTCTTTGTATCTGGACATTGTTGTTGTTGTTGTTTTTGTTTCCACCGCACCTCACACCCAAATCGAATGACAACAACTGCCAGAAATACTATGAATTTCTACTTTATAGAAATTCCAGACAGTCTCCGTATAGTCAGTCAGTCAGCATTGTTAGCATAATAGTAGTTGGGTATTGGTAGAGGAAACGGTATTTTGCATAAAAAGCGGTCGACATCGTTGATGGAGTAGCTCCATTTAGGAGTGGCAACTGCCTTCGCGATTTGCTTTTCATTTTGCATAAATATGCGCGACTGTCAGTTGCAGTCGCAGTCGCAGTCGCAGTCGAAATCGCAGTTGCTGTCAGCGAGCTCCATTGATGAGGATGATGCGGTGACGACTTGCCAAGTCAAAAGCTATGTAAATGAATATCTCTGCATGATATACAATATACAATATATGTACACACATGCCTTTGTCTTTAATTCATGAAAGTTTTGCATAGCTGGCACATTTTCATTTGGCGTTTAGAATTTAATTCATGGAATGCTTACTGCTTACTGCTTGCTGCTTACTGCTTCACAGATCCATTTACAAATACAGTACAGTGCAAGTGTTGCAATTGTATTGTAATGGAGATCTTCTGCTTCGTCTGTTTGTCACTTAAAACCTTAATAATAAGCACTCGCTTGATTGAATTAATATGTCAAGTCGTTGTTGCCATCGCTGATCCTCGGGTTCGGATCGGATCGGTTCGGTTCGGTTCGGTGCGGGCGTTTAATTGAATTGAAGCTGCCATTTAATGTGAACTTTTCAACTTTTGCTTCTTCAAGTGCAATCACTGAAATGGCATCCGCATTGTGTTGAGTGTATCTCTCGAGTTCATTGCAATAGTAAAGTGGTTAATTGACTAGACACTAGTTGCTAGAAGTTAACTTGTGAGTAACAAGATCTTAATGTATTGCTGGAGATGCTAATCAGCAGCCATAAAGTGCTTGATTTTATTTGCAATTTATGAATATTTTTCTAAATATTGAAACGTTAAACGTTCAATATCTGCATTCAAATCACGTTTCTTTGGCTTTAATGCATAAATCCATTGATCTTCATTACACTTTATGATGAAATTCTTTAGACTGCTTCGTTTTCAAAGAGGAAGCATCAAAACTGCCTGGCGTTTTCAATACAAATACAAATACAAATACAAGGAACCTATAAAAGTACGAAGAAAGAAATGCCCTCTGTATGCCGTAGTCATAGTTAAATAGGTTCCACAGCGTTAGGTTCCACGGCACGTCATACAAACAATCTGGAAATCTCTTTCATGCACACTTTTATCAAATATTGCTGTTTACTTTTGACGGTTTGTTTACATTTTTGTCTTCGCTGCCTCGCTTTCCGGCCTCGACGAACAAGCGAGCCCACAAATGCACACACACACACGCACACATACGCAAACACAATAGCATCCACACAGATACCACTATAGAGGAGATAGGGCAGCAAACTTCACAGAGACGAGACGTGTGTCGAGTCTCTGCTACTGCACTGCCGCTCGCTTACTTTGTCGTTTGCTCTTTCTGCCTGTCTGTCTGTCTGGCTGTCTGCTTGCCTGCCTGCCTGTGCCTTTTATTCGCTTGTTTGTTTTGTGCTGTGCCTTCATCGTCGTCGTCGTTCGCCTCGCTTCGCTTCGGCTCGTTCTCCGGTTTTTGGATCTTGTGACTGGCGAACGCTGTGGAACTGCCATCCACAATTGTAAAATAGTTTCGAAGCGTGTTTCAAGCCGTCAACGTCAACGGTTGAGGCGAGCGGACTGCGACGGCGCAAGCGACAGACGACAAACGACGCGAAGTATTGTATCTTTGCGATACTCGCACGAATACACACAGATACTCGACAGCTACGGCATTGTAAATGCTAATTAGTTGGCCAGCTGCCCAAATGGCGCTCCAACAATTCAAATAATTACAAATTCAAATACTAATCGAAAGCTAAAGCCAAAGCGAAACTGATTAGTCACTAGTGCCTTTTGAGCAAACGTTCGGTGTCCAGTGAAGCGCAGCAGCTGCAAGGCGCGAGCATTTCACTTTCGGTGCATCCAACAGATACAGCTACAGCTACAGATACGTGCATTTGCGCTCCAAATTTGCAGCTGGTCGGTCATTGCCCCATACCTTCGCAGACAATGCAATTGCATTCATCAATTGCCAATGCGATCGCAACCCATAGATACATTCGGTAAAACGTATCTTAAAGTGCGTGTGCCAAGCAATTAACATGTAAATTCGTGCGTGCGTGTTAATTAAAGCCACCTCTGCTGGCCACAAACCAACAAATTACCAAAAAAAAGACTAAAAACCAATATGCTAAACAGCCGAAAAGAACAACAACAACAACACGTTTCGTATCCGTGAGCTACCGGATGACGCGTTCTAAGATATTCGCCATAAAATAAGAATATGCAAATCGAAATCGCCGGTCGCCATATGCTGATGAAATTCCTCAATACATTTGCTTTTCGACTGGAGCCGAGCTGCAGTTAGTTAGTCTGAAGTTTATTTATAAGTCATTAGCTCAGCGCCCAAAGTGCAATCAATTATACAATATTGTCTACCTGTACTTCGTGTTAATAACAATTGAAAGTGACATCAGCTGCAGCTTCAATTACAATTCGAATTTGTTGATTATTTATTTTGTTTTATTTTTACTCTTATCTTGACACAATTTGTTCATTATTTATGCATACAATATTTTGTTTTGATTTCGTATCTTCCAAGTGCCTAATTGCGTGTATTCGTATCTTGAATAAACAAGTGAAGCACATGTGAAAACCCAAATAAATATGTCGTACAATTGAATTAAATGCTAAAGTTAATTACTTTGACTGGCTCAAAGTGCGTACGTTGTATGAGAAGCATTTTCATTTACAAAAACATCAACACATCACAACAACAGCAATGAAATTTCCGGATTATGTGCCGAACAACATGTTGGTAAGCAACAACAACAACAACAACAACAACAATAACAACAAGTGCGAAAGACCAAACCTTTCGGAGCCAACTGTGCGTATGTGTGTTTACGCAGCATTTTCCTTATAATTATAGTCGTTAGGCAGCGTTAAATGCTCCATAAATCAGGGTGTTGCGACTTAAAATATGAATAAATCCAAGCCATGCTCAGATAAACCATCTGAGTTCTACGAAGGTTGCCTTTAAAGTACTTTAAACGGGTAGAAACCCTCTAAAAAGAAAACGACACAAATCGTATGGGAAGTTAAAAGCGGTTTTAATATATTTACTTAGCTGGTGGCCAATGTGAACGTGAGCTTGAGATCTGATTCCAGATAAGATATGCATAAGGTCATTATGCCATGTACTTAATGTATAAGGTCGTAGAAGAAAAATGTAGCCTAGTGTTTGGTTATTTAAAGTTCATTTGGATTACGCTTAGAATATAATGGAAATAATTAACTTTCTTGTGATAACATTTGTCACAAAGTTCAGATCTTTAAGAAATCTTCATCTAAACAATAGTAGGTGACATTTATGAAATTTTGGATATAGTTAAGACATTTTAAAACAAAAGAAACCAAATTATTTTGCTCAGCTCCATTTGCATTCCATAAATATTCAAACCATCAGTCTTAAAATAATGTTTTCTTGTGATTTACCTTTTCCATTTTACCAGCATTATTTTTTGGACACTTGTATGCAGACATGATAAGTCATAAATTGTAGTCGTCTCATTAGAGTTGTGTTCGCACTCAACACGCATGCCTTATGAATAATAAATTACATTCAAAATACTTGTACGCTCTTCCCCTAAACAGAACTACAAAGAAAGTATGAAGATTTCCATTGACTTCACTCCTCCGGTTGGGTTTTGCTTTCCGCACGCATTCATTTTGGAGCACATCATTAAACTTCTGGCTAATTTCGCTTGCAATTAAGTTAATTATAATTTTATCGCCCCACTCCGCCGCCTGCAACGGATCTCGGTCACCATACTATATACTCATATACATACATATATAGATCCATATAAATCTTGTTGTGGCCTTTGTTGTTGGGGTAATCAGGCAAGCGAAGCAAAACTTTTTAATGCCGCAACCGAAAACTAAAAACTAAACAAAACAAATGCGTCTTATGCAAATTTAAGGATGGGGGCATTTCAACTAATTTCTACACCTGCAACCAGCAAACAATGTAATAAATATAAATATTTATAACTTTTGCATGCACCCACGCGAACGCTTTTTTCTCTTAGTTAATTTTGTTTATGGCATAAAGATGCATTTTTTGTTTTTATTTAGGCACACGTCTCGCACAGCCCACGTGAAATTTTAATTTACTTTTTGGTTTTTTTGTTTGTTTCTTGGCGGCTAGTTGCAAATGGTTTCAAAATTGGATGCGTCGCGACTACTATATATATATATATATATATATATATCTTGGCGCCCACTTTTGAGTCTTGTGCATGGCTTTCGCTTAATGCAGAATGAGGGATTGGCAGACTGACTCGGACCGACTTGAAATTGATTGCAGTGATTCATTGAGTGAATGCATTGGGCAACAGCAAACTCGATAGAATTTAATTTTAATTGATTTATTTTCGTTGTACGGGATTTGTGTAGTGATTGAGACCTAATTGAGCACAGCGTCAGACCAAATAGCTTTTCGATGATGGATTCAAGGGTTCAGCTTCGCATATCGAATCGACAAACTAAAATCAAAAAAATACCAACAAAAAAAGGACGCCACCCGCTGCGAGTGTAAATGGAAAAAACAATTTCGAGTTGTAAAGCCAAAAACAATTAATTCCTAATGACAGGTGGCTGTAATGTAATGTGTATTATAAAGCATTTACGAGCTAAGTGAGTGTGGAAATAACTGTATACATATGTAATACAAACAATTTTCTATAGAGAAAGTCGGAGAACTATTTTTATTTATTTATTGTCGATTTGTGAGAGTCGCAAAGAAAATGCAATATAAATTATAAAACAATTATAAAATATAAATTATGTTTTGAAAAGCGAGAGAGACGATAGATAAAGTGAACAACAAGATAAAGTTGTTAAGTAAAGAGAGAATATATGAAAATGCAGATTCAACTAAACACGGGCAAGAAATCCCGTAAATACAAAAGAATTGAAGATTTTACTATCCACTAATTGATCAATTATTATACTTACTTGTCGGGTGAAAGCAAGCTCACAACTCTTACTCAATTTTCTCTTTGATTTACATTTATTTGTAATTGCTTAGAAACTACAAGTTAGTTTACTATCTAATAAAAGATTGTAATATGCAAAACTCGTTCATTTACAAAGTTCTCGTGACTTTAAGGCATTTTAGCAATTTTTTACTAGCCATAAAAACTGCAGGCCATAAAATTGATAATTCCATTGTAGTACTGTTAAAGTTTGAGCTGCAGTGTAGTATGTAAATTGTAAAACGGAAGTCACATGTGTGCACTTCCGCCTCGTAAACATTTTTAGTCGCATCGTTGGGCGCCCATCCTTAACAAAGTTCAATTAAAATATATTGAAATAAATTGAAGGAAAAACCATATACAAGTACATATATATATATATATAGAGGGAGTGGGAGAGAGTTGGAGAGATGTGAGGGTACCAAACAAATCGCAGTATTCCTCATTTCTCTTTCGCATTCACATATCTTTTTTATTACAATACCTTAACAATGCCTAACTATGTCTATTTTTTTGTTGTTTTCAGGGCGATCGCACCACATGGGAGTATCACACAGTTTCGGTGACTCGGGTGCCCGGCTACGGGTTTGGCATTGCCGTTTCCGGTGGACGTGATAATCCCCACTTTGCCAACGGGGATCCCTCGATTGCAGTCAGCGATGTGCTCAAAGGTGGACCAGCCGAGGATCGTTTGCAGTAAGTACAATTATATATGCATATATGCAAACGTATCTTTAAGTACATCAACCGCAACTAGAGACCCTATAGAACCCACATGACTTGGCAAATATAAACTTGGGCTCACCAGCTGCTGATAATTACGTATGTACGTATATACATATACACATACATATATACCCTGTATATATGTATGCATGATTCTGATGTGTCAGCTGGCAGGAAATTAATTGTTGTGTTTGAAATGTTTAACATGCTGCTTCTTTGCTTCCTAATGTGCACCCATATGATGCCTTTGCCGAGCTTTAGTCAATTTTTAGCTTTTGTTTCTGCATAAACAAATAAATGCATAGTCTGCTTTTCCCATTCATGACGTTCTTATGTACATTTGTACATTGGTCGCAACTCAGACGGATTTTATTCTGTATAAATTCAAGTTCTTCTAATCTCGTAAATTAGATTAACTGTATTTATTTTTATTTTTAATTGGCAGAAGCTTAGTTTTTTTAGTTAAACCATTTGGATGAACATAAGAAAAGCTATTTTATGAACATTTCATCTATTTTGAATAAGCAATTCTAATTCCGAGTTACTTTTCTGCACTACAACAAACTGATATGTACAAATTATATTTGTCCTGGGATTTTCTTTCAATATTTCCTTGGGTATTAAAAACTAAATTCTATCAGAAAACTATTCAATTGAAATCAGCTTTTCTAACCTCTATAAGAAGTCAATACCCATTGATCGTTCTTAGAATCCATAAGCTCATGCAAAGCATTCTTATATCGATATATATCCCATAAAATATGCCCAGCACGTTGAGTTCATAAGTCCGGCAATTGACAGAGCATCGCATCTGACATCGTTAATCTTGCGCTTAGAACTTTAAATAGAATCCCAAAAAAACTATACAAAAATGTACGTAAAACTTCACATCACGTAGCGGAGCCCTCGAATAATTAAAGCAAATGCTTCGAGTACAATTTTTGGTGGGGGGAGGAGGTTCGGCTCCAGCTCCGCTGCGTCTGTGTGTGTGTGTGTGTGTTGATAATAAAAATTCCAAAGCGTTTTTCAATAGAGAGCGACCTGCCCAATGCCATTCGTGCTTGTGTGATTAAAAACTTGTCATAATCTTTTTTCCAAAGAAACTATTTACACAGCAGACACGGCCGGCCGGGAACAATTTGAGTTGAGTTGGAGTTTGTCTTCTACCTGTGCCGCGCCAGCTGGATTGCAGCCAATTTCAAAAGGAAAATCCCGAGAATAGAGACTGGAAAATATGTATGTGCTGTGTGTGTGTGTGTGTGTGTGGCGACAAGTGTAAATTAGCTGCACATAAAAGGCCGCAGCAGACTTTGCCGGCCGGCATCGAGATGAAAGCTGAAGTTGGGCCTGAAATTTCACTGTTATTTCAGCTGGAATGTTTGCCAGGCACATACTATCTACTTGCAACATACTATTCTTTAGTTTTGTATTTTTTCTTTTTGAGCAGCTTAATTGCAACGAGCAGTGTCTGTTGGCTTGTCAACGGAAAGTAAAACGCGGCACAGATCCTATTCTCAGCTCCGACTGAGACTCGGTCGCTTCATGCGCTCTTGGACATGTTAATTATGTCGGCGCAGACATGCAATTTCCATCATTATCATTATCATTTGTCTACACACACACACACACACATCTGTATAGATGGACAGAATTCGTCATGTGCTATTTACTTTATTTTTATAACTTTAGTTTTACTTTTTACGCGTCATCCTCTTACGTTCCGTTCCAAGAACAGTTCGCAATTGTATTGTATTCAATTGAAGTATGTATATAGATAGATACATATATATATGTATGAGATATTGGTTGTAGGCACAGGTATGCACACGTATCGTTCCACGGAAGCCGCTTAAACGCCCCTCGCTCGCTCTCTCCCTCCTTCTCACTCTCAGTCTGTCTCTGTCTCTGTCACATTCTCGTTCTGGTTTCGCACAGCCGCATCGGCTCATTTAACGCTCTACTCGATCCATGTCTAGTCAGATTGGGCACAGAGAATTGTCTGTTTATAAGCGTATATAACTCTGATCCGTGCATAACCTGATTTCACTCTGGCCAACATTAGACTAGACGCTATTGACGATCTCTGTCCGATACTCAAAGACAGTTGTCCAGCAATTTAGTCTTTGTCGTGTTGCAGCATTGTGCTACTGTGCATTTGGTTAATTATAGCTTAGCTAGACTAATGATTGCATAAATGTCCGATACCGACTGCTGGCTGCATCGACAAGGTTGCCACCTAATGACCTGCATATGTTGCTTGCTGCAGCAATCCATATCGAAAGCCAGTCACGACTTGTACTAATGTTAGTCCAAAGGTTCTATATAGCTATATAACATTGGATTAGCATTGGCGATTACAGCAAATACAAGTCTTTAGTTATAATCGTGCAATACTCGACTACATTACTGATTAGTTTATGTTTCGGTTCTATTGACCAAAGCAACAGAATATTAATTACTTAAATCAAGTCTGCATTGCAAAACTCTCGAAAAGGGCATCACTTTTCCCGAAGAATTAGAAAATATCTATAAATTTATAGTATTTTCCTCAATTTATAATTGGCCAGTAATAATTCTTTCCTTTTAAAGTAACTTCCTCCTTAGAGCTATTGAGTTTAATATTTTAATCATTTAGCAAACACACTACACTGCAGCAGATTGTTTATTAACTGATATTCTTATAAGAGAAAAAAAATTTTTTTACTTTATTAGTGTACATTTGAATTAAATTAAGAAAAAAGCTACAGTTGAAGTTTCAGCCTTTTAAAAGTTTTACTTTTTATATTATTTTCAAAGAAAATACATAGTATATTCATTTGCAGAGGAATTAGTTTCAAACTATTTTATAGCATATGCATAAACGTGAAATGTTAGTATGTGAAATCTATTCACAGGCTCGAAAAGAGTATAAAATCTTCAATAATTAAACAAATGAAAAAATAATTGATTTAAACTCAATTGTTTGATTGTTTTCAACAAATTCAAAATTATATCAACTATATTCCCAATGGTATTAAATATTAAGAATGCTAAACTTAATACGTTTTTAATGAGTTTCAATAATTGCTTATTGATATTACACTATATGTATCTGACTATATCTGACTATATCTAACTGTCTCTCTCTGTCTCTTTTTCGCACTTGCAGTGTAAACGATCGCATCATAACTGTGAATGGCGTCTCGCTGGAGAATGTAGAGTATGCGACCGCTGTGCAAGTGTTGCGCGACAGCGGCAATACGGTCACACTGGTGGTGAAGCGACGCGTGCCGCTGAACGTGGCAGCAGCAGCCACAAATCCCGCACAGCATCAGCACACGCACTCGCACTCGCACAGCATGAGCTCGATGGGATTGGGACTGGGAATGAGCAATGGCAACGTTGGCGTGGCCAACAGCCAGGCGCCCAGCGCCGCCATGTCCAGCATGAGCCAGCCGAACTCGCTGAACTCGTCGCTGGTGCAGACCGCGGTGGGTGGCAGTGGGGCGCAGCCCATCAAGGTCACACTGACCAAGGGCAGCAAGAAGGACGACTATGGCATTGTGCTGGGCTGTCGCCTGTTCGTCAAGGAGATCTCGACGAAGGCGCGCGATCAGCTGACAGCCAATGGCTACTCGCTGCAGGAGGGTGACGTTATCACGCGCATACACAACACCAACTGCACGGACACGATGAGCCTCAAGGAGGCCAAGAAGATCATCGATGGCTGCAAGGAGCGGCTCAATGTCGTCGTGCTGCGCGACATCACCAATCAGGCGTCGGCCACGGCGCTCAGTCAGCTTAACAATTCGGGCCATCACCAGCAGGCGAATGCGAATCTGTATGCGACGCATCAGGCGCAGGTGTCCAGCTGCAGCAACAATCTGGAGGATGCCTATCTGCCCGGCGGGGCTGCCTACTCCTCACAGAATCTCTACGTACAGCCGCCGACGCGCACCTCGAACGCACCCAATGGCGTCAATGGCCTGAACGGCGTCCTCAGCGAGGAGAAGAGCAATCTGACGCCGCGCGGTCGCTCACGTGGTCCGCTCATCGATGGGGTCTCGCTGCAGCAGCTCGATCGGCCGGTCACGCCAACGAATGGTGGGCGTGGCCGCATCGATGAGCCGCCCAGGCCGCCGCCACCGCGTGCCGCCCAGGAGGACTTCTACAGCTCGCGCCGGCAGCTGTACGAGGAGCGACAGAGCGCCGAGCCGCGTTTCATCTCATTCCAGAAGGAGGGCAGCGTCGGCATCCGGCTGACGGGCGGCAACGAGGCGGGCATCTTTGTGACGGCAGTGCAGCCCGGCTCGCCGGCCTCGCTGCAGGGCCTGATGCCCGGCGACAAGATACTCAAGGTGAACGACATGGATATGCACGGAGTGACGCGGGAGGAGGCGGTGCTGTTTTTGCTCAGTCTGCAGGATCGCATCGATCTGATTGTGCAGTACTGCAAGGAGGAGTATGACGAGGTCGTCACCAATCAGCGCGGCGACTCCTTTCACATTAAGACACACTTCCACTGCGACAATCCGTCCAAGGGCGAGATGGCCTTCAAGGCGGGCGACGTGTTCCGTGTCATCGATACGCTGCACAACGGCGTTGTCGGCTCCTGGCAGGTGCTGAAGATCGGACGTGGCCACCAGGAAATGCAGCGCGGCGTCATCCCGAATAAGTCGCGGGCCGAGGAGCTGGCCACAGCTCAGTTCAATGCCACCAAAAAGGAAATGAATGCCAATGAATCACGCGGCAATTTCTTCCGACGTCGCCGGTAAGTCACAAAACTAAGAAGTTGTTAATTGTTTTAGTTATTCTTAATTATTGTCTAACTCTTAAATAATATTAGCGAATATGAGTTATGAGTTGATTGTTCCTAGGGAAGCTATAAAATAGACTAGAACACTGTTAATCAAAATTTGCTTTTATGTTTGCAATAATAGAAAGATGTATGAAGATGTCTAAAACAAGTGGGAAAGAATTATCTTCGGTGGCACTTTCATATGCTGTAACAATTCTTTTTTTCTAAGAATACTTAAATTATTTCCAGTTGTATGGCAGCTATAAGATATAGTGGTCCGATCCAGCCGGATCCGACAAATGTGCTGTCCCTTTGAATAATAAGTCTATGTGCAAAGGTTTATAACGATAGCTCAAAAACTAAGGGACTAGTTTGCATACATACAGACAGACAGACAGACGGACTGACAGACAGACGGACATGGCTAGATCAATTTGTATTGTCATTCTAAGCATACTGGCAGTGACTTTTGGGGGTCTCCGATATTTATATACTATATATATATACTATATATATATACTATTTTCTTCGAAAAGAGTATAAAAATAAAAATATTAAGTTTTGTCTCATTGTTTTAAGTAAAGTTCTAGAATAAAGTAATCAAATGTTGATTAAGGTTTGCAAGAGTGTACTAATAATTCCGGCTCTTGAATGTTGTCAAACAAAACTTACAATTCTCTCACTCTCTCTTTCCCTTAACAGCTCGACGCATCGTCGCTCCAAGAGCCTGTCTCGCGAGAACTGGGACGATGTCGTCTTCTCCGACAGCATTTCCAAGTTTCCCGCCTACGAGCGCGTTGTGCTGCGTCATCCCGGCTTTGTGCGTCCTCTGGTGCTGTTTGGTCCCGTGTCCGATCTGGCGCGAGAGAAACTCGCCAAGGACTATCCGGACAAGTACTGCACACCGCTGCAGGACGAGGAGAAGGCCAGCCCGGAGGCGGCAAGCAGCGGAGCCGGTACCGCCGGCGGCGGCGGCAAGTGCCGCATTGTCCGTCTGTCCCACATACGCGACATTATGGATCGCGGCAAGCATGCGCTGCTGGACATAACGCCCAATGCGGTGGACCGGCTCAACTATGCACAATTCTATCCCATTGTCATATTCCTGAAGACGGACAGCAAGCACGTGATCAAGCAGCTGCGCCACGGTCTGCCCAAGTCGGCGCACAAGAGCTCCAAGAAACTGCTGGAGCAGTGCCAGAAACTGGATCGCGTCTGGTCGCACATCTTCAGCACACAGATTGTCCTGAACGATGAAGAATCCTGGTACCGCAAGCTGCGCGACTCGATCGATCTGCAGCAGAGCGGCGCCGTCTGGATGTCCGAGTCCAAGGTGAGTTCGCCGTTGGCATTCCCTTCTCTGTCCATCTAGACACAACTTAGTTGTTGTCTAGTCTGTTGCAGTTCTATAGCTCTAAGTTTGTGCAAGTATTTCCGTAGATTTCATAGTGTCGATGTCGTTGTCGTATACGTGATTCTCTAATCATTTATTAACTGAAACTTCTTGCGTTCTCGATGTGTGTTAACTTGTCCAATGATGCGATGGTGATGGGGCTGAACAAAAAACAACATTGCTTTGCGTAATCTCAATCATTGTTCATCCGATTGACTATAAAATGATATTAGATATTCAATTTGTTGCTTTTTACACTGGGAGAAAAGAAAATAAAATAAATGTCTGTCATTTCTGGAAAAAAATACAAATAATAATAGTAATAAATATAAAGAAATTAGATACATAGACTAAAAACGTCATATTCATTTATAAATTGCAAATCTGAAAATACTGTTTTCGTGAGGTTCTTATTTCCGTTTAACACTGTACTTTTGAAGACGCTTCCACTGCCACTGAACCTAACTTGAACTTTACCTAAACTAATCTCTTATTTTTAATGTTACTTTTTATTTCTTATTCTACAACTGGTTATGGTCAATATTCTAATTTTATTTTCTAACCATTTTTTCCCCCTTGAAACACACACCCAAACCCACACACACACATACACATATACCAACCCGAAATACACATCTGAAATAAATATATTAACTCATAACTGGGGAGCAGCTCCCCGAGTCCCCAACCGAAATGCTATTCCCACCCTATATAGCGCAGCCCTGCAAGTTCGCCTGCTGCCGTCCCACATCGGTATCGGTGCCCCGCTATAATGGGACGCGTCTGCGGCGCAATTCCTTCTCGCTAATGCCCCTTAATGATTGTACGCTAACTCCGCCGCCACGCCCACCGCCCATTGGCTACGATCCCGGCCCCTATATGCATGCTAATAATAAACAGCAGCAGCAGCAGCTGCAGCCGCGTAGTCGTCAATCTTTCACCATGGTGCCCATTCTGAAGCCCGCCTCCTCCATGCCGGGCAGCAATGGCCAGCTGCTGGACGGCGCTGGCGGCGGCATCGATAGCATCGCTGTCGACGAGGATGCCGGCTCGCAGTACCGCAGCTCGCAGCCCAATTTGCTGAGCAGCGGCAATAGCAGCAGCAGCTATCTCTATGCGCCAAATCGCTCGAATGTCCTGAGCGAATGTCCGGAGCGTGGTTATCGCGCTCCGGCAGCTAGCGCCTGTTTGGGCCGTCGCACCGTCTCGATTGAGCGGCGCACGACCCCATACTACTACCATGAGCTGCTGCAGAAGAACGTCTTCGATTCGAGTCTGAATCTGCTGCAGGACAACAAGCTGAAGAATAGCAATTTAAAGCTGGAGACAGCCGCCGGCTCCTGCAGCGCCAGCGCCAGCAAGAAGCAGCTGCCTGCCGCTGTGGGTGGCAAACAGGGGACACCTGTTGCCAAGCCACAGCAGCGTCTGCCTGGCAGCAGTTATGGCAGCTATGCGTCCACCAGCGATTTGCTGAGCAATGGCAACAGCAGCAGTGCCGGCACTTTGATCGATGATCATGATCATGATCGTGATGATGATAGGGCGGATGAGGGGGGCTTCAGGCGCACACCTGCTGCTAGATCTTTGAATCTGGCCTTCAACAATCTTTCCAATCAGATTGCCAATCTGAACAACTTGACCAATGGCAGCAGTAATCACAACAACAATAACAATGCTGATTCCAACAACAATGTGGGCCGCAACAGCAGCGAGTGCATTGCATGAGAATCGGTGTTAATCTAGTTGCAATTAAAGCATGTTGTAGTTGTTCTTACTAAATCATAAATATATATGTACCCAAGTGCCCATTCGATCTACATATGTGTCTGTAAATATATATTGCTGTGTAGTTAATGCATGTAGAAATCGCTAAAAACCAACAAGAAGAATACACTCGTTAATTTGACTCCTAGAGAAAGACTCAACGAGTACCCATCCCAACCACACTAATATCTATATAATAATAATATCTCATTTACTCGTATCTACATACATACATACATAACTAGCTTAAGTCTATGCAAAGGAATTGCTCACTTCATAGCTAGAGTGCAGTATTTGTTTTGCTATACCATATACCAAATATTTGATATCAAAAAAAGTTGCTAACTAAATGTTTATCGTTTTCATTTGTTTCTTTTATTTACATACAACCAAAAACAAATACAAAAAAAAAACACCATACATCATCATGGTCATTTCCTGCTTACTCATCCCGTAAAAACACGATGCATATTAATCAACAATTATCAAAAACCAAAACAAAAAATACCCAAACTCCTCAACACAACACGCAATAATTATCAACAAATAACGAAATACTCAACAATTGTCCTCGTCCAAAACTAAAAATTATATATATATTATATAAACAAAATTATCTTGTGTTCGTCCACAAACATACAAAACAAAAAAAATACTCATTATTTTGTATTCAATATGCTTGGCAATCGAACAAAATTCAATCGAACGTATCAATCATATAATTTGTTATATTTCATTTACGTTTCTTGTTGCTGTTTTGCGATATAAAAAAACAAACAAACAATATACAAATCCAAAACGTTGGTTGCTCTTTTCCGATAACCAATAACCGATAACCGATTACCGAACCGATTTAAATTGCTACCGCGCTAAATTCGAATATCGCTAATAACAAAACACACAAATAAACGAAATTAACTTGCCTCTGCTCCAAAAACGCGCCTACATTTAACAAAACAAACGATCGATAAATTACAACAACAAAAAAACCCCAGCCCGTCGAATCCCTCTCCGATGATTTCCTATTCCCCATGACCACATCCCGTTTATCGTATGCATCAAGTCCCGAATCTGACTTGGAGCTAAGTCCCGGGCCATCCGCATCATTGTCGCTTGGCAATTTGCCGCAATTGGTGAAAGCGAGCTCAGATCCATCGATTGCCACTAACCAGGATAACTTGGATAGGGATAGAGACATAATTGGTGAAGGACTACCACCTCCATATACGGTAAGAGGCCACAATCAGACACATAAATCACAACTACTCCACAGAGCATGCGACGCCCCCACTAAATACGAACTCCGCAGCGCCCCGCTCAGGCCATAATACCACATGCCACATATATATTATCATCTATCGTCATAATCTAATCTATTTCGCTACCCTTCACTTCACGCCCCGCTCTATGCACCGATCCAGGTACCCTACGATCATGGCGTGCAGCCGCCACCGAATCGCCGCCAGACCCTCGACTCCAGCAAGTACAGCATCTACGGCACCAATGTGCCCCAGCAGCAACAGCAGCAGCAGCAGCCCGCTGATCCCTCAACGATTGCAGCCCGGCCCCAATCGCTATACGGCATCAATGCGCCGGACTTGCCGCCGCGCATCGATCGTCAGTCCAAGCCGGGCGATCTGCCACTCAACAGCTCGGGCGCCTCGTCGCGCAACGGCAGCTCGGGCGGCACTCTGGGCCGCAGCGCCCAGGAGCGCCTATTCGGCAAGGCCGTGCTCCAGGACGATGTCCAGGCTGAGTATGTGACCCGCAATGCTTTGGTCGGCGCCGGCGGGGACACCATCGAGCGTCAGCAGCAGCAGCAGGCGGCGTCACTGGATCGTCAGGCACGCATGAATGCGGCCATGGGCAGCCCGGCGCAGCACAAGACTAACGGTAATGGCAACGCTGGTGCCGCCTCCACCTACGACAGCGTCTCCAGCTACGACTCGTACAACAACTCACAGCTGGCCATGCAGAACCTCGGCCGACTGGGGCCCAATGCGCCCGATGATCTCAAATCAGTGCCAAATGCAAGGTAGGCACTTAGATATACATATATGTTAGAGCAGATTAGATGCAGGACTGTTTCTACTATTTTTCGAAGAATATAGTATATTAACTTTATGCATAGAAGGAAGCAACGGAGACACCCAAGAGTTACATCCAGTATGCTTAGGATGACAAATCAAATTGATCTGCCCATGTCCATCTGTCTGTCTGTCTGTATGTATGCAAACTGATCCCACAGCTTTTGAGCTATCTCGATGAAAATTGGCGGAAAGACTTATTATTCAAGGGGATAGCACATTTGTCGAAATCAACCGGATCGGATCACTATATCTTATAGCTACCATACAACTAGAAGAGGTTCTGACCATATATCCCATGTTTTTAAAGCTATCGATTTTAATTTACTTATGTACCTCAAATTCATAATTACTCATCAATGTTTGAAATTCCAATGCGGTCATAAAGAGCGAAGATTTAAAATGATCTAATCTAGAAGAGAGAGCGTCAGTCATATATTTAACATACTCTTACAATACAATATATATTATATATTTTAAATCTCATTTAAATAAACATACTCTTTGAAAATATTACTTTTTTGTATCAACTATGCATATACAATTATTAATAACTAATTTATTCGCAATTTTCTAGTGGTCGTCCCTTGCCGCCTGTGGGTCAGCCTCATGATTATGGCCATCGCGCCTTTGCGGCAGCCAATGATCTGAATCGCCAAAGCAGTCCCGGCAGGCCCCTCTATCACGAGATGAATGCGTCCCGTAATATTGGTAAGTTTATCTGCTTATATCGTATTGATTCTATCTAATCGTTTGTGATTACTTTGTAGATCCACGCAATGGAACGCCTCAGCGTCCTTCGAATCTGGGCTTGGACAGCAGTCCACGCAAGCCATTAGTGGAAACCAAAACCGATTACGGCAAATATAGGTATGTTCATTCTTTAAATCTTTACTCTTAACTATACTCTTAACTATACGTGTGTGAAGCCATAAACAAACTTTTACTCTCTCTTTCTCTTATGTTCCGCCATTTGAAACAATAATATCGCATGCATTTTCAAACGTTTCGTAAATATACAAAAAAAAAAATAAAATACAAAAAATACATCTATAACTGTTGTATCTTTTCAATTGTCGCTTCCTGCCCCTTGTTGTCGTCCATGTAGACGCTACCATTTGCCTAATCCCCATAATGCCCAACACTTGCATTTGAAATTCACATCCCATCGCACCCAGCCGCCCAGCGCCCTGCAGCTGAGTAGTCGGGCGCGTCTCGGCGCCTTGGATGCCACTGCAATTGGGGGCTTGGGCTTCTGGAGTCGTAGACCCATCGCTGTGCCACGCCCACAAATGTCGCCCATGTTGCCAGCTGTGTCAGCCTACGATACGCTCGTTTAGAGCGTTCACAACGAAATCTTTTACGATCTTAATTAACGATATTGCACCAAAGTCAAAGCGTACCCCAATATTCATAGTCGATCGTTTTGTATCTCTATTGATATTCCTGCATTTTCATATTTCTATATATACCCAGTCTATTGAAATTGAAATTTCTATTGATTTTAGCACATAATTTTGTAATTTTTATTGTTGTTTTGTTTTATTGTTTTTTCTAAGTGAAACGACAGATCTAGCGATCTATTAATATGACAATTTTAAAAATACTTCATTTTCAAATGCTTCTCTTTTAAGCAATGCATCAAATCCCTTGCATCTATCATATCCAAGCGTGTAAATAGACAAATACAAACAACAAGTACCCATGTCTACTGTGCAATAAACGATATATGTTCTAAAAGTATCGAAGTGTGTTGTGTTCTTGTCTGAATATTGTATATTTATTAGATCTACATCTACATCTCATAAGTACTCATAGTTAATCACACATGTCCTATAATTATGTCAAATTTTTTCTCTTTCTCGCTTATGTTTTGTGCCCATCAACAACACGCTGCATCAAATTTGTTTAATCGCAATCAAACACAAACACAAACCACTTAAACACGAACACAACCACAACCACAATTATGTATGTGCCACCACACATGTCGCACCCACCTTCACCAACAACAAATCGCAGTCGCAACAACTCCGTGTCGCAGGCGGACTACAGCAAATTGCCGAAGAATCCGCAATCCGTTGTCCAGCCGCCCAATGGTGGCCCGATGAACGGCAGTGCCACGCCCAGCAGCAATGGCAGCGGCCCCTTCAAGCCCGTGCCGCCACCCAAGCCCAAAAACTATCGACCGCCCGTGCAGAGTGGCGGCAGCAGTGGCAGCGGGGGCACCACGCCCTGGGAGAATGGCGTAAGTGCAATAACAAAGAGATTATTAGTATTATTTTGGTCGCGTCCCACTCATGCGCTCGTTCCGTTACAGGATTCGGGCTCACCACGTTCGCCCAACGGCTTCTACTATCCGCCAACGCCTTCGCATCATCATTACGGCCAGCAGACGCCGGCGCCCGGCTCGCCGCACCAGGGCCAGCCCAGCAATGGCCACCTGCAGCAGCCCACCTACGGCGCCAGCAATGGCAACTACGGCCAGGCACCGCCCCAGCAGCAACAACATCCACAGCAGCAGGCACAACAACAACAACAACAGCAGCAGCAACAGCAGCAGCAATATCCGCCAGCCAATGGCTATAATGGCAACAGTCACCACTACAATGGTGGCAGTGGCACCGGACCCTACATAGCGCCACATCGGGGCATGCCACCGCCAATAGGTAAGTGCCAGGAGAAGTGTTGAAGATCCAATATATAAAAGTCCCCATTATTTATTATTCTTATGTTAATCAGAGAATATATAATTAAACACTAGAACATTTTTACTGTGCATCTTTCAAAACAAAGTGAGGCGAACGATTGCTAATCAAAATGCTTTAAATTGTTAAAAGTAGTTGAACATAAAAATGTGTTTTAAATCAGACTTGTATTATATATTACCAAGACAATACTTATATTTATTTAAGCAAATATAGTATGCTGTTCTTTTTGCAAAATCTTTTGCAAAGTCTTATGGTATATTTAAACATTAAATAAATAGGTTTTCTTTCTTCATTTCATCTGCTTCGTATTACTTACTCAATGAAAAAACGCAAAAATGTATACAACAATATTTCAAAAACAATTATATTTAAAAATAAAGACTTCAATTTTTAAATTTAGAATTTTAAAGCAATTGAAATGATAATCAATTCACAGATATTCTAAGCTCAATTTTGAAATGTATTGTTTGCAAAAAGCCAAACTGTTTAGATAGCTTTAATTTATAAAAATTTAATAAATTTGCTTGCGCTTTCCACTGTACTAAGCAACCACTGCTCTTTTGTTTATCGTTTAGGTAATCTACCACCGCATACTCCGGAGCGTCATGCACTCGATCTGGCTGGTAGCCGGGAGCAGCGTGGCTCCGCCTTTGAATTGTATCGTAAGCCGCAGATCGGCGCCGCAGTTGGGCACCATCACAACATGAGGTAAGTGCACAAGATTCCATTCTGGCCAACTGTCTGCCAACGTACACTGAACGTTCCCATTTCCCTAAAAAAGAAACCGAACCACAAATAGATAGAGCATTTCTACAGTTTAGCCAGCTGTGAGTGTGTGTGTGTGTGTGTGTGTGTGTGTGTGTGTGTGTGTGTGTGTGTGTATTGGTTGGCTGAGTGTCTGGAAGGTTTTCTTGAGACCTGGGCCAATACGAATCTGAACACACCTTGTACTCCGTACTCTGTACTCTGTCCAAGCTCCACATTTCTGTTAACGAAAAATGTTTTTATTTTTGTTATGTGTCATTTTGTGATTTACAAATTTACAACAACAAACAATCAGTCAATCAGTCAGTCGATCAATCATACTGCCACGTATATGTTCATAATCATGCGGTTGCTGGTCATTATAATGTTTAAATACAATTGGAAATTTGTCGCAATTTTTTCACAAAACGCACAAAAAGCTCGCATAATACCGAAAGATAAATTCTTGTTTGATATCAAATTAGAGACGCATAAATAATTATTGTATTTTGCAATAACCAAAATTATTAACAACAAATGCTTAACAAATTTTGCAAGCTGTACGAAATTATTTGCTTCGCGCACATTTGCTGATAAAAGTAAAAGAAAAACTTGTAAAAAAAAATAAATAACGAAAATAAAACATTTTTCGGGTTAACTTTTTGCCATATAAACAGTTCTACATAGTATTCTTTCTTATTCTAGAATTTCTCTACATACACTTTTTTTAAACTTTGCCTTGAGCATTTTCCATTTCTGAACTATTTTCTTTAATTAGAATCCAATACTTTTGTGTATTTGAATCGATGGTTTTGGGTAAAAAAAAAAACAAAACAAAACAAAAACAACAGTACATTTATGATTACGCTTAAAACTAACAACCAAAAACAACTAATTGACTTCTAGTATTCTCATAAATGTTGCTTGAAATAAATATTTAAAACATGGTAAATGGTATTTTTTTAAATTACATCTCAACAACTTGGTTATTTTGCAAAATCGAATAAGTATTTATTAAACGTTTTTCTACAACACTTTTCATATGCGCTTGTGTGTTTTTGCGAAAGATTTGCAGAAATTCGCGAAACAGTTTTAAAGGAATAGTTTGCAACAGTTTGCGGTTCAAGATGGAAATTTTGGTTTTTTCAATTATAGTGATATTTGCTTTTATGATCTCTTTAGTTGAAGTCAGAAAGTTAATGAAGTCACACTTCGCAAATCGTTTAAGAACTGAAAACACGCCCAACAAATATTACACGAAAAAATGTAATATTATCTCTATTGATTTATAAAGAAAATTCCATAATACAAAAAAATCTATAAAATAGTTAAGTGCATTTTAAGCTATTTAACTAAATACCATATATATATATATATATAAACGAATGTCGTAATATCTGCTAAATTGATCATGAAATATACAAACTATGAGCAAAATGCTTGTGTCATAAAAAAAAAACATTAGGAATTAAATGAATTCCATCAGGTAATAAGTGCAAAAATTAAAATAAATTTATTTCAAAAAATATGAATATCACAAGCCTTAATTTCCGCAGCAGAAATTCCCACTTGAACCGTATTCTTTAGGTTTTTTTTTTCAAACCACCAATTGCTAGTATTTGCCCAATGAGTTTCAGCACCAATTCAATACCAAAACAAAAAAAAACAAGTGGGGAAGGATTATCTTCGGCGTGCCGAAGATTTTATACTCTTTTCGAACCTATAGGCAATTTTCACTCTGCCAACTGCACCACTGAAATTTCATAAGCTGTACAAAATCGTTTTGTCGCGTAACATTTTTTTCTTGTTCTAAAAATATTTATATAATTGCCAGTTGTATAGCAGCTATAAGATATAGTGATCCGATCCGGCCGGCTCCAACCAATGTGATGTCTCTTTGAATAATAAGTATCTGTGCAAAGTTTCATCGCGATAGACTAAAAAACATGGGATATATGGCCAAAACCGACTTCGAGTTGTATGGCAGCTATAAGATATAGTGGTCCGATCCGGCCGGCTCCGACCAATGTGCTGTCCCCTGGAATAATAAGTGTCTGTGCAAAGTTTTATCGCGATAGCTCAAAAACTGAGGGACTAGTTTGCATACATACAGACAGACAGACAGACAGACAGACAGACAGACAGACAGACAGACAGACGGACATGGCTAGATCAATTTGTATTGTCATTCTAAGCATACTGGCAGTAACTTTTGGGGGTCTCCGACGCTTCCTTCTATGCGTTACAAACTTCAGGACAAACTTAATATACTATTTTCTTCGAAAAGAGTATAACAAACTTTCTGCTAACACCCCCCCAAAAAACAATTCAAAACTCTAGCGAAATGGAGCCATACGATGCGCGCTACGACGATTACTATGCGATGCCGCCAGCAGTTCACCAGCATCCACACCCACACCCACATCCGCACCACCAGCACCAACAACAACAACAACAGCCACATCCTTATCCGCATCAAATGCAACGTTCGCGATCCGCACCACGTTATCCGAATGAGCGGCCACCGCACGCCCAGGATCCGAACTACTACAGCCACTATGGCACAGGCAGTCGTGGCTACAGAGGCGGCCAGGAGCAGACGCCGCCGGATCAGTATTACGATGAGCATGGCATGGAGATGGCAACGCCACAGCCGCCGCCGCCGCCGCTGCCGCCGCACAAGAAGAAGAAGTCGGTGCTGAAGAGTCCGCTGGCAGCGCTGAAGAATGCGCTGATGAAGACCACACGACCGCTGCGTCGCATGAACAGCATGGTAGAGCCGGAGCGCAAGCCGAAGGGACTGCGCCGCCAGCAGTCGATGCTGGAGCGAGGCGTGCAGCGGCCCTACTATCCGGACGAGTATCCCAGCTATCCGGCCGGCTACGAGGAGCGGCCGCCATTGCCGCCGCCAGCCGATGCGTACTATCGCGCTCAGTATGCGCCGCAGCAGGAGCTGATGAACAGCACCTATCAGAATCTGGAGAGTGAGGATATCTATGGCAATATAGCGGGCACAGTGCCACGCCAGGCGCCGCCGGACAACGGCTACGGCAACGGCAGCGGCAGCTACGAGCCGTATGATCTGTATGCGAATCGCGCCTGCATCGATCTGGAGCGCCGCCAGGCGGACGGACGTAGTGGCAGGCGTATCGTACGACGGCACAGCACCACGACAGCAGATCGCAATGGTGGTGCTGCAACAGCGCCCGGTAGACACCACATGCCCATGCAGCAGCAGCAGCAGCAGCAGCAATCGCAGGACATCTATCAGACACGCCAGGGCGCCTATATGCTGCCCGAGCCGCAGCGACGAGCACCCAACTCGGAGGTGATGACGCGACGTCGCTTCTATCCGGGCGCCGCCAACGAGCAGGGCCTGGAGGAGGCGGCGGCCACGGAGCCCATGTATCAGTCGCGTCGCGAGCTGCAGCGCGAGATGCAGCGCAATCATCTGTATCAGTCGAAGCGCGAGATGCAGGAGCGCATCATCCAGGGCAAACGCGACATGGAACGCGAGCTGAGCGCCCAGAGCAGCAGTCAGTCAGACGATCGCTCCGAGCGCTCCGAGGGCAACTATCCGACGCGACGCGAGGCGACGCGCAGCCAGCTGCGCGATCAGATCTATCAGACGCGTCGCGAGGCGCTGGACAGCATGGCGGAGCCGATATATGTGTCCAAGCGCGACATGGGCCGCCCGGCGCCCATCTATGAGACGCGCGAGGAGAGCATTCTGCAGTCGCGCGAGAACGAGACGGACGAGAAGAAGGAGAAGGAGTGCAAGACGGAGCAGGTGCAGGTGGAGATCAATGCACAGCCCGAGGAGGCGCACGACAGTACGCTGAGTCGCTCGGATCTGCAGAGATCCTCAGATACGGTCATTGAGAATACAATGATAGCGGCGGGCCAAGCGCCGCTGGTACAGGACGAAATCGATGATGAGGTTGAGGAGGACGAGCAGCAGCAGCAGCAGCAGCAGCAGCACTCAAATGAGCCGGATAGCTCCGCGGAGCCAGCGGAGCAGCCCACAAGCATTGAGAGCAAACACAATGAGGGCATGCTGGCCAGCGAGACGCAAAACATGTCCGACGATGTGTTCGAGGCCAGCGATCAGGTTGGCCCACTGCCACGGGCCACAGGCACGGAGGAGCCGGTTGCCTCGCCGCGTGCACTGCGCGCCCCATTTCACATTTCCAACATACTGAAGCGCACAGGGCCGCCGCCCAGCTTGCCCATCGGCGACAGTTGCACCTCCATTGAGACGCAGTACACGTCGCAGGCTAGCTTACCCGTGGGTCCACCGAATGCGACCAGTACTCCGTTCAGCAGCAGCATGTCGCTGCCCATTGCGGGTCCAGTGCCGCCGGCTGCCGCTCCTGGTCCGCTAGCCAGCTTGCCACGTGAGCCGAGCACCACGCGCGGCTTCTTTGACGCCGCCGGTGGCACGCTGGCGGACAAGCTGTGGCACGTCTCGCTCCAGATACCAGCGGGCGCCATTCCAGCGGGCGTGCGGCAGGAGATCTACTTTACGGTCAGCGATCCGCGCATGGGACGGGCCGTTGGCGGACCACCGCTCGACATGGAAAATGGTTGGTCTAACTAGCTTACACTACTCCCGTATATTGCTCGTATTGCTCGTTATTGTGTTGTACCTTCACTACTACCTCTTGCAACTTGCAACTACAGCAACAACAATTGCAACTGCAACTGCAACTGCAACATCAACAACTGTAATTACAATTACAAGTACCAACAAAAAAAAGCAACTATTACTAGAGCAAATTCACAAGTTTCTATTGTTTTGGATTTTTGTTTTTGAATGCAAACCATTTTATTTTTCTATTTATTATATGTATATTTGTTGTATATATATATATATGTTACGTAACTCACTTTTATTTGCCAATTTGTATATAGAACAGCGTTGCGGAACAATACTGTAGTGTATTCTTAGGGTACAATATTATAATACATATAAGTCTTACTCTGTAGTTGGTGTTTCTTTATTATTTGGCTATTTTTGCATGCTTTAATCATGTTCTAAATGTATTTACTAATTGGTGGAAAAGAAATTGAATATTTATGCTACTAACATTTTCATAACTACACTTACTACTTATTATTTTCACACATGTGCTCTCTCTATCTCAGCGAAATTCAAATTGTGCCATATCGCAAATACATATATGTTGGCACATCAAAATTAATAATATTCTAACATTTTTGAATAATAACATGAAAAAAGCAAGTTCATGTTGTAAATACGTTTTTAAACTGAAAATCTTAAATTGTACACTGGATTTCTATACATATAGATTTTTTAAAACTAATTTCAATCACGTCATTTTTTTTAATCCTTTGCCAGAACAGTCATTTCGAAGCAGCTACCTTCTTCTAAGTCCCACATAATTATTATTCCGTACTTCAGATGTTCGTCAATGTCTTTTAATTAAAAATAAAACAAATATGTAAATTGAAAACTGAGAGCTTACAATGATATTTAAGTAAAGTGATTTTACTGTAACTGTATTATTTCAATTATTTTGGATGCAATTTGTATTTCCTGTAACTCTATCTACCACAAACTACATATTTCAATATTACTATGCTATTTACACAATATTACCCAATTCACTATCTCGTAACACTATTCAACAAAATAATTACACACACAGCAACTATCTGCAATCAGATCTTCCGTGCTAAGATAAACGAGCTCTAATCAATCAACCTCCATTCTTATCACAGGTGAAACGATGCTATCGCCACTCGTCATGTGCGGGCCGCAGGGCCTTGAGTTTCTGGTGCCCGTTACACTCAACATACCGCATTGTGCCGGACGCACCGCATCGCTGGGTCTGGCGCTCAAGGCCACCGACAGTGAGAAGAACCTGCATACCGAATGGGACAACATTGATCTGCCCAGCAATGCGTCTGCCCACACAGTGTCCGTCAAGGTGGATCACTTCTAGGCCGTAAATCACTACAGTTAAATAGTTATAGAGCGTTATTCATCGTCATAAAACACACACAGATACATACACACACATTGCGACAGCCGAATTAGAATCATATAATCATTTGTAAATAATTTCATCAAATTACACTTAAGCCACAATTCCACGACAAGAGCGCATCAAATAAGAGCAACTTAGGCATTGATTATAAAAAATTAATTTAATTGAATATTGTTTGTTAATTGTGCCTTTAAGTGATCGATTTGCTTCTAAACCAAGTGTCGTAAAAATACTATAAGCAAACGAGGTAAAATTTATTAAGCGAAAGCAACAAAAAATCTGTATAAAAATTTTAGCCTTAGTTTGATAAACAAAATTGTATATTTTAAAGAAATTTATTTACATTTATTACTAAATATGTATTTTACAAATTTACATTATTGTACTCAAATTTTCAATATTTCAATCTAGAATCTTGCGAAATGCTTTGATCTATCACCCATTTAATTGCATTGAAAATGTTTATCGTGTGCAAATATTGTATACAAACGATATACATATAAAAAATACATATATAAACATTTTAGCTACGTTTAGATTAGAAAAGAGCCTATATAGCCAACAAAATTATTATATACACATGTATTCAATTTTTTATATTTAAAAAAAATGATAAACACTTAAAAAGCTTGGGAATAAATAAAGGAGCAACAACTCATAAATAAAACCATAATACAAAAGGCAACAAAAGGTCTTTTGAAAATGATCCCCAATATATTTCAAATCCAAACCAGTTACAAATTGACAAAACTCGATCATTGAAAATGTAGACAAATATGCGAAATATATTTTAAATACATTTATAATGATAAATAGTTTGCGGTAGGCATATACGTATGTACTTTTAATATATGTAATACACTTACATATTTAATTTTATGTATAAGTGCACTGCTTGACAACGAAATGTAACAAAAGCTCGCAAAAGCACTTTTAATCTTATAGATAACATCGAGTGTACGCTTCCAGAGATTGAATAATTAAGGATACAATTACATAACTAAACGCCAGAAAACAATTTTAACAGTCATGGAGTCGTCAGGCTCCTACGCGGATGGCGCAGTAGTCGGTGTTGTGGCCGTAACTGTTGCTGCTAGCAGCACATCCTGTTCCGGTATAATGGAGACAGCTTCCTTAACGTAGCCGTAAATATGCTTGCGTGTGTCGTTGACCACATCGCGCACCATGGCCTGAAAGAAGCTACTGTGCAGCGGCGCCTCAGCATAACGCTCATACTGATCCAGCGAGTCCTGCAGTTTTAGTGTCAGGTCATAATTCTTGCGCACCACATCGAGGATTTGCTCCTCCGTGGGCGTGGACAAGCCCTGCTCGGCCAGCCACTCCTTGATCTTGTTCTGAAAGTGCTTAACAATAGCGAGTATATTGACAAGAGAATTCAGAAGCTTAATAACGTCATCCTTATATTCGCACTCCGGCATTGTTGTGTAGCGCAAAACTAGAAAAAGTACGATTAAATAGATGTCAGGAGCTAATAATCTTAATTCGCATACCCATCGCATGTATTTCCGTAAATACTTTTTCCTCACGATTCAGCTCGTAATAGAGCTCATCGTAGCTATTTGTTGTGGCCAGGAATGTATCGCCGTACGTAATGAACAAATTGAAAATGTTGACCACCTGCAGCGACAAGTGGAAGATATTGCACTTTTTGACCAGCGTCTGTTCCTGATTGACCAGGAAGCGCAATAGACCAATCAAGGCCGACCACAGCTCCTTCCAGGGATAGTTGAGACGGACACGACACCGTTTCTGATAGCACAGAATGCGATGGATGACGCCAATGCACAACAGATACAACTCCATGGGGAATTTCTTCATTAAATGCGACACAATGAACTCCACCAGCAGATCTAGTAGTGTGGCCGCCAATGGCTGCGACTTTCCCACCCGATCCACATTCAGTTTGCGATGGCGCATTTGGGCGCGATGCAGCATTACCTTGAACGTCAAATTGCTGTCGTGCATCATTGAGTTGGCATACTGATCCTCTGATATGCAAGTGAGTATCAAAAAGCACAGCTTCAAGTTGGCAATGCTAGACTCATTCTTGTTGTCCTGCATAACTATCGAGCTGCAAGGGAAGATCACAACAATTAGCGAGAATAAAGCAATTGCCAATTATTATTTACTTTTTACACCAATATTTCATAAAAATGGAGGTCAATCGTTTACCGAAGCTTGTGGCAGTGCTTACCAATATTGAAAGACGGCAACCAGCAGATTTGTGGGATACTGGGTCATGTCAATGATAGGCGCATTGGCCAAATCGGGCGTTGGCTGCGTCAGACTCAATGTGTTGCTGGGCGATGGAGGTGCACTCGACTCGGCCTGTGTGTGAGCGAGAGTTGTGATGAAGTTGCGATTGAGATGCACGGCCTCATAGAGAGCCAGCAGAAGGCCGTTGTTAGCCTTGATCTGTTGCACACGCTCGCAGCCCTCGTCGGAAACGAACATGTTGCCCACCATATTCGATAGTGAGGAGAACCACGACGAGGATTGCACATTGTTCAAGCTTAGCATGTACTGGCGGCAGAAATCAATGAGTGATTGCGAGATCATTTGGCCATATCTGCATAAAAGACGATAAACAAAGAATGTTACAGTTTGATCTTATCTATAATTATAATTAATAATTAGGTTACCCGTTTAATGCCAACTCATCGGCCAAAATGGAGAGCTGCACCACGTACGGATTGGTCGCCTCGTGCTTGCGATAGTTGACCAGAATGGTCAGAAGTATGACAATGTCGTGTCCGTGCTGCGACCGGAATGTGGGATCGCTGAGCAGGCGGACGAACGCATCGAACAAGCTGTGCATCATCAGGTACTCGAAAAGCACATTCTGGCCGACATCTGTGCCAGTGACCAGGACCAGCAAAAGTTTCAGGCACATGAAGCGCGCATTTTCGGTGACATCGCCCAGCAGAATGCGATTGCAATATTGCATTAGCAGCTTTAGCCACTCGTCCATTGTCTCATGGCCGAAGATCTCGTTGAGTAGGCTTAGACTGGCATCCGCATTACACTTTTTGAAGATACCGTAGAACAGCGAGCATAGCGTCTGCAGGCTGTTGCACAAACGCTTTGGATGATCATCTGTGGGAGAAAAAAAGCTTTATAGTTGATCTCTGTAGAAGAGAGAATCGAGCGAGTCTCACCCTTGGCGGTATCTAGCATTTGGATGCATTTCTGAAACAGCGTATTCAAGTTCGGCTTCACCACTTGCAACTGTTCATTGTTTAACTTGCTGATTTGATCCTCCAGCGATTCAAAATTTGGCTGCAGCAAAAAAAACTCGTTCCAGAACTCAGGGCTGTCGACGCTGGGATCCTCGCCACGACATAGCAGCTCGTATATGTAAACAACCTTCAGATCAAAATATGAATTAAGGACGCAATAAATTAACGACCACCTGGTTAAATTGAGGCGCAGTGCAAACCTTTTCCTTGGGGCGCTTCGTTGAACCGCTGCCGCTTCGTTTTCGTGACGTCATGCTGTTCAAGTTCACTTATCGAAGTGTGTGTATTAAATTAACGACTGTAGTGGAGTGTCTTTGAGGAGTTGGGGTCGGGAGTCAGCCTTTTGTTGCTCTTCTTGCTGGCAGTTTGACATCGGCACCGCGATTGTCGCCCAATACACGCTCAAGCCAATCAACAAGATACTGGATGTTGAAGCGTGTAGGCAGAGTTCACACCAACATTCACTTTACAACACTGCTTGGCCAGCTGTTGTGCCATTTGATGGCATTTTTTGAACCAGTTTTTTTTGTTCAAGCTTTATGGATACTGGCTAGTTTGCTCCTACAAAACGCTTAGAGAATATATTCATAAAAATTATACAGCAGTACAGTAGCTATAAAAAGGTGCAATACAATAAGCAAAAAACAAACAAATAGTATTTGTTTTTTGTTGCATTGACATTACCACCAACAGAAGCAGCAACAACAACTTCGACAACAGAAATTAAAAAAGGAAGAGTAAAAACATGTCAAGTCGGCGCATCATCAAAGAGACGCAGCGCCTGATGCAGGAGCCGGTGCCAGGTATTAATGCCATTCCCGATGAGAACAATGCGCGCTATTTTCATGTAGTTGTCGCCGGGCCAAACGATTCGCCCTTCGAGGGCGGCGTCTTCAAGCTGGAGCTCTTCCTGCCCGAGGACTATCCGATGTCGGCGCCGAAAGTGCGTTTCATCACAAAGATCTATCATCCCAACATTGATCGTCTGGGTCGCATTTGCCTCGATGTGCTCAAGGATAAGTGGAGTCCGGCGTTGCAAATTCGCACCATTCTTTTATCCATACAGGCACTGCTCAGCGCGCCCAATCCCGACGATCCCCTGGCCAACGATGTCGCCGAGCTGTGGAAGGTTAACGAGGCGGAGGCCATTCGCAATGCACGCGAATGGACCCAGAAATATGCAGTCGAAGACTGAAGCGTCGCCCCTCAAATATCCGCACTGGGTGGTGCCTAATAATGGGTGGCTAATTTCTGGGGTGGGGTCGATTGTTCTTCATGGCCACAACACACATAGCAAGCAAACCAACAACCAGCAACCGGTATAAAAATAAACACTTTTAATAAACAACTTTTTTTTCATATTTAAATAAGTTGAAGCGCTAAGGTAGGAAGATATAAAGATAATGCTAAATTAATCGAATAAATACAAAATTCTATTTAAAACCAAGCATTTTATTTGTTCCAATACATTATGTACGTATTAAATATATGGAATAACCCGCTATTTTTTCTAAAATTTAATAAATCCCGAATGAAAATTATAAATTTAATAGGATTATATGCTAAGAAAGTATTTCGTGTCACGCGCACGCAAGTCTCTGTTTAAAGTAAGGCAGCTCTTTTGTAAACAAAAGATTTAAACAAAAATTTGAACTAAACAAATATCAAATGACTTGTATACATTCATATGTATGAACAGTCTCAGTAAAAAATATACGACTATTTTTATTCTGGGAACAAAGCCTTTCTGCTCTAGCTCAATTGGAAGGCTAGTTCATTTTAAGCAAACTGGAACTGGTTCGATAAGTACTACGCAGTATGCCGTGTGTTTGATTTCGACCCTTCTCGTGCTTTGTATTTCACAACAATTCAGTTCAGAATCAATTGATTTGCAGCAAGTACAATTTTGTAATAAGTATGTCTTTGATCCGTAATTCCTCCCGACTGCTCCAGAATCAACTGCGTCGCGTTCAGAGCGTACCAATAGCACTGTACCATGAAAATGTAAGTTCAAATTCAACTTTTCGGCCACACGGAAAGTTCTTTCGTAATATCGTTTCATATACTATGTATATAAATTTATATCGACGTTTGTTTTGGTTTTGATTAACTATACACGCCAACAGATAAGAAATACGTGCGTGCAACTGACTTAATGTTTCGTTTGCGTTGATTGCAGGTTGTCGAGCACTATGAGAATCCCCGCAACGTGGGCTCGCTGGACAAGAAGGATGTGAGCGTCGGTACCGGACTAGTTGGAGCACCTGCCTGCGGCGATGTTATGAAACTGCAGATCAAGGTGGACGAGAATGGCAAAATCATTGATGCCAAATTCAAGACCTTTGGCTGCGGCTCGGCAATTGCCAGCAGCTCCCTTGCCACAGAATGGGTCAAGGGCAAATCTATTGATGAGGCAGGCAAATTGAAGAATACGGACATCGCCAAGGAGCTGCGTCTGCCGCCCGTAAAGCTGCACTGCTCCATGCTGGCCGAGGATGCCATCAAAGCTGCATTGGCTGACTATCAGGTCAAGCAGCAGAAGAAGGTGGCGCAGTAAACTATATACATATAAATTCATATATACTCTAATGTTACATGCAAGCAACTACGATTACAGCTATTAGTAATCTATATAGAAAACAACAATATACATACAAATTAATTGTTTAGCATTGGATTTTAGCAGTGAGTATGTAAGATTAAAATTTGCCATATATACATATTAAAATTGGATTTATTTTACAGATTGACCCGTGTGATTTCTGACCAGTGCGGAGTGTGGAGTATAATAGGAATAGCTGGAACTGAACCTATCTAAGCGATGTGTGAATGGTGTTGAATGTGTGTGTCTTGTATGCGTGAGAGGGAAGCTATTTATTAGCAAATTACAATTTATGTAATGTGGGAAATCCATTAAAATTTGAGTTATGCAAATTTAATCTTGTAGACTATATGTATGAATAACCAATAAACTGTTTATCAATCTAAATGTAAAGCCGTATTATTTATTGTGCCACAATGTATTAAATATTACATGTATCTGTTTCATTTATAAAGAAATCCTTGTCAATCCATCGATTTTAAGATAGACGCACGCTGACACCGCCACCGCACTCGCCCTTTGACTTGACCTCGAATGCTGAAGGAGAGTAATAAAATGTAGTTATCGGTTGACATCTATTGGACATTAACTTACGGTCATCGGAATGCTGACAGTTGTAGTTGGACATAACGCAAGGGCTGCCGAACGTGATGAGGCGCTCCTTGCTGCTGTTTTTGGCCTTAGCGCACACAGGCTCATAAACCTCACCGCAGACGCGAGCACAGCTGTCGGTCTGTTTCTTCGAGTCCTTGGCCGGGCTGGCAAGGACGAATGCCATCAGGCAGAGCGCTAAACATTAAGACAAGCGTTATTTATTATATATATCTTATTGATTCTTATAATATAGCACCGGATATACTTATAAACTATCGACTGAGCATGCAAAAAAGTACTAGCTACTATGGCCATTGGCCAGAATGACAGTTCCTGACAAATTTCTATACATCATGCATCAAGAAATGCCTATTTGATACGTTCAATTTTGATCTTACACACAACATATACCTAAATTAATCAAAAGCTGTTAGGAAGGTCAGTTCACTATGAACCAGAAGGTGTATAAAACGTTTATATAGAATGTATATTGAATGTGTCTAATCTAAATAAACAATCTCATAAAAACGTCATACATCCCTTCAAAATATTCCTGCTGCACTACTAGAGTTAATTTCATCTACAACTATTCTATTCAAAATTACCTAGAATGGTAAACAGAGCGAAACGCATTTTAAATGTCCAATATTCCAAGTAAACTCGCGAGCAAAATAAAGCGAAAATTCACGTAAACCGGCTTTGAGTCAAGTTTGAATTGAACTGAATTCCAGACAGTGAAATTTATCACCTTTATATACATGTCAGGCTCACTAACGTTGATGATGAACAATAGCCAGCGGCACACAGATACAATTAACAAATATATATATCTGTATCTATACATGATAAGCATGTACATGAACGCGTATGTGTGGCTTAGACTATATTGTTCCGATGGGAATCACTCATCACACAGTTAAATTGGTGTGTATTAAAAAGTAGACAAGCTTGAGTTGCATTTGCTAGTGTTGGTAGGTAAAAATGGCAATGACGGGGACAACGACAGCTACAGAAGCTTCTGTGTGGCACTTTGGGCAGTTAATGGGTCCGAATCCAAATGACACTGGGAATGGGCGGAAAGTGAGCGACACGCGTCGGATTGTGTTGTTTAATTCGATGCGGTTGTGATGACATTTACCCCCGCTGCTCGGATATGTGGGCGAATTACGTATTTATGATTATCGAATTAGCAACTACGAAGGCGTTTTGTTAAATTGGCATTTGTTTTTGCCATATAGCAATTAAAATAGAGTATGAAGGGTTCGACTAGGTGTATCTTCATATATTCAAAAGCTCCCACAGCGAAAGCTCAACGGAATTTTAAATGCGTAGTGTTTGCCTGTGTTTTATATGCAGGGTATCGCTTAAATTTAAATCTTTAAATTGTCATAGCGTTCTATCTCTATATCAAACAAATAAACACATTTGCATGCTTGTCGTGTTCAATGAACGGGAATATGCCTCTTTAATCCAGTTCACGTGACTTTATTTACGCACCACAAGTAGAGGGGTCTGCCTTGCTTCCACTTCAATTTAATGGATTTGTTTATTTCCATTAAGATCAGTTTAAATTGAGTGACCTCATGCTTGTCGTTAAACGTTGACAATTAAGAGTCATAATGCACGATGCTTAAGCCTTAAAGTGCATAACTTCCTTATTTGTTACAGTTAATGGTTCCGAAAAAAGATAAGAATATCAATAAATTTTGTATTTCCAGGAATGATTCTTATTTTATTTATTTCATCTGGAGAAGAAAAAAATGTCCGAAAATCTTCCATTTATGGTGTACTTTGTATGTAAATGTCCATATATTTTTTTAATTTGTTCTATTTAAGGTCAACCTGTTCTGTTTACACTTAATACCCATTAATGATATTTATTAGCTCATTAAGTATTCGATTTTGAAAGTAAATAAGAACCATTTCCTTAAATTAAATGACGATAAATACTTTTTTCTACTAAAGGTAACACTCTGTTATCATATAATGAATATTCAGAGAGTATTAGTATTACATATATTCAAAATTTACACAACAAAAAATACCGCAATTAGCAAGATAGCTTTAAACTATTTATTTAATACCGAAATTAAATTAGAATATCGATAGGACATTGCAGAGTATCGATACTAAAATGTGCGATATATGAGCAGCGCGATGTTTTTGTACATCACTATTTTTTGCAAACACGGTGCGTCATCTTTTACTTAAAACGTTTGCGATTTCACAATAGGGAAGAAAGTTTTTTCAAAATATCAATTTACAAGAGTTAATTTAAATATACAAAAGGTAAAGTACAAGAAAAGGGTCTACCGAGAAATAGAGCACATTTTAGTAAACATTTTACCTGCTTGCAAAATTCTAAAAATGGAGGAATTAATGAAATTGGTCGCTCAATACCAATGCAATGCGAATGTTGATGTGAGCAGCTCTGATAGCGACAGCGACTCCAACATTTCCTCTGGACTGCCGGAGTTCAATAAAACAACCCATGGCGTTAAAGAAGCAGAGAGTGAGAGCGGTAAGCGTAAGAGCGGAACAGCACGACTGCCAACGCGACGTCCAGACCCGAACGTTTACAACCGAAATGCACTGCTTGCGCGCGAAAATCGTCGCAAGAAGAAGGCGTACATGGAGGCCGTCGAGAAGAAACTGGACGAGACGCGCAGCGCAAACAGATCTCTTCTGAAAGCGCTGAAGAAGCAATTTAAGCTAACGCAAAAGCTCGAAAAAGAGTGCAAATATTTGAAGGACATACTAGGTGACTACAAGGATAACAAAAATGCTGGAGCGCGCCTTAATTCGGAAATTTCATCGCCGGACAACAGAGCCGTTTCACCTGAAGGTTCCCTGATATCAACTTACTCAAGTAGCAGCTACGAGCGCCCCATGGAGACTAATACGTTTCACGGCTTGCTGAACAGCGACAATGGTAGTGTAGCCACAGAGCAGTTTATAGATGAGCCGCCAACAAGTTCATGGATTGATTTTATCGATGGTTTATTAACAGATTATCAGCATGTGGATGCAGCTGAAAATTCCAGCCGATTTCTGGAGGAGCACAGCTTTGAACTGCCGCTGAAACCGCTGGAAATCATCGACGAGCATAGTTATTTCAATAAATTTGCGGAAATCGGTTACAGCCCAAATTGCGAATGGAGCCCAAGTCGCACTCCGCCCACTCAGCTGCTGCAAGATGACGATTTCTTGATCAGCACAAGCAGCGAATGCATTGCAAGTCTATAGATATAATATTATATTTTTAATAAGTATTTGTTTAGAGGTTTTAAGCATCGTAGAATTAAGGCACACGAACACTATTTTGATTATTTTGTGAATCGATACAATTCTTTCCATTATGACAATTTAAAATTTAATTAGTTTAGCCCATGGAGTTTATGATAGAACGCCAGCCCACTGAAGCGGTCCTTTGGTTTCGACGTTTTAAATGTATTTCATAATTTCAGGCCTATGTGGAGGTGCGTTGGATTCTTTGTTGATCCAGCACGCAAATGAAAAAAATTTCAAGGTGGGTTTCTTCACAGGATCGAAGGTGCAAAAGTTCCAATTGAGACTATGATCATCTTGTTGTCCCACTTTTTCAGTTGCGGCCAGAATTTCAGACGAATCTCGAAATCCAACGGATTTCCAATATATATTAATTCATGGCAGAGCCCTCAACGAAGGAGATGAGTTGCAGACTTCAACTGTATTTAATACAAACTGAGGCGTTGTTGTTTTTTTTGTTTGTTATATTGATAAAGTGAAAACAATACTAATTTATTTGGATTCAGACATGTTTCAGATAATTTATAATCACACAGTCGATGTTAGATTACATTGATGACAGTGAGGCTTGAAAGACCGGTATGTACTTCTATCATAACTCCAAAAAGGCATATCTTATAATTTCTTAATTTTGGAAAGAATAATCGATACAATTTCATTAATATGCATTTGTTATTCAACCCAAAAATAAAAGTAACTACACAATATTTGTGACGAAACCATATTGTTTTTGTACTAATTAAAATGTTGCGTTTAAGATATGATCTGGCAGCAAGATATAGATAGGGTTATACAAAAACACATTGTATTTATTAAAAAATAAGGAATGAAGTAAATTTGAAAAAGCTCATGCTAGATGAGACAAAACAACATGATAAGAGGTTCTAATTTCCGAGGGTAAGTAGATAATGTAACTATCGTGTACATAATATGTGGATAATATGATTATCATGAGTGTGTGATGCTTAGACGCGTTGAAAGCATACTGCCGGATAGACTTTAGAAATGAACATTTATAATTCGCAAAGCAACAAACAGAGCAAACGGCAGACGACGTAATACTGATTTTTATAGACAAGTAATTGGAATAGTCAGACCTTATGCATGTACAAATTTTATTCGTGAATACAATTATGTTTTACAAGCAAGACAATCCACTTTCTGTTAGGCCTTTAGCAACTTGGCATGGTATTCAATGTGTTCGGCTACGAAAGTTGCTATATAGAAGTAACTGTGATCGTATCCCTCACGTTGCTTGAATATGGTCTGAATATGATCGTTGGGAGCAGCAGCCGCCAACAATCTCTCTGGCAGCAGCTGTTTGCCGATCAAAAAGTTATCAGCCGATCCTTGGTCGATGAACAACTCCTGCGGTGTGCTGGCATACTTTGATACCAGGCTAGTGGCATCCCACAGCTCCCAATCGGCAGTGTTCGCGCCAAGATAGCCAGCAAAGGCCTTTTGGCCCCAGGGGCATTCCGATGGATTGGCAATTGGAGCGAATGCTGAGACAGACTGATAGAGACCGGGATTCTTTAGGGCGCAAATCAATGCACCATGTCCACCCATACTGTGGCCAAAGATGCCCTTTTTTGCCGGCAACGCAGGAAAATTGGCATTGACCAGTACGGGCAACTCCTGCGTCACATAGCTGTACATCTTGTAGTGCTTGGACCATGGCGCTACGCTGGCGTCAACATAAAATCCAGCGCCGCTCCCAAAGTCATAAGCATCATCCTGACCAGGCAGCTCCACTCCTCGTGGCGAAGTATCTGGATTCACCACAATAAGGCCCAGCTTTGCAGCAGTTTCTTGGAAACCGCTCTTCTGCACAAAGTTCTCATGCGTACACGTCAAGCCGCTTAAAAAGTAGAGCACTGGGCATTGGGTCTTATCTTCGACAGCCGCTGGTGGCAAGAAGACACCAAAGGTCATATCGCAATCCAATGTGTTGGAGCGATGTTTATAGACACGCTGCTCGCCCTCAAAGCATTTTGTGGTAGACAACAGTTCCAGCTTCATGTTTACAATATGTATAACTGGGCAATAGCTGCAACCGAATATTTACGCTGATTTTAAAATAACAATTTTGTTCGTAAAATAAAACAGAATGAAGTGAACTAAAAATGTTGCGACTTCGTTGGACCGGTACCAGGGATCATTTAAACCATATTAATATTTGGTTGCATATCTGTTAGAAATGGTCATTGGTCAAATTATTATTATATTATATTATACTATTATATTATGCCATATTCTCCTTTTGTTGGTTTGGCTAAATGATTTTTTTATAATGATATATATTTATTTAATAAATAAAGTCGCCAATATATCAAATGAACTATGAGCTGTTGCCACACTTGCCTGCAGCCCTGAATTGGTGTTGCAAAATGCACAATTTAAACTCATTTCCAACACCCAATCGTAGCAAATGACAGAATTAGTAAATAAGCCGGCATCAACTGTATTTATTTATATTTATACTTGATATTAACTGCAACACAATGTCCGAGGAGGCACCAAGCACTTCAACATTTGGCTTCAAGAAGCGCAATATTAACAGGGGCGCGGGCATGCGGCGCAAAAAAGTCAGCACCAGCAGCAACGATTCGGGTAACCACAAAATTGGCGCTCAAGCAAAAACAAATTGTAACAAAACAGTGATTCCACAGCAAAGGGCAGCGATGAGGAGCCTCAAAATGCGACCAGTGCACTAGCTCGTGCCGCAAATAGGCGGAAGCGCACCAATCCCAACTTCCAGAGCACCAAAACATCAGCGAAACGAAAGGCAGATGCAGGAGCCGTTGGCATCAATTCATCGGGCAGCGGTGCTGACTCGGGCGGAGATAACGATGCATTTGGTGTGGCATACAAATCAAAGCGCGAGTCTATTCCAAGCGGACCACAGGACCAGGGCGCCACCAGCGTTAATGAAGTGGACACGGAACTGGATCGCGATGCCCAGGCGATTCACGCGCGCTCTCTGAAAATCAACGAGGAGCTCGAAGGCAAAGCGGACGATAAGCTCTATAGAGGCATTAATAACTATGCGCAGTACTACAAGAAGAAAGACACGGCGGCTGGCAATGCCAGCTCGGGCATGGTACGGAGCGGACCAATACGAGCGCCGGCCCATCTGCGCGCTACTGTGCGCTGGGACTATCAGCCGGACATTTGCAAGGACTACAAGGAGACAGGCTACTGCGGCTTTGGCGACAGTTGCAAGTTTCTGCACGATCGCAGTGATTACAAGGCTGGCTGGCAGATGGAAATAGATCATGAGGCGCAACAGCACGGAGACCGCGACTCAGATGGTGATGACCACAAATACGAGATTCACTCGGACGAGGAATCCTTGCCGTTCAAGTGTCACATATGCCGGCTGAGCTTTGTTAACCCTGTGGTGACTAAGTAAGTGGGCCCTCTATATATGCCTTAAGAATTTCGCTAATCAACATCTTATCACTTCCCAGATGCAAACATTACTTCTGCGAGAAATGTGCGCTGGCGCAATACAAGAAGTCGCAGCGCTGCATAATTTGCTCACAGCAAACCAATGGCATATTTAATCCTGCCAAGGAACTGATAGCGCGGCTCAAAACGGAACCCATGGAAGAGTTGGGTGATGATGATGATGATGACGGAAACGGTCCGCATGGCAACAAAGCAGAGCAAGGGGCGCAAGAGATTTCCTCAAATAGCGATAGTGATTAGTTTTAAGCCACATAGCTAAAGGTTCTTGGTCCTCATTAACATTAAAAATGCCGTAGTTATACTCATTTCGAAGAAACAAAGAAACATAAAATTTGTATTAAAAAATCAATATCCAGCGTTTCCTTTTTTTTATTTAATCGCTTAAATAGTAGTCTTGATTGTTATTTACTTTTTGTCCTAAAATAAGAGTAAATTATGACATAACTTCAAGAGATTCCGCCTTCTGCGTGGTACTTACTTTTGATACTTTTATACCAACTTTAAATGGGTACAGGCTATCAAAAATTGAAGCACTGAATACATAAGATTTACGTATTTTCTTTAATTTAACTAACTAAAAGTTGATCAATATGTAAATCTGCCATAATATAGGGTTTTCAGCACTTATCTGACAATAGCGAGCGTAGTACAAAATATGATATACATTTTTGAAGCTTTTGGGAAGTATATTGCACAAAAATGGACCAAAAAAGAAAACAAATGTTTTTGAAATTTATTTATCTTAATTATATATTTTAGTACTTTAATATGCATTAGATGATTATTATTTGACCATTATCTCTTGTGTAACCCGATTGCTGCGATAATAATAAAACATTGGTTATATAAGCTCGACACGCCGGCGGTGTTTATAGTTGTTTATCTGAAAGCCACTACGACTGTGTGATGGCTTCAAAGACGGTGCTTCTGCTAGTATTCCCATGGATATTACTGCTCCTTATTGATAGCTGTGTCAGTAAGGTATTTATGATTCTAATAATAATTGTGAATTTAAAGGAATGTAAATATGAATGGTATAACCATCTCACAGGAAATACAACTCGTTGTATTAGTAATCTAAGCATATAAAAACAAATTAATACTTCTTTCTACTAAAGCGCGAATGGGACTTTGAGATAATCTCCGCAAGCAGCAACAGTTCGGACGAGAGTAAACTAAATTTAACTTTCTGGACCCACCAAATTTCACGTGCTGAGCTTAGAATTTCGGGAATGTTTGACGTGAAATATGATGCTGATGAGTCTACAATGGTGAGTGAACAGAGGATCTGCAACAGTAAAATATATTGTTTTCTCTATTCGACAGATTGAAGTTATAAGTTATAGCAGCTATAGCGGCTCTGAACAGGATTTTAAGCGATTAGTCTATAAAATTGAAAAGATGGGTTTGTTCCAATTTTTAAACAATCATTACAAGAAATTTTTCTACACGAATATTGCCGACTGTTCGAATCTGCCACCAATTAATGATAAATTTGTGCCTCCCTTTCCACAGAAAACGTATACATTAAATGAATGTAAGCTCACAGGTGATGGTATTCCAGACATTTTACCCAATGGCTACTATAAAATAGTTATATCATTTAGCGGCCAGGTCGAAGCCAATTTTTGCATAATTATCAAGTTGGGCAAAATATTCGTCATTTAGTGGACAAATTACTTATTGAAAAATACCGAAAGTAATGAAATTCTAAAGAAAACAATAAAATTATACACCAGATTGCAGAAAAAAAGTAAAATTCATTTACAATAACATAACAATAAAGGAAAATATCTAAAATTTAAATCAAAAAAAATTATTCAAGCAATTTTTACGTTTTTTAAACATATATATTTTTTTTAGAATTTTCTCTTCATGTAACTTATTTCTTATACCCTTAACTCATTAAAAATGGGTAAAAAGGGTGTAATGAATTTGTGCATAAGTAACAGGCATAAGAAAGCATCAACGAACCATATAAAGTATATATTTTCTTGATAAGTTTCAACAGCGGAGTCGATCTAGCCATGTCCATCTGTCTGTCCGTCTGTCTGTATGAACACGTGGATGTCAGAGACTGCAAGAGCTAGAGACTTCATATTTGGAATATAAGTTCTCGTAGTCCCGGGACAGATTTAATTAATTTAATTTTATCGATAGCTCGTCCCGTTCAAAAGCTATCGATCAATTTCGTAACTTAAAAGTTACAAGAGCTAGAGGCACAAAATTTGGTATTTGATAAACTTGATCTTTCCATGAGCTCCAGCTCGTGTAGTCCCTGAAATACGTGTGTTCATACAGCCGGACAGACATGGTTATATCGACTCGGCTGTTGTTATTTTATTGGGTTTATTAATGGGTTCAGGGTATAAAAATATCATCAAGAACAACTTCGCAATTTTTGAATAGATAAAAATAAATGCACATGTATTTATTTATATTACAATAATTTTACACCTTAGAAAAGTGTGTTTTAAATTGTTCATATTAGTTGTCATGCTCTGGTTTCGGTTGTGATAGAATTGTTGGTAAAACATACACTTAATATTAAAACACGATCGCGGCAGAACTCAGATGTTAAATTCAATATCATACAATCTATATATGTATATTCTAAATCAAAAAAGTTGTTTGAATGTACCAGTCAGAAGGAAACAGCCGTATTAAATTATTATTATAATTATTACTTGGCATAGGAAAAATGTTTAAAAAATTAACGTAGCTGGGAAAACAGCCCCGATCCATGTTTTTCAGTTAATAATTGCGTCTGTAAGGGTATTAAAATTGATTAGATCAATAAATTGTTAGATGTAATATTCTTATCTAAACTTAAATTTATAATTGATGTTAATAGCTATGTAGATATAATAGATAATTGAACCTAACTGTTGATTGTATTATGATGTTATCTGTTTACAATTGCAAAACCTCTAGTAAATAATCTCGATATATAAATTAGAATTCCCCGCAAGGAGACAAGCTACAACCAGCTTGGCGATGATGCGGAGCAGACCCAATACGAGAGCCGGATATCAGCCGGACATTTTCAAAGGACTACAAGAATACGGATGAACGTTATAAATTCCTGCACGATCGCAGCGATTACAATGCCAGCTGGCAGATGGAAATGGATCATGAGGCGCAACAGCATGGAGAGCGCGACTCGGATCGTAATGATCATAAATGCGAGGTTCACTTGGACGAGGAATCCTCGCCTTTTGAGGAGGAGGAGTTTGGTAGAGTAAAGGACAGATATTTGAAGGTGTCATGTTTTGAATTAATCCACAATTTTCAATTCAGATGAAAGAGTATATTTTACGCTAATTACCGACTAAATAACTAAAAAACAAAATGTTAAATTGATTGTGATATATAAAATTGACAAGTGCCCTTTATTGCAATTTGCTGTTATAAAACCACTGGTATATAAGCTCAATGGTGGTCTATTATACTTATCTAAGTTTGACAGCATCTGTGCAATGTTTTTAATGGCAGTCTCCCCGTTAGTTTTTCAGTGGATACTGCTGCTTTTCATTGTTGGCTGTGTCAGCAAGGTAAGTTAGTGAATAGTAATATTACTACTAATACTACTCGTTCCTTGTGTAGCGCAATTGGGACTTTGAGATAGTGTCAGTAGGCAGCTACACCTCGGATGAGAGGAAACTTAATTTGAGCATATGGGTGCACCAAATATCTCGTAGTGAAATTAGTGTGTCGGCAGTGATCGACTGGAGATTTGATGCTGATGAGCGTACGATGGTGAGTGGGGAGAGGTTGTTTCACATAAGAATATAATTGTAGTTTCTATTTGACAGATTGAAGGCCAAAGTTATAGCTGCCATAGTGGCAATGAACAGGATTACCGATTATTACCCTATAGAATTATGAAGATGAAGCTTTTTGATTTCTTCAACAGTTTTTACAACACCATTGTTTACGATAATATTGGAAACTGTTCGAATTTCCCAGATTTTAAAACTGGTTTCAAACCACCCTTAAAACAGGATACGTATAAATTGGATAGCTGTTTGTTTGCCGGCGATGGTTTTCCAGAAATTTTACCCCAAGGCTACTATAAAATTATTTTTAAATATAGTGGCCAGGTCGATGGAAGCCTTAACTTTACTTTTAAAGTTGTGATGAAAAATATGTTTGATTTTTAAAGGATTCATACACTCTTATAGCATGGTGAGCGATAAATTATTTGTTTCAAATATATTACCATGTAGTCTAAATTCTCTATTAATATAATCTATTATTATTACACAATAAACCAAATTTTGAATATCTTTTCTGTAAAGATTGTACAAATAATTGCATTTAAGAGTATCAGGACATCTCACACTGAGTTCCGTCGTTTTATAATTAGGATCACTTTGGATTTGACATCTTTGGAAATCGATCAAAAGCCTAATGTAATTATATGAAATTTCTGTGTATATTATTGTTTTTTTCTGCAATAAATAATCACCCCCAAAATATTCGAATAAGCAACAATGTATATGTTATTTAGCACGGTATTTGACTTGAATTCATTCAAATGCCCACAGCATAAAGTAAAGCGCAATTTTATGCTCATAATTCAATTGGCAAAAGTTTATTTTCCGGTTGTGTGCGTCAATTGGGAATCGACGCTTCTACGTCACTGATTGCTTATTTGCCTGTCTTGCATTTTCCAGAGTATGGGCTGAAAAGTTTTGTGTGTTGGAAGAATTCCTTTGCCAAAGCCGAAAAGCCTTGTAAACTTGTTTGCCTTTCATTGCTTGCCGCACAAAACCGAAATATGGCCAATACTCGTTGTTTGGCGGGACTGAGAATATTCTGCCTGATCGATTTATGCAACATATGAGCTCATAAGTCGCAAAAACAAAGCAAATCAAACCAAAGTTGGACCTTGTTCAATGCACACAAATCACTTTGGGACTGCCCCTATGCAGGCATCAACGTCAAGCAAAGGGAGCTCGTCCTGCTGATAGTTCGATGAATTTGCAGAGAAGCTTGCAACATTTTCGAATCTGGTGAATAGCTAATTGCTAAGTTTTATGGGAGCTATGAAAACAAATCCAGATAGGAAAAAGCTAAAAAATACCTTAAATGTAAAGTCGAAGTCGAATATCTTGTCGATAGATAGAATGAGTCAGAGTAGACAAAGCCAAAAATATATTGAGCTTGAAGAAACAGGTATGAAATATCAAAAATGCCAGATTACCGAGACTTACAAAAATCGAGAAGAGTTTATATTACTGGATTTAAAAATCCAGACATGATAAGGTTCCTGTCTTCCATCACAACTCCTATTCTTAATTAATTAGATTTAAAATATGAGTACTTCAATTTGAGATGACAGTAAAAGCCACAAAGACCGCAAGTCACGTACTCACATTTCTAGTCTTCCCGTTGGCATTAGGTATCTAGTAATTGAATGACAGAATCGTGCATGAAAAGCGAAAGTAAATTGAGCAGACGAAAGATTCCTTAACTTTGACTGCTCAATATAATTTACGACAAATCAGTTTTAATTGTTTTGATAAGCTCGAACACAAGGCATACGTGTTACCTGGCATTTTATAACTTATACAGCTGTCGCATATCAATTTATATAACAACAACAAAAACAGCAAACGCTGCTTAATTAACAGAACGCGATGAGGAGTAGTGAAATTAACACGCTGTAAAACGCTGTCCAATTAACAAATGGAAGTTTAAGCTTCTATGCTCTTCCCTTCACCCGTTGCCTTCTGCAGTCAATTGAGCGTTTAATGTGTTTGACACCATTTATAAATGTCATTTAACTAAGGTAGCAGGGTTATAAGCCTAATTGCGTGTTGGCTTTTTCATTATAAAGTCGTCTAATAATATATATGGAATATAAATCATTAAGCACAGATTAGTTGTAATACCTTTACTATTTGGATATTTATAATTTCATGTCGAAAGACTATATGTATATGGGCTTCTTTCTTAAGTGCTGTGCAAATTTGTATGTTCAAACAGAATACACAACTTAAAAGTATTATTGAATCGTTGGCAAAAAGTGTATTCTAGTATTAATTAAGTTAAAGCATTATTTTATAGTATTCAATATTTATACTCTTTTCGAAGAAAATATTATATGAAGTTTGTGCTGAAGTTTGTAACACATAGAAGGAATCATCAGAGACCCCCAAAAGTTACTGCCAGTATGCTTAGAATGACAATACAAATTGATCTAGCCATGTCCGTCTGTCTGTCTGTCTGTATGTATGCAAACTAGTCCCTCAGTTTTTGAGCTATCGCGATAAAACTTTGCACAGGCACTTATTATTCTAGGGGACAGCACACAGTTTTGTCCATATATCCCATGTTTTGAAAGCTATCGCGATGAAACTTTGCAGAGATACTTATTATTCAAACAGACATCACATTTGTCGGAACCGGCCGGATCGGACCACTATATCTTATACAACTCATACAACTGGCAACAAATTAAATATTTTTAGAGCAAAAAAAAAATAAATGTTACGCGACAAAACGATTTTTTAGAGCACATGAGATTTCAGTGG